>OX439142.1:531398-1731398 GCA_949318255.1 Pollenia labialis
TGGTTGTATTTAGTGCAACAACATGGAATCACAAAGGGTCATTGGGTCTTAGTGTGTAAGATGGATACTGACTGCCATTTCTGCCCTACCTGCTCTAAAACATTATTTCCTATAGAAAAGTTTCCCGTCTTGAGCAACATTTTCTATAAAAACGCTTTCTGTAATCATAAAGAATTAAAAAATGCTGAACTTCTGTTAAATCTGCAACATTATCTATAAATATTTTAACAATATTCAAAATGTTTATCTAATCTTTGACAGATCCTTAAAATCCATATTCCGTTTGGTCATTCAAACTCTTCATAAATTTTAATTCCTAATTTGTCATAGTTTTCTTTACTTTATTTAAACGTTAATTTTATTGTAGCTTATCAAAGAGTAAACCAAAAAAATTAAATACATTTCAATTGTTATCCGTTTGTTATAGGAATATACTTTCAAAATATTATTTTATTTACCAGCTTGTCAGAATTTTCTTCTTGCATGGACTTTTATTTACAAGTTTTCTACATATGTTTTGTTTTTAAATTTTTTATAAATATTGTTTAAGGCAAACATGTAATTGGTCATTAGTTACCGCACAAGAAATTCCAATCCTCTACGATCTGTTCTTTAAAATTATGACGTATCCCTTTTTCATTTAAAAGATATTTAAAATTTGCTATAGCCCAATGCTTTGTGATATTTGTGAATGTTATTTTGTATGCTCTTTTTTAATACAAAAATGCAAGATTTTGTTAAATTTAAAACATCACGGGATGTGGTACTAATACAGATATTCCTTTATAAAATTTTATTTAGTTAATAAAAGCCGTTTAAGTTTTGGTCATATATCCTTTCTTCGCTTTCTTCTTTATATTAAAAAATACTTTTTTTATATTCTAATATACTTGACTTAGTGCTTTTTTAACTATTTCAGTATGACGTTTTAAAGTTGTCTAAATATCCTTTTTTATAAAAATATTTTTTGAGCGCGAAATTCTAAATTTAGAGTTTAAAATTTCCTAGTTTTTATATATTGATATGTTTTTTTGTTTATACTTTATGTATTAAGCCACCGAAATGCGCCCTTAATTATTTATGTATTTTTAAGTTGTTTATATATCCTTTCTAAAAATATTTTTAAAATAATATAATTTCCCCAATTTTTATTTTTGATAAAAACACTGAAATTTATTGTTGATGGGATAAGCTATTCCTATGCGCATTTCACTGGCTGCTTAGGTCAGATCATCAGGAAACTTCATCCTCAAATATTTTAGAAAAACTAAAAATATTAAACCAAAATAAAACTGTTAAGCGTATAAGAATTACAGCAACAGTTCTATTTTTTTTTTTTTTTTTTTTTTTTTTTTTTTTTTTATTTCCTAAGCTAATCCCGCGAAGCTTAATGCTTGTCTGCAGGAAAGAAACCAGAGTCTCAGGCGGGAATTGAACCCGCAACCCCGGCGATGATAGACTAGCTCGCTACCAGCTAGTCTACCGGGGCACAATATCAAAGTTTAAACAAAATCATCAACAATAAACAGTGAGTTCATCTCTCCTTACAAAAGGTTAACTAATATAGGATAATTTATACAAATTGCCTTAATAAACTGTTACTAAAATAAATTAAAAATAACTTGGCATAAGAGTAAATTTATAAATGTTTTCTAAAATGTTTCATGTCAGCACTTTATATATAATAAAACCTTACCTCATATCCCTGTTGAGCACAACATGTTTGATTTATTTATATGATTTTACGTTGTACGTTAAACAGTTTTTAGGGTATATTACATCGAATAGGTTTAAGTGCAAAAGCAAAAGGATGTTATCCTGTAGAAATATTTTAAAACTAAATAGTTTACAATATTTTATTTTAATGTCTCTTTTCAACAATATAGAAATTTTTAGTTTTGCATTTTTTTATTAGAAGTTTTCAAAAACGTTTGAGTAATCACGTTCTTTTAAATTATAACCAAACAAGCGGCCTTTTTAAAAATTTTAAATTTTCATTAAATTATTTTTATGATGAAAGGAATTTTACAACATGAAAATTTAATTAAAATTGTTATTAAAAATCATTCATTCTTAACTGACCTGAGAATCGAACCCAGGCGGCTGGTTACCATGACATGTTTCGATCGCAACCACTTGATTTTCTTAGATGGATTTGTCGTCTTACACTCGCAGCCATCGACGACTGCTGACGTCAATAGTCAAACATCAATCCTTAAACCAAATTGTATTTTAACCCTTTGGTAGATCGAAATTATGAAGAATGGAATTTTACAACATGAAATTATTTAAAATTTATTGATTACTTTACTCATTTAATAATAATCAAAAGTAGATGTTTTTTTTCTTGTTAATCTAAGCATTAAACTGTTTACAAACTTAAACTTTCATGATCAAAATCAATAAGTAACGTAATTAGGAGAACTGACAAAAGCAAGGACAAATTTTATAAAAGACTTTTGTCATATATGTACAAAATTAATACCTTCAACTGTCCAAATTAATCACTTTTTCCCATTTAACCTTTTTGTACATTTAAAAAAGAAACTCATTAATCTGCCAACAATGTTTTTCTTCATTATCATCACTAAATTAAACGAAGCTTAAAAGTGTAAAAGATTTTTTTTGTATTTTGAAACCCTAAAACGAAAACGAAATCAGCAAAAATTTTAGGTTCATTTAAAAAGAATTGTATACAGACTCTGGTGAAATAATCAACAAATGTTAAAAATATACGGTTGAGGGCTTAAGATGATGTAAAATCCTCCTATGCAGCAAAAAAATTTTAATTATACAAAGAGCAATATATGAACATGAAAATTAATTGAAAATTTCTTTATTCCCCTTACTAAGTTATTGTTAAATGAAACAAAGAAGAAGTGAGATAAAATTAATTGTAGGTTAAATTGAGAAGAAATAATTAAAGAAAAATGATGGAGGGAAGAAAAAATTAAAAGGGTGTGCGAAAATTACATTGAAATATTTTGCATGTTACATCATGTAGCCAATAGCATTGACATAGAGATGGAAAAAGTCCGAGACCTAGATCAAAATTAAGACCAAAATCAAGACTACGTCCAACACCAAGCTAAGACCAAAAACAGCAAAAAGACCAAGACCAACGTAAGTCCAATACTGGGAACAAGACTTAGGCCGAGACGAAGACCAACATCAAGACCAAGAACAAGTGCATAAGCAAGAACAAGACAATTATCCAGACCAAGATAAAGACCATCACCAACATCAAGAAAAACACTAAGACTCAGACGGAGACTAATCAAGACAAAGACCAACACAAAAATCAAATCTTCGGCAAAAATGAAGACCAAGATCAAGACCTAAAATATGACTAGGAGAAGCACTATGACTAAAGTCGAGACCAAAAAAAAACTGAGAATATAAAGTTCAAGGTAAAAATAAAGATTAACATACTCATCGAGGTGAACATCGACACCGACTTAGACATCGACACTAATATAGATATAAATTTATTCCTTTACGATTTAAATTTTCTAAATGTTTTCCATCTGAACGTTAAATATGTGCCCACAATTATTTAGGGCGAAAAAAATGTTTTCTGACCGCACAGCTTAGTGAATTCAATATCAACTTTTCAAAACTTTTTTCAAGTATTAACAATTGTTTTGTTAAACCTATCAAGCTATTTATGTTTATGGTCTAACAAACATGTGACTCAATGTAAATCTACTGCTGATAAAGTGATCTATAAACAATGCAATATTGTTGCGTCCGTTGGTTTGAATAACAGTTTCTTTAGAATGCATGATATTTTTGCAACCTACTTTAATTTAACCTGATTGTACTTTTATTTTGTGATGAAGTTGCAGTTTTGCACACGTGGGAACTATTTGGTCGTACTATGTTCTTTGGCCTAAACGCAATTGGATTAATTTTGCTATTTCGTTGGGCTTTGTTTTGGTTTTTTGTTTTATTTCCTTTTTTTGCTTCGAATAAATTAAATTAAACACCACTATTTGAAAATCTGTTGCCTAATTTAAGCTCCAAAAATAATAGCAAAACCCCTAATTGAATTAACTTTTTATGATTTAGTTTAAAATCCAAAATATGTCTTTCTACTAAAGCAGTTTTTTTTAATTTGGGCTTATTTTTAAATCTAAAAATTGCTTAAATTTCTTTGGAAAAAATCACAACCTAAAAGCTGGCTTTACTTTTTGTTTATTTTTTTAAACTGCTCTGTAGTATATGTTTTTATTGTTTACCCTTAATGAAGCACGTTGTAATAATATTGGCGTTTTTTACTACAATTATGTGACCACTTGCAGCAAAAATCTTTAGCAAGAAAAAAGTATAAAACATGGTAGTACTCCATAACTTTTATAGTGCAAAGAGTATACCATAAAAAGCAGAGCATGTAAGTATTGTAAAAAAGAAAACAATAAAAAGGATTCTTCAAAAATGCTCGTTAAGATCTGTTATTGAAAACACATCGAAATACCACAATACCATTCAACAGACAACAATGATATAACAAATAAGGATGAAAGCAATTATTTGAAAAGGATTTCTTTTCTTTTCCTTTCATTTGTTTTGTATAGCATATAGTGAGGCTCATGCAATGTTTGGAAAATGTTCAAGAAATTTAAAGAGGAAGTTAAAAAAAAGAACAACAGAAGGGATATAAAAAAAACGTTTATAAGTAATTTTTTAAGATGTTTGGATTTTAAACACTTATTAGATAAGACTATGGGTCATCCTTAAATTGTTTTTAAAATTTTATTTTTCTGCAGTTAAAATCGAACTTTTACAAACGATTTTAAAAATTATCCAAATATTTATCCATGTGCCCTACTTGCTTAACACTTTTAAGCAGCAATTTTATAATTTTTGTATGGTTATTTTTACGAGTCATGCTTATTGCCTGCCTTGTTGTCTTATCTTATTGGCACTATTTTATGTTCTCGAAAAAAGCTCACTTGAAATACAATAATATAAATGCAGTCATGTGTTAAGTTAACTTGTAGTTTTTCGGCCTTTATCAAAAGTTATAAAAAAAATTAATTTACATAACATTTTCAAAGACAACTGAGTGAACCAACAGACTATGAAAATCTTTAGCAAATTAAATAAACTGGGACATAATTGTAGCTCTTTATGATAAAACTAGCGTTTAATGACTTGAATACATAATCACTTACACGTAGTTAAGAGATAAAGGGAATAATTATGAAACATAAAAACACTCTTTTTGCAATCAACGTATAGATAATTGGCCGATTTTATTTTATTTCCTAATACTAGTTAAGAAAAACAAGACAACACAATATGAAGTTACCAAATATTATCTAAAACACATTAATTCCCTTACAATCCTTCAGTGATGTGTATGCTTAAGATTAAAATTAAAATGCTGCTTTAGATTTTTGTTTGACCAGTCTTAAAGGCTGCAACAATTTCACTTTTATTTGAAAAGATGCTCCATGCGTAAGATACGATACTGTAACAGGTGTGTTTGTTTCCTGCTTGATTTACAAACTAGAAACTGGTTTAAGGAAACTAAAACAAACTTTGAACTCCACATATTTCGATAACTAGAGGCCTTAAAAAGGACTTTCATTTCGCAACATAAAGCTGTTCTTAAAATATCGATTTTCTTTTTCTAAATGGGTAAATTGTGTAATGTTTATGTTCAAATCTTTTGCATGCTAAGAAATATTTCCAACTCTTTGTCCAGATAAATGGCCAAGTCTATGATGAAATTTATGTTGAATTGGTTTTTTAAATAATTGCACAAGTTAAGTTTGTATCTATGAACAATTTTATTTTAAATTGTATTGCCACGTCTATATGTCCGAGTATTTTGTTCAATTCTAAGACTATGCCTAAGCCTATGTGCATGTCTGTATATGTTCTAATCAAATATAAAATCTGTATTCAAGTCTGTGTTCAACTTCATTCATGTTAAAGTCTATTTCCCGTATTCATAAACGATTGCTAAATTTCACAAATGTATATTAAGGAACATTTGTATACAATATTTCTTTTGTAAATCTTTATTTAATTTCAAATATTTTTATGAATACAGGCATATATCTACGTTCAAGTCTATGTAAAAGTTAATGTCTGTGTTTATGTTTTATTCTATTTTCCAGTTTATGTCCACTCAGTGAAATTGTATCCGATCAATGCACTATAAATTAAGGCTGAAAAAAGAAAAACATATATGAACTTATATTTAATAGTTTTAATTTTGTATAGTTTAGAGTTATTGAGATTTTTAAAAAAATCAAATACTTATATCTCCAGAAAACACGATTTTCGCGAATAACCCGAAAACGCTTCTTAAGAGAAATAAATGAGTGTTGTATTCGTGTTCAGCCGCCCCAATTTAGCTTAAACCATATTTAATTTTTAAGGTTAATTTTTTTTGTGTTATTTAATGCAGATTCTATAAAACCATTTTGGCTTAATTCCCGTCCCAATTAAAATGTGTCATTAAACTTTTAAAAATATATAATCGGTGGCCTAAAGCTTACATTTTTATAAATTCGTGGAACCCAGCTAACACCAGGTCGAGCTCTTCAGCAGTTAAAGACTCAGATATTCCTTCTTCCACTTTTCTGAATAGATTTCGAAAAATGTTTGCCATAACATTTTCAAGTTTTCTGTAAATTATTATCATCCCAATTTAAATATGTCATCCAACAGTAAACTACATACACAGAAAAAATTATTTTTCGAATTCAAACAAAAAATTTGTAGTATCAAAACATTTTTTGTCTGAAATCGGTCCTACAAACAAATTCGCATATTCAAACAATTTATTTGCATTTTGTTTACTAAAAAAAAACACTGATTTTTTCAAACAAATAATTTACAGAATCAAACAAAAAGTTTACTAAAATTCATATAAATTTCAAACAAATAATTTTGCTGAATCAAACAAAAATTTTTTGAACAAGCAATGACGCGCACCCAAGCTATCACTGAAGGAGAAGATGAAGGCAGAAGCAGAGCGGCGGCTGGCTTTAAGACACATGTTTTGTTGGAATAATTTTTGAACGAAGTCTTGTTTATGCACACAATGTTTTTCTTCATCACTCACTGTTGTTCTATCCTTTCCTTGGCTAAAGAAGAATAAATGTAACAAACAACGGCAGCAGACCGACTCGATATGTTTTTCGTCATCATTTTATTTTTGTATTTGATGTAGGTATTTAAGTAAACAGTTTTCAAAAATTGAATACGGGATTTTGTTTTTCTTTTTTTTTTCCAACTTTGAAACCAACCAAAAATTTATTTTGTTTCTTATAATGTTTTTGTTGTTTCTGTTGTTTAAAAAAGAATGAAACCTTTTTTTTACCTGCTATTTTTTTTTGTTTTTTACTAATAACCTCGTTTTATCATCTTTCTTCTTGTTGTACTTTTTTAAAGCGTCCAAAAATAAACTGTATGTGTTTTGTGTTGTTGTTCTTATATTTCACATAAAGAAGTGTTGCTTACGATCAAATAAAAAATGCAAAAAACGACAACATTAAAGAGCGTTAAATATTTCATACAAAATTATGAAAAATTGAAACCAATAGCAGCGCGTATATTATATTATTGAAAAGTTGTCAACATTTTTGTGGATTAAATAAAAATCAAACAAAAATATTAATTGAATCAGTAAAAAAATTTGTAGAAATTAAAAAAAATTTCAAACAATCGTTTGTTTGAAAATAATTCGGCAATAATTTTTTCTGTGTAATAACAAATAAAATAAAAATTTTAACACACGGCTGTTGTGGTAAGAGGTCTGGGTAATTGCTTACGCCAACTTGCAACACAGCCTGCATGCATATGAATAGTTTATTTAGATGTAGAAAACGCAAAGTGAAGGTTGTTGATGCAACGTATGCAAAAACAGCACAAAATATTCCAGATTCAGGTAAGACTTTCTTTTTTTGTCCCAAAAGTGTGTGCCTGTATAAAGTTATTAGCAAAACACATTCAGCTGTTGCATTTAAACAGTAATTAGTTTAGAGATATGCAAACAAAAGTTTATCAGGTTTTACGTAAAAATGCTTCGGCTTGATTTGTTGAGGCAAGAAAAAAAAGAATTCAAGAAAATTGTAATTTAAAAAAGAAAAGAATAATTTCAGGAGATAAAGGGAATACAGTGCTGTATTTAACTGAATTGTTGCAACAGGCAAAAAGAAATTTTATTAATTTTTTTTGTAAGACAGTACGTTTTTAACCTTTATTAAGATTTATAAGTATATTTGTATCAATGACTTTGTCCAAAAATATGTGTTCTTTTGCTATGGCGATTTAAATAAACAGCTGATCTTTATTCTATTCCAAAAATGCATGTTTGCGCTACTGATAATAATTTTAACGAAATACTTAATTGCAAGGAATCCGCGTGAGTTTCAGAACATGCTACGATGCATTCGATATGATGCATTCTATAGATATACAGAAAATACCTCTGACCATGTCTACAACTATTTCTGTGACCATCAGTGTTGCCAATTAAGCATTTTCATGCTAGATCTAGCATTTTTTAAAGTTATTTGGCATGACAAAATCTGATCTATCATGTAGCATTTTTTCTAGTATTATTTAAAAATTCCTAGCAGTTTTTAGTTCTTGTGAAATTTTTAATATTTTTCATTTTTATAACGGTTAATACAAATATAAAAGAAAATAACAAAAGATTCTAAAATATGCAAAAATGTAAATGCTCGTTAATGTTTGATTAAAATAAAAATCAAAAAAGGTGAAAAATTTTAAAAAATTAGTAAAAACCTATTCACAAAAGTTTCGCAAAGATTGGGGCAAGCACCTAAAGTAAAAAGAATGGGCGAAAGAAACAGATGACATAGAAAAAACCCTTTTGCAATTATTGTATGTGATATTGTCTTAAATTAGTGGTCTGGAGCAACACGCAGAAATAAGAAAGCATAACTTAAAACAATGCTATCGCTTTCTAAAGAATTTGTTACAATGTTCAGCAGAGGCGATATTAAGTTTATGTGCTGTGCATAGTTCGTTTGCATCTATCGAGTATCTGACAAACCTTTTTAAAGGCAAATAAACATCTCGTCGTTGAACCTGAAGGACAATATGCAGCATATTTTAAACAATTTATTGGCCCTTACTTTAATGAAGAGCATTCTATATTTTTCATATACAATTTTTTTAGCATTTTCTCCTCAATAAGTTTTGGCAACACTGGTAGCCATATATATGATTTATATCTTTATTAAGGTTTCTTAAATGTATTTTTGATTTTATCTACGACTAGTTTAATAAGATTAATTATCACTATGACTATTACTATGTAATGTCTACGTCTACACTAATTTTAGTTTTCAAATTGCTTGTCTGAGCCAATTTTTTTAAAGTGCGTTTAACAATAAAACGCATTTTTCCAGTTTTAAGTATAATTGGCGCCATCAATCACATACAAACTTTCTTGAATCAGACCTTCTTTATCAATTCATTTCACACCCATCCCAATTCCTTTCGAATCAGACCGTTTTAATATTTTAGCTTATTTTAGTATATTTACCATGTACATATATCACTTACAACAAATTTAACGTATTTTCGTTCAAATCAATGTGGAAATAATTTCATTACGAGGTACACATTATGTGGGATTACAAAGCTAAATAAGGAGACATTTCAACTTATGATGATTGGTTGTGGCAGAAAGACTTATAGCTGAAAAGTTCGAGAATGAGAAGACAAATATTGGGTTTAAAATGTGTAGGGAGAAGAAGAAAATTAAATAAAATACATTTATCCAATTATGACTTAAATCCTTAAGGTTTTTGGTTGTGTTAAGTCCGTGTTTACATTTGGCAAAAAATTTCTTTAGTAATTTTTCTTTATAAAAAATATACATATAAAGCAAAAATATCAGTCAATGAATAAGAAATTTTTGTTTAAAATTTTAAGGCATATTTTTAATTAAAAATTTCCAGAAATTTTCTTAATATTTTACTGAGCCTTTCAAAATGATAATTACAGCAAATTTCGAACCACCAGTATCACTGGTTAAAGATTGATTTTTGACTGTTGGCTGGCAGGCATCGCAGTGGTGATTCTTGAAACATGTAAATTCAACCCAGGTTCGAGCCCCAGCTCAGCCAAGAAAATTATCAATAAATTTTAATAAAATTCCAAGTTGTAAAAATTCCTTCCTTCAGTAAAAATAATTTAATGAAAATTAAATTTAATGAAAAAAAATACAAATTAAGTTTTATTTCAAACAAAAACTCTTCTCAAACAAATTTTGCTTAATATAAACCGGGAACAAGTTTGTTTTAGGGGAAAAGAAAATTTTATTGAATTAATAGATTTTTTATCACAAAAGAAAAATGCGGAACAATAAAGCTTTCAAATAGAAAGACATTAATTTCCTTAAGAAGGTTTGAAAGAAAATACAACGTAATAACTTGATTGCCTTCTTTTTGGCGAACAAATATTTGACATTTATTTCAAAGCATTAAATTTCATGAAATCCAAATTTTTAAAATTTTAACAATGCTTCCTTAATAATTTCCCCAACTTTTTCGATTAAACTTTTGATTTTTATATACATTATGTTATTAATGCTACTTTAAAGCTTAACTATATTAAAAGTTAGATACGATTCATTGAAATTTAAATTCCAATAAAAAAAGGTCATGCAAAAAGTTAAAAATGTTTATGTTACAAGAAATTGACCGATATTTTGCAATTATTAATTATTTGTAGGAAAGAAACACAAAATACATATTATAGGCTCTTATGGTGGAAAACGCAACGCTAAAAATTACATTAAAAGCAAGAACAAAGTCAAAAATGTTTTGTAATTTTGTTGTTGCTTTCAATATACATACATAAATTCATATTTTGTTTTAAAATTGTTTCAACGCCACAAGATATGCAGTGTTTTATTTATTTTTTAATATTCAATGGCAGCTGCTTAGCGGACCCACTTGTTTACATTTTGTTTTATGTTCTACATTTAGGGTGGTTAAAGTTGGTACAATTTAAAACATACTTTAATTTCGACTATAATAGCAATAAAATTAAAAGAATGTTTTTATTTTAAAGTAGTTTCTAAAATAAAGCGACTTTAGCGTTTGACTATGATTATGGACCTTGTTTTAGAGTCTCTGGTAAACTCGAATGGTTTAAAAAGGTATTGCCTTTGCAAGGGAAACATTTTCACTTTAATTTAATACTTATAAATTTAATAGAGTTTTTAAAATAATTTTACATTTATTATGATTTTTTTTAAGTACCAAAGCTTATTGTCTACTTTTAGGCAAGCACAACCTTCAATTAAATTTTGACAAGTTAAAGTATTTCTTTGCAACCATTTTAATTAATAATATTTTAAAGTTGCGGGTTTTAATATTATTTCTAATTATTTATTGGTCTTAAATTGAGCTCATTTACTTTAAATTATCCTCAATAGAACTCATGTTGATTTAATATTTTTATGCGCAATTTTTCTAATTTTTTGTTTGTTCATTCATTCAATTAATTTTTATTTTTATACCCTCCACCACAATTAGTTGTGGAGAGGGTATATTAAGTTTGTCATTTCGTGTGAAACTTTTTTATTATTCATCTCAGACCCCATAACCTATGTCCGTCTGTTGAAAACACGCTCACCTTCGAACAACTCAAAAGAAAGGAACAAACTTGGTGCCAAATTGCCAAAAACAGTTTGTGATTAAATTTCAGCTAAATCTGTGCAGTAGGACCAGAGCTATGAATCAAAATGTGGAACCACCACCTAAAAAAAATGATAATTTTGTTACAAAAAATAACATAAATGGTGGAACAAGACACGGAATGAGATATGATTTTGCAAAAATTAGTTTTATTCGACTGGAAATCATGGATTTTTTTAACTAGCAAAATTATTAGATCACAATAAAGCTATAATTTTTACTATAAAATTGTATATTAAACACTATAAACTTACAGTCAAATCTATAACATGGTTTGTAGGCTTGTCTGGACATACACAGTTTGGTCCATCAAGCGGTTTACAGTTCGGTCTTTAGAGCGCTCCACCGACCGCACCATAAAGCGATCTTCAATCTGGTCTGTAGATCAGCCTGAGGCCTGTTTTATACAGAAGTCCGTAGTCTTGTTTATAGAGACGACTACAGTTTGCAATCTGGCCTATAGAACAATTTAAATTCTGATCAATAGATCAGTTTTATCTATGAAGCAGTGTACAGTCTTGCCTATGGTTCGACTACAGACTGTTCTATAAGTGGTGATTTCTCTATAGAGCAGTCTACCGTGTGGTCTTTAGAGAAGTTTGCAGTTAAATTAAAATAGTTTTGTTGTTTGTTTTTTTATATAATTTAGACATTTTTCAAATAAAGCTTTTGCAAATAGAATTGTTTATTTTAATATAATTATGTGCGTAAGATATATCAAGTTAATGCTTGGTAAAATATGACTAAAACACTTAACAATTCATAATGTAATTTCTTAAAAAAAAAGTAAATTGACTGAATCATTTCGAAGTTCTAGACAAGAAAGTCATTCTCAAACAGTCACAAGACGAATGTTTGAAAAACTCAGTGCTGGAAATGTAAGAAAATGTCTTTACTTCTTAATACTCTCAGGCAACAATAATTTGTTACCCACTAGATTGGTGGCAAGTCATCTGTCCAACTTACTGAAATGAATTGTTTTGAGAAATTTTGGAATATAAAAAACATAAATTATAAACAAATGAATATCAACTCATTAGTATTAATTGATTTATTAAAAAAAAACATACAAAAAAATGTTATCTGAAGAAATTAATTTTAATAGAAATTTAAAAACTTTAAGGCTTAAAAAATCGAAATGTCTAAGGTAAAATATTTATAAAACTCAGCTGTGGTAAACAAATTTGCCACCTTCCATCCTTTTCTATCAGCTAAAAAAAAGTCCTTTAGTAAATTGCGTATCTAAAAAAATGTAAATAAACAATTCACCAACACAAGTTGCCTCTGTAAAAAATCTAATTGCAAGCATTTTATTTCATTGTCAAAAGAGTACTGAAAAAAATTTGCAATCAATATTTTTGTGGCTTTAATATATTGAAAAAAAAACAATTAACAGCGGTATGTATAATGAAAAGTTAGCCACAGTTTATACACTACGTACAACGAGCTGCCAACTAGAATACCGATTAAGCTTTGCAGCTTGTTAGCAAAATGTTCATGTATAATATACTTTTTCACTGGTGCAAATTTTTAATAAATCAACTCTGATATACATATAACGATGCCATACTGTATTAAAAAAAAAAACATTATTTTTGCTGAAATCATCCCTGATTTTGACATTTCATACTGTTTTCATACAGCTGTTTTTTCCAAATTAGCAGATATTTGGCAACTCACTAGTCAGAGTTTAGCAGTTTGCTATCCACAGTCTGTAAGTGTATTATAATTCAACTCTGTGCTAACTTCTTGCCAATTTTTCATTATACATAACGCTGTAATTATTTAATGATATTTTTTTTAATAAGTTTAACATATTTAAATTAATTATTCAATTCAAGCTTTATTCTGTACTGTATCAAAAGAAATCCAGTTTTTTATGGCGAATTTGCTAGCAAACAATGGGTTAGCCAGAAAAAATTATTTGTAATGATTTTCAATTTAATTTAATGAAAATATAAATTTTACTAAAGCAAACAAATCGAAAAAATCGTGGATTTGTGCCGATAACCATGTGTTCGTCCTAATTAAACGGATAACCAAACACAAGTCCTGATTAATTGTGGCATATTAAAGCAAAATCATTTACAGATTTGTTCTATAAGAAATCTAGCTGTGCATAGAAATCTATGGTGTAAAAGCTGCAATATTTTAAAAGAAAACTCAAGGTTAAAACGCGTAGGCCAAATAAACGTTGAAGAAGGTAAAGTTACCTGTTAGGTAGGAACACGCCCATCTTTCTTTTTGTAAAAATTACGGGCATGAGTATTATTTCAAGGAAGGGTCGTTTAACCTTCTTTCTGGTGGGGGTGCTCTTTGTGGTTCTCGTACCATTTGATCTATTCGCAATGACTGCCTTTCGAATTCTTTAAAATAATCTACTGCACCTTAATTCTTTGCCGATTTAAGTCTTATAGTTTCTTTATATGGATAATGAAGCATGCGCAGTTAGATATCACATGTTTTGACTTCTTATCCTCTTATTTTTAATTGCGATGGGAAAGTCAATGCGATGCGCAAACAAAGTGCAATGCAAAAGAGTTGTTACATATTCTTTTAGAATTTCTTATTCGCATTTAAATTTAATTTCAAGTCAGGGCAATACTGGTCGAAAAACAACAAATAAACGTCAAATTTGAAATTAAAATAATGTTTGTGGTTTTGCTAACAATATTTATTTATGTACTTAAGTGTTTAGAGAGTTGCACAATATGCCAAAGAAAACATCCTAAAAAGTCGTATTGCTTGTTTTCCTGAATAAAAAGTAACTAGTGAATACCAGGCGTGTGCTTCTAGGTTCCTCCCTTCATGAGTCCCATTTTTGAAACCATTCATAGCTCATGTGTCTATCTAAATAGGGATCGATCTTTGTTTAAAATTTAAATCGAATCTGTTAGATTGTTTTGGAGAGGCAGAGGCTTACCTAACTAATTTCGGAGAGTATTCAAAATTGCATTTAAGCTGTAATAATAGTAAATATAGCAGCACAAGGTGCCGTATATAGAATATAACAGAATAAAACTCGGATTTGATTTATGTGCTCTGTATTCAATCAGCATTTTAGCAGTGTTTAACTTAAAATTTTTCATTTTGCTGCTACACGCAGAGAAAATACATGGTTGAAGTATGGTTAAAAAACCATATATAATTAACAATATAATGTGTTAATAAAATAAAGCTGGAACCATACACTTAAACATATTATATAAACATTAACCATATTATTTTCACGGCAACCATATAATGGTTAAATTCATCCATCCAAAAGCTATAACCTTTTTATGGTTACCTCCAAACGTGTTATAGTTTAAATTTGATAGCAATAATATGTTCGAAATTATAAAATTTGAAAACATTGTATGTTTAATTTAAAATTTAAAATAATAAGCAACAACATTCTGGTCGTTTGCTTTTTACAATAATGGCTTTGTTTGCTTAAAATTCTCATTAATTTCACTTTAATTATTGATTAAAATACATAAATTTAAGTAGAATAAACAAGTAGGACAGAAAAAAATGGTAATGATGGTCGTCACATGCTGGAATATGAATCAAAGGGGATTTTTTATAAAAGTGGAATGGAACACCCATCAGGAATAAAAAATTAAAGAAAATTATAATTTAACACTTAACAAACAAATTGAAATAAATAACCATATAACAATAACAATATGTTTAACATTGACCATATTATTGTATATTATGACCACAATATGGTTACCCTTGTCAAAATTCTGCGAAATTTTGACCATATTATGGTTAATTTTGAACGTACTATGGTTAGTTTTTACCACTATTATGGTTAATATTGACCACAATATTGTTAATTTTTACCATATTATGGTCGATTACGGGAAAATTATTGTTGATTTTACCCATAATTTGG
Source organism: Pollenia labialis (assembly GCA_949318255.1). Taxonomy (NCBI): domain Eukaryota; kingdom Metazoa; phylum Arthropoda; class Insecta; order Diptera; family Polleniidae; genus Pollenia; species Pollenia labialis. Next base: position 546,987 of record OX439142.1, read on the forward strand.
TCATATTTAAACATAATATTGTAACCTGCAAGCAACCATAGTATGTTTCCCTTAGAATATGGTTACCTCCATCCATGTTTTTTTATACGTGTACAGGAGTTATTGCAAATGGTTGATTAAATTGTGTTCTTCATGTGTTTTTGATAATTTTGTAGAATATTTGTAAAGTTATAAAAAAATTTAATGCATTTATTTGATTTTTCGTAAATATCTTCATCACTTTAATACTTAAATACTTTATTTCAATCTCTTTTTAGGATTATTTTAAAAATGTCTCCAATAAATTTGCAGCTTTTATAAGAAAGAGTTAACAAAAAAGGTATGTCTTCGTTAAATACTTATTTTATAAGACAATTTTTAATTTTATAATTTTTAAAACTTACTGATTAAACCCCATAGTGCTAAAAATATAATTTAAACCTTTGTCATCACTAATTTTTTAATCAAAAATCGGGTTTTCATATGAAAATTAAAAAAAAAAACTTAAATTGCTCCCTATACATTAGGCTTTAAATGAGAAAACAAGCTTTATTCGTGGTTTTTCACAAAAAATAAAATTTTTATATTACAGCTTATAAAAAAGCTTCTATATTCCTAAATGAGCCTTTTTGCATGAGCGTGTGCAACCAAAATAAGGATATAGTAATTAAAAAATGTCTGCATTTTAATATACCAAACGATTTGCATATTTACAGGCACTTGAGTCAAGAAATCGGTACAAAATATGTCTTTGGTAACATGCAATTTCACAAAACCGTATACAGATTTTGCTTCTGTAAAATAATTTTTTTACGTTCGCAGGGCGAAATTAACTATAGACTACTCAAAGGCTACTTATTTTAATCCTTATTTGTGTGTGTTGCATTTATTTATTTTCTATTTCCTACATGTTTTTCTTTGTTGAGTTTTTCTCTTCTTTTATTTATTCCAATTATCTGGCAGAAAATCCTTACATTGTTATTTTAATAGTTTCGAACAAAACTGTAGGAAAAATCAGATAAAAAAATAAAATTATTGCAGCAAAAAAAAAGGAAATTAAAACAACTAAGTAAGACTATAGTCTTATAAGACATAAAGAATTGAAACAGATTACACATGTTACGAAATTTTTTATTCAATTGATATTTGTTGTAAACTAAATAAGGATTATATTACCGGCCTTAAGGATATGAAGTAATTATTAAATTGAATTTAGTTATAAAACCACAACTTTAAGATTAGAAATAATAATTTTTTTTTAAGTAATTAAAAAAGTCTCATTAAAAGTCTTATTTACAAAAAAATATAAGAAATCAAGACTTTTTTAAAAAACTATAAGCTATTTTTAAAATGTTTGCTTATGTACTTTGGGTTCTTCATATAAAATTTAATTTATATACTGTTTTATACCCGCTAAATTTATTTTTAGTTTTTGTTTGATTTTGTAAAATACCACGTTTCTCTAACAGGTTTACTGAACCGGAAATATGAGGTGATATCAACAGGAAAAAAAACAAATATTGTGCATCTCTATGTGGTCGTTATAGAGATTTTTGTTCATTCATTATAATATTTTGTTTTATAAATTATAAGGAGCTGGAGTAAAGGCCAAATTATATAGATTATGTGAAAAGCAAGCAGCTGAAGATTTTTCTAATTTTACACCAAGGGAAGAGATTTGCTTTCATTATTTTAATGCCAAAAACAATCATAGATTGTAAAGAAAATTAAATATCGAATATATAAATTAAATTCTCGAGCTTAAGGTCTTATTTTTATATATTAAAATAATAAAGGTCGAAGAAAATACATATTAGATATGTAAATATCGAATGTTTAAACAAATTATAAAATATTGTTTTGGTTTTGCATGTAAGTTAAGCGAACGACATCTTCGTTTAAAAGCGACGAACAGTCTATAGGGCTGTTGAAACGTCGAATACGTTCTATGGTGGTCCGGACGAAACGACGATACGTTTCGTGGAGTGTGGACATTATCAAGAGGTGGGTTTGGGCTACAGCGCCAGAATATCAGACAAGTATCCAAATAACTAGAAAAATGCACAAATATTTATACAAACAGAAAGCACTTTTACCCATATATAACACTTTCCTCTTTGGTTATTTTTGCAAAACGTTAAAAATTTCCATTTATTTATTTATTTATTTAAAACAATTGAATTAATTAATTTATAGAATTAAATCAAAAATATTGTTCAGCTACTTTAAAGCGATTAAAAATACAGACGCCCAATATGGATTTCAAAAACAACGATTCGACTTTTCAACTTTTGTAAATTACGACAAAAAGAAAATTAATAAAAAAAATACATACAAATTAAAGAAAAATTTAAAATATAATACATGATAACAGTGGCGCCGCACGTTGTCATTCGGGCATATCATCATGCAAAATAGAAACGAGGGATGGGAAATCCGCTGCCTTCGGTTCAGACGTGAGCAGCTGGGTTTTTGCGGTCTCAGTCAAACTGGGTTTAGTTGATCAGAAAACAGATTTGTGCTGCCAAGTTTGTAAATATAATTTTAATGAATTAATAAAAAATCATATTTCGCTTGAAAACCCCGAGTTTCAGACACCGTTAAACTAAATTTTAACTCCATCTACTTCTAAAAAAATCATGTGTGTATAGTATGTTCCTTCTGTCTGAAGCGGGCTAGCTTTTATTAATTTGCTTGAGATTCCCTTCCCTTTGCGTATTTGACCACCGAGAAAAGGGACCTAGTTTGTTAAGAACGGGTTTGGACTTAAGAGTGGATTCTGGTACCTAAAAGGGTGTAGAATAAGATAAGATGGGTTTTTTGCAAAACTTGATTTTCTATTTTCTCGGAAAAGGTCACATATCTTATATTTTAACTATACTTTAATTGTTCTTCCAACTTCAGTGTTGTATGTTTAACTGCAGTTTTTCTGAATTTGCTACTTCTTATACTTTATTCCCTGCAGAACTACTAACCTAGATCAAGAGACAAGTCTATATTCTAATCTATAGGCTATTCGGTAGTTTGGTCTTTAGTCGTATGTGTATTCTGGTGTCTTGTGCAGTCTGTTCTCTAATCGTAGCTAGCAGTGAACACAGTTATAGCCAAAGTTGAAGACTTAAGCTACAGGAATAGCAACATTTTCGTAAAAATTTTGGCTTTTTCTTCAGCCATATTTGAATTCATTTAATTCCTTAAATTTCAATTAAGCTCTTGTTGTTCCCTGTGAGCCCAGAGTGTTTAATGCAGATTTTATAATTGCTAAAATATGCACTCATTTCCATGAAATCATCTGATGCTATCTGTATCAGCATTCTTCAGTTGAGTTGTTAATAAAGTATATTTATTAATTTTTGTGTTGTTCATTTTGAACTATAGTTTGTTTTTTACTTCTTCTGTGAACAAACCCTGCGGGGTTTTTTGCAAAAAAATTGTGCTGACATTGCTATTGGGACTAACTTACAACTAAAGTGGCTTTATGGTGGGAGGATAATGGTTTTGCAAAATAAACCAGTAAGCAATTTGGTTGGGAAAACAATTTAAAGAAATAGAAAATGTTTAAAGGGTTTTTATATTGTATTTTCATTTGTATGGAAATATTTTATTTGCAAAATATTTTCTGGGTTATTTCTTTTTTTGCATAGATTATGTGTTTATTACTTTTGCTAGTCATTTTGTTGTTGTACTATTTGTTTTGTTTTTATGTTAACATAAATTTACATAAAAATTTACCGCTTTAAGCTCTTACGTACTAACAAAAACAGACACCCTTACCGCACAAATACACTATAATGAAGTAGTGCTTTTTTATTTTGAGTATTCGCTTACACATAAACACATTTACTTGTATTACTCTATTCTCCACAGTGACTTCCTGTTGCCATTTTTTATTATTCGTAAAAATTTAAAAAATATTCTTTCTTTATTTATTTTGTTTTTCCGGTTGTAAATAATGCTAGTAAATCTAGTTCTGTCTGTGTTTAGGTGTTGGTATGGCTGTGTTTGTCTGTTTCTATGTTCACGTGCTTGTAAAGTCCTGCTGTGATAACAAATCTTATTTCTTGGCAGGTATTTATTGTAAACAGTGTTTTAATAAATTTTAAATTTCCCCCGCTGATTTTTGACATCTTTTTAGTTCAATTAATTTTCTAATTGGCCTTAGGGAATTTTTAAGTAATTTAAAATTGCCTTAATATATATAATTTATATATTGAAAATAGTTTTTTTGGTTATTGTATCAAAACTTATGTTCTTGTCTCTCTAACTAATGAATTTCCACTATTACATTGCAAAAATATTAAACAACTTTTTTTTAATATTAATTTATTAATTTATCCACACAACTAAAAGTGCTCTCAAATAACATAAATAAAATCTAGCTCTACTCAGCCACTTAAAAAAAACAAACTTGATTATAGAAAATCTCTTTATGTTTTCCAAGCACTTGAAATGTTCAAGTTTTCTTTTGTTGCTTTGTAATGAATTCGAGTAATTATATATATTTCAAATTATTTATACTTTTTTATGATGATTTGATTGATTTATTGCAGACAATTTGTTGAGATAATTAGAGAAGCTTTCCACATAAATGTACGACTACTAAGAAGAGTGGGGAAAAGTCATAAAATACCAGAGTATAATTAATTTAAATCAAAAAAATGTTTAAATGCGAGAGATCAGTACATGGCATAAACACTTGAAAATTATTTCGGTGATATGGTTACGGCAGCTTGACGAAGCGCATTAAGGACCACCAACTTCAGGCGTCTTTTTGAGCATTGCTGGCCGTCAAGCCACTTATTGTTGCTAGTTCATTAGTTTAAATCAGTAACTGTATGTAGCCCCACAGAAAACAATCGAGATGTGTCAAATCTTAGGGTCTTGGCTGTTAATTGACAAGTACCATTTTTAGAAATCAACTTATTGCTTAACTGTAATTTGAATAAACCGAAAGTTGTGGTCACTGCATCGCACGTAAGGTCATGATAAAACTCCACCTCGCCCGAAAAGTAAAACTGTCAAACGGACTGTCAATTGTGGTAAGTTTTCCGGCAAATCATAATGCATAGATTCACGCTTGAACAACGCTACCAACTTATCCAAAATACTTTGAAAATTAGTAATCGATTTGCGCAACTTATAGATGCGAAATTGTGCTCAGCGATGAGGCTTGTTTTTATCTTTACTAGTTTTGTATATAAAGAAAATTTTCGCACATGGAGTCACTGGCTAATGATGATAAACCAGCAACATGTGAGACCTTGAAGGTCAACTTTGTTCGTGTTATACACGACATATGACCAGCGGTACTCGAAAAGGTGGACAAAAATAAAACGAGCAGAATGCGATGTGACAAGAACTGCCGCGATTTTTAAATGCCCAAAATTTTAAAATGTAAATGGCTTGTCTGGATCTTTCTTTTACAATTTTAAATGTTTCAGGCTAAAAAAAACGACTTTATATTTGCAAATTTTTTTAGGATTTTTCTTTTCTTATTTGTTTTATTATTTTAATCAAAATATTAATATTGATCCTTCAAAAGCCAATTGTAGCAAACTTTTCTATTGTCAAACTCGGATTTATTTGTATATTAAAATTTCCTTTTTTATTAAAAATACTAAGTTTTTAGATTATGAGTGTTAGGAAAGCACTTGCTAAGTAACATGTCTTTTTTATGGCAAAATATTTATTATTTTTTAAGGCCAAAATTAAACTATAAAAATATAAAATATTATACTGAATATAAAAGAAATTGAATTGAAAACCGTTTTTTTCGCAAATTGACTTAAAGAATATTGACTTTTGTCATAAATTTTTAACAAGTTTTGAATTTTCTGAATAGCAATTTATGTTACTGCAAATATTATTTATGCAAATTTTGGACAAATAATACAATTGGCTATAAAATTACCATGAAAAATACAACAATATTAACTTGTTTGTTAGATTTTCTTTTTGTTTGTTTGACTACATGTTGTAAGACCTTCTTCTAATAAGCTTTTTAAAAAATTTAAATGAGTTTTCAGTTCATATTCTTAATAGAAGTTTCCATTGCAAAATACAAGTACTTTAGAAATAATAGAATCATTTTTAGAAAGTTTTATGTTTGTAAAAAGAATCAAATAAAAAGTAAAAACTGCTCACTTTTATTCAATTTTGGGTAACAACTGGCTTAAATTTTGTAGATTTTACATAAAATTAACATAAGTTGAAACTGACAATTGGGAAAATTTGTTGCAAGTTCCTTAAGAGTTTTTTTAAAGAAAATCTGTTAGAAATATTTTACAATAACAGAAAAGAAAATTTTACTGACAATCAGATATCTTTATAGAATAATACATTAATTTAAACAAAAATTCTAGAAATATTTTCATTTCCTGCAGCTTTTTTTTAATAATTCTTCTTTCTAGTAATTTAAATCCTTCATTCTTTTTCCTAGAATATTGCACCATTCACTTTAAGTATCTAGTCCTTTCATTTACATAATTTTAAAGTAAAAACCCATCCTTTGTCCTTTTTAAATGCTTAGAGTTTTCATGTCCATGTTAACCATAATCTTAAAATGATTGATTTATTAAAATTTTACCGGAAAAACTGCAAACAACGAACAAGTTCGCATTCTTATTTTTTTTGTTAATTCCCCGAAGACATTTTTGTTCAACGTCAGTACAATGAAGTGTATTATCCTCTTGAAGGATAACCATTAGCAGTAAACGCGCGTTACAATGCAAGACAAAAAGTAGGACATCAACATAAAAATAACAATCACTGGTTGTTTACAAGACTAAGGAGTTCGCTATCCTTTACTATCTCTCTCTGTTTTGCTCAGTAAAATGAAATAATTAAATGCAAATTAATATGACAGATTATTTAAATCTACCTGGAATTGTGGAAAAATTAATGAAGTTGCTTTAAGCATTAAGGTAATAAATATATTACATGGACTAGTTTTTAATGATATAATTATACAAGAATTAAGTTATTTTTATTAAATTTAAATAAAATTAGCTAAGAAGAAAAATGTTTTTTAATATCTTACGAAAAACTATTGAACGCCTAATTTAAGGCAATGGAAATAATACAGTCTTTGACGCCCTAAACTAAGCTTTTAAAACTATTAAATGTTTTTGATAGCCTTAATAAAAGCAATAGAAAGACAACTTTATTTACACCCACAACTATGCTTTAGAAACGAAAACTGTAAACAGTCTAATACAATTTGCAAGGCAGGCCGATTTTTCTGTTACATATTTTTAACTGAACTCTAAGAATTTTATATATTAAAACTAAAAAGCCTTTAGTCTAATTTAAGGCAACAATATAAAACGTATGGCCATACATGTAAAAATTAAAAAAAAAGTTTATAATAGAAATAAATTATGAACCATAAAATTCAGCTTGATGGTTTGAATGAAGATTTTTAGTCGTCTATTTTGAAGCAATATTAATAAGTTTCAAGAACATGTTCAAAGACCCTTATTTACCAAAACCAAATTAAATCCAATCCTCTTTAATGACCAAACTTTGCTTTAAAATAAGCTAAATTTTGTTTTTTTATTTAATGCAGCCTTAAACAAATAGCGTGTCCATGTTTTCACTTGCTTAAGTATTACAACCTGTAGAGATTTTGTTCAAAATATTTTATTTTAGCCACTTATTTTTTAATTTTTTTTCTTAGTTTTTACAGTTTTGACAGATAACAGAGAATTTGTAAACAGCTGTCACCAGCAATAAGTTAACTTGCAAATAAAGCATAAAAACCCGCTTCATTTTTAAAGAAATTATAACAAAGTTGAGTAGAAAAAAGTCAAAAAAAACTATTCAATGTAAATAAAACTTTTTTTGATTTAATTTTTTTATAGCAAAAATTTTACAAACAAAAAAAATTTTAAAAATATATTTAGCAATTCCATATAAAAACATAATTGATACGACAATAAGTCTGTAAGACAATAAGGCTATTAAACTATAAAACTATATTCTTCTCTATGTAATAAAATATAAAATAAAATAAAGAGAATTTAATTTGTTTGTGTTTGTTTATTCGCTTTTGAATTATTCGAACACAGAAAAAAATGAAAATTGATTTCAATTAAAAAATTAATTTAATTTACACCAGTAAACTAATTAATAGTATAAATTAATTAAAACTGATTTAATTTCCGAATAATTTTTTTCTGGAAATACCCATATGTTATTTCAAAGCATTTTGCTTCGAATTTGAAAAATTTCTCCGGTAATATTTTTTTAAGAGATAAATTGTTTAACATTAATCTTTTGTTTGTATGGTTCAAATTTAAAAGAAAAAACACAAAAACCAACACAGCGTGAAAGATTCACAACCAGGAAAACTTTATATGATTTTTCAACGGCTGTTGCTTGTAAAGTTGTTTTTTTCTGGGTTAGAAACACAAGGACTTCAGCACATATATAAGTAAGGGGTAGTAGCTCAAGGATGTTAGATTACTTTTGTTATTTTTTCTACATATGCAGTTGTTGTCACGGAAAGTTTTCTATTAAAAAAGTAAAAGATTATAGTTTTCTTATTATTATGTTGAGTTTAAAATGTTTCCTCGTCCTTCTATGTTTTGCAGCTGTTCAACCACAGTAATACACAATATATAAAAGAAATCTGCTGTAGTAATTTTATAAATGACCAAAGTTTTATCTGGAAAACTTAAGAAAAAAAGCTTAATTTTCTAAATAATAATATTTTCCTAAGAACAATTTATTGTGTAAATGCAACAGAAATCGTGTTGTGGCTATGAGTTATATATTTTTGTTCTGTTTTTTTCTTTTTTAATAACAAATTAATTATAAAATGTTTGTATACTTGTTTCAAGTTAAAAAAACATTTTCAAGATGAGATTTAATCAAATGACAGTTAACTCATTTAAAGAAACAAGAAGTTAAAATGTATTTTTTCTCAAGTTTTTAAAAGTTAAGAGTATTTCTAGAAATAGGTCGCAAAAGGTTAAGAAATTCACAAAATAAAAATTATTTTTCAATTAAATTTAATCCTGGATTAAAGACCGTTTTTAAATTCTGCATTGAAATTTGCTTTTAAATATTTTTATTTACTAAATTTTAAATTTGCAACAAGTGCATAAAATCCCTCTTAAAATTGTTGCTAAAGTAATCCAATATAGTACTTCGATTTAAAAGGTAAGTAGGCCATATAAAAAATTTGCCGATAAAAAGCCTGCACATACACTTACACAAATACTAGCAAGGCAGAAAAACAAACACTTAAACGTATACAAAACACTACGTTATTACTACAAATTTTTACATAGGGATACCAAACAGGCATTTACAGTGAATTAAAATAACAACACAAAACATATTCTATCATTCACAAAACAGTGAGTGATAAAATCAAAACAACAATTTTATTTTATTGAAATGTAAAAAACGTTCGCACTATGCGTATTAATAATAATGAAATTGTCCTAAGTTTGTTTATTTTTTCAAATAATAAAATAAAATGTATAACTAAAGCTCTTTAAACCTTTATTAATTAACAATTTTTGTGTACCGTTTACAGAAAATAAAAAAAACCTTTAGAAAAAATTTTCTAAACTTCAGTTGAAAGTTTAATGCAGTAGCAAATACACCAAATAAGCAACTCTGTTTGCAAGCGAAATTTCCTTACTATTATAACAGTTGTTATTTTAATCAATGCCAACTAGCCCTCAAACTCAATCCTTCAATATATCCAGACTCACCCTCCCCTTATACCTGCCGCACACAAACTCATCAAATTCAACTACATACACATAATCCCTTAGGCAGACCATTTTACCAATAACAGAAAAAATAGTTGTATTCCTCATTGGGCAAAAGTATGGAAATAGCTTACCATGAGGTAGGTGGAAAGTCACGCATTGAAAACGCTGTTCTTTTTTAGTTGTTTTGTAAAGAACTTAAATTTTTTTTGGTTTTTTTTTTGCTTTTTATATGTGTTGGTTTATAGTTGAAAGCAGGAAGTACTAATACCGCAATTATACTGTTTTTAAAGATAGGAAAATTAAATAAAAGTGGAACACAAATAATGGGGAAGGTTATCTTTTCTAAAGAAACAGTATAAAAGCAACGCTACAGATGAGAGTATAGAAGAGAATGTATACAAGACTTTAGACAAAAGTAAAAACAATACAATAGACAAGACTAAAGGAGAATTGATAAATACTAAGACCCACAAACATGACTATGGAAGTAACTAGGCGATGCTATAGAAAATAGTGTTGACAAAACAATATCGACTGCAATAGCATTCTCAGGAGAGAAGAACGGGAGTTGCGTTACCCCGGACATAATTTGCGATAGTTTCAAAAATAGCAGCATAACAGGTGCAATTGCTTTTTGAAGTGACTGTTACAGAGCAAAAGGATGCCACTTTTTTATTAGGAATTTATCTAAGAGGATACTCTTAAGAAATGCGCTTGATGGAAAGTGATGACTACGTGGTTTTCCTATTGTCCGAAAATACTAATCGCTTTGTAAAATGGACTGCAGCGAAAAGCATTAAAACCATGCCCAGTACGGTTTTAATTATGATATTTCCGGTAACAAAGGATAGGAACTGCCGTAATATCATGCTGAAAACTTATGAAATGCTACAGAAATGGATATAGAATTTAGGGCTGAAATTGCCTCCATACCACAAGCCTTAATGTTTGTACGAAAATTGTCACCGTTAAGTTGATGATACAGGTTCAGATATATTTTACCGATTTGTATTGATTTGGCTGTGAAAATGAAGTTATAAGTAAACTGTTTCAATCCTAGCAAAGCCTCCCTGCATACAATATAGCAGCATGTGTTAAATAGCAATTGCACCTTGAGGGTCTGCCAGCAGGCTGAACTTTTCCACTAGTGGTAAATAGTTAGTCCGCAAAGAAATCTATTGCTCCAAATTTGGATTCAAATCACAACCAAAACTTGATTCCCGCGGGGTCAGACCTGGCCGTGTCTCCAGGAACTACTGATCCTCGTGGTGCCAGATAGAATCCTGGTAGGCCGCAATCTCAAGAGATCTCTATATTCAGTACTTTCCTACATACTCCTCGGTGGGGTGGGGTTGTCTGCTCTTTAAAGGACAGACGACTAATCGACCTTAAGGAAAAAAAGCGAGAGTAACTTTTTTTAAAAATCAATTATGTAAAGAAACAACGGTTCATACCGAAGCCACCAAAGAGAAATAAAAAGATAATGAAATAATCAAAATATGTTAGAAAATTGTTGACGGGAAAGCTCATTGATAAGAAGGAATTTAGATTCTCCAAGACACTAAACAAAGCCTTAAAATTCCTGCTGCCGCGAAGAAGCAAAAAAAAGTTTTAACACCAAAACTCGATAAAATGCCTGGAATAGGCCAGAAATAAGTAATTATTTCTATATTTTTTTACGGTCTAGTCTATAGTATCTTTTGTTGAGACTACAAATATGTCTTGTCTTAAGGTTCAGATTTCTTGCAGTATTTTGTTAAGGGGCAATGTCCTTTCATTAAAAAACAAAAGGATTTACCCACCCATTTACAATTAAATTAAATTTTATTTAAGGATCCGAAAAAATTACCACAAAAATACCAAAAATAAAATAATAGTAGATCTTTATTTAGCAAGTCACACATTCTGATCGAAATGCTCTTAATTCCTTTGTTGCAATTTCGGTCAAATTTGTTTTAGCTTCCCTGAATTATATTTTGTTTTTTTTTCGAGCCCCAAAATATGCAATTACCTTCCCTTTCGAAAGGAATTGATTTCTGTGTCAGGCCGGTTTATGTAAAAAATTTAAATGGTTGCAAAAATAACCACATATGTCTTCTTTTCTGTATACAAACACAAAAAAGCAACAACGAAAGTGCGAAATTACACCAAATACTTTTCCCAGAAATAATTTCCAAATTACAAACAGCTTTGGAAAGCGGAACACAAAGTCTAAAGTTTATAAAAAACCACAATTTTTGTGGCATTATAAGATTAAGACAAAAACGTTAAACCTTTAGCAAACACAACTTCTTTTGGTAGTAAAGTAAAAAAAATATTTTAAACGTATAAATACAAAAAGACAATATCACGAACTGTATTTAACGATTTAAAATCTAAATTGGAAAATAATCCCAATATATTTTAAGACTAGATAAAACAGCAGTTTAAAAACGTACATTTTATTTACAAAAACAAATGCCAACATATGAAAAAAACAAGCAATCTGTTACATTATTAAAATTTAATAATAAGCAAATGTCGTTTTATTAAGTTATAATTGAAATTTGTATACCGAGCCACGTGTTTGCTTAAATGTGCCCTTGTACGTGGATTGAATCAAAATTCGGATTTTATGCAAAACTAAGCAATAAGCAAATCATCAAATATAACTTTATTTTGTTGTTAAGTTAAGTTTAAGTAATAAAAACGGCTCCGTAAAAGAGGTTTCAGGTTCAATAAATCCCAATAAAATAAAAATGAAATAAATCCCAAAATAAATGAAAAATTTCCAAAACAACCCTGCAGGGTATGCCTTACTATTGGCTTACCCTGTAGTGAATATATAGTGACATTGTCAGTAGTACTACTGACAAAGTGTACCCCAGCCAATGTAATCTGCTATTGACATTTAGCATAAGCTTGTCATTGCAAATCCACCAGTAGACTTTAGCACTACTGACTAGGTAGTTTTTTTAAGATCGCATGGTGACATTGGAACCAAAGATTTGTAATGCAATAAAGAATAACTGTTAAAAAATTCTGTATCTATTGACTGCTCAGCATAAAACAAAAACAAACTATTGACGACTTCGTTGACAATGCCCCTAGAAATGCACTAGAACTGTTGTCTGTAACGTAACTTTACTCCCACAATAAAGCAAACTTGTCGACATTTCATTTGGTGCAATTGTCGCTACAGAAAAGAGTGGTGACATAGAGATATATTGTTCCACGCTGACTACAGGGAAGGTACGTACATTAACACAAGGTAAAACAAAACCAATTAAACGCACACATGTACAAATTTTGGCTCAAATACACGAAATTTGACAATCCGGTTTTAACAGGGGTAAACAGCTGAGAAACATATGGGCCAACGAGTCTACCTTGTGTATTTTTACCATGGTCCAAACGGTAAAAAATTAAATCCCAAAAAGGGAATAAAATTCCAAAATTTTATAATGAAATAACTGCCATTTTCGAAATTTAAACTATTTATGTTATAATATCTGTATGCTTGACATCCTTCTTGTGCTACTCCCTTGAAATACAGCATTTGTTCGTTATATTCTCTTTGGTTTTGTTAAACAGCTTATTTTTATAAAACTAAGGAAAATATCTATTGTTATTTTTTCAGTTTGAAATGATTTGCATATTTACTGTAATCGAGTGCTGAAACGTGCGTTACGAAAAAATGATTATACTTCGCATAAATTTGCAGGTATTTGTAGCTGTTCCATTCTTTTAGAATAATAATACATGTGATGTTATTTTAGCAGCCATTTTTGTAACAATATTTATTTGTTTGAAAAGAAAAATGTTTAGTTTAACAACTAATGTAGAAAAATCTGATTACGTGATTGTAGTGGTTTAAGTGCAAAAACGATTCATTCAAACAGTTGCCCAGGATGTGTATATAATTCTATGGTTTTGTTTTTATCGTATTAGTAGTTTTAAGAGAATTTAAGTATTAAACATATTTAAAAGACTTAAGAAATCTTTTTCATAATATAATATTTATTATCTTTTTTTTGTTAAAATTTATAATAAGAAACAAACATGTAATGTGCATTTGTGTAAATTTTAAATATGTTTTTTTCACTTATAAGGCATAAAAGTATTTTATAGCCTTAAAAACTGAAAAAAATATTAAAAAAGGATAAATGACCAGGTTCTTTAAAGAAACAAATTTCACAAGAACTTGCGATACCTTTTAAAACTACAATTAAAACGACGGAACTATATTTAAAATGTTACAAAGGGATTCTCACAAAATTTTATTCCAAGTTTTATTTATCACATTTTTAATTTAAAGTTACCAATTAAGCAAGAAGTTGTAAAGAATTATAAATCGTCTTGCCGAATTTGTCCTGACGTTTATCACAAGAAAGATGATATAAGTTCGTTTCCTGTGGTTTATTTTGAAGATCTATTGATCTGGCACTCTCCAGATCTCTATCGCTTATTGACCTGGCTTGTTTTCCCAAAGTTGATTTTGCGAATTCGTCTTTCCTTGCAGAAATTTTATATTGTAAAGATTCAATTTTCCAAAAAAAAAATTAATATACGTCAAGATAACTTCGGCACTACGATATGAACGGAACCTTAAAAAATATTTGTTTTCCTAAAACTTTATATAAAACGAAACTATATAAAATATGCCGTCCATTTTGGAAATTATCTGGGGTGTCATGGAAATCGAAAACGTAAAACGACTCTTAAAATTCTTTCGTTTTTCGTTTTCAATTCCCATGACACCCCTGTATATTCGAAAATGTAAAAGGGTTACGATAGTCAAAAAAACTTCTAAAAATTAATTAAACAATATAATAAAGATTTCATATTTTAGGGATAAATTGAAAAAAAATATCGCTTAAAACATCTAAAATTTTAACGAAATAAATAAACTTCTTCAACTCTTAAATCCAACATAAAATATCATTTATTTGCTTTTCACACTTGACTTTTTAAGCAATTGCATAATTTATTTTTTTTAATATATTTAGTTTAATATCTTGATTGCTGTGCAATTTGTCGCTAGTAATTTGGAACAATATAAACAACAGCTACAAGACATTGTAAAGCTTCATTACAAATACTAGAAATCCCCAAAAGCAACAAATAAATAAACAGAAGTTCACTATCTTATACACCATAAATTTCGACTGCTGTTACAGCATGAAGTGCACTATAGAGAATATTCAATTTATTTTACCAAACTGCAACAATTTTAAGAAAATTCAAATGAAACGAAGAAAATGTTTTTAAGACTACAACCAATTTTTTAAAGCAAAACAATCAATAAAACTTTCAAACATAAATGTTTTCTGCATAAAGATATGCGATATTTTTTTTGTAAAAGTCTTTAGACCCACTTTAAAATCTGCAGTATATAATTTTTCATTATTCTTTGCAATATTAATTAATTAATTTTTATCTTGTTATTAATGTGATATAAATTAAATTTTTATACTGCTTAAATATTTACGTGAGCACTTGCTCAAAAATACTGTATTAACTCGAAATTTAAAAATTTTCAGTAAAAGCAAAACAACTTTTAGTTTTACATTAAAAGCATATGAAACCAACCATTTAACCCAACCGTTTCATTACCAAAAATTAGATAGAAAAGCACGATATTTTTATAGTGGTTAGATACGAATAATACGTGCCCATGTTTTCCAAATTTTGAAAAAATAAAAATTTTGAGTTAATACGCAATTGTTGAACAAGTTCCATATGTATTTGTTTATATACTCTCCTGACAGTATGTTTTAAAAAATTACACATACTCGAAAATATACGCATTATATAATTAAATTTGTATATCTCAGAGAAATTCATAAAACGTGCTTATAAGAATGGATGCAATAAATTTTGCAAACAAGTCGCATAAAATATGGCAAAGTTAATAAGGTAATAATATAGAATAAGAAAAATAAATTAACTTAACATATGCTAAGGCGTTTACAATCTTTGCAAAAAATGCCAGTTTTAAAAACACAAAGGTTAAATAAAACTTATTTTAATTTGTTAAGCTTTATAACATTTTTTACTTTTTTTTACAAAACAAAAAAACAAATTTTAATGTCCCTATTGCCCATTTTAAGGCTTAATGACATAACATCAATCAATGTGCTTAAGACAAGTATTTGAATGTAATTTTAATGACGCGTCTCGTTCTTATAGACAATTAAAACTAAATTAAGATTTTTGTAGAGATAATTTATGGACACGCTTAAGAACATCTCGCCGTCAGAAATTCTTAAGGAAAACAAAGTGTTTTGGCAGAAAAATTCAAGTTAAATGTTTTTTTAATTGCTTTATTTTGGCTGGTCTAATAAAAAACGTGTTGTTGGCAAAATCACCAACACCTTTCCTTTTTATACGACACAAGAAGAAAAAGTAATTTAAAAAACATTATTTTCAAACAAAGCATTAAATTCATTTAGCACAAACAAAGTGTACAGAAAAAGTGTACAATAATCAGTGTTGCCAGAAGTAGGGGAAACCCCCTACATGTAGCAAGTTTTGATACTTAAATAGAAGCGTAGGGAAAATCGGACAGACTTTTCATAATCTCCAAAATGTAGGAATTTTACGTCATATCGTATTAATTATGACATAAATACTGAAAAAACGTTTTTTACTGATATTTTTTTCCAGAGTTGTTTGTGGTTTAAAAGTTGGCGACACTAATATGTGTATATGTTTTTCTAAGTTATCACGTTTTGGGTAAAGTTCGGTAAAATGAGAGTAAACAAAAATTTCTCTCACTAATAGACAAAAATTCACAAAATAAGGGGGCAATAAAAACCAAATTTCTGACCTAAAAGAAAACGTTAATATTAAATATGTTTAAATAAATACATAAATGACACATTAACGTGCATAAAATTAAAGTTCAAGCATTAACTTACATATTTCAACATTTTCTATTGCGTATGGTATAAGAATTTCTTATATTAATTATTTTGGTTAACCTTCTTGCAGTCTTTTATTTATTTTTGACACACCTGATTGTTTAACAATTTATTAAATTTGCCCAAAGAAAAAGTACGGACAACTTCGTCCAAGAAGACGAATATTTTTCTCTTAAAAGCTTTCCCACCTTACCATAGTTTGAGCACGGGAACAGTTGTTGTTAAGATTGGGTGCTCCCAACGTTAAGTTCGGGATCACACCTAACGTTAAAAGACTTAATTGAAGTACATACATGTGTATAGTTTTTTTTAGTTTTGTACGTATTTGATGTCGAAGCTTTAATATAGATATTCGAATAAAATATATTTTTTATAAATAATGTTTTATTTTCTCTTTCAATGATTATTATTAGGAATCCCTACCTGATAAAGAAAATGTTTTAAACGTGTAGGGGAAAATCGGATTTTTTCTTAGCATGTGTAGGGGTTTTTTCGAAAAATCCGCTGGCAACACTGACAATAATAGACAAATTTAGGAAAAATATATTTATTCAAGAAAAATTGGCAAAAAACTTAAACTTAATTAAACTCCATATAAATGTTCAACTTGTAGTGCAATTTTTAAAATTTTCCGACAAAGGAAACAAAATCAAAATCAAACCATAAAAATATTTAATAATATACCTGAAAAAACAAATATGAAAGTTTAGAAAGATTGGTTTAGAGAAACTGCTTTAAAAAAACGTTCTTAAATTTTAGCAAATTATGAACTTTCATTTAAAAAATTTTAAATTAACAAAATTAGAAAAAAAAAACAAATATATATTGTTATTGGAGTTTAGCAAAGCGCTTGAATTTCATCAGATTGTGAACGCACAAATAACAACAACAGTTTTAGTTTTAATTGTTTATTTGCAAACGTCAAAATTCCTAAACGTTAATTAATAAAGAAATGTATAATAATTCAGTTGGTTTTTACATTAATTGAAATACATACTTTTTTGGTATGAAACTCAAGCATTCAAATGATACAATTGAAATATTTAATGCAAATTACAGAAAAAATATGGCGCTTGCCTTACGCGGGAGCATTTGCTATCTTAATAGTTTTGACATTCTGGGGTTTGACGTTTCGCATTATTGGTAGCACAAAAGAGCCTTTAAAAAATTTAAATTTTTTCAAACTGAAACTTTCTGAAGTTCAGTGATTTTAAGTGCAACCACGTTAAAAATTTCGTTTTTCTGTTTTAAAATTAAAACGGTCGGGTTACAAATTTTCAAAACTGAATAAAATTTAAAAAATAAATATTTTATTAAAGTTAGTTTTGTAAAAATATGTATGGCAAAAAAGGATTAAAATTAAAAGCTTTTTGCAGTTGTTCTAATATTACGATACTTTATAAATAGTAACGTCCTTCTATTTCTCTTCTATATTTCTAATGGAGAAGAAATGTTTAAAACATTCCAGGTATATTCCACAAATTGTCAATAATACAGAATTTACAGAATTTATTTCCTTATAAAAACACCTTTGAATGTGTAAATGTGTCCTACTGTTGATCTCTTAAATGCTAACCAGTCCCACAGTATGAAAAAAATATTTCCGAAATGCTTGGTTATTTAAAAAGAAAAAGTTCTCATACTAAACGCTACATAAGTCTGATTTAAAAAACATTCCGTACAAAAATCCAGGCATGCATAGATTTCGGCATATGCATATACATATTGTAATGCCAACATACAGCAAAAAAATGAGGAAATGCAAGAATTTATATCCTGTTTTTTATTCTCCTTTGAAAAAATACACGATAAAACAAAACAATGTTACATAAACAAAACAAAGGATTTTAGTTTTCTAGATTGTGCTGATGTCTCTGATTTCTATGGCGGTTGTGCAGTGAGTGATTTATTGTTGCAAGAAAAACCAAGAAACATTGTCAGAAACAAGAAAATTATTTAAGTAAAAGTAGATCCTTTAATACGAATTTGTTTTGCTTAAATTAAATACACACTAAGTTTAGTTTTCATTCCCTTTTTTCCTCAATTAAATTTAAATTCTATTTTCAATAATTTGTTTCCTAAATTGTATTGATTTTCTTTGTTTATTTCCCAAATAACATAATTTATCATGTTGTTGTTTTCTCGGAAGCTTATAAAACTATTCATGTATAAGAAAATTGCTAAATATATGTTCATCATTAAATTCAATTCTCCTTTATTATTTCCCTTATTTATTTACTTGAGTACATTGTTTAACCTCAGTTATTGTATTGTCAAAAAATTGATAAGGACCTTATACGCAGCTACACAATAATCGGGTCTTACCTATCACAAGGATACGCACGGCTAATATTGTTGCTACTAGATTTAATGAACCTGAAATAATGTATTCAATAAACTACATACTTTCCCTTTCAAAATACAATAGTTTCTTATTAAAGATTAAAAGTATGCTTTGGTTTTTGAAAGAATGATTACCTAAAATTATGCTTAGGAAATAAGAGAAAATGGCTTTAAAGTTTAATTAAAGCGAAAAGTTTAAAGTTAAGTCAAAATAAATGAAAATTCCTTAACGCCGACTAAACTATTTATAATTTACGGCTATTAAAAAAAATTTTCAACAAACTTATAATCCTTAATAACAAGGTAGATAACCTCCCTTAGATATGCCATGTTTTTGTTCTCAAATTGGTTTTTGTGAAGTCTTAAAAACTTCTCATATCATCAAAAAGTAAAATACGTTTGCTTTACTTCAACATTCATATTGTATTACTAAAAGCGATCGAAAATATTTTCAAGTAAGGTTAAGTTTATTGTAAAAAATTAGTTCTGAATAATAATTTTGTTTTGTAGCGCTTTATTATGGCATTTGTACTGTTAAATCGCAAATAATTTAATACACAGTTCAATATGCCTAAACGGCAACGGTCTAAATAAAAGCCTTAAGTCTTTTTTAGAAGATATTTTCCTTGTACAGTAACATTTATATGGTCTTGGTCATGACATAAATTGTTTGTCTTATGATGTACATATTCATATTTTTCATAAAAGCACATTTTTCAGTCCTTAGTAGATTTATCTTCATTTTAAAAATGTATTTTCAAATTTTTATAATATTTTTTTTTAATATAAAATTTCTGTTGCAATTTTCAAAAGTTAACTTATAAGTTTGGCGTAATGAAAAATGTTTCCTCTTGATTTTAAGAGTTTTTCCATCGCTTACTTTGCCATCCAGGATATTTTCATTACTCTTAATTTTTCTTCCACTTTTGTAAAAATCTACTCATTAAAATATAATGTTGTGGAATTATTTGTTTCGTTATTTAATTCTTACAAAATGTTTCTGTTGTTATTCGTAAGTTTGTTTTCCATTTCGTTTTAATCCTTCGCAATATTTTCTTATTTTTGAACGAATTTATAGATAAGCTTTAAAGTATTGTTAATTCTCGAGTAGATTAAACGACTTTATGTAATAAAAAAAGCTAATTTACAAGAGCTTTGGTTAACAAAGAAATGAAATAGATGTTGCAAATTATTTTTTTGTAAAAAACAGAAAAGCAGTTCAATAATTTTTGTTATGGGTGGTTATGCTCAGTGGACATATTTTTGGTTTGAAATACGATTTTGATTTTGATTTTGCTTTGTTGCCATCATTTTGTCCCTTCTTAAGAACAATATATATGTCCCAGCCTTTAAGTGTGCTTTAAAACTTTACTTTTCCTTTTAGCAGGCACATAAAAAACTAATAAAAATCACTTCACTTTATTCTATTTTTCCTTTTTGTCACATTTATACATAAAATATCCTAAAATGGCCTTAATAACAAATAGATAAACATATTTGGGCTTTCTGTACAGTTTATTGCCAAACCAAAACATGTTTTAACAATTATATAAAACAAAGCCTATAAGTATGCTTTATAAAAGTAGTTGCAAACTTAAATCAAATAAAATGAAACAAAAATAAATATTGTTTATATGCAAAAGGTTTTATAAGATGTGTCTTTAAAAGTTTTGAGTTAGTTTTTAATCTAAAAATAAAATGTTATCAAGATTTTTTTGTGATATTTTGTTAAAGTTTTGTATTGTTTTGTTAAGCTTAAAAGAAGACTATAAAAATTAAAACAAATAAAATAAATTGGTGAATAAACAAAATAAAATTAAGCAGAGAAATGCAAGCATAACTAAAGCAATATTTTTTTTGTAATTTGTAGGAATTATTTCAATTATTTATTGGAGAGAATTGCCGAATTAAACAAATATCCGTAACTTCACTAAAATTAATTTTTAAAACTTTTTGGTTTTTTTCTTTAACATCCTTTTTAACGTGAGAACTAAGGGCAGCAAAATTTTTGTTTAGTGGCAAGAATCCTTTTTAAATGAACATTAACAAAAATGTCGCTTTATACTGTCAAACTAAACTGAGAAAAGAATTGAAACTTTCTTAAGCCAAAAACATGCAGGCAATATTTTATATTTCAAATTTCTTTCTTAATCGTTTTTATATAGTTTCCCTGCAATTTGCTGTTCTTCATTCACACTTTCATCAAAAGAGCTAAAATTTTTACATTTTACCTATCACATTAAGTTTTCTTCTTGATATTTCAATATAAAATCTTTTAACAACATTTCTCAGTTTTGTTAAACAATTGAAAACAGGTAGAAATTTAGTGCATATTTATAGGTGTTCCTGCAATAGCAATACAATTAAATATGCTATTAAATGTGAAATAAAACGCAACCATAAAAATCGCCACACTTAAGTTTAAATTTTAATCTTTCCACTTAAGAAGAAGCAGTTGAGATCATCTTTGCGAAAATACAATATTTACGAAATTCATTTTTCTAGTGTATTAAAAAAGAAAATTTTCTATAGAAAATTTTATAAAACGCCTGAATGTCTATAGAAAATCTGATAAAACGTAAAATTTTGATAAACTTTTTCGCTTTTTTGGACATAAAATTGATAAAGCCAGAAATTTTCGTTAGAATATTTGGCAAAAAATTTTCTAAAGCAAAGTTGACAAGGCGAGAAATTGTATATAAAAATATTTCATAAAGCGAAATTTTTTATAAAAATTTGATAAAGCGAAAATTTTCTACATAAAATTTGATAAGGGGAAAATTTTCCATAGAAAAGTAGATAAGGCGAGAAGTTAAATTAAATTTTCAATAGAAATTTTGATAAAGCGATAAAGATTTTATAGAAACTTGAATAAAGCAAACACTTTTCTATTGAAATATAATAAGGCCAGAAATTTTCTATTGAAAAATGTATAAGGCGAACATTTTCCATTTAATAAAGCGAAAAAACTTTATAGAAAATTTAATAAAGCGAGACATTTTCAATAGAACTATAAAAAGGCGAGAAATTTTCTTTAGAAATATAATAATGTGAGACATTTTTAAAGAAAATTTGGTAAACCGAGAAATATTTTCTATTCAATGTGTTCTATTCTTTTAGACAGATGTATTTTGATGGTTTCAATTTATGTTTGATTATATTTTTATATTTATTTAAAAAATAGGTTTTTTTTGCCATAAAAATAAGATAATTTCATTACGTTGCTTTATTTCCAGAAAAAAAAAGAATTATTCTTAAATTTGAATACTGCTTATACGAGTAACAATAAATTTTATTCAAAAATTTAGCAAATTTTCATAAATATAAAATCAAAAAAAAATTTTTTTTATTCAAGGGAAATTAAATGTGTTACTCTGGTTGTATACAACTGTTAGTATGCTTTCTTGCTAATATTATTTTCATTGTTTTGTGCAAAATACCAAAATTGCAAAAATAAAAACAAATTTCAAATGTTTATGCACAGCACGCTTGAACATTCGTTGATTACAAACCAACTAAAATGACACCATTAACATTGAAATAGAAATAGAATAAAAAAAATTGGAAACAATTGCAAAGTTTTAAAAGTCCTGTGGCGAAATTGAGCATTATGGATGTAGAAAAAAGTGTTGAAACTATTTATAATTTGAGAATATTCGGAGAGGAAACTATGTCTCGCCATCTTTCTCTATGTTTTCCTTACTTTAAAAAGCATTTGTGTAGATTTTTTTTATAATTTGTGAGTTTTTCTCGCAAGTTTCTTCAAATTTCTTTTAGACACTGTCAACTATAGAGCATTTTTATTCGACTTTGCCCTTATTCATTATATACTGCAATTCCAATTGTATTCATCCTGTTTGTTCGTGCATTGTGTTGATTTCTGTTGACTTTTTATCATCATCCCCACTGCGTTATATATGAACTCATACTCTGTTGCAATTGTTTTTCAGCAGCCATTTTTGCATATTTTCCAAATAAAATAAATTTTAAACACCAAGATAAAAATCTTTGCTTAATTTCACAAACAATTCTTCTTAAAAAAGGTGGGGGAAGCGTTTTCTAAATTGTAAATATTTTCCGTTTACATTTTATTTTAAGCTTTATTTACAAAAGTTTTTACAGATATTTCTAAAGATAAAATGAAACTATAATTTATCGTTAAGTTGCTGTCGTAGCTATATTTTAAGAGGTGCAACAGAACTTTTTGCAAGATAATTAGAGGAAAATGAACTGAGGGAGGCTTGAAAAAATGCTTATACACTCTTATGGATAATTTTCTCAACACAACTTAGTTTGCTAAGCAATTAATGCTGAAAGTTGTTTCTGTATTTTGTTTTATTTAATTGCATTATTTGTACAACAAAATAGTTGCAAAATATTTTTAAACGTAAAACTATTTCAGTATATTAAGTTTCATAAACTAAGTTTCATGTACAAATGAACAATTTTACAAAGTTGAAATTTTAAGAAAATCTACTAAAAAAGGTACACTGTTAGTTGGTATTGGTATTGATAAGGATAGTGATTCTAAGTCGATCGGTATACTTTAAGGTGAGCCTAGGACCAATATTTTAAGGCGTTACACACATCAGCACCAATGCATAATACCCTCTCCACTATTGTGGTGTGGGTATAATTACAACTGATGACAACCAGTTGTCTTAATTTCAACTTAACTGAGTTGAGTTGTAAACCGTAATAGGACCATAAAACAAAGACAATTTTTTATTCCACAATTTGAGTTTATGATATTTATACTGCAAAACAATTTTTTCTTTGTATTTTTCTTTAAGCCAATCTTTTCGAGAGTGTAACCAATTAATTTTTGTATTTCCTTTTTTTTTATTATGTCTTTCAATAGGAAACCTTTCACTCTAAGGAATTTAGTTTATTTTTACAATCATATAAATTCCTTTATCTCATTCATTCGTCCATGCATTATTTTAGCCTTTTTTATTTATTTTCTTTAAATTTGTTTCCCCTTCCAACTCAAAGTTATGAAGTGAATTTATGTTTCCAACTTGATAAAATTCAAAAGGCGTATGAATTAAATGAATTCTTTTGGGATCCATAAATGTTGTGCTTTATGGTTTCTATTGGGTTTTTGCCTTAAGCAAAACTTTATAGATGATATTGAAAAGTGGAAGAAATAAAATGATTTTTCAATATAGTGCATATATGGCAGTATTATTTTCTTCTAACATTTTCCCTGAACATTTTATAGGGGAATGAATTAACAGGCAGACAGAAATAAACAAAGTAAACTAAGGATTGAAAAGATATAATTAACAACAGGGACTACATTAGAGACTAAGATAGCAACAGTCTAAGCTATAGTATACAGTAAGTACTAACCCAGTAAAAAATGGAGCTTCCAACGAAGCAAGTTTGTAAGAGAGAAACATAAATGTTTCGGTTACCATTGCGCTGACGGAAGACATGAATTTTATATGGCGAGTTCCCACTTTGAAGCAATACATTTTTGACACCTTAAGCGCCTTATTCAGCGCATATAAAAATTGTTTTATTTAACGATCGCCCTTACACACTAAATGTTTTGAAACAGGTTTTTTTAGTATTCTCCCTTACAAACCTGCTTCTTGTTAGGGGAATGCTGTAGCACTTGAAATTTTATTTTTTTTGTATAAAAGTTGTTGAGAGTTCTTCCACTTACTTTACTTCATTTTTGTATGTCTTATTGCGTAGCGCATAATTGTGCGCTTATTTTTTTAAATGTACCATTAGTGCTTCGCATACACTTGTCAATAAGACTGAGATCTGCACTTGGCTGGAGATTAGGCTATAAACTATGATATAGAGACAAGGAAGATAATAAGCTTATACTAGGTTCTATACTTAACTTTAGATTAGTATAAGTCCCTAGGTAGAAACAGTGATAGCGTAACATGGCTATAAACTAAGATAGAAACTAGAATATAGAGTAGGCAATATAGACAAGGCAGAAACCAGACTATTTACTAAACTAGGGACTTACTATAGTCAAGGGTAGAGACTTATGCAGAGACTATGTTAGAGTTCAGGATACATATTAGCTGAAGATAAGGATAAAAACTACGATGTATGAAATAAGTTTGGGAAAATACTTAAGGCTAAACTACAAATTACTTTTGGAATTAGGATGCAAAATACTTAAGCCTCTCTTATATCAAGATAAGACAGAGAAATAAACAGACTTTCGTTAAGGATAGGGATTATTGAATATTCATCAGCATACCCTCAATAAACTATTTTTCTATTTTCCTATTAACAAATAATCCTGGCTTAAATACCCGACTTATGCTTTCAGTCATTAAGAATTTGGCACATTTAAGTGCAGTCAAGCGTTCAGTGCTTTTCCATTTCCTTATTATTTTTTTTTTCTTCTCTGCCCTAATTTTTCAATCACAATGAGAATTTTGAATTTTCAGCTATGATTTAATTTTTGCTCTTCAACCAAACAAAATTCAGTTGACTGTTGTAATGCTGTCAGCTATTATTAGAGACAAAGCCATTCATTTACCATTTCAACTTGATATTCTTTGAAACGGCAAATGAAGGATACAAAGACAATCGTGAAGAAAGAAAGAAAACAGACAGAAATTAACGCTTAATAAAAGTATCGATACTTCTTTTGCAATCAACTGTATTGTTATCGACATTTGTTATTAAAAGACGAATGAACAGGAAGTACGACACTCAAGGAAGTCAAAGAAAATTGGCGATACGAATCATAAACACTTTGTGAAGTGTTACGATTATGAATATTTGTGCAAAAAAAATCGAGTTTTCCAGTTTTAAGTAAACCATGTTTTTAGGGTTATTGTTAAAAGGAGAATTATATTCTCATATTTTCCTTCTTTTTTGAAGGAAATCTTTTGCATTGAATTTTTAATTTTTCTTTTTCCTTTTTGAAGTCTATAAATTTTTGTTTCAATCTTCTTCTTAACCGAATAAAACAATAAATATCATCCTTTTGTGTATTTTTAAACAGAATGAATGTCCATGCTTGTGAATAGAGACATTTTTGAGTGTTTATTTGTGTTTAAGAAATCCCTGCAAAGGTCGTATTGTTACAGAAATTTACTGCCCTAAAACTGTGCTAAAAATGTTGTAAAAATTTAGTAATTGACCAAACAAAAAATATGTCTCCAAATGTTCTACATTCAATAAGATAAATGTTACAAGTTGCAAAGATGAAAGATCAGATTACAATGTTTTAAGTAATTTGAAGCAGTAAGTGTTTAATTGGTATTGGAAAACGTATTACAGTTAACGCAAATTTGGACAATCAAATAAAAAATGCTACATATAAAAAGATTTAAAAATTTTGATGAAAAACTAAAGGAAACTAAAATTGTTATTTCCAGAATTTATAAAGGAACTTGGCAAGTACTTGATTTTTAATTTAGCACTAATTAAATATTAATAATACGTCCACAAACTTATACTCACAAGTTTTTAAAAAAACCATTTAAATAAAGTTTTTTTATTTATAATTCAATCATCTTGCTTTTACTAACGTATTCTTTCCATTTTTAGTTCTTGTTAAATTATTAAGGCATATACTTATTTGTTTAAAATCTAATTAAATATTCATTATACGCCTTGCATAATACTTTAAGATTTTATACTTATTAGCATTTTATAATTACTTTTTGCTCTTATTTGTAGGATGTTTGTATTCCGAAATCTTTTTATAAAGAGGGTATACTTATTTTGTCATTCCGTATGAAACTTTTTTATTATTCATCTCAGACCCCAAATATATATATTCTGACTCCTTGAGTAATTCTAAGTCGATTAAGCCATGTCCGTCTGTCTGTCCGTTTGTTGAAAACAAGCTCTCTTTTAAAAATACTCAAAAGAAATTCACAAACTTGACGTCAAATTTCTTGTGGTTATCCTAAGCAGTTAGGGATTGAAATCAAGCAACATCGGTGCACTAGGATCAGAGCTATGAATTAAAATTTTTAACCACCACCCTAAAAAATTAATAATTTTGCTGTAAAAACTAACATTGATGGTGGAACAATGTACGGAATGATGTAAGATTTTGCAAAAGTTCGTTTTATTCGATAGGAAGTCGCACTGTAAAATTTCGTGAAGATCGCCCTTGGCCCCATATATAACACATACTCCCTGAAAACAGTTTATTATGCATAAAACCGTAATTAATAATGCTATCAGAATAAAATTTAATACTTCACAGTTAAAGCCCACTCTGATAAATTAATTAAATACGCCTAAAACCGTAGCAGATAAAAAAAATTTCTTTCAACTTAGCTTCATATGGCCAGAAAAAATGTCATGTAATTTTGTGATATACGGTCCATAATTTACCTAAGATCCCATTATAAGCAGCCTTCTGAAATTCACTGTACACGCTTATACCGTGTTCAGATATACCTTTTTTTGAATCAATAGTTAGTTTATTGACATAATTATCTTTCTGTTCACATATACACAATTAAGCTAACTCAATTTAAATTACTACTACAACATTCAACGTAAACAAAATTGTAGATGCATAAACAAAATTTAAACAACTTTTGACATCTTTAAGAAATAAACATCTGTCTGTTGCGCAGACCTAATGGATGGGCCTTTGTTTTGTTGTAGTTTCAGTTGCCAAATGTCAAACACTTTTTTTAGTAAGTTGTGTTTCGCTCACTAAACACACTTGTGACAGAGTCGCATTTTAATTTTACTCAATATTTATAACAATTTTGTTTTAATTGCGCAATAACTAAGTTTTATATGGATAATTGAGCTCAATTTATTGCGTAAAACTCATATCTGAACACGGTATTAAAGGAATTTATTCAAATTTATGTTTTTTAATACCAGAAATCACTCTGCAGATTTTTGGAATGATTGGTTCATACCATGGCTCCAAAATAAATTCCTCTCCTGAAAATCATTTAATAATTTAATATAGGTCTAAACCGAAACCAATGTTAATGCTTATGTCTATAAAGATAAATTAATAATTAATAGATGTCATGTAGATCACTAATGAAATATTCGAACTGTCTGTGGAGGGTATCAAATATTCGGCACAGCTGAATATAGCACTCTACCTTGTTTAAGACCATTTTTCTGGAAAATTAATTGCAACGTACAAACATTTTTTTTGTTTTTTTTTTAGTTAGCAAAAATATTAAAGGAATTGTTTTTTAATCGTTTTTGTGGTTAAACAATTAGTTTAAATTGTTTTTAAATGTATGTTTTAGATGGTGGCTTACTTTAAATAGGAAAAATTACTAAAGAGATAATTTAAATGAAAACTTTTCAATGATCAGATCAATTGAAGGAATGAAAGTAATAATACTACAAAGAATTTTTTTTAAAAAATATGCTTTTTTTTATTTTTTTTAATTTCCTAAGCTAATCCCGCGAAGCTCTTCGCTTGTCTGCAGGAGAGAAACCAGAGTCTCTGGCGGGAATCGAACCCGACACCCCAGCGCTGATACTCTAGCTCACTTCCAGCTAGCCTATCGGGGCAATAAAAATATATTGTTTTTACCATAGAATTTAATATACCTTTAGAAAGCTTTTTACAAAGGTCACTTATAAACTTCTTTTACTGTTGTATATTATTATTTTATCTAAAATTTTTATTAAACTAATTTATTAATAAAATTCGGCAAAGATGCTCTAGAAATGTTATTTGTAAATTTAACTTACGAAAAAAATCTCTTACACAAAATCTTTTAAATTACCGCAATAAATTTAATTTTAATTGTTAATTTTTACACATCAAGTTTTAGCTTTAAAACCAAAGAAAATAAAACTAATTAAATTGAAGGAAATATATAAAATCATTGCTTACCACAAGTGCCACAATGTCACTATTTAAGGTATAGATGGTCATAAAGTCATCACGAATCGTAGTAATTTGTATTAAAAAAATCTTGAATATTTCGATTTTTGTACAACTATTAAAGTTTTTAATTGAAATTTTTTATTTCATTTCAAACTAATTAAATTGGTAATTTAATAAATAGAGAATATGAGTGTAAACTATGTTTAAGTCCATTTATAAATTTAATTGTTGTATCTTACAATTTTATCTTCATTTTTTATCAACAATTTTTATAAAAGTGTTATTGAAAAAATCCCGCAAAGATGATTTAGAAATGCAATTTTTTAGCTATTTTTAAGGAAATAACTTTAATTTTATTCTTGTATTTTTACAAAACCTCTTGACCCTAAACTCACAAATAAAAAAGTAGAAGGATATATAGCAAACTTTTTATCTGCATAAACAAAGTCATTACTTGAGGTATAGAAAGGTATAATGTAACCACAAATGGTAGTACAAATAGTTTTTATAATTCTTGAAAATTTCGATTTTTATTCAATTTAAAAATTTTTTCATTTTTATAACATGAAACGTAGAAAGCTTTCTTAAAATTAACTGATAACAAAAATAAGATACATGGCAAACTTTAAAACTAAAGCAGTTGTGTAAGTGCAACTTTCAAGATAAATACATCTCTAGAAACTACTCGTTATGGCGTCTTTAAATCTTCTAAGTTTCATTTGGCGAAAAAACAAATATTAGACGAAACAACGTTACCAACAGGCAAACCAAAATATAATTTCTTTTAATTACAATATTAATTTTGACTATAATTCCACATCTTACAAAAAACCAGTGTTTTGCAGTTTTAACTTATAACAAAAGTAGTGGTTAGCTTATTTGGCCAAATATTTAATTAACGGTAGTGGACGAAATTTTTACGATTTTACTGAAAATTTTATTAATTTAATACAACGATTAATAAAATTTTGTAATCAAATTAAACTTTTTGTTAACAATCAAAATAAAATATATTATGACAAAACTTGTTTCCCTCTAATTCTTTTCATAACATATTTCTTCCGTGTTTTTTGCATTAAAAAATACGTATCTCAAAAGTAGTCACAACAATCAAGTAAAGGTAGCTTTAATATTCATTGGACTGCAACCGCCAGCAAACAAATCATTTACGCTGCATTGTTGTGTAAAGTTTCAAAGTTCTTTGTAAACTTTTATATTATGCAACTCTTTTCTTCTTGTCTTTTTGGCTAAGTAAAAAGTTATTATTTGTAGTGTTTTACACAGAACTAAAAAGTTACAAACAATTTCTAGTTTATCCGCGTAAATTTAGGACACTCACAGTGATTTTCTAAGAAGAGAGTGTTTTAAGAAAAATATATATGTTGGAAGCGTGCATGAAGAATATTATACTCTTTTGGTTTATTAGAAGTTATTATCTGTAGTTGCAGAAACAGAGTGGACATGACTAACCTTCTTTTCTTTTATTTTTTAATAAATTAGCTCTTAAACTATTTAATGGTAAAATCAATTTGCTCAGCTTTAAAATATGCTTTAATTTCTATTATATCTTATCATCCCAAACTAAGGTTAGACGTTTTTTATTTAAGTTTTAAAATTTTTTAATATTTATAACAAGCAAGTAACGATTACTTTGTTTAAGTTTTGGTAGGTGTTCATAAAGAACATTAAAAAAATTTTATTTAAATTTTATTTAAAAATTTTTTTTTATTATTTAAGCCTCTTAAAATTTGTTGACATCTTATGTTACAGAGCTGATAAGATATAAAAAATTGTAAGTTAAAATAACTGTTTACTTAAGTTACGCATGACAGAAGAATTTGATTGGGAAAGTAATTATAACAGCCTAAAATATGCAATACTTTATTTTCTAGCTTTCCATATCTAATTATTTTGCCAAACTTATAGTTATTTTTTCAGGGCTTCCAAGTTAAATATACTAGCAGGAGTTTATTAGGGCGAAAACACTTCATAAGTTTAACCATTTTTTTATCTTCACAAAATTATGCTTGATTTTTTGATTTATTTTTTAAAATAAATCGTTCATGTAGTCCTAAAAGCTATTGCTTAGAAAAACTTTCTAAATAATATTATTTTTCCAGCCTAAAAATATGCCTTATTTTTTATATATCTTTGTTAATTAACAAAACTTTGCTTAACTTTGTTTTTTTCTTTTTTAAGAGTTTTTTGTTGAGTTATTTTTCTCATTTTTTACCAAAAAATTTATCTTTTATAAATTATTTTGTTTTGGATATACAAAACAAAACTTAACTAAGAGGCCATTATGAATTGTTATTCTTTACGTTCTTTTATTATTGTTTCAAAAAGAAAAAACTCACTTCTCCTCAGAGCTTTCTTTAAAGCCACTTAAGTTCTTGTTAAGTATAGGGTTTCTTAAACATTTCTATTGTTTATTGGCTAAAAAAGTTTTTTGCATTCATTCTTTTTTTGTGTGTGGCCTAGTTGTGGACCAAATATTAAACAATACTTTTTTATCTTGACCACAATAACATCTACATAAATCTTTTAAAAACCACAAATAATTTTATAAATGTTCAAAGTTTTGTGTATGTATTGTTTTAATTTGTACTGCTTTACAGGGATTTAGTTCTTGGGTGTTTGTTGTTTTAGGATAATGTCGAATAATTCGCAAAACCAATAGGAGTTAAACTTATTTATTTATGGGCAATAGAGTAATTGTTAGGTTTATGGATGTTATAAGTGCTGAAGTGTAATAAATATAGGCCTGGCAATAATCCGGCAAAGAAATTTAAAAATAGCAGCTAAAATAAATATAGAAATGGCCAAATTGTATGACTTTAAAGATTGTTGACATGTTTTTTTTTTAATTAAATGTTTAGCAATGAAACAGAGTTGTAGAAAGACTAATATTTCAAACAAAATTGTCTTTTATGGATTACATCATTACAAGTTTTCATTCAAAAGCCTAAATGATATACGGCGGCTTATTAAACCAAAATACCAAAATTTGATGTTTAATTAGAACTGCTGGAACTACAAGTTGCAAGCTATAAAAATTTAATCTAACCTAAAAAAAAATTTACTGTTAATAAAATTTCTCTATGACGTGCAAAATTCCATATTTTTATTTTTTGAAAAATACACTGAAATTTATTGTTGAGGTAAAGCTAGTTTCTATGCGCATTTCACTGGTTGCATTGGCCAGATCATCATGAAATATATTTTTCCAAATATTTTGGAAGCGCTATAGATACTATATAAATAAAAATGTAAAGCGAATGAGAATTACAAACAATCAAGTCTTATTTACCACGATATCAAAGCTTAAACTTAAACACGAACAATAAACAGCGAGTTTAACTTTTCTAATATTCCCCTACAACTAGTTGATTTTCTTGACTCGAATTGTAGTTGAAAGTGGATACAAAGAAAAAAACAAAATCAAAACCAAATTGCTGCATTTTATTGATTTCGCATAAAAATCAACATAAATTATTTTAGAAAAAATTGTTTTTTCTTAATTTTTAACACAATTTCCTTCAAATGTGTAAAAAAAAATTGGGTTACAGTGCAAAATTATTAACAAAAAAAACAGGGTTGTATAAAAATTCTTTTTCAATAACGCAATTGAGCAATTTGCGAATCGAACCCTATAATTTACATCGATTTGAGTAAACTGCAATAAAAGGATATATGGCGAACTTTTAAGCATAAAAAGTAATTCTAACCGTATTTAAAACATAAATGGAGCCACTAATACTTAAAACTGAATGATATTTAATTTAAAACATCTTCCCCCTAATACTATTTGATGTCTTTTATACTTTTCATTAACACTCAAATAATATTAATTCAATAAAATTTTAAAAAAAGTTCCTTTACAAAATTATTTCCTTTAACATTTATTTCCTATGATGCACAAAATGTCCTTACCAGAAACATTATGTATTTTAATCATTATAATTTAATTCATTTATCTGCTACAAATGTTTTATTAAACTACAAATACATACAGAAAAAGTTATTAGTAGTTTTTTATCAATTAAAAAAAAGGATTTAAACTTAATTAATGTAAAATTGAATCAATTATTTTTTTTGTTGAAAGAAATTTAAAAATATAATTGTGATTTTATTAACATTTTAGTTGTTTTGAAATAAATTTTTAATTAAAACAATAATCAAATAACAACAAATTATTTCGTTTAAAATAAAATAATTTAAACTTGTGAAAATGTTGTTGGAAATTGTCAAAATCCATCAACACATTGTTTGAAACGGCAAATTTTTTTGATTATATTTTAATTAAAATTAAAAATATTGTTTATTAAAAAAAAAAAAAGTATTCAAAATTTAAAATTTTTACAATTTTTAGTAATCAATATAATCATTTTGGTAATAGGAGCAAAATTAACAAATGGGTTGCTTGATTCTATGAATTTGGTATAAAATTGGTGATAAGAGAACATTTTAAATTTTTTCTGTGTACACACATACGCAGCTTTTACATACATGTTGTCCTAAATAAACTGCAACTAAACAAACACAAGGATAAGAGTAAAGCTAAACCACCAAGTTTAACCCATGTTGCAGCACATACGTGTGCATATATTAGGATACAATCCCAGCAAACAGCAATGACTTGATCTTCATGATTTTAATGCACTAAATCTTAAATTTATGAAAGATTTCAATTTGCTACTCCGACTTAAGAAATTTTTTAAATATCCCTTTTTATAATCAAAATTGTGGTTATTTTGTTGAACTGTTTTATGGTTTTTAATCCAAATATTGATATTTTTATTAGGCTTAAGTTCATTAAATTAAATTTTCATTATCTTAGTTTTATGGAGAAAGGAATTTTTCAAAATGAAATCAATTAAAATTTAATGATAATTTTTCATTCTTGGCTGACCTGAGGCTCGAACCCAGGCGTTTTTACGGACAGGTTACACTAACATGTTTCGATTGCAACCACTAAATCTCTTCAGAGGGGTTTGCCGTTTAACACTCGCAGCCATCGAGGACTGCTGGCAGCCAATAGTCATACATCAATCTTTAAACCAAATTGTATTTAACCTTTGGTAGATCGAATTTGCCTTTAATTGATTCTTTTAGTTGTTTCAAGTTGGAAAATAATTAATGTTTACTGCTTGAGACTTATTAAGACTTAAATTAGAAGCTGAAGCAGGCCAGAGAAAAAAATCGTACATTATCAAAATGTCTTTTTTATGTTTCTCTGTTAAATTTGTCGTTATTTAAGTTTTTAAAGTGGCTTGAGAATAAAATTTAGTAATATTTAAATACAGAAAAAACTTGAGAATAACATGTTTGATCATATTAAAAAAAATCTAAATTTCAAATATTTCTTTTTTATTAAAACAAAATTTTTACTTTGCAACTTTAAACTAAATTCAAATATAAAATATAGGAACACTTTTTTCTCAAATCAGCTTAAAGTTAACTTTTGAGGTAAGAAGTAAACAAAATTTAGACTTTGAAAGAGCTTAAGTATAAAACTCACCTAAGAAAAAGATACCAAAAATAACTTTGAGATCAAACTAAGAGACATGTCAAATACTTTTTGTTGAATTTAAATGTATTGAGAATGCGATTTTGAATAGGATTCTTACGTAAATCATTTGTTTATTAATTTGATAGGACATTGAATATTGAAATAGTAATAATATTAAAAAAATAAGACTACTTAAGTCTAAAAGCTTTTAAAAATTGTAATTTGACTTAGAATACACATTCAAACAATACGAAAATTTATGTTTAATTACATTAGAGAATGATTTAAAAATTATCTTTGAATTCAAAAGAAAAAATAAAGGATTTTTTTTAATATATTTTATTTTACTATTATATTACTTATCAATTAATATGCTTTAAGTATAACAAATACTATTTAATGCACAAAGTGTCATTTACCGTAGTAAATGCTCTTGTCGACTTCTAATCGAATTGAAAAGTCAAACAATCAATTGTTTTTTGTTGGGTATACATGTGAATTTTTTTTGGTCACGTTTGCGAGCTAGTGTTCTTATTTAGTTCCCTTTACTTGTATGTGAAAATTATGTTTTAAATAGCATCCTTAAACATAATTAAGAATAAACACTGAAACAAATTAAAATTAAAAGTTAAAACAATTGTTACTTAAGGTTAAACAAAAATATGTTTTTCGATATACATATAAATAAAAAATAGAAATAAAATATAAATTTTAGTTCTTCAGGAACAGGTTGAATACAAACATTGTTTAATAACTTTAGGCCCGTTTTCACAACTTACCGATAGCTATAGATAAACTAGTCTAGCATCTTTTGTTTACATCTGTACCATTCATCCTTTTTTTCTTTAAGCAGAATATACAATATATTTAATATTAAAACGAAAATCGCTATTAAATTACGCTTTGATTGAATATATATTATTTTTTTGTACAACCTATTTATCACTTAATATACAAAAATTATAAAGTGGAATCTCTCATGAACAGACAAAGAAGGAATCATTGAAATGTTTCCGTAAAAGAAGAATGTCCACATGACCAGGTTCAGAGTCTGTCCAGAGGGTGTGCTTGCTTAAGGAAGATGTCGTTTTGTGGTAAATTTATTACACAACCACAAAGATAATTTATTAGACATGCCTTTAAAATTCTAAGTGCAAAAGAAAAACACTACAGTTCATTTAGACAGCATGCTGGCGTATAAGTGTTATTATTTGTGTTTAGTTTAGTTAATATTGCTTTTACGCCCAGGGTGGCCAAACAAATAAATTGTTTAGGAAGGAAAATTAACATAACAAAAACAAAATTAATGAAATGAATTAAGTACATTTTACATTTAAAAGATGATTTTAATGCCAAAAAAAAAATAATAAAACACCAAACAATTTAATAAAAACCATTACTGGTGCAATATGATATTTTATTATGCAGTTAAATTGTTTTAACTCCATCTTTTAAAAATATGCTTTAATATGTTTCAAATTATTCTTTTACTCAATACACTTGTTTATGTTTATTTAATCAATTCTGTAGTTCTTAAACTTTCACCCGAACAAATGCTTAAATAAATTTCAAAGTATTAACTTTTGTAGCTAATTTAATTTAAAAAAATTACCTTTTATATAGATTGTTCTTCTTCTTTAAAAAGTATGCCCCAATACATTTAAAACTACTCTTAAATTCTGTATAAGACGAATCTTGTTTTCATGACAGAGTATTGTATTACTTTAACTCTGTTCTCCTCTCTATTCAGTTTGGATGCAGTTTTTGCTTAAACTAACTCTTATTTAAGCATCAACAGTTGTTGGCGTCTGGCTGGTGTGGACAGGGTGTTTTAGTTGCCCGTGTAGACCACCACATTTGATCGTGGGGATCCAGACTGAATGTGTGGGTTGTATATGGCAACTCCACATGCAGTTTGGAGACTTTGTAAATGTCATTGGTTTTTTGTCACTCTTTCGTAAAATCTGCCACCAGCCAGACGCCGGCCAAAGTGTTAATTAAATAAAGTTAAAATAAACAAAATTAAATAAAGGCAAAATTAAATTAAATAAAATAAAATTAGACTGAAGAAAAAATAAGTAGAAACTAGTTTGTGAGCCACTTGAGCAAATAAATTAATGTAAAACAAGAAAACCCAAGAAATAAATAAGATTGAAATCAAAGGGAAAGTGTGGTGTTTTTATTTCCAATCCCAAAAGAGCTACATATCTTAAAGCCAAAGTGCCAGTTTGCCCAGAGAGTGAAATAGGGGTTGTTTCTATCTTTTACTCACCCAACCTGCCTCAACGGATTACGCCTGTGAAAGTTGCCCCAGCCAACCTCTTTACCCGGAGAGCGTGCTTTTTGTGCCACCGTATACCAGTGCCTTGGAAAAAACTAGGTAACCCATTCAGAGGTAAACAACAGTTATGCTTTGATATTTGTTTGGCCTATTTCCTAAAAATATGCTTTATTAAGTTTTAAGTTACTCCAACACTAAGTAACAAACTGGAATTGTTTTACATTTTACCGTGTTTCTAGTAAAGCATATTTTAAATTGTGATTGCTTAAATTATATTTTTATACCTTTTCTAAAAAGTATGCTTTAATATTGCTTTTCCTTAGCTCTTTTAAGCATCTTCGTTTTAATAAAGTGTTTTAGTTGAAGACCCACAAAATTTAAAAAAACCTTCTTTAATCCTGGTGCAGCTTTAACCACCTTTGTAAAAGAGTTTTTTTAGTTTTTGTAAATTTTTTTGCAACAGGTAAGAAAGCCACTTAATTTTTTAACTTATCAACCAACAAAACCACAATTTGTATCTTGTAGCTTCACCAAACTCTTAAGCCTTTCAACTCCAAGTTGAAATAAGTATTTGTCTTTCAATACAATTTATTTAGAAAAAAAAAGTTTTAGGAAAACTTGATATCGTGCAAGAAGCTATTGAAAAAGCATAAAGGGTTTGGGTCAGGGAAAAAGTCCTGTTAGAATTTTTATATTATTCCTTTTTAACAATGTGTTATTTTATTATCTTTAACAAAAAGTTTAATTTTAATTAACACAACTTGTGGCTGTAAAGATAATCTGTTGATTTTAATTTACTTTTATTACAGTTTTCTCAATATTTTGTAACTAAAACTTCAAGTGTAAATTGGCTTTTGTTAAAAGGACAATGAACAACTTCTGGAATTTCTAAACTTTTTTCAAACAAAGTTATTAAAGATGAAGTTTAGTTTAAAAGAAATTTAAACAACTTTTTAATTATTAACTTTATAAATTTTATTTGCAAAATAAATTCGCATTAATTAAAAAAACAACGTCTTTAAACAATAATGTGGATTTAAAAGAACATTTTGCCTCAGGATAATTTTTTAACTCTTTTCTTTTTTCTTAAATAACTTTTCTAAAGAATTTCTTAAAAAAATCTACCAAAAATACGCCTTAAGTTTTTTTAAAGAAAAATATACAAAATTCCATAAGCCGAAACTTAATTTTTAATACAAACACGTCTAATTTTTGCCGCCAAAATAACCACCCATATAGACATCACAGTTTACATTTTATTTACTTCAATTTAAGTTAATAATTAAATAGTCTACTTTTAATTATGCAAAGTATTCAAGATAAACATTTCCATAATGTTTCTTTTTTTTTATTCTACGACATGCACACAGTTAAGTAGATACAACAACATAGTCATACTCAAGCTACTAAAACACAGAAATTGCAAGAGAAAAAATATGTATAAGTTATAGAGTTTTTTTACATCTTTTTAAAGACATTAAGCCAACACTCTCATAAATACATTTCAGCAATAAAAATAAAATAAATTAAGCCGCATACGAAGGTTATAATTTTCCAGACTAGGTTAATATTATGTGCGTTCGTTTACTTTTCCAGTAAAATCCCCGTAAAAGCCAGCAGGTGAGTAATATGAAAAGTTTACAAATTTATGTGTACGCGAACGCATTTTGGGATAAACGAACGCGGCTATAGAATAATATAAAATGCTGATACAAATAATTGCTCAAATATTTTTCTGTCAAATATTCCTGACATATACATAATTCCTGTTTTATATTTCGTAACAAAATGAATCAACATCACGTAATAAGCACACCCACAGCATATGGGAATTAGTTTTAAGCTAATTCTATGTTTTATTTAGAAATTTGTTTCTTACTTTATCTGTTAAATTATTTTTATGAAGAAAGGAATTTTACAATATGAAAATTAATTTAAATTGTTACTGATAATCATTCATTCTTGACAGACCTGAGATTCGAACCCAGGCGGCTGGTTACCATGACATGTTTCGATCGCAACCACTCGATCTCCTCAGATGGATTTGCCGTCTTACACTCGCAGCCATCGACGACTGCTGACGTCAATAGTCAAACATCAATCCTTAAACCAAATTGTATTTTAACCTTTGATAGATCGAAATTTGCTTTTTTGAATGATTATCCATTTTTATTGATATTTACATGTTTTTCCTTACTTCTGTTTTTTCCGTACTTTTGTTTTTTCCGTATTTTGATTATCAGTAACAATTTTAATTAATTTTCATGTTGTAAAATTCCTTTCTTCATAAAAATAATTTAATGAAAATTAAATTTGATGAACTTGAGCCGAATTAAAATATTAAAAAATTTGGATTAAAAACCATAAATAGTTCAACAAAATAACCACAATACTAATTATTTATCTGTTATAATTAAAAAATATCATACATTATAATTAAAATTACTGACAAAACCTATCAGCCTTACCTCAATTCTAAATTTTGAAATTTTAAGCAGTGTTAGATTTCTTCTTAAAAACTATTTTTTCTATATAAATTTCTACATTTTTCCAGTATAATAAAAAATTTTTTGGAAAAATTATATTAACAAGTGTTTTCCTAATGGTCGAAATTCGGCCATTTATTTTTTTTTTTTAATATGAAGAAAATATAGTAAATATAAGCATATATGAGTTTACATGTTTCGAGCATTCATTTTTTTCCTGTCTTAGTGGATAGATTTGGCGACGGACCAACCTCCGGGTCATATTTTATGTTCCACGTGAGTGGTTGTTGACAAACAAAGAGATATCGTCTTAACTGGTTTACCTGTGTCGATTTATATATAAGATTTTTATAATCGAAATATTCGAAACCCGGTTTTTAAAAATGTCGAATAATCGAGCACCCTATTTTTATTATTTGATAATTGGAAAAAACAAAATTTTTATTTATGTGCTTTGCATATGTGTAAGTATATAAATTTGATTGCTAATAACTCCGAAAATATTAAACAGATTTTAATAAAATATATATTGTGCACTTCTGCCAGTAAATACCTTTCAAATGATGTATCTTTTATTCTAGTCTCTGGGAAAACAGAGGATAAAAGTGTTTTTGTTATATAGATTTAAAAATTTCCAATATATCCTCTTTCTAATGCGAAGTTTTTAAAACATAAGGAGCAAAAAGCCCAAATTTCGAAAACTTAGATTCTAAATTAAATAAAACTCTTTTGCTTTCCCATTTTCAAACCATTTTTTGACATTTAATCCATTTTTTATTAAGTTGTGTTTAACCAATTGATTATGGCAATATTCATGGTGATGATGAGTCATTGATTATTAGTGATATTTGATAGTGGGCATTTCCATCGATTTATATTTACAAAGTGTTTGTGCCCATTTAATATACTTTTTCTGCATTTGCCATGTTTTTAAAGCCCATTTTTTAATAAATAAATAGTTAATTCATTAGTTTTTTTTTCAAAATGTTGTTTGATCAATCAGTTTGCAATTTTAAATTTGATGTCACTTTAAGTAAATAATTCAATATTTATTTGGAATAATTATGTTCATGAAAACCAGTGGCGGTTTTTATATATGAGATCCAATGGTGAACAAACTACAATTATGTTATCTTTGCTTAAATATCTTTGGATTAAGATTTCTATGGCCAAAATCGAAATTTGAACTCTATCTCTGAACTCGCTGTGTTCGAATATCCTTACTCAGGCCAGGATAATTCAACACTAGTTATGATTCCTTGTATAATTCGTGCATCTGCGACATTGTACCTGTTATAGAATTTGGAGGTTATTTGGAGGATCTGTTTAAACAAAAACTGTCGCCTCATTTAAAGGCCTTGTTTTCATAAAATCTGAAGTTTAAGATGTGGGATTTTTACTGAGATTGTGTAGATGAAGTCGCGGAGTTGTTTATATAGAATCTTTGCGCTTGTACAGAATCTTTAGCTAAAAATCAGAATGCGCTTTTATGAGTAGTCAGAGTCGGAGGTGTGTTTAAAATAAATCTGTAGCTGGTATCGTAGATCTGTTAATATTAAATCCGCTGCTGGTAACTTACTTACATATATCTATTTTTATAAGATGAAGTTGTGGATCTCGTTTAATTTTCATTGCACTAGCTTGAAAAATTTTAAATTTTTTTAAATTTATTTATTTCATACCATTGTCTTTAATGCCCAATTTTCAGGATTGTTTTTAAATCTATATTAAGTTAATTTTCATAAAAACTTAAATCGTATTTAAATACAGATTGGTTTTTTTGAGTTTTATTTGAAAAGTCTTATTTAATTAAGATAAAAGTATGGTAGCACTACTAAATACAAAAAAAAATATAAACAAGTGCATTTATTTACAAGGTTGTCTGAAAAAACAGCTGACTCTTAATGCTGTTGTTGTTGTATTGTTGTGATATTGAGGCCACCTTGCTAAAATATTATAATGCAAACTTAAGTTGAAATTAAGTGTACCACATCAGTGACTTAAGTTCCATTTAAGTTTTTAGTGAAGAAGAGAATTTTGTATATAAAACGATATTAAAAATAAATGTGTTTTGATATCAATCCTGAAAATTGGCCATAAATTTATAAGTGAGTTCTATGTAATCAAACAATTTATTAACCTTTCCATCAATTGCTTAAAAATTTTCTTTTTTACTAACATTTTCTTTTGATATCTTGACTTATGACGTATTGACGTATTCTATAAGTTTAGTTTAGCATCTGTAATTTCAACATCAAGAGCATTGACTTACAAGTCAAATTAAAAGTTGATGTCTAAAAAAATAAACCTGGTAATTTGT
Organism: Pollenia labialis; assembly: GCA_949318255.1. Taxonomy (NCBI): domain Eukaryota; kingdom Metazoa; phylum Arthropoda; class Insecta; order Diptera; family Polleniidae; genus Pollenia; species Pollenia labialis. Next base: position 588,370 of record OX439142.1, read on the forward strand.
TTTGAAAAATTAAATTGGAAACATTAAGTGGTATAATGGATATGACATTACCAGAAAGTTGTTGTTTAGAATTCGACAAATATGCTGGCATGTCAAAAACAATAAAAAAAGAAAGAAATAATAGAAAAAATACACACTCTCTGCATATCTACACCATTTGTGTCCGGGAAATAGGCAATATATATTTTTTGTTAAAGTTAGTCAAACATATAAAAAAACTTTTTATCGATGAATAAATTACTAAATATAAATTTGTACTGCTGAAAGTTACAAAAGCAAAGAAACATTTCTATTTCTTTAAAAAAAAAGTCTTTTATGACAGCCTCAAATTATACATCACAAAAAATTAGGTCAGCATTCATTTTAAACACTCACTGGAGAGAATTGTTTTGTTCTATTTATATAATTTTATCCCCAGAAGTGTAACACAATAAGAGTATAGGAACTTTACTTTTCACATTAAGAAAAAAAAAACAAACAAAAAGCCTAAAGTAATAAAAGAAAATAAAAATAAAAAGAAATGTGGATGTGTTTTAAGTAAAATTCAGTTAAATAAAAATACTATGAAGTCAACAATTTAAAAAAGCTAAGCTATAGCACTTGCAGGACAACGACAAATAAGCAGTAGGGACAGTTTAGGGCACTACATTTAATCCAACCTCAAATAAAATTTACGCAATACAGTTTTATTTAAAGCTTTTAAATATTTTTTTCAATTAGACCTCAAAATTAACTTTTTTTATCTTTAGTAAATAGTCTTCAATTTTGCGTTTCCTATATTTAAATTTTTTGTTTAAATTTAAAGAATTTTTTTTGTTGAGAAGGCCTACCGATGCCATTATGTATGGAAAAGAACCTATGGAACCTAACCGATATTGGCTTTGAGGGCCACTATGGGTTTCGGCTTATTCGTATATTCCTGTGACTTAAAAGTATAACGATCTCAGCTGTATAGATGCAGATGTATCATTCAATTTAGGCCAGAAAAACTTCTTGATCGTCGGCCTCTAGCGCTGGCCATTGTTGATTGCATTGATGGACTGGCCCTCATTGCATTAAAGGCCGAAGGAATGACATTAAATTCGAACAGATGTAGATTTTACAATATGGCCGCTATAAACTGTCAACGTTTGAAGGATCCTATTGGAATGAACTTTTAAAGCACTATATTTCTAAACATGAAGACAATATCAATAATTTGTTGAAAAGTTTTTAAAAAGATTTTTTTTTTGTGAATGTTTTCAATCTAACCTTAAAAGCTTATTTTTGGTTTTTATAGCATTTTCTTTTTTGGCTAATGGAAAATATCCGACAAATTTTATTTTATCTAAATTTATATTACTAACCCATTTTTTTCAACCTGACCAAAAATTTTAGGTAAGGTTTTCAATTTTATTTTACTAAGCAAATATTTTATATTCTTTCTTTTTGGAAATTTTTTAAAAATAACTTTGTTTTTCAACCATACTTTTAACTTGATTTCTTAAATATAATTTTGTGTTTTAAATTGTGAATGGCATTTGTTTTATTTGAACGACATCAGTTTATCTCGAAAATCTTAATTAAACTTAATTTGACAGGTGTCAATTTATTGAATTTCTTAAGCAGCAACGAAACTTTTAATTTTTATACGTACCAAATGACTTAAACTGCCAACTAAATAGATTTCATTCCTTCCATTAAACAGTTACCTGCCTTAAACCATTTAAGTTTTTCTGTTACTTTAAAATGTTTTCCATTTCTGTGCACCCGCTCCCATTAAGCGGTTACTTTCATATTAAAAATCCTAACAAAAGTCACAAAAATATGTCACTCGGGTCTGGTTGACAATTTTAAAAAAGGATCCTTTTTATTTAACTGCCACAAGCAACTGGAATTTATATAAAATGTGCCACATTTATTTTTTTAAATCGTTATTTCGCACTGTATTTTTGTTGTTTGTTTGTCTCTTAAAAACTAAGTTGTCTAGGGAATTTAAGTATTTTTTACAACTCATAATGTTGTTGTTACTTATCCAGGGAGTAAAATATGTAATGAGACTTATTTGTGAATGTTGTGTCAGGTACATTTAAATCAGGCATGGAAAATTATTACTATTGTACTTTTTAAATACTTTTTAAAGCAAAAAAATAACGCAAAAACCCACTCCCTGAAAAAAAAGGCAAAAGTGCACTTTACGGGTCGTATGAAAAAAAAAAAAAAAATATTGGACCCCTCCGGAATAACAAAAAAAAACCAAAAATAATATTTAAGGGGCTGAGGCCCGTGGTACCCCCAGGACCCAAAAAACTGGCCCGCCCACTGAGTGGTAATTGTGGGTACTCAAATTAAAGGTAATTGTGCAAAGATAACGAAAATCATAAAATGTCGCTATGCAGAAAAGCTTTAGCGCATAGGTATAACATTAAAAAAACAAAATATTTGCAATCGTGAGCACATTACCTTTAATTTGAGTACCCATACATAGATATAAGGCGGGAGGGGAATTTTGTTTTAGCCCCAGAGGGCCCTAGAAGTACGGCCCCCCAAAATTTTATGATTTTTGTTATCCTTGCAAAATTACCTTTAATTTGAGTACCCACACATACCACTCAGTGGGCGGGCCAGTTTTTTGGGTTCTGGGCGCCCCAGCTAAAAATCCCGCAAATTCGAATATGACTACATTTGTCTGGCAATTGCGAATTGTGAAGACTGTAGCAATTATTTTAAAACGTTCGTACGAAAAAAACATTAAGGTAACAGATTTGTTTTCAGTCGAGGTTTTTCGTCAAAGAAATGCCAGTTTCTAGTTCTCAGCCATCCCGCTTAGAGATTCTCAGTAATAGGGAATCCAAGGACATAACGGCGTTAGGAAAATTAGTGCATCTTTTCACAGTAGTCATTGAGATATCGGAAAATTTGAGCCAGTTCACACCTTCTTTATTACCAGATTTTCCTGCCAAGAAAACACTGCAGTGATCCTGAAGTCTCTGCTATACATTAGGGCTAAGCTACCTAGAGTAAACTTTGAATCCCTCCACTTCACATGGCACATACAAACATATACTAAATATAATTTTAAACATTGCAGTGCATACTTTTTATAAAGCTCTACCAAAATTTGTATAAAATTTAAACAAATTTAAGCTTGGAACGCTACAAAAAATTAAACATATTTTTATTTATTTAATTTAAAGTTAAAAACAAAAATTTTAAGCAAATATCATCAATAAGTTTGTTCTTATTCTAATTTTCAAATCTTGAGAATGCTGCTAAGAATCCTTTGTTGTTCACGAACACACCCCTTGCGAACCTCTGCCTTATAATACCACAGAAACTCTCTCCTACCTAAATATTTCTATACATTTGTTACATTTGACATACATAGTCATTGAATGGGGCATTAACTAACACATAAGTAAATATAAGTACAGAATATAAATACCTCCTTTTTGTAAAGCATGTGTTTATCCCCATAGTGCATCAACAATTTTTTTATTTTTTTTCCTGCCACTTAAACCTTTAGTGCATGACTGAAACATCAACATATTAAAGTGTATGTTCAAATATCTATAGGAATACTCCCAGTTCTTCAAATTAGGAATGACAAAGAATAAACTAAAGGGTGTTGCAGGACTTTTCCAAGAAAAAAAACAGAAGTATTTTCAGCCAGCTTCATTAAACAAGAGCTTGTATGTGTATAAACTGCTTTTTAAGATCAATGTTTTTCAGAAAATTTTTTGTTCACTTGAAACTTACGAATGTTGCATTATGAAAGAAGGAGAATGAATTGGCATTTCAAATCCATAAGGGATTCTTACAAACAAAAAACTGCTATTATAGTCTTAAGTTCAGATATTGTTGAAAAAACATTTTAATCTATAAATGTAAAAATAGTTTATGAAATGTTTTTAACATTTGCACACAATCCCTTTGATAGGAATTAGTGCCAACTCCTCCATTTCCATCCGTCTCTTACCTATTTCTTGCTATTTTTCTCTCTCTAATTATTTATTGGTAATTTTCAACTTATTTATTAGAAATTTCTATTTTTCCTTTATTATGAAATTAACTACAAATTATGCCTCATCAGCTTTTGTCATTAATTTATTAAGTTGCATTTACGTGTTTTTTTATTTATGCACATAAAACGGGAATTTCACATACAATTTTGCAAGTTCAAACCGAAGTCGAAGACAAAATATAAAGACTTTGTTGGAAATTATGTATAAGTCGATGTTAAGGTCTAATTAAATTTCAATGTAAAAGTCAATACCTACGTCTATGTCCGGTCTACCTACGTCTATGTCCGGTCTAAGCCCAAATCTAATTCAAGCGTTATTTAATTTGAAGTCTAATTATTAGCATTTATTGAGATTAAGTCTAGGTTATGTTTATGTTTGTATTTATCTGCATGTCTACGTTTATTTCTAAGTTTATCAGCCATGTTCTGGAAATCGAATACTAGTGAAATAAAAATCTCACAAATTTTGAAAATGTAGCTGCTTTGAAAGTTTATAAAAATCCTAAGAGTTCCACTTATATTTACCCGCACTACTTTTAAAATCTAACAACGGTGATTTTGGAAAAATATTAAACTGTGGTTCGCCATCGATTTCAGTTTCAAACGACTTGGACTTCCAGAATTGGCCGTGTGTCTAAGTCTACCTTTTTGTCTGAATTCAGGTTCAAGTATTAGTCTTAACTTTTCGGTTTTTGTCTATGTTAATGTCTTTGATTATGAGAATATCTATTGCGAAACTTATCAAGAATACGAATAAAGCCGAGAAACGTTGAAAGAAGTTTTTGCATGATTCAAATGATGCTTTAACGCGATTAAGGGGAACAGGAGAAATTATATGCAAAGCCCTACCACTCAACGGAATTATTGGTAAATTTGATAGTCCCTTGTGCCAAGTTCATTCTGTATACGGGATGGAAAGAGCAGTTTCCTATCAATTAAGAGCTTCTTAAATAGGGCAAGACGAGCACATTTCACCTTTTCAAACACAACAATCAAACACGTTACCCTCCTTACCCCCCCCGTTCGACTACTTATTGCTTTGATAAATGAAAATCGCTTTTTTTATTCGTTTACGGTCTAATACAATTAACTTTTACTTTGGCGTGGTATCCACAAGCTGCCAGCAATATAAGTAAATGATCGTTTTAAAATTTATACTGTTTTCATGCTTCGCCCTAAGTTTATGTAGGGAAACATTCAAAGGACCATTAGTTGCAGTCAATATCTGGAATTCGCCGGAATTCAAAATTGACAAATCTCTTGAGAACCCCGGTGACCAGAGATTCTATTCGATACTAAGTCAATCAGTAGCCCCCGGCTCTTTATCATTTGTCTGTATTTTTTTTAATCAAATTTCTTAACCTTTTATTTATTTTTATGAAAACTTTTTGACATTAATTCCTTTAGAAAAAAGTAAGATTTATTTATTGTTTTTGTAACACTTATATCACTTGTATTCTCCTTTTTTTGTTGGTTTTATTTGTTGAAATATGCAAATTTTTCACTTCAAATTGTTTTGACATATGTTGCTTTCAGCAAAGCTTTTAACAAACTTGCTAAACACATTTGTGTTTGTACTTTGAAATATTAAAAAAAGAACATAAAGTCTCAAAAGATTGTAAACACCTCACTCAACCCTTTGATCAGTTAAAAAATTAACATATTTCAGAAAAGTGTTGACATGAGGTTAATGTTTTCATTTAGAGAAAATAAAAAAAATATGAATGATGGGTTTATCTATTGAATTGTCATGCCCTCCCATTAAAATCGTCAATCAAATAATACCTTTACATTCGAATGTAAAATATCTCGGTGTACCTCTAGATGGATGTTTAATATAAAAAAGGCAAAGTTAACTTAAATTAATTGTAAAGCAATTCAAATAAATGAATTCTTAACTTATGATATTCAGTTATGGGGCAATGCCTCTGCCTCTTATGTAGAGAAAATCCAAAGGGGAGAAAATAAAATTCTTTAATTGAACTCACCCGCTCCCTGGTATGTATAAACTGGAACATTCACAAAGATATCAATGTGCCATTAAGACTATTAACACAAAATATTCTATTAAATATCTTTAATAGTTAAATGAAGGTCGATTTACACGGAAAAGAGACAGGAAAATACTTATTCGATCAAACGAGCGCTAAACTTCTATGTGAGCGCAAACCTTGATTGAGTAAAATTTTGTCTGGCATTGGGAGGACCTAAATTTTAGAACTAGAATAAGATTTGATTATTCATTGTTAATTCATATTTTTATATATTGCACACTAAAAAATGAACAACTGTTTAACAGAGACAGAAAACTGGGTCCAAAACATGGTTGCAATTTATTAATAAAATTGATATTCACAAATGTTCAAGATGATGAGTGTTAGGAGTTTTTGAGAAAAAAATTTAAAATGTGTTAACAAGGAGTATAAGCATCGAAGGAACCGAGAGCTGTTTGAGCTTTATCCCGGAATGGACGCAGTTTAGCGCATAAAAATACATACAGCGATTGTTCTGACTGGAATATGTGGGACGAATGAATGCAGTCGCTCTAGCCAAAAAGGAGTTGGATGGCAACTTTCAAGAAAAGCGAAGAAGAAAAGAGCGAAACTCCAGTGAAAGGACCAAATGTAAGAGGCGTGCAAATCCTTGGTATAACGAACTGTAGAAAGAACACACAAAGCCGAAGTGCGTGAATATTAATCATTAAGCTGGCCAAGACCAACGACAGGTTGTGGATCCAGCTTAAGCAAGTAATTAATATTTTTGCTTGCAAAAAGAAAACACAATTTTTTTAAAAATAAATAAAATTAAATTTTTTTCTTTTGCTGTGTAAAGCATGCAACATTTTTTTTTTGCATTTTATTTGTTATTTTCCTTGCATCTTTTTAGAGTTTAAACCGCAACATCACGGCTATTAGGAAAATGAAAAATTAATATTTTACTGAATATTCCAGTACATGTGACAGAGGAATTTCTTTCTTTATCTTTCAGAAATGCCATTAAATAATAGAGATAAAAGGTTTTTAAAAGGAAAATATGCTTTTATCTTAAAGACTTTAAAATGTTTCTGTGAAATCTCAAAATAATACAAAATTTAATTTAAAGATTTACGAAAAGAAAAATATATGTGGCACTTTAAAGCAATGACAACCCCTTTTCTTATGCAGTTTTTCCAAAAAATTCCCTAAAACCACTTGGTTGAAATTCCCAATTTTTTTTTTATTTATATTTTCTTAAACTTCCTAGAACTTTTTCTTTTCTTTATTTTATATTAAATAGATTTTTTTCCATTTGGTAAATAATTCTTATTTGTACTTGACAACTGCATTTGTTTCTTTGGTTAACTTTTCTGGAATTACTATTTCCTTTCCTTTTATCTGGTCTTGATTCCTCCCTGCCATTGACATAAGTTTGTCAAATGATCTTAAGATTTTTTTATAAATAAGTTTAATGTTGGATAAAACATCAGTTCTTAAGGGCGGCTAAAGAAATTTTGTTTTTTCTAGTTTCCACTAAGTTGAGCAAGTGCAAGTAAAACAAAAAACAATGTGGCCAATAATTTAAGAAAGATGTCAGCAAAAGATTGTTTTCTTCAGAGATATATAAAGAAAACTGTAAACTAGAAAAAGTTTTTTAGAAAAATAGTAAGAAAATTTAAATGGAAATACATTTTTGCAAAAGAAAAATGAAATACCATATGGAGTGTAAAATTGTTATTGAGTTGATGGGAATATCAGTTTGTCAGTTAGCACAAAATAAGCGCTATCCCAAAAAGACAATATTCATTTTTGTGGGAAAATATTTATTTAACGTTAAGCAACATTACTTCGTAATTTAAATTCGATATCAATCATACGCCTTCTTAACTTATTATAATTAATAATACTCATACGTGTGTTTTAAACTTGCTTCAAATACTAAAAATGTTTTAACATTTATTATAATGTTTCCACTCTTTTGCACCATTTATTATCTAAAATTATTTTATTTAACATTCGTTTTTCTCTGCTTTAAAAACATGTGGAAACTTTGTATAAAATATGCAAAGAAGAAACAAAAATTTTCGCACACATTAATCAAGTAAAATTTATGTACTGTACACAAATTGCTATTAAATGTGTTATTTTTTGCGTTAAATATATTTTTTTGCTTTTGATACAATGATAAAAAAGAGTAAACATTAAAGCCAAGTGCTGTTCTAAATACTCTTAAGCGAAGGACACCATGATAAAGACCTGTGTGTGTTCATATGAATAAACAACAATTACTAAATATATTCTTGCAAAAATTAGTACTTTTATACTATAAATGACTTGAGAATAAAAAAATATTAAAATTGATAAAATAAAAAGTAGACAAGGCTATAAAGTGTATAAAAAAACCAATTATGTTGAAAATGAGATAAGCTACAAAATAGACAAACCCATATAAAAAATGGACAGTTGAAGTGAATTGAGCAAATATATTAAAATATAATTCAGAATGGACTGCAGAATAAGCTAGACTATTATAAGCATGAAATTAAAATGCATTTGGTTCTAAGTGTCCTAAACTACTGAACCAATTTCTCTAAAATTTGTACAGAAATTTCTTTATTTGCAGAAAATAAGCTATAAATCAGTGTTTGAAAGTCTTTTCAACTTTTGCTTAGTTTTTTTTTAAATTTGCTTTGAACTAGTGCAAACTGAAATCAAAGCAACAGTTCACAGTCTTTAAAAATAATTATTAACTGTTGAAAAATCTTAGAAAATTTAAAAAATTTAAGTTCATACAGATCAAATCCTGTTTACAGTAGCAACAATTTTACCTTTTTTAAGCTAGAGCGTACTTTTCAGCGATTAAACATGTTTTTTAAAAGTTTTCCTCATTTTACCTAGAACCAAGTCTAAGATTTATATATTCTAAAGCTTTTCATGGTTAACATATAATATCTTCTACTGCACTGTTCTTCTAGTTTATTAAAACTATCATTTCTTATACTTAAAATTTTAGCCCAAATCAATATTCATGTCAATATTAATCTTAAATTCAATATTCTCTCAAGAGAATTTCTTTAAAAACTTAACAAATAATAAAAAAACATTGACGAAATATTTGTTCTTATTGAACAAATGAGTCCTATAACGAAAACCTGTCTTCGTTATGCAAATAACAAATTTATTTAGCATACTTTCAGGTGTATACTCTTCTTATATTACTAATAGTATTGTCTTGTGAAAATCATAAAATTTTAAGAAATTGCATGTTTTATTTCTTTCCTCTTTCGAAATTCGACCAATCATCATTTCAACACACAACAAATCTATAATCTTAACAAAAACCACCAGAAGAATTTCAATGAAGTGTTTGCTGTTGCCTCAGGCTGTATCTGTTTTGTTAAAAAAAATAAGAAGAAAATACAAAAACAAGGCCATTCAAAAACAAGCTACAATAAAAATCAATTTCAAACTTACAACTGACTTTCATAGACGTCTTGGATTCTACTTTACCTTAAAAAAAAAACTAAAGCCTAACAAATCCTTAGGTCTAAAAGATGTAATATTGTCTAACATGAAAACTTTAAAAATAATGATGGCTGTGCTATTGAGAGAAAAAAAATAAATGGCTAACAATTTGTTAAGGTAGTCAGTACAAATGCTTGTTTGGTAATACAGAATTTTTTCTTAGAAATTAACAAACGGTGATTTCAGATTAGGTCAGAGAACGGTTTAACAAATTATTCAAATAGCTTTTTGGTTACTGACCTTTGTGAAAGTTCAAGGAAACGGTAAACATATGGCGAATAGATATTTAATATTTTAAGAAAAGACACTAAATAATTATAAGCTAGAACACGGACAAGAGAAATTACTAACGAGAGTAAGGCAAAAAAAAATTGTCTAAGGATAGATAAGAAGCTGGTTAAAAGTTTGTGCAGGCTTCTACTGTCTAGCCTATTAATTAATTTTTTTTTCTTATATACTGAGTACCCCGGTAGGCTAGCTGGCAGCGAGCTAGTCTATCAGCGCCGGGGTTGCGGGTTCGATTTCCGACAGAGACTCTGGTTTCTTTCCTGCAGACATGCGAAGAGCTTCGCGGGATTAGCTTCGGAAATTAAAAAAAAAAAAAAAAAAGTACTTTCTCGATTCGAAAGCAATATTATTTAAGTTAAAAATATATTTTAGTTGCATACTTTTCGGTAAATTATTATGTTTTTTTAGTCTTTTGTTAAAATAAAACAGATCTTGAAAACTTTCTCAGCTTTTTTACTTTACTTTAAAAGATTAACTTGTTTTCTCTCTTAACTTTAAAAAGAGTATTAAAAAGAAACCCAAAACTATATGCTGCAAAATAAAAACTTAACGGGTCTTAATAAAACATAAACTAAATACCCCCTTATGCCAAAAGCAGTTATAGTTCATGTTAGTTAACCAATACATTAAGCTCAGCAAAAGTGTATCGGTTGACTAACGTGTACTTAACCTTATTTTTTTGAATTAGACAGTAAAATTATAGAACAGAAGTAAAATCAAAAGTAAAAAAGAAAACATTTTTGTAAATTCTTAAGAAAGTTTGTTTTTTCTTTAAAAATGTTTATGTTGAAGCCATAGACGGGTATTAAACAATAACGATGCATGTTTATTTTATAGGAAACGTGTTTGTATTTTACCAGCTTTTACTTTTATTTCACAAGCTCTTGCCTTTTTACAAAAATTACTTGAACGCCGTACTTGGCACGTATGGATGAAACACGAAAAAGTTATTACGTGATATTATCAGAAAATCATCAAGATGTTTGGCTAGAGATTAGTGGCATTATGAGTCTTTGACAGAGAAAGAAATGAATAGACAAAAAATTTTAAATTTCTTTAAATCCTTTTTAGTATGATCATAAAATTTAAGTGAGAATTATGTGTTATTCCGTAGACTTCATTTTAATTTTCTTTTATTTTATTTTATTTCGAAGATGTTGTTTAATTTGTTTTAACCTTAATGCTGAAGAAGTCTACAAATATCAACTCAAAATTTTAAATTAAATTTCTTAAATATATCCAATTTACTTGTAATCGAAAAACAACGTCAATCGTTCACTATATTTTTATTAAATTTTATTAAAATGTTCAATGAATTCAGGGTAATTCCTAAATTATAACCGAACATAATAAAAATTTTAAACTGTCGTCATCTGACTGGCAATGAAAAGTCACACAATTGTTAAACGTTTTTTCACAGAAAGTAATATTTAAGGTAATAAGAAAAGAATTATTATTAAAATTTTATTCTGAGAATGACTTTAAATCCCTAGTGCTTCAAATGTATATGTTTATTTCTGTATTTGTTTTTTTTTAAATTTGCTTTTATTTGCCTCTTCGCCAAAAAAAAAGATGAAGATCAAACTAGAATTAAAATAGTCTAAAAAATTTGACAACAAACAAGCAAATGTCAACTAGAATTGTTCATCATTATAGCCATGACACTTATTAGGGGTTTTTTCTATAGGTTGGCTACATTGTAAGCCTGTATGAGTGTATGTCTGTGCTAGGGTTTGTCTGTGATACTTTTCCATTCGTATTTATCTGAGAGTGTGCGATAAGTCCCTGGTTGACAATTGTATGAAAAGTTCATTTGCATTGCAGATACTTTAGGCATTTTAAATGAGTGCCTTACAGAATAGTTGTTATTGCTTCTAGAAAAACAACAATATTAAGAAAAATATATAAAAGGATACAAATTTAAATGAACTAAATAGAAATGAAGTAATAATAATAATAAAATTACACAGAAAAAATTACGACAAATTATTTGTCATATTAAATACCATTTTCGTCAATACAATAAATTTTTAGGACCAGTACTCAGGGTATGCCCCTACTAATGCATTGCATTGTATTGGAACTAGGTAAATACGCTATGGGAAGGAGGAAAGAGGAAGTAGTGGTTATGAATATTTGACTTAAAGTTGAAAGTGAGAGAAGGTTCTTCCACATACGAACAACAGTCCGGCCGAAATACGAATTCTCCCTGTAAACAGTTGTACTTCGCGTACCTTTTCCTTTTTTCAGCTGCAGCAATATCTAGGGGCGACATTCATGCAATAAAAATTCCGGAGCCTGGCATATAAATCCCAATAATGAATAAAAATTCTCCAGGAGTTTTCTCCTTTTTCCAATTTCTCCTATGTAGATTCAATTGTAAAATTGGAAAAAGGGAAAAATTTCCTGGGGAATTTAATTCATAATTGGGCTGATAGTCTATTCTATATTCTAGTGCATAACCAACACTGACTGGGTATCCATCGTCTTATCTGTAATTGTACCACATTTTAGTTTTTCCCCCCCAAATTAAGTCAAAAACTTTGTCTGCAGTTTTTTTTGTATATGTATATACCACTTTTTTCTAAACAATTTTCTTTTCTGTGTTAATATTTTTTATTTCGCGTGTTCTTTCCTTTTTATTCACACAAATAATGTGTCTTAAAACTTTTATTTAACTTTGTCCTGCTTTGCTTTTTATCGATTTTTTTTGACAAACTTTTAAGCTTTCTGTTCTCACTTGAAGGTTTTTAACTTTAGTTTCGTTTTTTTTTTTTTTTGTTTTTTAATAATTATTTAAATTACTGAAAACACGCCTTAAGCACTGGGCTTTATAAAGCGTCACTAAAACTTTTCGCATTTGATTAATTGAAAATTTTATTGTCTGGACTTGGGAAAGTTATTAAGATTTTTTTTTTGGAAAATTAAATTTCTCTTTAAGTTAAGCAAATGAACGGGATTTTTTAATTATTACTTTCAAAAAACGAATGTTAAGATAATTCTTGGAAAATGTTTCTAAGTAAATCAAACGTAAATCAAAATAAAATTAAGGTTTTATAATTGTTAAAATGTAGTCTGCTCATGTGCTTAATTGAATTTTAATAATTTATTTGTTTCAAGTTAAGGCTGTGTTTCACTGGGTTTGAACTATTGTTTAATCCTATTATGTTCTTCATATGTACACATAATTGATTATATGGGTGTTTGAGTAATATTTTGTTTGATATACAGATTTAATTTATTTTTTTCATAAGCGTATTTTGAAGGTAAATTGTCTTAAACCTTATTATGCTTTTAAGGAGATAATGAAAATATTTTAAATTTATTTTATCTTGAGTAAAATTTTTTAACAAATTAAGAGTTTAAAGCATGTTACGAAATATATTTCGTCGGTTACAGGTTGACAACTCTTAACATGTTTTTTGTACTTTTCAGGAGACGAAAAAAAACGTTATTACTCCGTTACTGAACCGTGTTGGAAGTAAATAAAAAAAACCAAAATTAGTAGGAGATATTTATTGTAAGATGGTGTAAAGAAAGCAAAGGTACTAACATACAGAAGGACAAACACAGTCTTTTGGCAATAAAAACGATTTTTTTGCGAGTTAAGAGTTGTCAACCTGTGACCGACGATTTGTTCTATTAAACGTATGATTATTTCCTATTTGAGTTTACATATAATTTAAATTTTTATACTTATTTTAATCTTAACTAAACTATTGCTTAACATTTTTATTTCATGTAAAAAGTTTTTCCTTTCCAATTATTTACAAATCTTGATAAACTAATTTTACTATCAGCCTGCCATTTGAAAAGTAGACGAAAAAATTGCAAAACTTTTTTGAATTAAGAAAATGTCTTAGGAAAATGTTAGACAATTTTATAAACTTAAATATTAAAATATTTTGAAATGTTTGACATATATTTGAAACTGGATAAAACGTTGTAACAACAAATATTTGCGAGTGTAGAGTAGAGTTAGAGTAGAGTTAGAATAGAGTTAGAGTAGAGTTAGAGTAGAGTTAGAATAGAATTAGAGTAGAGTTAGAGTAGAGTTAGAGCACAGTTAGAGCAGAGATAGCGTAGATTTGGAGTAGAGTTAGAGTAGAGGTAGAGTAGAGTTAGAGTAGATATAGAGTGGAATTAGAGTAGAGTAATAGTATAGTTAGAGTAGAGTTAGAGACGATTCAGATGAGCGTTGCAGGAAAGTAAGAGTCGAGTTTAAGCAGCGTTATAATAACGTAGAGTTAGGGAGGAGTATAGTTGAGTTAAAGTAAAAGAAGAGTTAGTGTAGAGTGAACGTGCAATGTATATATTAAGCTTTTGCTTTCTCTACCTTTTTTTTAAGACTAAAAGTTGTTCCCTGTAAATGTAAGTAAGTATTTTATTTATAGCATTTAAAATACCATATTTGATAAGATTTATTACAGAATTTAGCTTTGTTTCTTAAGCTGTTTAATTTATTTGGTATTGAACTTAACTGAGGTTTTCTGAAACACTTGAGATATGGATGTATTACAAAATAACTAAGCAAATAATTTAAAAAGAAATGTATACGGTAGGCACCCTTTTTATTAGATATTTATTTCAAACATTTCTAAGCTTCGGCTTTCAATTTTGATTTGTTAATTTAAAGCTTTTACTGTTATTTTCTTCCAGTTGCTTTAAATGGCAGTATTTTATTTTAGAAATGTTGTTAATTTTATCTTTTGATTTAGAAATATCTATGAAATATTGTGTCAACGTTTAATAGTTTTCATGTGGTAACTCTTAATACATTCATTCATGTAACATTTAAGTTGACATTTTAAGTAATGAACATATAAAATACAAGACATTTACCATTTTAAGTATTTAATGGAATTAGATGGGGAAATCAAGTGAAATAATAATATTTTAATAAATATTGCAATGAAAATTCTAGAGGAGAGGCAAATGATTTTCAATTATATTTGGTAAATATTTATCCCTTAAAATAAGCTTTATATATTACACTTTACGACACGCTTTTTCACCCATGACCAAACTGACCAGATATACGTATCTTTCAGTTATTCTAGATCAATTCGTTTTGGGTTTTAACGAGCATTTAAATTTTTAATGTGAATCCTGCAATCTACCACTACCACCAGTTAACCGAAGCGCCAGATTTTTTGCTCAGATACTTGGTATTGTTATCTCATGTAATGTTATTTTGCCACATTCTCAAAAACACATGAAATTTAATCAAAATTTAAGATACATCGTTATAAGCTTTGAACCCGTGAGCCGATTTTGCTATTTTTTCAACATTACAAATGATAGAAATACCAAGTGTTTTAGCAGAAAATTTGGCGTTAGGTCAAGTGGTGTGGGGTTTAGCAGACTGTTTAAAATATATTTTATGTTTTGATATTATATCAAGGCTATCTAAATACTGATTTTTATCAACATTGCAATAATATTTTTTTTCCTTTAGACTTTATTTTCATTTCATTACTGTTTATACCTTATTCGTCCTTCTCTGTCTCTCTCTCTCTCTCTATCTTTTCCTCAATCTTTAAGTCATCACTCAAAATCACCAAATATAAAATAAAATACTAGTACACGTCCTCCCATGTAACTGTCTCATAGCTGTCATTTGTGGCCTGATGTTGCATGGAATAGGATCAAAAAAAAATTATCAATAAAGATGCCTGAGGCCACATAAAACCGCAAATACAAATGTACTATTATGGATACATACATATGTATGACCAAGAATATAAAACCAATCTTTTGCCAGTCCCAACATTCATCAATCATTCTGTTGAAAAATGATGGTTGGCCTGATAGTGTTTGTTGGCTTTTAAGTGGCAAAAACCGATAAAATTTGCACACAAAAAAATTATTTATGAACAAAAACGAAATTGTTTAACAAATTTTGCAGAACTTGAATAACTGTCTGCGAATGTAATGAAACAAATTAATAAAATCAACAGCTGTTGATCAAAAACAAATAGCGCCTTTAGTTAGGCAATAACTTTATTGTACATTAACTGCCTTAGTTATTAAAAATAAAACAGGTTTTTTAAGGTTTATGAAACGGATTTTCTTTGAAAACTTTTTAAATAAACTTCTTATTAGCATGTTTTATTCTTTATAAAATTACCAAAGTAAAAACAAATGCTTAAATTTATTACTGACAACTAGGCTTGACTTACAAGAATTTTCACTGCTGGTCAAAATTCAAGAAAAAGTATGTTTTGTCAAGATTTTGTAAAGCCCAACCAAAAAATACGTTATTATTTTTTATAATTTGTTTACGGTTTTCACAAAGCAAAGCAGTGAAAAAATAAAATGATTACTTCATCGTTTTGCTTTAGTGTATTTGTTTCAAAATTACTCAAAACCACGTCTCCTTTATTCAACACTTATAATTGGACAACACTGAAATGCTGATTTAAAACAGATACCCCTATCAAAACTCAACAATAATAATTAAAAAAGTTAGACAACTGATTCAAAATAAAAACATTCAAAAGTTTTTGGTGTCAATAGTGCCTTCACTTGCTTTTATTGTTGGCGTTAATGCAGAATATTGCGTTCACTTGCTTTTATTGTGGGCGCTGGTGCACAGCTTTGTCTACAATAAAAAAAGCAAGAATTTAGCTTAACTTAAGGTTGAGTTATTACGAACGCCAATTAGGGCGATACAATCGCTACTAACTTAGAGTAGCCCTTTTAAACTAGTTTTCGAAAATAAATACTAAATATCGCTCCTTAGTGTTCGGTTCTGTAGATTTTTGGAAAGCACAAACGCTAATAGTGTTTGTGTAGAAAATCTTTAGAAAAATAACGTTTCCCTGTTTGTCATGTTTCGAACACAAAAATAATACTGTTTTTATCAAACTCAACAAAAAATGAGAACATTTAATAAAAAAAACACAAACGCAAACGCAAAAAAAACAAAAAGCCAGCTAAATAATTTTACACGTACAAACAATATAAAAAATACACACACAATTTTGTTTGTTCATTTCTTTATTAACGTAAAAAAAGAAACATTATTGAATATTAAAATATATTGTTTGTCTACAGTACCACTACAATTGTTCTGTTTTTTAACGAAGAACAGAACTATATATTATGTACGGCCCTTTCTTGAAAATAGTTACGGAACGGTATAAAGGGATGTGTTCGTCTTTAAAATCACTACAAAAAAGATTTCGTTCTTATAGTACCTATAACCTATACCTATATTTTAACTCCAGTTCATAGCACAATTTAAAAATTCCTAAAATTGTTTATATAGATTATATGCTTTTTTATAAATTTTTTGAAAGAAAACTTTTTGAATTTGTTATACTATACCCACCACAAAAAAGACGATCAACTCGGCGCACTATTTCCTTTAGCTTTATGCATACATAGATACAAACATACAGCTCAAAAAAGCCTTTTTCTTTGTTATTATTATTCTTAAGGAAAACTTTTCAACCAATTATTATCCAATATGTATCCAAATATCTGAGTTTTATCCCTTAGAATAAAAAAGTTAAAAAGTCTTGGTGCGATGGTTAGATAGTTGCAGCGCCTCAACAAGGGGCGAGTATGTAATTCAGCGGAATTATACACTTCTGTGTCAGTTGGTTGCGCTCACACACAGTCGCGGTTGGTGAACGTGCTGTTTATCAGCAATTAGCTTAGGCAACCTTGAGATGACAGTTGCTCAAATAAATCGTTTCTATTATTACACTACTTCGTTTAATGACTCTGTAAGAGTTAACCACTTAAAATGATTTAAAAGTTATAAATGACATTTTGAAAATATCTTTAATATTGACAACTGAAAGAATTTACATTTACCTGAATGAAATAAGACAATACCTTTAATTCTTGTTCAGCAACCCATAGAAATAAGAACATGACATCGAAACATTTGCTGTAGAAAAACATCAAAAAAAGTGAACAAGTTCTTGTTTATTCTTTTCAAACTTACTAGCTCTATTTTATAAACTATCGAATTGTTTTTTTTTTTCTTTAATGTGATTTTCATAAACTTGTGTATAATATTTCACGTATTCAATGAATACAGTTGATATATTAACAGCAGCAGTTCTTTTCTGCTAGCTAAGGATAGAGTAAACAATGAAATAAAAAATATAATTTAGTGTTAGGGAAATGTTTATTAAACAAATGTCCACAAGTCATTTAACAATAGAGCCAGATACAAATTTATTTAAACCATAAAACGAGATCAGGTTGCTGTAGACTTGTGTTCCAGGAGCTATCATTATTTTGTAAGAGTTATGTCTTTTCAATTGAAACTCTCTTGTTAGTTTAGAAATTTAAAAAAAAAATGAACAATTTTGTTTTGTTGTTTTTGGTGTTTGTACAAGGACATATAATTAATAGAACAAATACATATTACTTATACGCATACCATACAGAAAAAACTAGCACATGTTTCCACCTAAAGTATGTTTCAACATATTTGTTTTGCTTCTTTACTGCACAAATCTTGCTTTTTAACACGTGTGTGAAGATAAATATGAAAAGTTAAATTCGTTTTTCAAAAATTTCGCATGCGATAAAAAATATTTAAAAAAATATCGCATGCGTATTATAAAGAAAATACGACTATTAATACAATTTGGAAAAAGTGCTTATAGGTTATTGTAGCCCTGTACATAAGCTTCAATTTCCATTATGTTTGATTCCCTGAGGTCGAAGGGTTTGGACACAGTGGCCATATCCCTCACACAGCACTTTCATGAGAATTTCACTCTAAATCGTATTTTTTCAAAAATCATACATTTTAATATTAAAAGGCTAATCAAATATCTTATTATTGTTAAATATTAAATAAAAATGATTTATTTTTAATAAAAATTGCAAAATTTCGCGTAAATAGTCGTATTTTCTTTATAATACGCATGCGATATTTTTTTAAAATATTTTTTATCGCATGAGATATTTTTTAAAAACGAATTTAACTTTTCATATTTATCTTCACACACGTCTTTTTAACTAGTTTTACTTTCAAACAGCTAACAGTACTTTTTGTACAGCATACTTTTTAACTTTATAAATAATAAAAATTAGTAGCATACTTCTAGCAGCATGCCTTTATTATTCAAGTCTTCTTGTTGTTTTCTTATGCTTTATAATCTTTTTTTAATTGTGTGGAATATATCTAGAAAATCTTTTATCCTTAAAAGGCTATTTATTGAAGCATAGAATTTTCCGTCTGACAAATTTAGTTTAAGAGGTCCACTGAAAATAAAATTAAAACTGAAACACTTTAAGATTAAATTTTGAGCGTTTTTTCAAAAAACAAAAAACAAAGCCGAAGACGAGCTGGAACGTTGGATAACTAATGAAATTGGAACTGGACATAATGAAACTTAATTAGATTAAAAATAAAAATGAAGTAACTTTTATGAGAAAAGCTAATTGTCATTGTATAATTAAGCTATAGGAAATAAAAATGATAGTTTTGTTTTTTGAAATTTATTAAAAAAATGTGTTTGGAATTGAATATTTATTGAGAAAATTTATTAATGATTATATTTCATTACACAAAACGACAAATGCTAAGAAGATTTATTATTATTAAGTTAGCAAAAGTTTACTGTTCCTATATTTTTTAAAACTATCATCTCAATTAAACACTTCGTCTTAAGTGACGAATGCTTGTTACTAATGTGCATTATGGATTAAGGCGTATGAGTTAAATAAATATTAATCATGCGGTATGAATTACCAGAAATTTTAATAATTAATGGTTCGATTACGGGTGGTAACTGAAAACTATTTCTCTTCAAATCAAATATAGAAATGACCTCTCGTCAATTAAAGTTCAACATTCGTTTATTTATTACACCTTTTTACAGAAATACTTTAATTTGATTCCAAAATCTTCCAATTGAAAAAAATACTCAAAATAATATAAATAAAAGGGATATAAAAGGGCTTGAAAAATTTGAATTAGGTTTTCAACCGATTTTAATTGCAAAAATAATAATTTGGAACTGTTTCAGCTTTGAAAAAAATAAATTATCGTATTGTTTTCAATACCCAATAAAAAAAATTCTTATTTTGCGAAGCACTTATAGCAAATATTAATAAGTAAGAACAGATTTATGCGCTACGCAATAACACATACAGCGATGCAGAACGAATTGTTAACAACTTTAAAAAAATATAACATTTGAAGAGCCACGACATTCTCCTATTAGAAAGCAGGTTTGTAAGGGAGAATGTTAAAGAATAACGATAACAATAAATATTTATATGCGCTAAATATTGCTTCAAAGTAAGATAGTGCCTTAAAAAATGCATGGCTTCCATAAGCGATATGCTTTGATGCTTCTTTGAAGCTCCATTTTTTATTGGTTAACTATCAGTTTTAAACCTTTAGATCCAGAGAAAATTAGTTTAAAAACATATTTTTTCAAGAAAATAATTCAAAAAGTAATTTCAATTTTTGGGAATACAAAATTTAAATTTTCAAAAGATTTTGTTATTCGTGCTTAATTCCCAGTTTTTATTATTGATAAAAACACTTGAAATTTATTGTTGATGGGATAAGCTATTCCCATGCGCATTTCACTGGTTGCTTAGGCCAGATCATCAGGAAACTTCATCCATAAAGATTTTAGAAAAACTAAAGATATTAAACCAAATAAAACTGTTAAACGTATAAGAATTATAGCAACAGTTCTACTTGTAATAATATCAAAGTTTAAACAAAACAACATCAACAATAAACAGTGGATTCATCTCATCTTACATTCCCCACTACAATTAGTTGAAATTCTCTCAACATTAATTGTAGTTGTAAGTAGGTTAAGAAAAACAAAATAAAAACAACAACAACTTACAAAAGATGTTGTCAATTAAGTGTTTTTTAGGCCGTGCACCTGCCTGTTTATTATCAAAAAGTAATTTCAATTTTTGGGAATACAAAATTTAAATTTTCAAAAGATTTTGTTATTCGTGCTTAATTCCCAGTTTTTATTATTGATAAAAACACTTGAAATTTATTGTTGATGGGATAAGCTATTCCCATGCGCATTTCACTGGTTGCTTAGGCCAGATCATCAGGAAACTTCATCCATAAAGATTTTAGAAAAACTAAAGATATTAAACCAAATAAAACTGTTAAACGTATAAGAATTATAGCAACAGTTCTACTTGTAATAATATCAAAGTTTAAACAAAACAACATCAACAATAAACAGTGGATTCATCTCATCTTACATTCCCCACTACAATTAGTTGAAATTCTCTCAACATTAATTGTAGTTGTAAGTAGGTTAAGAAAAACAAAATAAAAACAACAACAACTTACAAAAGATGTTGTCAATTAAGTGTTTTTTAGGCCGTGCACCTGCCTGTTTATTATCAAAAAGTAATTTCAATTTTTGGGAATACAAAATTTAAATTTTCAAAAGATTTTGTTATTCGTGCTTAATTCCCAGTTTTTATTATTGATAAAAACACTTGAAATTTATTGTTGATGGGATAAGCTATTCCCATGCGCATTTCACTGGTTGCTTAGGCCAGATCATCAGGAAACTTCATCCATAAAGATTTTAGAAAAACTAAAGATATTAAACCAAATAAAACTGTTAAACGTATAAGAATTATAGCAACAGTTCTACTTGTAATAATATCAAAGTTTAAACAAAACAACATCAACAATAAACAGTGGATTCATCTCATCTTACATTCCCCACTACAATTAGTTGAAATTCTCTCAACATTAATTGTAGTTGTAAGTAGGTTAAGAAAAACAAAATAAAAACAACAACAACTTACAAAAGATGTTGTCAATTAAGTGTTTTGTTTAAACTTTGATATTATTACAAGTAGAACTGTTGCTATAATTCTTATACGTTTAACAGTTTTATTTGGTTTAATATCTTTAGTTTTTCTAAAATCTTTATGGATGAAGTTTCCTGATGATCTGGCCTAAGCAACCAGTGAAATGCGCATGGGAATAGCTTATCCCATCAACAATAAATTTCAAGTGTTTTTATCAATAATAAAAACTGGGAATTAAGCACGAATAACAAAATCTTTTGAAAATTTAAATTTTGTATTCCCAAAAATTGAAATTACTTTTTGATAATAAACAGGCAGGTGCACGGCCTAAAAAACACTTAATTGACAACATCTTTTGTAAGTTGTTGTTGTTTTTATTTTGTTTTTCTTAACCTACTTACAACTACAATTAATGTTGAGAGAATTTCAACTAATTGTAGTGGGGAATGTAAGATGAGATGAATCCACTGTTTATTGTTGATGTTGTTTTGTTTAAACTTTGATATTATTACAAGTAGAACTGTTGCTATAATTCTTATACGTTTAACAGTTTTATTTGGTTTAATATCTTTAGTTTTTCTAAAATCTTTATGGATGAAGTTTCCTGATGATCTGGCCTAAGCAACCAGTGAAATGCGCATGGGAATAGCTTATCCCATCAACAATAAATTTCAAGTGTTTTTATCAATAATAAAAACTGGGAATTAAGCACGAATAACAAAATCTTTTGAAAATTTAAATTTTGTATTCCCAAAAATTGAAATTACTTTTTGATAATAAACAGGCAGGTGCACGGCCTAAAAAACACTTAATTGACAACATCTTTTGTAAGTTGTTGTTGTTTTTATTTTGTTTTTCTTAACCTACTTACAACTACAATTAATGTTGAGAGAATTTCAACTAATTGTAGTGGGGAATGTAAGATGAGATGAATCCACTGTTTATTGTTGATGTTGTTTTGTTTAAACTTTGATATTATTACAAGTAGAACTGTTGCTATAATTCTTATACGTTTAACAGTTTTATTTGGTTTAATATCTTTAGTTTTTCTAAAATCTTTATGGATGAAGTTTCCTGATGATCTGGCCTAAGCAACCAGTGAAATGCGCATGGGAATAGCTTATCCCATCAACAATAAATTTCAAGTGTTTTTATCAATAATAAAAACTGGGAATTAAGCACGAATAACAAAATCTTTTGAAAATTTAAATTTTGTATTCCCAAAAATTGAAATTACTTTTTGATAATAAACAGGCAGGTGCACGGCCTAAAAAACACTTAATTGACAACATCTTTTGTAAGTTGTTGTTGTTTTTATTTTGTTTTTCTTAACCTACTTACAACTACAATTAATGTTGAGAGAATTTCAACTAATTGTAGTGGGGAATGTAAGATGAGATGAATCCACTGTTTATTGTTGATGTTGTTTTGTTTAAACTTTGATATTATTACAAGTAGAACTGTTGCTATAATTCTTATACGTTTAACAGTTTTATTTGGTTTAATATCTTTAGTTTTTCTAAAATCTTTATGGATGAAGTTTCCTGATGATCTGGCCTAAGCAACCAGTGAAATGCGCATGGGAATAGCTTATCCCATCAACAATAAATTTCAAGTGTTTTTATCAATAATAAAAACTGGGAATTAAGCACGAATAACAAAATCTTTAGAAAATAATTCATTTAAGAATTTACTCTAAGGTGGCGTAGACTTTTCATAATGTTAGGTGTATCAGTTATATTTAATTCATTGGTAGTTTGAATATTAATTATACGATCTGTATAGCAATACTTTGGAATACAGAATGTATATAAAGGATTAGTATAAAAGAAGGTTAGGTTCCATGGGCAGCCATCAAAAGACAGCTCACTTGTGTCCTTTATTGGTCCCTTTGTGATACCCTGCGCCAATCCCCATCCCTTAGAGCAGTTACTCAGATGGCGTCAATGCAAAGTCCAACCACCTCGTCTTCCGAGTGAAAAGAAGGAGCGATTTTTGTTCCATACCAGATAGATCCTCCAAGCAGGCAATCACCGGTTCCCCCAGGCATTCCAGTTCAATGACAGAGTAAGTGAAGCACAGCTTCCTCTTCCTCCTCGTTCTGACAACTTCTACAGTAGTCGTTAAATTCCAGACCCATTCTTCCAGCATGATTCCCCACCGGCCAGTGTCCAGTTACAACAAATATCACCGTCCTAATCTGGTCCCTACTGAACCCAAGTAGAGAGCTAGTTCTCCGTCCATCATATCCAGGTCAAAGGGCCCTGGATATCGAGCAGGTGGATTCACAGGTCCACCGCATCTGC
This sequence comes from Pollenia labialis, assembly GCA_949318255.1. Taxonomy (NCBI): domain Eukaryota; kingdom Metazoa; phylum Arthropoda; class Insecta; order Diptera; family Polleniidae; genus Pollenia; species Pollenia labialis. The sequence goes on from OX439142.1 coordinate 612,261, forward strand.
GCAACTCTATAAGACTCGCGCCCTATAAATGATTTACAGTGAGCCATTGGAAGGCCAATGAATTGGTCAATGTATGCATCATCCATGCGACCACCCAGTTTGGCCAGCTCATCTGCTACCTGATTGCCCGGGTACCCAGAGTGTCCCGGTATCCAAATTAGCGTTACCCTTGAATGTTTTGCAATCTCATCCAAAGACATCCGACATTCTACATCCATCCAAAGACATCCGACATTCTACAGTTAACCTAGATGTCGCGTAGACACCCACTAGGGAAGCAAGGGCAGCCTTGCTGTCAGTAAAAATACGTATATCTCCCGATATGCGATGATACCTCAGCCAGTTTGCCGCCCGCCTTATAGCCGAGATTTCCGCCTGCAGGACACTACATCCACCCGGCAGACGAAAGGAAACCTTCACATTCAGTTCCTCTATGAAGAAACCTCCGCCGACCCTTTCACCTTTCCTCGAACCATAAGTATAGACCCCTAGGGTTTGTTCACGGAAAGTATCTAACAGCACACTGCCGTGCGCCACTTATGTCACGAACCCCGCACCAAAGAACGGCACCGGGGTATAAAAGAAAGTCTTCAAGGAAAGCTTCTCAAATCTGCAAATGATCATTTTAAGTCGTATATTGGATACTTTGCAGTCCTTCTTTTTTAAATACCTTTCAGTTAAAGTAATGTCCTTAGTTTTCCCTCTCCTGCTCTTCTTAACATTGTCAACAACACTTATTAGAATTTTTTGGGATATTTTTATTTTTGCTGTCTTTTTATTGTCTTCAATATTCTGGCCACAATTGTTTGCTTTTCGTTTATCTTGGAAAACTCATTTAAGTCAACAAGCTTTTTTGATGACCTTATTTTATTTCCAGTTTTGTTGTTATGGTTTCTTTGTTTCAATTTTCTCCCATAACAAGCAACACTTATGTCTTAAAAGATGTGTCATTTATGAGACAATATTTTTTATAAAAAAAACACAAAGTAACATTTTATTTTGTATTTTTTTTTCAACAACATTGCTTAAACAAAGTAACAATATCCACGATAAACAACAAAACAAAAAAACAATAAGCGCCATTTTATTTTAAGTGTTGGTTTTAAAAAACAGAAAAAGAATCTCGAAAATACAGGGTCCGCCAAATAACTTTTTTTTTTTGAAAATGCTTTAAAAAAAACTGCTGAATATTTTCTCAAATTTCTTTTTTTATTTGAAAGTACAATCCGTCCGGTTAATAATGGAAAATAATTTCATTCAAATGGCTGCCTCGGCTGGCCATACAGTAGCCTACACGATCGGTCTAATTTTTAAGCACATTATCGATTGTGTGCAGCTGTATTTCACCAAAAGCTTCACGAATATTGTCCTTTAAAGCGTCAATTGTATCTGGCTTGTCGTCGTTACACTTATCTTTGACGACACCCCACAAATAATAGTCCAACGGTGTCAAATCGCAGCTACGAGGTAGCTAAACGACATCAGCTCTGCGGCTTATAATGCGATCTTCAAAAACAGGGCGCAAAACATCGAGTGCCAATATCCTCATTGTCAATTTTTGTGAACAAAAATTCGTCCAACATGGCCCGATAACGATCGCCATTGACTGTAAATGGCCCAATTATGCCTCTGGACCAAAATCCGCACCAAAGAGTGACACGTTTTGGGTGCAACGGCTTTTAAATGTATGCGTGCGGGTTTTCTGTGCCCCAAATGCGACAATTTTGCTTGTTTACATATCGCCAAGATCAAAATGAGTTTCATCTGAAAAGATGATTTTTTTGGCTAAATCGGCATCTTCTGTAATTAGATCGCAGGCCCACTTAGCAATGCGAAAACGCATATTTCCCAGCGTTGTTCAAGCGTATACACCATATTCGTTCAGCGGTAGGCTAAAACTAATTATCTGTCAAATCAGACATGAGCTAAGTGTTACCATTCACGAAATAAGCACTAGTTTTCTTTTTTTTTTTTTTTTAATTTTCCTAAGCTAATCCCGCGAAGCTTTATGCTTGTCTGCAGGAATGAAACTTGAGTCTCTGGCGGGAATCGAACCCGCAACCCCGGCGCTGATAGACTAACTCGCTATCAGCTAGCCTACCGGGGCACTCGAAAAAAACGTTAGATGGCGGACCCGTTATAAATTAAATTAATAAAAAAAAACGTTAATTTAAACAAATCTTTTAAGCCAATTTTATTAAGACACATGAATGACACTTAATATTACAAAATATTTACTGTCCAAAGAATTCTTTTAGAAATAAAAGCCATTTTAAATTATAACGCGATATTTTTTTAAATAAAATTTGCTTACTGTAAAAATAAAGTATAACAACTCCTATAACATTTTTATACAAGTATTTATAGAAAGTTGACTGTTTTAAGGATAACAAATACACATATTTTTGTTTGGAAAATAAATAAAGAATATTTTTTTTAGATTTTTGAGGGTCAAAGTTACGAAAATCGTTTCAAACAAATAAAACAGTATATTTTTTGTAGCAATTCTCTTTTTAAGAAAAAAATAAGCTTAAACTGTTATTAAATAATAAGTGAAATATCTTCAAGAATTAATAATGTAATCTTAAATAATTGCATGCCTTAAAGGTAGAAAGTGTAGTCAGTCGGGCACGACGTTTTGATAACCCAAACCACAGTATTACAATGATCAATAACGGATCCGCCAAAACAAAGTTATGTTATAATCTTAAGATTTATTTATGAGTTCTTTGGGCCCTAATATTATCGAGATATCTGCATTGATTTAAGATTCGCTCGTGATAAAGCAATTTTAACTTTTGTGTATATGAATTATATTCATTAAAAAAATATTTAAAAATCAATACCCAAATGTTAAACACTTCAGGTAGTGAAAGGAGTCCTTAAATATATTGAAAATGTTGCATAAATATATAAAAAGTCCGTAGTAAAATTCGAAAAAAGTTTTCTATTTTCATACTGAATTTTTTGCTTTTTCCCCAAAATTAACTTTAAATCATTTTACCAGTTATTGATTTTTTTATCCACCTGCATTTAGTTTCATAAATACAAACTAAAATTTTTTAATTTACCTCAAATAACATAAATCTTTTTGTGTATTTTATTTTATTTTATTTTTTTTAACTTAACAAACGTGACTTGCTGGTCAAATTTGTTTATGGAATTTGTGTGGCATGAAACCGAAAATATGAATGAAATCAAATTAAAATCTAAATATAATTAGAATTCCTGGTGTTCGGTCAGGAATAACAAAAAACAAATTTAGGAAAAAAGTAATAACTTTGCATATTTTTGGTAAAATAAAATTATTAGAATCAAAAACACGTACTTGAAAAAAAATGTAACTTTATTGAAAAAAAAGATAAAAATATAAATACATTTTGTTTTTTAAATGTTTAAAGTAAAAATGTAGAATAAATAATTAATTTGTTTTTAATTATTGAAGGAAAATAGTAAAAATACTTTTACCCAGCCTAAAAATATTCCATCATTTTAAATTCCATAGCAATTACCTAAACGTGACAAAATTCAAAATAAATTTTCATTAAAAAAATGTTCACAATTAAAATTAAAAATTAACAGAAAGAGTTTAATTGCTCAAGAAGCATTATTAAATCATACAATAGCAAATTATACCACTAAATTTTAAATTGCAAAAGGTCCTTAAGGCTAAATCACTCATTTTATTGTTTTAATTATAAACCTTTTTTTTGTATTTTACTTGCAACTCTATTTTTGTTCTGCAAAATTAATTTATTGTTCTTTTAAGTTTGAACTTGACGGCTGGAGGGAACTTTTGTAATAAGAAAATTAATGCTTTTATAATAAAAGCGGTTGTTATGAGAAATTAACACTTCTAAGTAGCAATGAAAATTATTATTTAACTGAAGGAGTTAAACAAAGGAATATATGAAGAAATAAATTCCAGCATTTAACAATTTCTGAATTAAGTTAAAGCTTAGTTTAACGTTATGTGAAACTCGGATTTTTTAGGCGAAATGTAATTTTTTTTGATATTTCATTAGGGACCAACATTTTAAGCAAAACGTTCCGGCATATATCTGTTTTCAGATAAACTATGCCCAGTTTAACTGAGATCTCATAAACCCAGCCTTATTCATTTAACTAAATTGTAAAAATAAGTATTTTTTGGTTTCGTTATGTGCAATTTTGTGCCAACAACGCCGGAAGTTTTGCTTTAAATTTGAAAAGCATGCAGCTGTGGCATTGATGATAATTAATATAAGCAAAAAAAAAATAATGATAATCGAAGCTACATATTTAAATTTATTAAATTTAATTCTGACATTTTTCTGAAAAATTTGTATGGCATTTCTAAAGATGATACAAAAAAATTAAGCTTCTAGCAAGGCCCATTAAAAAGGTCTGCGCAAGAAGCCCTATGATCATTGTTTATGTTCTTTTTAGTTGTCAAAAGTTGTTTAAATTTTGCTTACATGTGCATGTAAACGTTTGTTTATGTTTATGGTATGCCACACATACCGTTTTTTCCTTTTGCTTTGTATATGTGGTCGAAAATTTTTGACAACTAAAAAGAATCGTTTTTTGTTTTTGTACAAGTAAGCAGACCTGATAGATGGCCCTTGGCTTCTAGCTATAAATTCAGGCTGGCTTTTTAAGTTAAAGTTTAAAAAAAATTTCAAACAAGTAAGAGCTGTAATTTATTCCTATTTTATACTCCATTAGTGTCCACCTTCTTGTTGCTGTTTTTTTCTCCGCGTATATTCTAATTTACCACCTCCATAGATTGTAGAAACATGTTGTTTTTATTTCCGACTAATACTTCAGAGAAATAGAAAAGAAAAACTCCAGAAACAAAAGGAAACCCAGAAAAAGTCTGAAATGTTTTTCTTAGCATAAATAATTACAAAATAAGCTAAGTTTTTAGCTTAAATAGCAGCAGAAAACCAACATTAATTGCTTAGCGTTATAACATATTTATCCAGTTAAAAAAGTAAAAAAATGAATATCCGACTTTTTCTTTGCGAACGAAAAAAAAATATAAAATAATATAGCCAACAAGACAATCCAACTATACGACAGCAATTTAAAACTAGAAACTAAAAATAAAATGCTTTCCAGAACTTGTAGTTAATTTCTAATGAAATCCTTGAACTTTTGTTTTCTTCTCATATTTTAGCAATTTTTATGTCCAGTATTTACAAAACACTTAACCTCTGAAAGACTTGCACAGTTAAAAAAGTCTTAATAGAGAAGAAAGAATTTCGATATTTAGATGAAATTGCGCACAAAAGATTTTTAAAAATCAAATTCAAATACGATGGATGTGTCCATATGACATGCTGCTTTATACTGTTAAAACCACACATCGGCTTGATATAATAGATCACAAACGATCTCCAGTATGCGTAACGTGAAATCAGGCTTAATTTTTGAAGAAATAAGTTGTAGATAATGCCGCCAGCGCGTCAACGGAACCAAACGGGGCATTTTTCTGGGTCTGTTGTAGATTAATCTCATATCTTAAGCGGAAATTTTGTTCACTAACAAGCTCGTTCAGATGGGCGATTATGTACTGTTTAAAAGTCGCAAAGTCGCCTATAATTTGCGAAAATTTGGAACAGACTTTCAAATCAAATTTGAATTTCATGATGGTTTGCCAGAGTGACAGCATTATGACAATTCGTATAACCCGCAACCCTCTCATATGTTTTTGGGGGCATAAAAACCCTCTAGTATCCTCTATAGTGCTACCTGTAGGCTCGGCTCATTCTGTCTCTGAATTGTAACGTTAATCGTTTTTTCTTTAGTCACGCCCATTTTGTCTACAGTCTCTGTCATAGTCTTATCCAAAGTCTTGTTTAAATATTATCTATATAATCGTCCATAGTTTTGCCTGTTGCCTGAAGACAATAATGTCTTTATCGTATATGGTCTGCTCCATGGTTCCATTTATAGACTTATAAAAAGATTCTGCTATGGTCTCATTCATATTTTTAATATTTTCTCTCAGCTATAGTTTTGTCTACACTATTGTCTATATCCTTGTCGAAAGTATCATCAATCTATAGCCCCGTCTATAGCATTGTTATGAGTCTATTTTATACATCTTCAATTTCATTTGCAATTTAATCTTATTGATAATCAGTAATCTGAAGTCCATTATCTTGCTTATTCTAACTTTTCGACTCTAGTCCAGTTCAAAGTGTATTTTTATTCTAGTGTATTTTCAGTCAACGGTTACTTGTCTACATTTATATTTATGTTTTGCATATCAACTTAAAAAAATCATTAAAAAGAATATACAAATTGCTTTTAAACCTCTTAAATGACAATTATAGAAATGACCATTGTTTGCTAATAGTCTTAAGTGTCCTTAAAAAACAAGTTTATATTATTTGCTTTTTTAAGTAGTGAGGAGAAGCTTTGACTAGGAGAACAACTTTGCATACATATTTTTTAGGAATCATGACAATTGAAACAACAAAACAAAAACGAAGCGAAAAAAACTGAAGAAAATTATTTGAAATTATCATAATTATGAATTCATAAAATGTTTTTGTAAGCAGAAAAGAGGAATATGAAAAGAACTGTTTAGGTAAGGGAAACAAATTTAAAATTTTTTTAACATTCATTCAAACACAAATAAAATGAAACCATTAAGTTAACGTTTTCTTTTGCTATAAAAATCAAAAAGACATTAAAATAATGTAAAATAAGAGCCGAAGTGAGAAATAAGACAAATAAAAGAAAATAACACATACACGGTTCCTAAAGGAATTCATTAAAATCATACGCCTTTCTTATTTTATAACGAATAACACAAAACACAGGAACATTTTTTTTAATCATAAAAGGACACGAACAAAACAAAACTACAGAAGTACGTTTTTACAAAGTACTTAAACTCTTAGAGTATGTATGCAGTTTTTTTTAACAAAAACATAAGACATTAAATATAAAAAAGGCTTAAATTAAGGAAGTTTTGTTTCACTTTTTGTAGTTGGCTTTTGAACAAATTAAATTTAAAAAAAACGTTTTAAAGTTCGAAATGTTTTTACCGAATAGTAACTGCTGTTACTGGTCATGTACTTGTCAACGCTGCATAACACACCTTCTTACAAAATGCACATTTTCCATTATTTTATAGTCTTCATTTACACATACTTCTTCTGTGCTTTGCACTATTAGTCAAAAAATACCTTAAATACTTCCTAAACAGACATTCAATACCATGTAGAAAAAACAAGCAAAAGAATCAATACCTTGTTTTAAATAAACCTTTCAATTTCTGTTGAAGCTTGTATGATGGAACAACACAAACAACTTAAATCGGTGAGATATGAAATACAATTAACGTTTGTTTATTTAAGTATCAAAAAGAATTGGATAGAAAAAATTGTTTGCAAGGATTCACCCGAATTTACTTTAACACATACATTTTAACAAAAAGAATAGCCCTAACAACTTTTTGTTGCTTAAATCGACAAAGAACCCAAACTCCAAAATCTTATTTATCAAAAATTTTTTAATCCAACTTTTGGAAATTTGTCGTTCCCAACAAGTTTTATAACATAAATTTTTCCCAAAAACAATTTTCGTGTTGCAACACGAAACGTGTTTCATTCTTTACTCGAGAATTTATTCCATTAAAAATAATATTTTTTATAGCAAATGTTAAGCCCTCAGCTCTAGAAATTTTTTTCTAAAGAAGTGTTGCGGCCTCAACTTGACAATTTATCCCATTAAAAATGGTTCACCCATAACTGGATAATTTATTTATGTGGACATTTTTCTGCTCCACACTACAAATTGTTTCTGAAGCCCTCAACTCGAGAATTAATTTTGTCAAAAATCGTTCTTCTTACACTCGAGAATTTTTACAAAAGAAAAATTAATTCGCTCCTAAATTTTCCATATCCAAAAATAGGTTTTTTCTAAATTTATGTATTCAACTTTTTCTTTCATCTTCTATTGGTATAAGTTTATCTGATTTTTTTTTAATTTGTTAAGAGTTTATTATCTTCATTCAACCAAAAAACTAAATCGTATAAACATCATTTTACGGCGGTCTTGATCTCTCAGGTGAAAAGGTTCTTCACAACCCTTCAATTGTGAAATCGAAACAGGTGTGATTGAAGAAATGAAAAAAAATTGTTAAAATTATAGAAAAAAGTGCGAAAAACATCATTTAAAGGAAATGAATTTCCTTTATATAAAACTTGTTGCATACTCGTAGGCTTTTTGCTAGACTGACTGACGACGTACACACTTAATAGCAAGTTCAAGGTGAAACACTAACAAAAAATGCAACAAATAAAAAACAAAATAAAATAAAAATATTTAGTCTCTACTAGACACTTGTCAAAGCTTTGAAAGTCAAAGTGCTCACGAAGGTTTTATAACGGTTAAAATCTAAAGCATAGTTTTGGTAGCAAAAAAATTGATAAAAAAATGTTAAGTCATTGAATGAGTGAGTGTGAACATAGTTTATTTGGCGCAAATATTTTCAAAAAATATAGATGAAACTATAGATGAAATTGTATAAGAATAGAATTATAGATTCATTCGTATAATTCTTGCAAATATGCATAACATGTTTGAGGGCTGAGATAAACGTGTCATAAATAAAAGACAAATGTTAATACAGTAAACAAATCTTTTTAAGAGTTTATGTTATGTAAGTGTGTTTTTTTTTTAACTTTTTTAACACATAATAAATACATAAATAGGTAGCGATGTCCGTTTGTTCTTCTGTATATCTGGAGAACGGCAAAGCAAACTTTTCAAATTACGCACAATCATCTTGGTTTTAAATGCTCAACATCCGAAAAAATGTGGGCGGTTCTGCAGAAGTGAGAGTAGCAAAAAATAGATTTATTTATATCTAAAAAAACGGTTTTCATATATTATTTGTACGTTCTAATTTCACCATGTTGAAGGGTATATAAGATTCGGCATAGCCGAGTATGACACTCTTACTTGTTTTTGTATATCTTCTTATATTGAATTCCCGGAAGATTTGCTCCATTCATTTAATGCTTCCTCGCGTTATTTCTTTAATCTAGACCTCAATTTATTTTACTATAAAAATGTTAACACTTCATTAATAATCACAACCCTTAGCTAAGCGCACAAACTCAAAAACTCAGCCTAAAATTATGATTTATAACTTAAACATTCACAAACACACATCTTTTAAAGGATAACAAACATTAAAATGAAATATTTTCCAGCTAATTAACAACAATCAACCCGCGTCACTAAAAAAAATATGAAAATAAAAAGTACCCTACAGTATAAAAAACAAATATAAAGAGCTGATCATTTTTTCAGATCATTGGGCACAATATGAAGTATTAACCAATAAAAGGAGAATGTTATTGAAATGCACATCGTAAAATAGTAAAATTTCGTTTTAACACACACACTTTAATAAAGAAAACGAGCAGGACTTTATAAAATACTTAAAAGTAAAAGTTTCAAGCACTTTTTAAACTGCTGGGTTTCGAATTCCCTTTAAAAAAAAATACCTATTTTCTACATCAAAACAGTGGTTTGGAAATATGCCGTTAACAAATAAAATTTATAATGAATAATATGCCAATAAAGCATATGTTAAGGGGTCTTAATTTTCTAATTTTCGTAAATACTTTAACATTTTAGCAGTTTCAAGCTTAATGTCAACACATTAATCAGTGTTATGAGCCAATAGAAAAACAAATAATGAATGAAATGTAATTGAAATACAGCCAGTTTGGTTCATAAATGGCTGCAATATGAGCAATAACCTAATTTTACTCAAAAATCTCTTGTTTTTTTTATATCTGTAAAACAGCAATTTTTCTAGTAGATTAGGAACGAGCATCTTGGTTAGCAATACACAACATCCGACAAAATGTGGGTGGTATTGCAGAAGTGAACGGGTTAGAGATTTATTATTTATTTTAAGAACGGTATTTATATAATTGCCTGTGCCTATCGCACCATTGTTAAGGGTATATAAGATTCGGCATAGACGAATATAGCACTCGTACTTATTTTTTACACTCAGTGCATGTAATGCAAGTCTCGGAATGCTTTTTACATAAATACATTTCATAAATTTATTACATGTTGTACATTTATTTAGATATTTTGTATTGACTTAATAGTGTTGGGAAGTTCATTGATTAATTTTAAAAATAATAAGCAATAAAAACTGTTTGGGCAATTTTGGCCCATGAATACAGGATAAGGGCTAAGGACTAACATTAAGTTACGCCTTAATTACTTTCTCATTTTATCACTCCCATCACCCATTATTTTAATATCAAATTGAATCTTTGTAAAGATAGCAAATTTTTAAAGCTGAATTGCCAAAAAACGCAAAACTGTAAAAGTACAAAGAAATTATAATAAAATTTTATTTCCATTTCATTCAAAATATTTAAATTCACTCACGTAAATATTTGTTTAATTTTTTCATTTATATTTCTACTTCTACCCCTCAAAGTCTCAAGAAAAATGTAACATTTCACTGTCGAAACGTTTTGGTATTTATGAAACTGAGAACTGTGTTTTTTGTATGTATATGAGTTTGCGTGTGTGTACATTGGATCCCTTTTTTAAGGGGAAAAAATCAACGTCAAACTTCAAAAAAAAATGTTTAAACACTAATTAAACGTTCGTTATCTTCCAACAGAAAGTAAAAAGGAGAGAAGTGAAGTTAAAGTTAAAACAAGTAACTGAGATACGCAGCAGACTTGAATTAGCTTGAGACTAAATTTCTTAACAAAATTAAGCAGAAAGTTATGACATTAAAGAAGGCTTAGCTAAATGGTAAAATAAAAATAGGTTTTTTACTTTACTATAGACTAATAAAAAAGCAATTCCAAAAAATATAAGCGCAAAATTCAAAAATGTTAGTAAAAAAAACTAACGAATAATTCAGAAAATCCGTTTTGGAATTTGTTTGGTTTTCAAAAAGACGACGGCAACAGTAAATTAAAGCAAGCAAATAATTAAAAACCCAGTTGTTTTTTTTACACTCTTTGTCACTTAATGATTTGTTTCTGTTTTGCGCTTTTACAAAATGATAACAAACATTTTCAAATGTTATCTTCTGAAATTTTATTTTTATTCACTGGTTGTAATATCCCAGCAAAAACTGATGCCTCCTCGGAAGCAATAATGTAAGGGAGAATTCGGAGTGAAGCGCATACACTTCTATGAAATATAACATGATTTTTGCTTGGAATTCCTCGCGTAAAAGCTCTGCTGTAGAGATCTGAAGAACGCTTATTTCATGCTTTGAAAACTGACATGATTTACGCGTATTAAGTAAGTAAAAAAAAACTAAGCATTGAACAAATTGTTATTTCAGTGCTTAAATTTTTTTTTATAAATATTAAATATTTATTTCATATTCAAGGATTATAGTTTTATAATAATTATGTATGATTTTTGTAAAATTAAGTTAAAATTTTTTATTTTTAATCAAAAGAATAAATAATACCACTGCTTTAATAGAGCAGTAGAAAATGTAATCTTTAAAAAAAGGAATAAAGAGCGCTTCGCTTCTAGTATTTAACCCCGCATTTAACAATTGTAGGATTGTATGCCTTATCTTACAGCAGTAGAGAAAGGCAGTAATATTTAGGAGCAAAAAAGGAAGCGGCTGGGATGCAGTATGCGTGTTTATTGCTTCCAAATCTTGAAAAATGTTTGCTTGGATTATTTGGAGAAAACAAAAAAGAAAGAAATGATATATCCCTGTTAAACATTTATAATGTTTGTATGTATAAACATAATAATTTGAGCCAATAAAAGTCAAAAGCTTCTTTACCTTCCATCTTCAAACACAAAATATTTCCCAGAAAAAACTTCGCCAACAAAATAATGAACTTCATTCATACGATTAAAAGTATACTACAGTTTTTACTAGCCCATTTTGCGAATGCAACGATGCAAGACCATTTTGCACCAAACATTGAACTCCGCTAATGAGTTGAGTAATCAGAAAAGAGCAAAAGATCACTTACAGTTCTACTAAAAGGACCAATGAATTTTAAAAGGGATGTTCCAAAATGAACGCATTTAAAAGTATGTCATTATTTTTTACCAACATACATCTAAAAAGTAAGAAGTTAGAGAAGTAGTTATAGAAGAGAGATACTAAATAATTAGTGAAAGAAGCTATTCATTTTGAAAAAGTTAGCGAAGTTTTTACTGGGTCTGTCAAAATAAAAAAAAAAATGAAGGGGCTGTGATTAAAAAATCTGAAAATGTGTGTCAAAGTAGACAAAAACCATTGTTGTTTTTTTTTTTTGGCTTTCAACCTCTATTAAATTTTAACACAATACTGTCAGTAAATTGTCTTCAAATCTTCTTTTAAAAAGATAATGACTTCCACTCAATTTCAAAATTGTAAAAGGTGATGCAAAATCATATTAACAAAATAATGTTTGGAAAGTATTAAGAAAAGTATGATGTTATTAAAAGTAAAAGGAAAATAATCCCTTGCTTAGGCCTGACAGCTGAAAGTTAGAAAAACGGGTGTTTTATTAAATACGAGCACAAAACAATAAAGTATAAGGATTCACCTGGGTTCGCCTACTTTAACACTGTTTTAAAGGCAAAATTGAGAAGAGAATATGAAAATAAACAAAACAGACCTTTTATATGTATTTTATATTCACATAAACCTCTTCCCTTTTGCTCTGATGTAGGTTCGAATAAGTGTGTTTTCTTTTGATGTTAATATTTGTTTGTTTTGCTAACAGAACGAGTTTTAAGGCAACGTGTATTTTCATGGCATATTATTTTCGCCGGAGACATAATATAATTATTTGTCTGTGTACCAACAAAAAAACATACCCATGTCCCTGTACAAACAAATAGGAATCCGTTATAAACAACACACAAACACGTATTTCAAAGAAAAGCAACGAAAAAATTTCTTTAAATATTTAAGAAATTAAAACAAATCTAGGAAAATATTAGAATTATTCAAAAGATTTTGGATACAATTTCATTTCTACAACAACTATGTATATAATTAATATGGATTTTATTTTCTACTAAATTATGTTATTATTATTGATAATTTGAAGCTGAGATAAATATGCAATATTATTATTTCTTGTATTGACTAATTTGATTTTTTTTTTTAATTTATTGCAAAAATTAATTAACAAAACAATAAACATTATTTAAAAAAAAAATATTAATACAAGTTGAATATATTAATAATATGATTATCGTAAACACCATCAATGGTGTTTTCATAATAATATTATTCAAATTGAAGTTTTGACTAATAGACAAGGAGTATAAAAATTAAAAATGCTCTCTCCACAGAAAGAAATTCTCTTTTCTCAATATTTAGCAAACTAGATGTACTTTCTCTGCGAAAGATGGTACAGTACTCGGGCTCAGATTTTTTTTATCTTTGGTCTGTGAGCGTAAAAGTGATCTGCACAACAACAATAGTAGGATTTTCAAAATTTACTGTAGGATGCTCTAAGAATTAAGTGTAACTTTTAGCAAAATCATGGAGGCATGAAAGGGGAATATAGGTACCCGTATTTTCCTATATCTGCACAACAACAATAGTGGGACCCCAATGATTCTATGTTACTCATACTAGAACAAAAAACAACCTCCAAAAAGTTGTGGGAGACGTGTATTTTGAGATTTTTCTGTGGTTAATTGGATTTTTTCTAATACTAACTAATTTATTATACTAAAGTCAATGTGTTTTCTTAAGTAAAATAACAATTACGTTATAAACAACCTTTACGATTTGTGTGCCTTTTAAAACAAATTGCTAAATTTATTTAAGTTATTCATTTAGATTCTCTCTAATTCAACCAATACTTTTCGCTCAGTTTATAAATAAATAAAATTTCAATAAAAAGATTCAAAAAATGTATTGCCTTCTTGTAAGCTTTCTTTAATTAAAAAAGTATTGCCTACATACAGGGTTTTATTTTATATTGCTTTATATCTTCCCACAATTTGCGACCTTAAAAGTTTTAAAATATATTTTTTGTTCGATTTTGTTATAAATTAATCTTCCTTTTGTTTTTCCTATACAATTAAAATTCTTAAAAAAGCTGACTGTTTAAGGTCTAATTGAATTGATGCAATTTAATTATTTATTAACAATCGAAAGGAACACACACATGCTTAAAAAATGATTCCCCAGAGTATACAATCTATATAATTATTAGCTTTTGCTTTTTTTTAATTAACGCAGTAAATAAAACCATAAAAAAAGAAAAAAAATACTTAATTTAAAATATTGTATAAATATAAAGTAGTTTATTTTCTGTTATATTTATTTAAATAAAAATCAAAAAATGAGGGTTGTCTTATGTTTTTTAATTTAATAAAAATAAATGAGAGTAAATATTAACCAATTGAACTTTTGAAAGAAAGGGGGAAGTAAGCCATTTATTAACTATTGCTTTTTCCATTAATTAAATGAAATGAAAAAGAAGTTCATGAAATATTGAAAACCCACTTACGTTAAAATAATGTTGAAATATATCATGTTCGTGCATGCTGAAACATGTTGCAACATTACACTTATTACAAGGGGAGTTTGCAAAATAAGCAGTGAAATGCATGAGCAAGCAACATTAATTAACAAGCTTTCTTTATTGCTTTTGAATCGCTGCTGTTGTATGTAGTGAAAATGTACGAGTTATTTTATTTTTTGTTGAAGCTGTTGTGAAAAAGGCCTGAAAACAGGAAGTTGCTCTTTTTTTTTAATAAAAATTAATTCATGTTAAAATTGCTTTAGTGTAGAGTTGATAAGAAGTGTTATAAATTATTACTTTTTTAACTCTGAAATGAAATTGTTTTTTATTGTTAAGTAGAAGTTAAAAAAAGTAGGCAGTTAAATGAAAACAAGAAAAAAAATTTTAAGTGTTAAGCACTTTGTTGTGTGTAAATAAAGAAGTCTTTTAAACTTTGTCAGTTCAAAAAAGTAAAAAAGTAGATGATAGACAGTTAGTAGAGAAAAAACGTTTAATAGCAGAATCGCTATCTCTTATACTTGGGAAAAACTGTATACATGAATCTTTTTAACTTTTTAACGCATGTTAGAATCTTATATACATTTTAAATATTTTTTAAATAGTGTATTTTTTTATAAATTGTTTGTATAAGTATTATTACCGGGTCTTATTTTATTTATCATGTTTTCGCAGAGAAGCAATTTTTATTGAACAGTTAAAAAAATATAAAAGAAGTTTAAAGAAGTAAGTAAAGTAAAGCCCCAAAAACTGATGATTTTTATTATATATAAAATGTCTTTAAAATTAGCACAAGATTATCAAAAACTCCAATTCTTGTGATTTTTTTTTTTAAATTTATAGAAAACAAAATTTTTTAAATTAAAGAAAATAAAATTTTATAGTGTAGTATGTATAACAAAGAGTTTAAGGAAAAAATATAACTGTTTATAAATAGATAAAAACGATATTCGACATTTACTTCTCGTTACCCACACCACAATTATTATTCGTTTAATAACATCTCGTAGAAAGGAAATTGTAAACTGATAATATAGACAGTTGATTCAGAAAAATGTTTGTAGTTTTTTCGGAAACTTTTTGTATAAAGTGTAAACTAATAAAATATTTTCATTTCTGTACGTCAAAATTTTTGTTGAATTTCTAAAAATTATAACAGTTACATATTGAAATGTAGATTTTGCTTTAAACTTCAAAAGCTTATTTATACCTTAGTGGTATATAAATACACAGATTGTAACATTAATAACTATATACTATTTTAAAAAATTCAAGAACTTTGCATTTGATTTCCATTAGTAATTTTTTACTTTTAATAATTAATGGAAGTACATAAAACATTGACAAAAAAAAACATAAGAATATTATAAAACGAGTTATCTTTGCATAAAACTCTTTTTTAACAGTTAAAACTGTAGTATTTTTGTTAAAATTTTAACAAAAAACTGGTAAAGTGGTAAAACTGGTTTATAAAAGATTTGTATGTATCAGGCCGTTATTCTTTGAAAAGAACATTTATTTTACATGTAAAATATGGGTTTATTTTAAATACACAGCAAAAACTTTACTTACCTGGTAAGTGAGCAAGTAAAATAAACACTATTTTTTGGCTGAATAACTACTGTGTCCACAGAATTCAGTACTTACAATACACATACTAGAAACCAAAAAAATCACTAGCTAATAGACCTAATAAGTAGTTATTTAGTACGTTACCGGTAAGTGAATAGTCACTACTAAAAGCAACACAACTAATAAGTAATAAATGAGCTGGTTATAAGTAAGCAAATATTCAGTAGTGAAAATAATAGAAGTAATACATACATACTATGTAGTTGCTGAGGTCATTACTAGTAAGTTCTTATTGAAGTTTTCAGAATAATGGCAATTGTAATGACAACTACTTACCAGGTAACGTATATAAATCAAAAACTTTTTCCTGGTTATTTTTCGAAAAACTTAAATTTGTTAAAATTTGTTGTGAATTTATTTTAATAAACTTATGAAAAAATATTTTGAGAATTTTTTTAGAAGAATAAAAAAAATAAACTATTAAAAAAAGTAATTTTACTTCTAAAACTATTATACTTTCTATATATTTATGTCGTATCCTTGAAAAATAAAGGGTTCATTAATTTGTATACCCTCCACCAGCACTAGTGGCGAATGATAAGTTTGTGATTATCATTTATTTATATCATCTATAATTCATCTTAGACCCCATACAAAATATCTATTCTGGTACCTTGAGTAATTCCAAGTCGATTGAGCCATAGCCGTCTGTCTGTCCTTCTGTTGAAAACACGCTCGCTTTCGAAAACGGCAAAAAAAAAAGAAATATGTTAGTCTCAATTTGCTGCCAGTTATTCTTAGCAGTTGCAAATTGAAACAAATTCCATGAAAACTTTAAAATTTATTTAAACTGTTGTTCTTTTTTTTGTTTAAATCTGCTATACTAAGGGAATTATAATTAATAATTGTATAATTGTTGGCAAAAATTCAAGAACGTTTTCCTTAAATATTTAAAAATCACTCTACTTTTTATAATTAACTATAATAAATCATAAAGACTTTTTTAGAAATTAAAAGAACCTTCTTCCCGATTCTTTGCATCTTGTTAAAAAAATAACAATTGTAAAATAAGGACTTAGTTATAGAATTTTAAAAAGCTTTTTTGTAACTTAATATTTACCAAAAATAAAACTTTAACTTTAAATAAACTAAACTTTAAACAAAAACTAAAAACTTTTACACTTAAATTTGTTTAATTACACTCACTTTAATTAATGTCAAGGTATTTAACAAGTTATTTTAATTTATTTTAAAATTGTGTTAAATATCAACATTTTTTTTTTGTCCGTTAGTCTGTCTATACTTCTGTCTATTTAAAGCTATATCCCTATTATTATTTTTATTTTGCTTTTCATGCCAAAAATATTACAAATAAATACATTTTTTATTACATTTGTTGCCTTATTTAATGTTTTACTCATAGAGAATATGTACATGCCTGACTGCTCATGCATGCTTGCATGCATATGCATTAGCTCACAAATTGCAGCTGAAACAGCATGCGGTGGTAAAAACAAGGTTTTGGAGGCAATGCTAAAGTTGAAACAAATAAAAACAGAGAAAATATATACACTATTGGAAAGAATTGCGTAGCAGTTGTTAAGGCAGTCAAAACAGCTTGCTGCATTACAGCAATTTACTTTCGAGACTTAAATACAGTTGCCTACTTTAAGGCTGCCATTTGTATATGCATGTGCATGAAATGAATGATTTCCACTATGATACTGATGCCAGATTTAAAAATTATTTACATATTCTTTTTTAAACTAAAGGCATTTGTCTGCTTTGTGTTTTTTGTTTCATAAAGTGCAAAGTGCATTTTTGCAGTAAAATATTTCGCTGAAAGAAAAAAAAAATGGTAATTCTTTGATAAAAAAAGGAAAACGGCTGTAAAGTGTCAATGAACAAATTTGTTATTGTTCTTGTTGTTAAAGTATTAAAAGGCTATAAACGTTATTGTGCGGATTTAAATCGTTAACTGTGAAAATAAATTGTGTGTTTTCATTTACAATATTATTGTTACTTTCTGAATAATATAAAAGCAATTTATTTATACAAACTTTTATTATATTAAATTCCCTTTCGCTTCTTAAATGCTACAACATTTACGAAACATTTTACCTCTTCTTTGGCGCGAAACTTTTCTTTAGTTGCTACATTAATTTTTATGCGTCTCATCTGAGTAGAAGACCTTGGTTTTGGTTTTCTTTTCATGAATTGCTAAGAAATTTTAGCTTAATTGTTAAAGTTTAATGGTTTTCATAATGAAGCCATGTTATTTTAATAACTTAACTTTGACTACTTTTGTGGCAAATCTTCCGAATTAGAAAACAGTAATTGGAGCAGAAGTTGTGTTAATAATTAAATAATGAAAAATAAAGCTGTCCTTAACGGCAACAACCCAGAAATTGTAAATAAAACTAATTATTAGTTTTTTAGGGAATTTTTAAAATGATAGAGTTATATTTAAAATATATGTTAGGTTAGGTTAGGTTCCATGGGCAGCCATCGAGAGACAGCTCACTTGGGTCCTTTATTGGTCCCTCTGTGATACCCAGCGCCAATGCCCATCCTATAGAGCAGTTACTCAGATGGCGTCACTGCAAACTCTAACCAATTCGACTTCCTAGTGAAGAGAAAAAGCGATTTAAGTTCTAATCTGGATAGATTCTCCAAGCACGCAAACACCGGTTCCCCCAGGTATTTTTCCCTAATTTCCCGCAACACAGGGCATTGACAAAGAAAGTGAGGCACAGTCTCCTCTTCCTCCTCGTTTTGACAACTTCTACAGTAGTCGTTAATTTCCAGACCCATTCTTCCAGCATGAGTGAGCGCTAGTTCTCCGTTTATCATATCCAGACCATAGGATCCTGGATATCGAGCAGGTGGACTCACGGGTCAGCCGCATCGGCGCAACTCTATAAGACTCGCGCCTGATAAGTGACTTACAGTGAGCCATTGGAAGGCCAATAAATTGATCAATGATTATATGCTAGATATTTTATAAAATTGTTGCCTTTTGAACATTAAAACTTATTAACGATAAATTAAAAATTATTTACAATAAAATTAAAGTTTCAAATGGCAACAAAATGAAGCACAGCCTCGAATAACGCTGTAAAAGCCACTTTTTGCAAAATCTGTTTTTTTTTTTTAATTATCGTTAACATTACTATTTTCCATTGTTTTAACATCATATCACCCAAAATTATGCAACTAAACCGTTTCAAAATACTATAAAAAGAGTTAGGCAGTGAAAGAGCGTTGTAAGTCACTAAAAAAATTATACAAACTTATGGTTTTGCAACTTGAAACTTGCAACTTGGGTAGTGGAAAAACATTTTAAATTAATTATTATGCTGTAAATTTGCGTGATATTTAAAATTTAAATTACTTGATATCTTGCATACAATAGTTTATTATCATTAATTTTAATAATCTAAAAAAAATTTAAAAAAAGGTAATCGTGACTTTTAAAAACATTGTTTTTTTTCTCTCCTGAAAAATAATCATTTCGACACTTACAACGGTATTCGCGGCAATATAAAATATCTTTCATATAGAAACTGGGAATTTAATCCTTCCGAAGGTTACTTTATATTATATTCAACATTTTTTATTTACATAATTTATTCTATGAGCTAAATTTCAGTTATGTATTTTATAAAGCTTTTTTGTAAAGTAATTTCTGAAAAATTGAAAGAATAGGACTATTACAAAAAAGCTTTATAAAATACATAACTGAAATTTAGCTCATAGAATAAATTCAAAAATAAAAAATGTTGAATATCTTACATATATTTTAAATCTAACGCTATCATTTTAAAAATTCTCTAAAATTTTTTTGATATCTTTTAAACAGTATTTGAACACACACAGAAAAAATTATTGGCAGTTTCTTTTCAATTAATGGTGATTTTTGAATTTTAAAATAAATCTAATAACGTTCTTAATTGATTGAATTAAAAAAAATTTTTTTTTTCAATTAAAATTTTACTTGATTTTAAGCTTAATTTTAAGTAAATGTTTAATTGAATCAATCAACTCTGTTGTTTGAATTGAAAACTTTGTTGAAATAATGCTAACACAAACATAGTATAAGAACATAGATATTACGTTTATTTTCATATAAGTTGAGTGCGCCGGTAGGCTAGCTGGTAGTGAGCTAGACTATCAACGCCGGGGTTGCTGGTTCGATTCCCGCCAGAGACTCTGGTTTCTTTCCTGCAGACAAGCGAAGAGCTTCGCGGTATTAGCTTAGGGAATTAAAAAAAAAATAAAAAAAAATTTCTGTGTTGTAATCAATTACGTCAGTCATTCAATTAATATATTGTTATTTTTTTAAATACTTTGTTAATTCATTCAATTAAAAGATTGTTTAATATTAATAATTTTTTCAATTATTTTTGTAATTGAAATATAAAAACTTTTTAATTGGAAAAAAATCACTGTTTTGCAATTTTTGCAAGTTTGAGTAATTGGTATAATCATTTCGGTGATAGGTGCAAAATTAAACAATTTTTTGCTTGTTTCAATTATTTTGGTGATTAAAACCGGTTTTTACTTTTTTCGTGCAATGACGTATGACTAATATTTAATAAGAGCTAATTAATTATACCCTTTAAATTATCCATTTCAAAATCCAGAATTTTTTCACGATTTTATGAAAATTTACAAGGATTTAATTAAACATATGTATAAGTAAGTAAACTATTATACAAAATCCAAAATATTGATTAAATGTTACTTAAAATTTAACGGCCAAATTAAATCGTTTAGCACAACCACTCTATACCGAACTAACTTAAACAAAACCTCTTCCACTGAAAAACTACAACTTTTTCTACTTCAAAGCTGTTTTTAACAATATTAAAGCATATTACTTTTAATCCCGTATTATCATCCACAAAAATGATCTAAAAGTAGTAGAATGAGGGATTTTCAAAGCGCGAGCGTGAAAGGTGTAAGGCATACGTGTTAAATTCTGCTTTGGTATGTGTTCATTTGTAACAATATTAAAAAAAGCAGTTTTAAATCCATCCCT
Source organism: Pollenia labialis (assembly GCA_949318255.1). Classification (NCBI taxonomy): domain Eukaryota; kingdom Metazoa; phylum Arthropoda; class Insecta; order Diptera; family Polleniidae; genus Pollenia; species Pollenia labialis. The sequence goes on from OX439142.1 coordinate 633,384, forward strand.
TTATACATGTTTAAATCCAACTAAAGCTTTTTTTGCTACAAAGTAACAAAAGTTTAAAACAAACGTTTATTTATTCCTTTATGCTGATATTTTCTAGTTTTTTTATTGCCCAAAAAAAAAAAAAATACTACGGAATATAAAACTTTGGTTCACTGGAACCCCTTTAAAAATAATGAAAATAAAAAAAATTTACATACAAAATGATATTGCTCTTTCCATGAATGCAAGTTAACAAACTTTGCATGTTTAAAGGTTAAAAAATATTTTTTTTTTCTAAATTTACATGTTTGCTTTTAAGATAGAAACTCTATATTTTCTTATACGAAAATATTTACAAGTAAAAGTGATGCTTAATGGGTGTAAGTGTGTGTGTGTGCGTATTTTTAATAAATTTTAAATCTACAGAGCAATTTTAGTTTTAATTCGTTTACCTTTGAAAAAAGTTGTTCTATTCATTATATACAATCAACAGAAACAAACAAAGATAGAAAATATATTGCAAATATTTTTTAAATAAGTTGGAATTACTATATCTTAAGGGGGTAGGTTGGTTAACGTGGTAGCGCGGCAAGAACTTGGTGTGCTGCAACTAGAGTCGACACTTCTGTGGTTTTCGATTTTGAGATGTTGATGCCATATTGCCTAATTTTAAAGCCTCTTTACATATTTCTAAAAAATTTTGAAAAAAGAATGACAAAGTTTAAAAAGTGCAATACCTAGCCCATAGTTTGATCTAAAATGGTTTTTCGGCTCTCCTGAAAAATTTGTTTTATGGCATACGCCATGAAAACCACAGAGTTTTGATATTAAGAGGGTAGACTTTAGGGTTTTTTAAAGTTCAAAATGAAGTATGCAGTGAAGTCTATAGTTTGGTCCGTAATCTAGCCTGTAGTCTATTCTGTAGTATGTTTTGTATTCTAGTCTTTAATCATTCCTTTAGTCTACTCTTTAGTGTAGACTTAAGTCATGCCTGTAGTCTACACTTAATTCAAGTTTGTAGATTAGTCTTTAGTTTGGCCCGCAGTCTACTCTTAAGTCTTGTCTTTAATCAAGTCTGTAGTTCTGACTTGAGTCAATCTTACAGTCTTGTGGTATGTTCTGTGCTCTAATCTTTATTCAAGTCTGCGGTTTAGTATATAGTCTTGTTTATATCGCAGCCTGTAGTCTAATCCGTAATCTAGCCAAACTGTAGCCTAAATTATATTCTAGTTCTAACTCTAGTCTGTTGTCTAGGCTATTGTCTTGTCTGCAGTCTGATTTGAGTCTGGTATGAATTCGTAACTATTTTAAAACCTGCGGTCTTTTGTTTGGTCTACTCCGTGGTCTGATCTTAAATCTAGTCTCCAGACTAATTCATAGTATACTACTTAACTAGACTAAAGTCTATAGGTAAGTTCGTAAATTGTTTATGTTCTAGATTGAAGTAAAGTCTCTAGATAAGCCTGAATTTTGGTTTATGATCTGTTATTCTGGCTTATAGCGTTATTCGTAGTGTAGACAATAGTGTAGTTTAAAATGGGTTTAGTAATTACGTCTATAATGTAGACTCCAGTCGGTTTTGTAATCTGAAGTGGAGTAGTTTGTACTAAATTCTGCAGTTTAATCCCAATAATTTCTCGTATTTATTTCAAATTTATTTACAGTTTCTCAAAATCTGTTTTTGCAGTATGATTTTTTCTTTTCCCATTTCTATTTTCCTGGTTTATTAATTTATTTTTTATAAATTTCAAAAACTTTTTTTAATTGCCATTGAAGTAGAAATGAAAAATAAATATTTTGATATTTTAATTTTGTTTTCAGTTACTTGTAGCTTGAATTTGTGGTAAAATCTTTTGATTTTTTTTTCTTTGGCCACCAAAAAAAAAAGAAAAACTTTTTATTTATATTTTTAATGAATAAATAGTTTCGGGCTTCTCTTTGTATACAAAACATTCTTTTTGCTTTTAAAACAAATTATTTAGTTTTGTGTAAACGAAATATATTAAGACTAATTATTTAAAAAAAAAGGTTAAGAAAAGTTTTTTAATTTAATTAAAGTTTTTGTAATATAAATTTCTATAAAAATTTAAATTCATTTTATTAAACGTGCTTTTGTACTTTTTTTTAAGTCGTTGAGTCAAAATTTACCTTTTTTTATTTATATTTATTTGATATTCTTGGTAGATGTCTTTATTTCCCATAAAATTTCCATTTTATTTTCTAAATTAATGCTAAAATATTTATTTAATGTTTTCTTATGTGAATTTAAATAGATTTAGCCTTGTAAGTTGTTTGAAAACCAAAAGAAGAAAAAACTGTTAAGAGTTTTGTTCTCAAATCGATACAAACTACAAGCGATGTAAGACAAACATGAATTTCCAAGATACTTTTATACACAATGTATCTTATGCATACCGAATTCATGTGTGTTGGTTTGTTTGTAAATGGATTTACAGATTGAGTTGTTATAAAGAAAACAATGTTAAAAGCCTGCCATATAAAACAGCACATATTTACTTTTGTTAAAATATCTTTGACTGGAATTTTTTACACATTCAATTTGAATAAACAGTAGTCACAAGACACCTTTTGGATGATGTTGAAATAAATGCAAAAAGTGTATCAAAAAAATTCTCCTCTTTGCTCTACTATTTTAAACTAATTTATTAAAAAAACGAATCCATTGTTTAGTTTAAAATCTAGTTAATAGTTAACTGTACAGTTTATTGTATAATTTAGTCAATAGTTCAGTTAGGTCTGAAGTTTAATCTATAGTTTAGATTATTTTTAGTGAGTTATATAGTTTTAGATTTACCCCAATATTAAAAAAAAATATTTATGATTTGTAAAAGGTTTATTAAACAAATTTTCATAAGCATGTTATAAGCCTGAAATATTTTTTTTGTTAATCTTTAGATTAGTAAATGTCTTAGTCTATAGTTTTTTATAAAGTTAAGTTCATAGTTAAAGTAATAGTATAGTCTCTAGAATGACCTTTAGCCTCGAATTAATCGTGTTTGAAGCTTCTTTTATAGGATCGTATTTTTAATTTTAAACTTAGTGTATATTTTCGTATGTAGTTTAGTTTGTAGTAAAAGCTTTATCGTACGGTTTATCTCGTCCTTAGTATCGTCTAAAGTCTAATCTACAATCTCGTCTTTACTGTTATCTATGATATTGTCTTTAATCACTCTATTATCACGCCTATAGTCAAACCTATAGTCTAGTCAATAGTCTCTCGTAAATTCTCGTAATTATTTTCGGTAATAAACTTATTTATAGTTTCTTCTTTAATCTTTTTAAAAATATCTTTATAGTTTCGTGTTGCCTGCTGTTCCTTCTCTAGTCTATAGTCTCGCCAATAGTTTTGTCTACCCTCCTATGTTTACAATTTTCTATAGTTTCAAATTTTTTTTTATTTTTTTTTAACAACAATTTTTTTCTAATAAACTTATACAAACCTAACTTATAGTAGAAAATACTTTATTTTATTTATTTAAGCAAACTTTATATTTTTTGTTAACATTTTTTTATTACTTTTAAAACAATCATTTGTTTCCTACAAGGATCACATAATGGCACATTTTTTTTTAATTTATTTGTAAAAAACTGGCATTACAAAAATTTGTTCTAAATTAAAAAAAAACACAAAAACAAAATTATAATTTTCGAAACCATTAACCAATTAAATTTTTTTCGTATGAAAATAAGAAACGTTATTAGTTAAACATTAAATTTTGTCATGAATCTTCTTCTAAAGCCAATTCAAGTCATCTAATGACCATCGGTGATGAAGCTGGCCAATAGCTATGGCGACTGCCATTCGCTTAGTGGCTTGTGGTTATTGCTTTGCTATTTGTAACGATAGTCCGTAATAATTTATTGTATTGTCTTTTGGTATTTTTCCAATAAGAAAAAATTTGCTGCAGCATTTGTGGCTGGCACGAAATTTAATATATTGGCAATGATGAATTGTAAATGAGATTCGATTTTGATTTGACTAGAGATAATCAAATAAAATGCCTACGGTAATTACCAAATGATCAATAGAAAGAGGACATCAATTAAGGTGGGTGACAGAGGAGGTGGTAGATTTGCGCTTAAAGAGAAGAGATTATTGGATTGGATTATTAATAATTCATGCAGATAAAGAAAGTTTTAGAAAATTGGCACAGAATTATACGAGAAAACTTTATTAAGAAAGCTTTTGGTAAGTTTATAATTATCCGAAAGTTGTAACCAAAACATAAAAAAATCTTCTGATATTGAAAGTTAATATAAATAATATTTGATTTCTTAATTTAATAGAAATTTTTATTAAAAGCTTTTTTGAAATCTTCAAAGAAATTTATTTCAATTATGTATGTCCGAAATTAACAGATTTAATTGCAACCCTTCCACAAAAGCTTGCTTTGCATCTTCTTATTAAATTATTTTTTTTTTAAATTTAAAGAAAAACTAGTTAAAATCTTTTTATAAAAGCTTTTGAAAAAGCTTTATTTCTTTAACAGGTTTTTGATAAAATCTTCTCAAAATTTTTCATTCAAGCTTTTTTAAAATTATTTAGAAAAGCTTTTTTTCATAAAGTCTTCCATGAAAAAGTTCGTAAATTATCATCATAAAAACTTTATTAAAATGCTTTAATAAAAGCGTTCTTTAAAATGTTTTTTTTAAGTTACTAAAATTCAATGTAAGCTTTCTCTAAGGCTCTTCTAAAGACTTTCATAAATATTTGGCTTTAAAATTTTTTCTTAAATGTTTATTAAAGCTTAATCTACATGTATTCCTAAAAACTTTAAATTTCATAGCGAATCAACAACTAACCTTCTGTCTTCAAATACTATTAGCGTTTGTTCTCTCCTCGAATGGTAATGGAACGTTGCACCAACATAATTTAAACACACCAAACAACACACGAACCGGTATCAGCAAAAGTGCACACAAAGTAACAATATACCAAACATTTATATAAAAATCGTCATCTCCCAAAGCGGTCGGCCGATGATTGTAATAAGTTACCTGCAAGAAAAATAAAAAAATTAAATATTCTATCCTCTAGGCAATTTCAATAAATGCATACCGTTTCTCAAAATTCAGTAACATTAAAGATATTTCGTCCAGCATCTGTGTGTAATGGCCAAACGAAGGTAGAGCTGTCGAAGATAACGGTGGTTGATATGGTGGTCTAGCCATCGATATCAACAACCCTGAGTTATGTTTGTGCATACACGTAGAAAAAACAAGGTTGAATTATAATTTAAAAAAAAAACATTATGCAGTGGCAACAAGCAAACTATTAAATATATTACTTTTACTATGGTTACTTTAACCATATTATAGTTTTATTTCCTCCATCCAAAATACACAACAATAATTTGGTTATTTCCAAACACGTTAAATTAAACCAATTATAATATTTTAAAGCACTGTATTTATTTTAAATTACTTAAATAAAGTTTCATATTAATAATTCGAATTTGTGTTCTAAGTCAAGTAACCATTTTACAATCATTTATACTTTAATAGGTTTATTCCTTCAATATCTTCCAGGAATATTTTCTATCCACTATCAGCATTTTCGTTTGCTTATTTCTGCTACGAAGCTTACTTGAGCTATCCTTTGGCTAGCAAGATATAAGAAGAAATTGAAGGAATAAACCTATTAAAGTATAAAAGCTTTTAAAATTGTTATTTCACTAAGAATACACATTCGAATTCATTTGAAAATTTATATAATAAATGTAACTCACCATGAGAAATAAATTCCCTGATTCTTTTACTTAAAAAAGTTTGCTTGGAAACGGGAGAATATGTCTAACAGTAACAAAATTATGATTGATATGCTCTTTGCAGGAGCTGAACGCTTTTCAATTAATTGCTTGGTTTGCTAAAAATTCTAACAAAACAAGTTAGACTGCTATATTCGGCTGTGCCGAATCTTTGATACCCTCCTCCGACAGCTCAGTGGGCTTTATATGGGGCCTATAGTAAATTATGAACCGAGCATCACAAAATTTATTAGTGTGAGTAGTGAAGTACTTAATTTTATTTTGATAGCATTATTTATTACGGCTTTAGGCGTACTAAACTGTTTTCCGGGAGAAGGGTTTATTTGAGGCCTAGGGTAAATTATGGACCGGCCCAACGTTAACTAAATTATTGCTTATTCTGACCATAATATGACTGCTTTTGACTATGGAAAATGTTGGCCATATTATGGTTAATTTTGATACAAGTTTGGATAAAATATCATGGCTGACTTTGGGTAAATTATTGCTAAGTTTAACCATACGTTGAAAGAAGTTTATTTTCTTCAGTAACCAATTACGTTTCTTAAAACAAATCCATAATAATTTCTTGATTTTAAGTTATTTCGTTCGAATATATTAAATTTTTCTTAAATATTAAGAATAAGTTATTATTGGCTTGGACGAAATCATTCAAAATTTTATTGGTTCAAGTAAGATTTTCTGATGATTTATAAAACAATTATGGTAATTTTTAACCATAACAAACATAAACATTGTTTAAATCAAACCATAATACGTTGCTCTTAGGATCCCATATTATTTCTGCGTGTATCAAATGCTGTTGTAATCAATAATAAAGCTTTACTCTTCAAAGGATGCTATATTTCGTTTGGCTGCATCACCGAAGCTGAAGCTGACAACAACGAAAGATAATGCCAGCGTTATGGGTTAATGTGAAGAACGGTTTGTTGATGTTCTGGATGTCAATGCTAAAAAAGATGGATACAAAAAGTAAACTATTTTTGCTTTATTGTTGACAAAAAATAATTTGTAGTTTGTTGTGCTAGATTTGAATGGCGATTAAGCAAAAATTCGAATTCTTATGATGAGATCTCAAGGGATATCGAAAATTGCAAGGAAAATATGAATGCTGAATGAATGATTGTAGTACAGAAAACATTGCGTAAATAAATATTTAAGTGTGAAAGAAAATTGATGTTTATTGAAACTTAATGAAGAATAATAAAACTTAAATCCTAACTTCAAAGTAAATGAAAGAAATCTTAAATCACATAATATTTTAAAACTTTATTTAAAAACTATTAAAATTTCACATAAAAAAGATTTTTAAAAGAATTTTCATAACAAAGCTTTTAAAACTTATTTAATAGGTTTATAATCACTTTTTAGATAAAGTTTGACAATAGTTTTATTTGGATAATTAAAAAATTAAAAAAAAACTTTACAACAATTTTTTATGCCTTTTTATGAATCTTTTGAAAACCTCTTCTTATCTAAGCTTGAAACGATTTTTTATTAGGTCTGCTAATACTTTAATAATGAGGTTTTAATATAGATTTAATGCAAATAAATTAAAAAAATTTCATTACCAGCAAAGCTTTGAAAGGATTTTTAAAAGTTTTAATAAAGCCTTTTTCGTGAAACTTTACAAGATAGTTTCCAAAGTTTTTAAAAAGGCTTGCACAAAATAAAAAAAAAAGTAAAATGGATTTTTTATTAAAACTTTCTGCAGACGGCAGGCGACAAATATGTGGTTACGTATGGAACTATTTTGCACCATAAGATAGAATTATGAAGTTTTAAAATTACAACAAAACTTGAAAAAAATTTTTCTTAAAAGATGCAAAAATGCAATCACTAACGATGCATTTACAAATTGCTCGTAGATGAAAATTAAATTTTACTTAAAAAACATTAAAGAGGAGCGTTTACTTTATTTTTTATTTTATTTAGGCCTTTAATATGAAATGATTATCGTAGATTGTTTCTACTCGAATTTCACCTGCAATAACTTTCTTGGCCAATGATCCAGTGAAAAAAGTTGGACGTTTCAGTGGATAACGTATTGATTGGTACGGATACCGTATTGATTGGTAAAATACACTGCGATATAAATAAAATGTAGGCTATACGTGGCCCCAAAATAAAATATCAACATAAAATTTAATACAATTTCAGTTATTCCAATCAAGAGAGCACAAGGTGTTTATATATATTTTTTTCAAGCAAACAGTATCCAACATCTCGGATAATGTGATGTAGAAAAGAGAAAAACATGCAACAATAAAAACCGAAATAAATAAAACCGTAAAAATGTTTTCTGTTAATACTTTTTTTTCCTTCTCATTTCCCACTCCGTGACAAATCCACCAGATTTTACAATAAAGATGCACGTAGTGATACTGTTGCAACGATAACAACAAAGCCTTGATTAATACACATATCTTTGCTGTACGTCTTAGGCGTCTCCTAAGGTAAATAGAGAAATAAAGAAGTAGATATAAAAACTCAAAAATCATATACATATTTATTGTTCGGCAAAGACAAAAAAAGAATGTCAATTTAAAGATTTTTATCAGTTTTTGTAGCGAAATTCCATTTTTCAATTCCTACAATTGCACATACTTAATGTGTTATTGGCAGATTACAACCAGAACTACTTTTTATTTCAATTTCAGAGTTTGTATTCGAAATCAAAACATGTTTTTGTTCCGGTAATAGCTTTCTATTATTGTTTATATAATTTATAACTCAATTACTTTTAATTTCAAAATAGTTTTTGGAAAACGATTTTTGAACGCATGAACAAAAGAAAAGAAAAACAGCAATTCACAGAAATATTAGGTGTGTTCACAAAGAAGTACATAAAGTAATTAATTAATTTGATAATTTATTTAAATTCGACCACTAATACATATGGAAGTTTCAAACGTTAAATAAATTACTCCTTCAACGCAATTAAAAAATATATTCAAAAAAGTTTTCAAAAAGAAAGAAAGCTTTCAATAAGAAAGAAATGTTTTTATTAAAACTTTTATCATAAACTTTGAAAGCTCTTTTTTTTAAGAAGGTGTTTAAATGTTTGAAACATATTTTAAAACTATTTTGGAAAACATTATTACTTATTGAAATATGTTCTTTGAAAGTTCTTGCAAAATTGAAAGGAAACTTTTTCAAAGCAATAAATATTTCTTAAAATTTATAAAGCTTATTTAGTATCTTAGAAAAATTAAAAAATTCTTTAAAAAGCTTAAAGCAATTTCAATAAAGCATTTGTTTTAACTTAAAACGGGTTTTCAAGAAATCTTTTTTAAATAATTTAATAAGAAGGCTTTTGAAGGCTTTTTTCAAAAAACTTTTCTAAGAATGCTTAACAATTTTGTTATATAAATTCTAAAAAAACGTTTTCCAGAAAGCTTTAAAAACGTTTAATTTTTATTGTTTACGTCTAAACTAAAGGCAATGGTGTTTCCAGCCTGGGCGCCACCGTCATCAAGAAGTTCATTTTAAGTTCTTATTTGAATTTTTATGTATTTTCGTCAAGTAGATTTTTATTTTGGTTTAAAAATGAAGTTGTTAAAGGTTTTTTTTAGTCTTTGTTAAACCACCATAACGTAAAGTAAATTTGCTCTATTGCGAGAATTTAAATTTTAATAAATTATAAAATTTTATAACGTGTGAAATCTACAAAGGAAAGTGTTTTTATTTGGAAAAGCGCTCGTAGTAGCAGAAAATCACCTATTTTTTTTAATTGTTCTTTTTTTCGAGTTTGGTCGCCATTCTTGGAGCCAAAACCAAGTATTAGTGTTAACACAAAATCGGCAGATCCATCCCTGAATACAGTCCATAACCCCTGAGGAACGTACTCGGCGTTTTTTTTTAATATTTTAATCAGGCTTAAGTTCATCAAATTTAATTTTCATTAAATTATTTTTATGAAGAAAGGAATTTTACAACATGAAAATTAATTAAAATTGTTATTGATAATCATTCGTTCATGACTGACCTGAGATTCGAACCCAGGCGGCTGGTTACCATGACATGTTTCGATCACAACCACTTGATCTCCTCAGATGGATTTGCCGTCTTACACTCGCAGCCATCGACGACTGCTGACGTCAATAAACCTGATTAAAATATTAAAAAAAAAAATTTGGATTAAAAACCATAAATAGTTCAACAAAATAACCACAATTCTAATTATCGTTTAATTTTTAGTTTCAGAAACAAATTCGAAAAACCAATTTCAAGAAAGTTCAAAAACACATTGGTTTTGAAGTATCTCTAAAAAAATTCAAAATAGCTTTTAAAGAAAACACCTTTTATTTTTAGAACAGCCTACAAACCGCACTATGGATCAGACTATAGACCAGACTACATTTCAGACTAAGGATCGCAAAACAAACCAAAATAACGATCAAACAAAGACCAGACGAAAACAAAGGCAATAAAACCGACTATGGGCCAACCTAGAAAAAAATACCAAACTAAAGAACAGACTTTAGAAAAGAATATAAGCCGATTATATACTACACCTTGTACCAATCTTAGACCCGAATAAAACCCAGTCTAAAGACCATACCAAAGACAAACATATGCACCAGGGTTTAAGCCAAAATGAAGTCATATCTTCAAGACATGACTATAAAACGTTCTACCGACTTGAAACTAGACTTTTGAACAAACTATATACTGAGCTATAGACGAGAATAGTGGTCAGAAGAATAATATCTGTGTAAGACTGCTAAGAAGGTTTTCTCCCACCCATTATCTTTGAGATTTATATCAAAGTATAGTTTTCTTAAATTTTATAAACGCAGACGTAGCAGCCAAGCACACATTAGTTTTTCTTGTCATTATTTTTTTTCTCCCCGAAGGCCGAGCTCCATTTTGAAAGTGTTTTAAGTACGTCAGTCAGAGTTGCTTATGACGTCATCGAAGTCGTTAACATCTTCTTCACGGACGATACGATTGTCATCGATAACAGCTGATCGACCTTTAACACCTATAGCTTACACTTTTAGTTCGTCCTCTATCTTACCAATCACTTTCTTATTCATTATTTGTGCTGGAAAATTATACAACCACAACAACCACTTCATAAAGATATACAACATGCAACATTTCCAAATTTCGACATACAAGAACTTACCTTGTCAAAACATAAATGCTAACAGAATTTCCCAAAAGACCAATAACACAAACACATGGCACCAATATCCGCTGCACCACATGACGCACATCCGCAACATCGTGATCTGTAAACGACATAATGGTTGAATGACTCTCGCTAGCAAAAACTGGATTCTACAGTTCTATTGTTGTTAGTTTCTGCCACAGTTGCTTACAAACTCACAAACATGCAATATGTAATATGTATGTGTTTTATGTAATTGTGTATATGTGCGTGTTGATGATTGTGGTGCAATATTGTTTTTGTGGACTTCCTTTCATTTTTTCTTCCCTCCTTTTTTAGTTTAAATTTTTAAAAATTTTTGGGGTTTATTACTATTGTTCCTCTTGTCATGCTCGTATTCCTTGTGTGTTAACCCTTAAATGCATATTGATGTAATTCTGCAACAAAGCATTCAATCAAAAATCAAAAAAAATTAATTTTTTTAAAACTTTTTTCTGCATTAGGATCTATATTTCTACATAATATAATTTTTTCAAAGCTCAAAAAAAGCTGTTGATAAAATAAAGGGGGATATAGCAGGACTAACAAAAACGTTTCAATGTTTTTAGAACTGCAGGTTTTTAGAAATTTTTTTGTAACGATTTTCTATTTCAGTTTTTTTTTAAGGAAAGTTTTCTTTTTTTTTACAATTTCAATTTGAATTTTTTTTATTTTTAATTATTTTATGAAATGTTTGTCATAAAATTTAATTTCTGCCATAAACTTTGCATTAGTTCGTCAATATTGTGTTGAAATAACTTTTCAAAAGAGATTTCCATTGAATTCGCATTTTGGGTATGTCGCTTTTGAACTGGAAATAGATTAAGAAAGAAAAGAGTATTTTTATGATCATTTTAAGCTTTTTTATAGAAATATGTATATTGAGACTAAAAAGTTATAAACTTTAAAATCTTTTAGGTGATGAAATATTTGTCTTAACACTATTCAACAAAACAAATTGTTGCATTTAAAAAAAAAAAAAAAAACATACTATAAACCAGACTGAAGACTGGACAATAGACTAACTAGCCTGTTAATGAATTAAACGATCACTAAATCTAATCAAGACTGCAAACCAGACTATAAGAAAACACCAAGCTCCAAACATTTCAATGCAATGTAAATACATAACTGTTTGTTTGTATGTTCAGACATACATATGTACATACATACAAATTTCATGATCAAAACAAACAAAATTTAACAAAAAAATATTTGAAATTAATTTTTTTTTACATTTATAAAATGTTTGTTATTAAATTGTCTTGCTTTATACTTCTGAATATATCACCCTTTCTGAAAGTCCAGGTATATATAAGGACAACTATTTACTGGCAATAAAAACGACTAATACAACGATGATATTGTTAAATAACATTAAATCCAAAATAGACAAACTATATACAATTTTTTATTATTATGTTGGATTTTTTGTTGACCGGCTGGGGAGCCAAAAGTGGTACGAGGCTTATTATATTTATTCTTTGTGAATAAATAAATAAATACAATCTAGTATATCAGCTTAAATGTAAGGGAGACGACAACAACAAAGACAAAGTTATAGACAAGATTATCATCGCACAAATCAGACTTAAGATCAAATTACTAACCTTTAACACAAAAAACAGCACCCTCAGCTCAATATGCGAACACAGGACATCAACCAGACTTTAAAAAGGTGGGCCACAAGTATGCTGGAGAGAATAATTCACAAAACTATAAATGCAACAGACGTTACATATTATAAATAAACCAAATAAAAGAGAATCAACAACAAAACTTGAACAGAAAATCGCAATCACATATATCCACACACAACAAAAGATAAATAAACAAACAAAAAATTAGTAAAGAAAACTTAAAACAATAACATCGAATAACACTGCCTTAAATATAAACCCCTAATTACCTGTATAAAAAAATACAAAGGTTTATAAAGGCTTTGGTTAGTTCACCAACTTTCATATAAAATACGGTTCATAAAGCTTTATAAACCTTTTTTATTTTTTGTATTCATAAGGCTGAAAATATAAACACAACAGATTTATCAAGAGAAAAGTTCTACAAACAAATAAAACAAAAACATTAAATTTTTTGTTTTGCTAAAAAAAACTAACAAACAGTTAATTATAAACAAACAACTTAGACAAAAGAACAAAAACAATTTATTATTTTTATCTAAAAAATCAATTTTATTGAGTGCACACATTTTTTATAGCCAGCTGTTTATTTGTCTGTTAAGCATATGGCTGTTTTTATAATATGTCCGTTCGTTTACTTTTCCAGTAAAATCCCAGTAAAGTCCAGTAGGTGAGTTATATGAAAAGGTTACAAATTTATGTGTACGCGAACGCATTTCAGTAAAATCCAGTACAAATTTGTACAAATTTTGGGGTTAACGAACGCAGCTAATATAAACAAAATTTAGATGGCACCTTATAAAAATTAAATTATTTATTTGAAAATCAAAAAACAAAACAGAAAACGGTAAAAATGGCTAAACGTGAGTCAAGAGTTGAAATAAAAAAAGAATGCTTTGCGTTATTTAATTTCTTTTATCGGAATAAAGTCATTTATCCAGGGTCTGAAAATAATTATTTTTTTTTAAGGTTACGAGAAAAATTCCTTTATTTGCATTTGGGAATTTTAAACCATTGTCACTACATATCGTCGGCTTAATATGCAAGTCTGCTAAATCCATTTTTTAAGTTAATTTAGATTTTGACGCCGTACGGTATAGAAAGATACGCCTCGTCGACCAGCATGTTGCTTTTCTTCAATTTGAGTCTTAAAGTATGTAAAACCAACTATATTTTTGGTTTTCCTCTAAAGCAAAAAATATAAATTATAAAAAGTGATTGTCTATCCTGTAAAATGCGCTGAAAGGGAATTAGCAGGTTTGCATATCGAGACCTAACCGCGAAAATAACGTAAGCGCCAAAAGTCAAATTTTACAGGAGAGTTTTTTTATTTTATTTCATATAAAAATGTTTATACAAATATAAAAATATGTATTAAATCGTAACGGGTCCTTATGTGATCATGACATTTTAGGAGATGATGCAAGTTTTGCCAATAAATTTATTTTATTTATTAAAAAAAACGAAAATTTTAAATTATTTCGCTTACGTTTTTTTCCGCGGTTAGTGGTCGATATTAAGCCGACGACACATTAATTTTTGTTATCGTAACCAATTAAAGTAAAAACAATCATCACTGATAACCACAAAATCTTTTTGTTTGGCATAATAGCAATGTATAACCAAAATTAAATGTTTGTTTGCAATAATGTTTATTTAAAACAACAAAACAAGTTTTTGGTTAAAATAAAATGTTTATTTATAACTAAAATAACATATTTGTGGTGGAGTAAAACCTTCATCTTAAATTCATCAATATTAATGGTTAAATATAATTGTTTGACGTTAATCCTGTAAATGTTGCGGTCCTTGAAATTATTTATATTTATACAAATATTTTTACTTTTCTCTGTAATATATTTGCAATACAAAAAACATAACATAATAAATATAATGAAACTAAGTTAATTATTCTAAAAAAAATTAATTTTATCTGTCGAAAAATGTTTAAACGTTTTTATAGATTTTAATGGAAATTAAGAAAGTGACTAATTTACTGAAAATAATTTTTGAATTAAATAGTGAATTTAATATTTTCTAATTTTTTTTGATGTTACAAACACAATTACAAATTACAATGAAACCTCCCATGACCGAACACTCACCATCGCTGTGATTTTGTCCGTTTATGAGAGATATTTGCTTATGAGAGATTTTATCGTTATTCTAATACTATTCTTATGTTTAGTTTATTGTTATTAAAAATTTATTAATGCAAACAAAATATTCTCTCACGTCCAATTCAGTGTAGCAAATACATTTTGTATGGGTTTTCTTATTGTTAAAATCATGTTAAGCTATTTTAAGGCCATTATTTGGCCATTTTTTATTAAAAATTTAGCCAGTTTTAGTAGTAAAGAGTCCCTGGTCTATATATGGATAATTATTGTAATAGCATTGAATTCATTGTTTTATTAAAATTTAAAAATTTGCGCATCATATAACTTTCCTTTCTTTTTACTTTTATTCTTTTTCCAGTTTCTTCTTTAGAACTAGATGAATTATCATAGATTTGTCTATTGTTATTAAGAAAACAAAAATGTTTTTTAAAAATCATGAAATGTATAAAAATATGTCGGAAAATATCACAATAAAATATAATACATTACTAAACATATACAGTTTTATTATTTGTTGAGGTTATAAAAGAAAATAGCAGAAAGAAGATTGTTTTCTCTTAAAGGGACTAGAAAGCTTTTACAAGAACGAAAAAAAAACTAAGCCAAATAAGTAATAAATCATTAGTGAAGTATTAGAAAAGGGGAAAGAAGGAAAATTGTTACAAAATTAAGGTTGTTATAAGAGAAATAAGAAAAGTTATTTAAATTTTTTGTTTATATTACTAAAAAGCTTTTGTAGGCTATCCATCTCTTTGTTTTTTTCTTTTTAGCTATTTTAAAAAATTCGTACTTAGTTTTATTTCTAAGGCTATTTTTCGCTTTGTCTCTTCTTTACTCTCGCTTTGAATATTAAACTCATTTAAATAAGACAGCAAAAGTAAAACTAACACAACCATAATAATCAAAAGAAAAATTCCTTGAACTGTTTCTTTGAAAGAAATAATAAAAATTACAAATGCTGCAGTTTTTGCTGCATTATGAAAGAAGCCAGACTTGTGTGCTTTTCTTTGTGTATTAAACTCTCAGCTTTTCTTAAGAGTGTTTTAAATAAAAGACTGGTAAAGGTGACCAAAACAATAAAGAAGATTGTTAAGAGTTTAGAAAGAATAAACAAATGTTCATTCTATTATATGGGAAAGGGCTCTGAAGAATTACTTAAAGGAAAATCTACTTAATTATTTTAAAGGCTCTGAAGAATTACTTAAAGGAAAATCTACTTAATTATTTTAAAGTCTTTTTTTGGGTTCTTGAGAAAACTTTTTTTGTTTTAGTTTTTTAAAAGTAGCACAAATTTTTTTTGCAAATCTAATTTCGGTTTTTTCCACACAACTGTTTTCTTTCGCTGGTTTTTTTTTATATAGAATTTTGTTTAGAATGTTATAAAAATCCTTGACAAATTATTTGAAAACAGCCTGTAGATACTTGTTTAAATTGCTTGTATATCCTTTTTCTGCAATTTGTCTTCTTTTCATTTTCTTTGCGAGAAAAGGAACAGAAAAAGAGATGTGTACGGAATGTAATTTATTCATCTTTTTTTTTTTGCTCTAGTTGTTGTATTTTCTGATTATTTTAAATCACATGCAACAGCAGCAGTAACTGGACCTTCTCTTTACTAACACCCAGCTCAACATTTTAAAAATCATAATAGTATTTGTATGACAAGATTATGATAAAAATATTCTGGCTTGTTTTTTTTTATTAAAGCTAAAACACAGTAGCGTTAAATTAAAAAAAAAACAAATTGTAAAGGCTTATGGTTGTGCAAAAAATTCACGCCTAGTCGAATGATATATTACCATAGTCTTAAGTTTACAGTCTTAACTACAGTCTTAGCTATAGACTAAACTAAAGACTGAACTTTAGTCTAAACTATAGCCTAAACTTAGTCTAATCTTTTGTCTCTATTAAAGGTTAAACTATACTATAAACTGTAGTCTTCATTTAAATGCAAAATGTGGTCTTTACTATAGTAAAAACTTCAGTCTAAGCTTTAGTCTAAGTTGTATAGTCTTTAGTTAAAATTAAAGTCTAAATAATAGTCTAAACTTTATTCAAAGCAATTGTCTTATCTAGTCTAACCTACATGCTATAGTCCCTTATTTAGTCTGAATTATTTTTTAACTTAAAGTCTTAATTTTAGTGTAAGCTGTTATCTTAACTATAGTCTTAACTTAGTCTAAACTATTTTATAAATTATAATTTCAAATTAAAGTCTTATTTTTAGTCTAAATTCTATTCTAAACTATAGGCTAATGTAATCTAATTATTAATTTTAGTCTAAACTTTAATCAAATTAAGGACTAAACTAAAACCTAAACTATAGTTTTAACTTAGTCTCAAAGATATTCTAAACTCTTGTCTTTGCTAGAGTCTAAACAATACTATAAACTGTAGTCTAAACTATAGTCTACACTGTTACTTAAACAATGGTCACAACTAAACTTTAAATTATATTCTAAGCCCAAAATATAATCCAAGCCAAACTTTGGTCTAAACTATAGTGTAGACTTTACTTTAAAATTTAACCTCAACTAATATTTAAACTTAGCATAAACTGAGGTCTAAACAGTAATTTTAAAAATATATTAGCTTTAATCTATACCTTACTTTAAACTAAAGTATATTTATTGGTCTAAGCTAAATCTCCAGTTTAATTCATCCTTTAAAAAAACAAATTTATTTTAATATAACACACTGTGCAGGCAAAACTCTTGTTACAAGGCAAACATGCTTGGGAGACGTTTTCCTTATAATATTTGTCATTTTAAATTACACAGAAAAATCTACTAGAACAAAATACGTTTGTATGAGGAGTGTAAACATACATACACAACCATTTCGGATGTTAAGAAAAAAGGCTCTCTCAGCTTTTTTGTATCAACACATTGAACACAAAAACTGTTTAGAAATACAAAGTGATTTGAATGTTACACTTGGGTTAAAAAATTAATGTTTAAGAGAACGAAAAAATTAGGAATGGTAGAGGTAACCCTGCAGGAAATGTCACTAGTGAACCTGTACTGATTCACTATTGTCACATTCACCAGTACTAGTGACTTAATATACCTTAGCCAATATTATTTACTATATGACATGTGCGTGTCATTGGGAATCTACTACTGGGGTTGGTACTATTGACTTGTTAGTTCTTTTGGAAACATATGAAGACATTGGTATCAGAGAATCATAAGTTTATTTTAGTAAATCAAGTCTACACTTTTGGTACGAATACGAATTCATAACAAATTTTTTTTATATCTTCAACTTTTATAGGAATTATACTTCTCAGTTGTTATGACACTTCGTTTCATTTCACCAAAATAGTCGACAAAACTAGTGACTTGGACTAGCACTTGCACCCAGGTTTCCTTCAGGGATGTTTAACAAGTGCAGAATATATCATATTAGTTTTCATTGCATATTAAAGTCGGTTAAGGTTTAATTTCTTTTTTATCTACAGATTTCTTACGAATACTTGTATATTTATTATTTTTCCTTTAAAAAAACGAACAAAAAAGCACTAACTTTTCTACAAGACAATTAAATTTTTTGTTTTGAAAAATAATAGTTTGGTGGCTTTATGTTTTAATCCTACAACAACGATGGCGAAATTTTGTTGGAGTAAGAAGAAATACAGAAAAATATAAAACATTGTTTGACATGTTTGCATACAAAAAAAAATGTTTTTGCTTGCCTTTCTGTGCATGCATACCTACTGCTACATACCGAAACATAATAATGTGACAGGACATGCAAATAAGAAAATGTTGTTGCTGCCTTGTCTCACTTTTTTCACTTTTTTTCTTTTTGTGGGAAAATTTAAGGTATAAGTGATTGACAATAATTCATGTAAATACTATTTCTGAAAAAAAAAAATAAAAAAAATGGGGAAAGAATCTTCCAGCACAAGCCAAAAAGAAAATTAAGGCTCTATTTTAAAAGTACCACTGTAGTACTGTAATAGTTAAAGACAAATTTGATTCAGATATTTAGGATAATTAACCTTAAATAACTCCATTTATGAAAACTTACAACGCAATATTTAAAAACAAATTTTATGTAGTGACCCATGGGCAGTCATTGGCCCGCCAAAACAAAATTATATTATAAGGCTAAGATTCAGGTAAAGGTTTTTTGTGCCGAATATTATTAAGATATCTTCAACTATACGAGATTTGTTTGCCTTTAAGTGATTTTAAGAACAGGGTTTATAGGGGACCTTTTGCTTTAATGTGGAATATGTGAATTTATAGACAGATTCTCTTTTTTCAACTGGCTTGGGTCTTGTAATAATTAGAAGGTATGTAGCAAATTTTATCTAATCATCACAAAACTGCGACCTGTACTTTTAACACAAGGTTTGCATTGACAGCCAGCCAGCATGTCAGCCGAGTGTAGTATTTAAAAGTACTAAAATTACGAAAATTACTAAATTGAATTAAAAGAAAATGTGAGCATATTTCATTCTATTTTCACAAGTTTATTAATAACGGTTTAAGTACGAAAAAGGATATTGAAACACAATTCTTTTTAAAAATTGAGGTATCTTGCCTATTTTCACCTCGAAATTTTTTCTAATCAAATACAAAAGTACCGAAATTTGCGTTTTTGTGTAGAGAACTTCGCAAAGCTAAGCGTCTGCCTTATCGTCCATCTGAGCAGCTACAATGCAATAATATGGATCGATGGTAGCCACAATTACTCTTTGGTATTATCCAAATCAAGCCCGTATCTTGCGTATAGAAGAAGCCATCACCGCTATAGACAATCTTCATGAGACTACTTGATCCCAAAAACATCACTGTTTGGTGCGGCTTTAATCTGAAAGCGGTGCCAACATAACCGTGAATAGAGAACGCTACAGGCCAATGATTCGTGAGAAATGGTTCCTACAAGACGGTGGTGCCATACAGCGCGTGACACTACTACTTTGTTGAGCCAAACAAATGGTAACCGAATTATCTGAAGAAATTAACCTCGTTATTGTGATTTGACACTTTTGAACCACTGTTTGTGGTTGTACGCCAAATATCTTGTCGATGCTGAGAAACCAGCAACAATTGGTCATTTAGAAGCCAACATTCGATGTACTATTGTGGAAATAAGACCGCGTATTCTCGAAAAAGTGGTACAAAGTAAGACCGACAGGATGACGTTCATAAGGCGCTGTCGGGTAGTCCACTGCCGGAAGTTTTTTTAAACGTCAAAGGCAGTGAAACTTGTGAGCTAATAAACCCGAAACGTTGGTTCAAAAAAATTCCCTCATTATAAAATTTTTTGTTTTTTAAAGAAAGTAGTTTTGAGGCATTTTAAAACAAATTTTCTTTTGGTATTTTATTTTAACAAAAACCTCTTTTTTTTGTTTTTAACGAAATTTAGTACGTTATATAAGATTTGAAGATGTTTAAACTATTTGTATTTATTTTATTTTTATAAAATATGTACTTTGGTTACTTTCTTTAAAGAAAATACTTTTTTATGTTTAATTGGTACTTTTTGTTAACTTTTTTTGGAAATTAAATTTTGTGCATTAACTGTTTAAACTGAGAGTTTGTTTAGTTTTGTATATAAAGTACTTTTATTTTTTATGGTTTTAACGTTATATTACAAAAAAAAATTGTGATATTTTGATTAGGTATGCTTCCCCTATTTATTTTTCTACTTTCTGTATTAACACTGACTACTTTCTACATACATTTAGTTTTGCTTCGTCTTATTTATGCATTTATGGTACTTTTTTGTTTAGTTGCTAAAAAAAATGTTGGAATAAGGAATGTGTAAAAATTCATTTTTCTGACTTTATTTTATTTTAGGTGTCTCATATTGAAAACTAGAAAGAAAAAACTATGATGGCATGTGAAAAATGTCGAATTGTCGGGGGCAAGATAAATTGTACAAAAATTGTGGGGAGGTTTTTGAAGGGGTAAATTAAGTTTTACTAAAGTTTTCATTTGCAAATAGTTTAAAAAAACTGTCAACAAAAATGTTTATTTCCAAACAAACTAATGGGTATCAAGAAATATTTGTTTGATATTGATATTTTTTTCATTTTTACTTAAAGAGGTTTTATTTGGTAAAAAAAATTTTAAGTTAGTTGGATTTATTTTAAAGGGAAAAAAGTTTTTTTTTAATTTTTTAACCATTTTTAGCTTTGAGTCTGTTTAAAAAGCTTAATAACCTGAAAAGCTTTTAATTAATATTAATCATACGCTTGTGAACTACTTCAATTAGCTGCCCTTTATTAGATAAAGATCTCGAAAAAAAAACTATAAACTATAAACTATAAATAATAAATATATTTTGTTTTTATTGTTTTGGTATTAAAAGCCAGTTAACTTCGAGACTTCTTGTAGTAAACGCGTTTTTTATGGACGGAGGCATATCAAATAGCATTTTGCTAAAAGACCTGAAAATGTATCAATGGGTATTTTCTTTATTTGGTCTTAATTTGCCTCCATACTTAATTTATCGTCGAGAAAAGGATTTAAAATATTTCCTAAGCCTTTTTGCGTTTTCCGTTTACTCCTGCATACTTTTAGCCATCGTCACCCGAGCCGTATATATTCGCAATGCTATAGTCTATGAAGCCAAGCAGAAATACCGCTTTGACTCTATAACGGAAATTATAAGTTACATACAAAATACTGCATTGATTTTATTGCAATTACTTATGGAATATAAATGTTGGGTCTCTCACCAAAATCTGTTTAAAATTCTTACTCTTATACAAAAACTGGAACACCATATGCTTTCAAAGTGTCCCAATATATTTAACAATCAAAAGCTTAACAAACGTTTAATGATTCATACAGCTTTGTTTTTAATTATTTTAACCCTACTGCTATTTTATGTAAATTTTTTCCTTATAGCCACGGATATGCATTTAACAGACAAAATTTTTGTGTTATTTTTCTTGATTTGTATGCAAATGAAATTTCTGGAATACGGCATATATGTATGTGCAACTAATAAATGAGTTCTTAATAATGCTAATGAAAAGTTTAAGCAGTTTGAGCACAAAAGTAGAGTATGAGTCGAATAGAATACAACCTTTGAATTGGTTTTATCAAAAAACTCTCAGACTTAGTCAATCATCCCTTATTGAAGTTTGGTTTTTGGTTCATAAGCTGGAAGAGTATTTTTCCTTTCCTATATTTTTACTATTTTTCTACAATACTATCGTAATATTAGCTACAGTAAGCTGGGCTTATCTACATTATTTATATGAAACTCGGGAGGTTTTCCAGACACGTAAGTTTTTTGCAAATTCAAAATTATAACGCAAAAATTATTTACAAAGATTTCTTTTTAGTTCGATTGACTAATATATTCATGGTTTTACTAAATATGCTATTGCTGTGCTATTTAACACAAAAATGCATAAACCAGGTAAATGACCTTATATTTCGAAATGATACAGAGTAAAATACAGACAACAGTATAGATTACAGATAACTATACCCTCGTTACAGATTTTGAGCTTAAGCCAGAATTCTTCTTCATTTTTTTTTGCATTATAGTACCAAAACATTTCCCATTTGTTGCTTAACTTTAAGTTGTACCCCCATGATAAGCAAATGATTATGGGCATCAAAGAATGTTATTTGCAGCTGCTACATCAACCGCTAAAATTCACTTGCAACGGTTATATAAACATAGATCTGGGTTTTTTCGGAAGGGTAAGTTCAATGTTTGCATTCAAATTATAAAAAAAGAATTAATAATATCACTTATATATCCAATCTGGTAAAACAATTGTAAAGTGTTTTAAATTTTTAATAATTATACCCTTCGCCACAAGTGGAAAAAGTATAAGTTTGTCATTCCGTTTGTAATTTCTACAATATTGATCCTAGCCCCTATTAAACATATATCTTCTTTGTTGTTTTGATTTGCGAAGTAGGTCTAAACTGTGCATCTGACCGCTTGTCATTGGGCATGTTGAAATAGTTTTTCCAAAGACGCCAGAAATTATGAGGACCAGTTTGCTACATACTTATGTCACATAGTTCGGTTAAAGTTTGCTATTGAAATTCGGCCTGTCCATTTATAAGAAAAAAAAACACGACTTCCTCTAATTTTACCCATAAATCCATTGTTATTCTGTTTATCTCGAGATACACATCGCTTTTGGTAAACATCGCTGGGTTATCAATACACCTCTCTAAAAATGGGCCGGATAAGAGGAGTGGGCGTGGCACCTTTGGTACAAAATCATTATAGATTTTTGTTAATGTGGGAAACGGCGATAGGTACAATCAACTTGTTTTTCTATACACAACATCTCAAAAGTAGGCGTGTCACAAAATATTTATTAAGATCTAAAGATATAAATAAGTTTCTGTTCTCACATCATGGTGAAGGGCCTAAAAGATTCGGCAATGCCGAATAAAGCACTCTTATTGTTTTTTTCTTATATCTTTCCAGACCTCTTTGGTTATATTTACTTTTACCATAACTTTAATACAATTCAAAATGACCGATGTAAGTGAGGGTGCCGTTAGAGCGACCGGAGTTCTATTTGGTAGATTTTGAATAAGAATTTTAAATAATATTGAAAAATGTTAAATCTAAAATTAAAAATAAATACAATATTTGGTATTGTCGTGAAATTTTGTCAAAAAAAAAATAAGTTACAAATTTTAGTTTTTTGTTTTTGAAAAAAAAAAAAAATAAAAATTAGTTACAAATTATTAGTATTGTGGTTATTTTGTTTAACTGTTTATGGTTTTAATCCAAATTTTAATACGGCTTAAGTTCATTAAATTATTTTTATGAAGAAAGGAATTTTACAACATGAAATTAATTAAAATTTATTGATAATTTTTCATTCTAAACTGACCTGAGATTCGAACCCGGGCTTTTTACGGACCCTTAGGTTACCCTTGCATGTTTCGATTGCACCCACTCAATCTTTTCAGAGACTCGCAGCCATCGACAACTGCTGGCAGTCAATAGTCAAACATCAATCTTTAAACCAAATTGTATTTAACCTTTGGTAGATCGAAATTTGCTCTGAATGATTATCTATTTTAATTGATTTAACATGTTTTTTTTACAAATTTAAGTTTCTTTTTTTTTTTTGTTTTTGAAAAAAACTACAGCCAGCCATTTTTTCTTATTCCCTTTTAATGGATTTTGGTTATTACAAATTTGTTTTAAGGTTTGAATTTTTGAACTTAAAAAATAAATAAAACGCGTTTTTGCCTCTTTCTTTCAATTTTATCGAAAAAAAAACTAAATTTTTAATTTGCAAAAGTTTTTAAAAGTTTTATTTGTATAAAAATAAAAACTTACTGCCTGATCTACGATTTCGAACGTTAACGTACGCATAGCAAAATATTTTCTATATAAAATTCTATTCGAACGTTCACGTTCGAAATCGTTGAACATTGTATTTTAATTTTATTTTGTTTTATTAAGAGAAATTTTAATATTTTACTTAAAAAGTATATGTTCTTTTTATAAACAATTCGTAGATCCCTAATATTTTTCTTAAGCTTTTTCTTATTTCTAGTTTTAAATTGTTGAAAAAATTGTAGAGCAAATACAAAATCCTTTACCCTAAGTTTTTTTATTGACACACAGGCACAAACCCAAAGATCTAAACAATATTTTAAACTGGATACTTAAATACAGAATGTGCATAAGTACTTAATAAAAGATGTAGTAAAAGGTTTTTAACTTCTTGTTTATTACACTCTACCTACCTCTTATGATTATTGCAGTTGTTATCAGTTACAGAACTATGCAATAGTAACAACAATTACTTACAAATACACCAACGCCATGTTTTCTATGGCTACTCAAAACAAGTTTTATTTATTGCAAAGCACTCATAATAAACGGTAAATACGTACATATGTAAAGTATGTAAACCAAAAATGTAAACAAACGAAGACACATACACATTCAAAGTACATACTAGAGTATACATACAATTATTTAACTTTAGGTTTTGTTCGAGTAAGGAAAATTGGAAAAACATTATTAAAAACATATTAAACAACAGAAAAAACAATAAAACAAAAATAATTAAATAATAAAACTTCAATTCATTTGAGCTTCATGTACATTTCTAAAACTATTAAAGGAAATATACAATTAAAAAAATCCAAACCCGTCTGCAAAACATACGCACATTTTTTGCGAGGTGCTAGTCAGCGATGAAAAACCATTAAAACCAATTTGTTATTCGTAATTAAATAAAACCAACTTATTATTCCTGGCAATCGCGTTCGATTGAGTTCGAAGAAAATTCTTAAGCTACGCTCACATTTATTAAATATTTGACCAAATAAGAACAACCACTACTACTTATGTATGTTATTAGTTAGTGAGATTTAACATGACTTTGTATATCACAAAATAAAGCTTACTATACTGCTAGACATAGCAAAAACTGTTTTTTGTAAGATGTGGTATTGTAATCAAAACAAATATTGAAATTAAAGAAAATTATTTATTAGCTTGCCTGTTGGGCATGCCTTTTTCGTCAAATATTTGCCAAGTGTGACCGTTGCTTTAGTTAATTTTTTTCAAAGTAATAGTTTTCCGGATAGGAACTTAAATTATGAAGCATATAAAAGGAATTTTTTATAAACTGGATCGCTTTTTTCGTTCGATTTCACTCTATTCGATTAACAAAAGATGGCTGATAACATATATTATTATAATATTTTTTAATCTTCTTTTTATTTTCTTTATTTTAAAGCTCATAGGGTAGAGTATCGAATAATGTCGAAAATTTTCTTCTATTTATCGAACGATTAATCGAGTGGATGGATACTCTAGTTCATACATACATATTGAACTACTTAAAACTTGTAAAATATGTTTACATTTTAAATATCGAACGGTGAAACTGATGAGAGTGCGTATGAAAGAGAGTGTTTAAAAGAGCAAACAGAAAGTGATTAAGTGTGTTTTGTTTGTTTTTTTCCCCAAAAATTTAAGTTGTAGAGTTGTTTTTGTGCATCTCATGTTTGCTATTTAACTGCAGTTTACAAAAAAAGGCAAAATTGTACAATCGTTTTCGAAAATGTACATTCTTTCCGCAGGTATGTATGTATATACAATTTACTTTTCAATATCATATAAAATGAAGCCGGATTTTTTTTAATTGTTTTTTGAAAAATAAATGAAAACATTTGTTTTAAATATTCATAAGAATAAACGTTTTGGGTCATAAAGAGCGCTGCTTTGTTTTATTCCGAAAAAACGATTTGATTGTAACAAAAAGCACCTCGAAAATTAAAGCTTTTAAAAATGTGATAATAACTTTGAACCAAAATTATGTTCAACGAGAAATAAATTTCAGTGTACTTATCAAATATGAAAAACTGGGAATTTAGCACGTCATACGGAAATCGTATTAATAATAAATTTTGTATTCCCGAAAATAACTTTGAGAAATTTTACGCTTTATTTAATTGAAAGTCAAAATTTTGTTAAACATTAATTAACGCATTTCTATGTCCCATTATTTAAAACTAAATTTTTTTAAAAAGATATTTGAACTTGTTAATTTAAAAAAAAAAACGAAAGTACCTTTTTGGTACTTTTTTTTGATACTACTTGAGTTTAAATACTTACGCCCGTATTTATAAAATTTTTTTTAATTAAATAAAGGTTTACAAAATAAATTTTGTATAAAAATTTGCCGTAATAAACGTTTGTTAAATTTAATAATCGTTTATAAATACAGGGGTTAAAATTTTGTTCTACATTTTATGCCTTCATGTGTCGTATCTCATTTTTTTTTTGTTCGAAATAATTAAGTGATATTATTCTATAAAAAATCTCTGTTATTTATTGATTTATTTAGACATTTGCTAAATCGTCTGACTGCAATAATATTTTATATTTAACAATTGCTACAATTCCAAAGATTTTGATTAACAAATGATTTATTTAACTGACTTGAACTTGATTTATTACATTTTTCCATATTCGCTCCGTAAGTGTTTAAAATACAAAGAACTTAATGTTTAGTAATCACACGCTTCAGTTGAAATAATTTCAATTTGTCATTGCTGTCAGATGTCAGGAGAGGTGAAAAGAACAGCGGTATTTCTTTGTAAGATGTTTATTTATTATTAACTGTGTGTTCAATCTATATTGAACACTTAAATTATTCTCAAAAAAAATTAATTTTATTAATCATAATTTTATACATATCTGACAATTTAGTACTCGCTATAAATAGCAAGTGTCAAATTTATCCAAACTTCGTTTAGATTGCTAACCGACTTGAATGATAATAAAATGGACACTTGCTAATCATACGTCCAAGCATACATTTGCCAGACAAAAATTTCCAAACCAAATTATTAAGTATTATAAATTGCTTTTTTACGAATGTGGACCAACCAGTGGACCGGGAATGATGGACCATACCTTATTTTAAAGAAAACTATCCCAGTAAAGTAATAAAATAATTTGCAAAAGTTTTTAAAAGTTTTAGTTGTATAAAAATAAAAACTAACTGCCTGATCAACGATTTGGAACGTTAACGTACGCATAGCAAAATATTTTCTATATAAAATTCTATTCGAACGTTCACGTTCGAAATCGTTGAACTTTGAATGGTAGAACATTTTATTTGAATAAAATCGGCCGATTAGTTATTTTTTGAAAGTAATTTAGGTAGACTGTTGAAACACACAATTTTTCCTGTTTTCTTTGCCTATTTTGAAATAATTTTGAATGAAATACTTACCTAGTTTATACCTACCTACATACGTAAAGAGCCTACATATGGATAAATAAAACAAAATTAACATTGAAGAGCTACTTACCGGTTTTCTTTTTTTAAAGTGCACCCTACAAAAGGAAAGAAAATTCGTGACAAGTCCCTAATGAAAGAAAGTTTAACCCTTTTTTCTTTCTCAATCTGTTGGCTTTACCCATGTTACTTGTTGTGAGTAATTATAATCAAAATCTTCTTAATAGTTTGGCTTAATAATTAAACTCAACCCTTGCCCCTCAGCCAAATTATTAAGAGATTTATAAATTTATTTATCTATTTAATCAACGGATATTATCCTTACTGACTAATAACAATATTGCCTTAAAATTAATGAATAACAATATGCATTTTAAAATATACTACAACTTTACAGAATATATATACATAAAAATTTACGAATTAAGAACAACAATAATTTTATGTTTTATGAAATTTAAACATAAAGAAAAATCAACAAATTGTGACAGAGAATTGAATTGTCTACATAACCTCGAAAAAGGATCAAATGATTTATTAATCTCCAATCAAATCATTGCACTGTGTTAACAAAGCCTCATTATTTTTTTAATTAATATGCCAATTTGGTTTTTTTTACGCGTATAGTTTTCATTTTATTCAGTTTTTTTTTCTTTTTTTCGTGTTTTTTCGAAGCGCAACACTTAAACTGTTGTATGAATTTTTTATAAGTTTCATACTTTTTTCTGTTTTTATTTTAATTAATTTCAAATAAACGTTTTTTTAAAGATTTAAACGTTTTAAATTGTGTTAATAAATTAGCTTCAACTAAACTTAACTTCAACGCTTAAACCTTATTCATTGTTAATTATTGTATATATTTCTTTTTTGTAATTAATTAAATTTATTTTTCAATTAAAAACAAAATACAAAAAAATATGGGAAAGTTGTACTCGTTTTGCAGTGTCTGTTTAATTGTTATTACGAGGCAACTTAAAACTATTTTTGATTGGCAGAACTTCGTATGGAACTTAATGGTCTACTCACAACGAAACCAAAAAACAGGATAAACTCATACGGGCTTAAATGTTTTACTAAAATTAGGGCCAACCCCTGCAATGTTTATTGGATTTTGCAGAGATTTCTTTTTTTAAATATAATTTTGTGGTACTATAAAAAAAGATGTAAATAATCTTCAAAATGCAAAAAAAAATATACGCTAGTTCTACTCCTATTTTGCAGCATTATTAAGGCTTCAATTTCTGTTAGTTTTAATTGGTAGCCTTGTTTAAAAAAAAATATCCTTCAGAATTTTATAGACGTTAGTCTAGTCAATAATTTAGTTAAGTCAAGTTTAGTCCATTCCCAATAAAAACATGTCTTATTTTCTCTTTTTTAACGCGCTTTGACCAAAACGCTTTTTGTGATGAAAATATATTGGTTTAAAGTGTGTACTCGCTATGTGAAATTCATGTCTTCTATAAGCAACATTATAAGCAAAACTTTTAACTTTCTTCCCTAGTCCTAATCCATATTATGACACATTTGCTACAAAAACTTTGTTCAATTCACTTTTAAAACTGCATTCGTGTCCATAGAATAAAAATTTTGTTTTGCAGCGTTGAGTTATTTTCTATGCTTTCTCTCTTTCTTTTAATAACAAACTTCCAAAAACTGCTTGTACATGAAACAAATTATTAAACTAAATTACATATTCATCTTTTTTCATATCAAAATTAATCATGAATTCATTTTATGTAACTGCATACTGCGTCCCAGTTTTCCCTCTTATCAGAGAAGACGTCCATTATGTTGTTTACGTTATTTCTTTTTCTTATGAATCTTTCGATCTTCGAGTGGTCTTACACATATCTTTAACAACAAAATATGACATGCTCTGCGCCTTTAATTAAGCTTGCACAACATGGACAGTTCAGTTCAAAATGTAGTTCAGATTTGTGTAAGCCATGCCCACATTAAAAGTTAAGAGACTAAACTAGTTTCTAAAAAAGTCTGTAGTCTTACATTGAGCCCTTTTTCTAATCTAAGCTCTTATGTAAGCTATATTCTATATTTTAAACTCTAGTCTAGGCTGCAACCTAGCCTCTCGTAAACTAACAAGACAAGTGCCGGGTCTTAATTCTAGTATAATCTCTAGTCTAGTTAGTAGTTCTGTCCTAAGTGTAGTTGCAACTTTCGTCTATAGAGAAGTGCCTTGTCTAATCTCTAGTTAGATCTGACTCACCTAGTCCTAGGTCGTGGCTTAAGTCTAGTTTCAAAAATTTCGGGAAAAAAGGAGATATGCAATTTTTCAATTTACAGAATATTCCTCAATGTCTGTTAAACTTTTTCTCTCAGTGTCCCCAATTTAGAGAAACTAATATCGTTAAAGTTAAATGATCCAATAATTTCAATTCAAAATTGAATCATTAAATTTTATCATCAACAATCAAATTATTTTCAAAACTAACCTTATGTGATTATGTCAATATACAAGTAGTATAGATGGTTAGTGTTATTTTTAATATTTATTTATAATAAAAAAATATAAAAACAAATTGAAAATTACAGATACCAGACATAAAATATAAAATAGCATATCAAAATATGTTTGAATTGTAAACAAGAGTTGAAAATAACAAAAAAAAAAAAACTAGCAAAAACAATTTGCCTTTGTAAATTTAAAAAACTGTTTGTTTCTTCTCTAATAAAAATGAATATGTATGTGTTTAGTTTCAAACTCATACATATGTACATCTGTTATCATCAAATAAAACTGTTGAGTGTTTTTGTATCTGTGTTAACAAGTACTAAATGTTAATAACAATTTTATTGCTAAAATGCCAAACAACAAATTCTAAAAGCAAAAAGAAAAAACTCATATAAAAAAATTAAAATAAAAACTGGAAAATCTACACAATGCCAAAGACTAAAAAAAAAACTGAAATATTTTGTGCAAAATAAAATTAATATAGAAAAAAATGTTAACATTTATCGACATGAATGTTTTACAACTATCCCGACTCTCTTCTGGTTTATTCATTGCAATTCAGAAAATGAATTTCATTACAAAATTTCTTTTGCGTATTTAAAAGACATTAAATAAAAAACTTAAATTATTTGAAAAAAATCATTTAAACATTTAAAACAATCAAACAAAAATCGCGCAACTATTTCCATCCAAAAAAAGCAAGCATGACATAAAAATTGGTTTTGTTGAATTCGTAAATAAAACACTTTAAAGAACTCTCACTTTAATGGAATTTTTTAAATGAAAACTTTTATATTATTAATGGTTACCCCTTAAACTATGATTAGCGAAGATGAAGTAACGAAATCCGTTTGTCCTTTAAAATTAATTTTCCGAAAACCCCAGATATGATGGGACCTTGCTATTAACTATTTCCGAAAAGTTTGCTTTTGCAATTCAGCCATAAACCAAAAACTACGACTGCCCCCAACTTTACCACAAATCCTTGCTGTTTTTTGGAATATCTAGGGAACGACAAGAACAACAGTTTCTATCTTGGCTATAAATTCACAATATCCGACGAAATGTAGGAGAGATTGGTAAAGTGGGCGTGGCACTTTCCATACAAATACAATATAGATATCTTTATATCTGGGGAACGGCAAGAATCAAGGTTTTCAAATTAGATACAAGCAACTTGGAATGGAGTAAAGAAGTGGGCGTGGTGCAAAATAGATTTATTTATAACTAAAGAACACTAAGGCAAAAATATGCCCAATGTTCCAATGTAGGTACACATTGTTAGGCTATCAATACACAAACCCTCTAAAAATGTGGGCGGGATTAAGAAGTTGGCGTGGCATAGATTTTGTTATAGCCAAGAAACGGTATTTGTATAAAGTTTTGTTCTTGTTGTTAAAGAGTAAAAAGGATAATGCATTGCCGAATATATCACTTTCATTTATATATCGCACTTGATCAACAAGAGGGTATCAACTTAAAATTTTTATTTTTTCATTGTTTTGCTTCTACTAAAAAATTTTGAAATTTTGAGTTAATACTGGTTTATTTTGAAGATATTTAAACTGTTGTTTTTATTTAAAAAAAACTTTATTAGTAAAGTTTCGTTAACTTTGTTTTTATTACTAAAAATCAAGTATAATTTATATATAATTTAAATTTATTTTCTTTGTTTAAAACTCAGTTGCTTAAATGAACAAAAATTTTTATTGCATAAATTTTTTACTTAATTTAAGTTATTATGGAATTTTTTTATTCTATTTACAAATTTATTTAACTTGAATTTTAACTAAATGTTAAGTTTATAATTATTGTTTTTTCTTAACCCCAACGTGAAAAATAGGATGATTCGCTCGCTCATTTCTTGTAGCATCTTCTTGTGTTTCCAAGGCCTCTAAATGGGGTTATTCGGTCAAATTATAAGCTCTCTTTAAAGCATGATTACTAACTAAAGGAAGACTGGGTGGTGGGGGTTAATTTATTCACTAGAAGACTACCCAAGTTGTTGAGTTTGCTGACGTACATGGCATTATTTAAACCAGATTTGTGAAGGGTAAATTTATATACGATTTTTAAAGGTTATTGAAGTTGTAGCCCTTCAATTTGGATCCATAGTTAAGATAGGCATGAATTCATGATGGACATATTCCTTTAAATTGTGCATTTAAATTATCATATTAAAAAAGAGGGAGTGCCTGTCATTTAATGAAATAAAAAGAAAAATAAATTAGTCATTTATTTTAATTCCAAGTAAAAACAAAAGAAGAAAAAAAATCAACCAAAACATACTTACCCGTTACAAAAGTTTCGTCAGTGGGATTCCATTGATAAAGATTCTGTATATTTTTATATTTTCAGGATGGCATAAAACAATTCTGTCTCTTGTTAGTTGTATCCATAGTCGAGGATTATTCGATTAACCATTTCTTCGTGCATGACATTTAAACACATGACTGTTAAAGTCAACCCAAACATTATATAAATAGAACAAACCCATATAGTAGTGCTCGAATCCTTTCGGAAGCCTGTCATCATATCACCAAATTATATGGAAGATAGACTAGCCGCAATTGGTTGGAGCATAAAGCCTTAAAAAACGTTCGTGCGTATAAATTAGTGAGTGAGTGAGAAGTTTTATTAAAAACAACAATAAAAAACGAAAATTTGTTTTTGTTTTCAAAAAAAAAAATTTCGCTCACTTGCTTACGTTTTCTAAAAACAGGCAGTTAATTTGATTCACTTTTGCTTTATCTAAATGAATTTATTTATTTTAGTTCAGTTTATGGACTAAATACAAACTTACAAAGATATATGTATATCAAAATTAACCCTTATCTTAACGATATGTGTCTGCAAGACACATTTAAATGCTTTATTCAATGTATTTACGAAAATATTCGACTTTTCGCATCCAAATTTCTTGACTTTTTTAACATATGCTTTGGGTAGTTTATAAAAAAAGATTTAAAATTCTTAATTATTCTATTTTTTATATGACAAAACAAAACAAATGCAACATTAACTAACAAACTGTATCTCATAGACACATTCAAAGTGCTGAAGCATTTTTTGCCCCTCAAATACGCCAAAGGTCACGGAAAAATTTACAATGGCTTATAGTTCAGTTGATTGAGGAAGTTCTTCAGGAAGTAGCTTCACCAAATGAAACATATTGTGCAACAAATAAACGCAAAAGATGATATATGTGCAATCCTAATCTAAAAAGGTCATATAATTAAACAATGCTGTCAAATATGTTATAAAAATGTTTGCAACTTACATGGTAGAAAAACTTTTGTATGTTTACAATGTGTTTAGTAAAAAACTTCTTCTAAATATTTATCGTTTTTAGTTAATTAAAGCTAGAAATAACAAAAAAATTTAATAGTTAAAATTTGTCCAATTAAAACAAGGTTCTTCAACTGATCGTGCTCCAATTCATGTCAATAAAATTTCTGTAATTACTATAATTGTAAATAAACGTTGAATATAGTGGTGATCGCCTAAACAGGCTTAGAAAGAAGCTCTAATGCTTGTCCAACAGAATTTTTCTCAAAAACATCGAACATTTCAAGATAACAATAAAAAAGTCATTAACAACAATTTAAATTAGACCCTTGTGTTAGACCTGATAATCTTAACAATTTAATACTGAACTTTAAAAGACTATTTTAAATTTTCGATTTGCTCCTAATCAAACATACTACTTACATTGAAACATTTAGAACTGATAAATAAGATTTTATGTCCATGACAAAAATGACCAATAACAACAAAAACTACGACCAAAAGTATAAAGAAGAAATTCATGTTAAAGAATCTAACCACAAACTAAGGAAAATAGTGTATGAACACTAAAAATACAACAGTTGAACTACATATTTGGCAATTCGAAAAGGAAGCCCAGCAAAACTTCTTCTTGTAAAGAAACAAAATAATTTTTAATGAGACTCTTCATGTTTGGCAACGATATGGGTCGAACAAATGTATGGACAAATGCAAACATATAAAAGAAGATACTTGTTCTTAAAAAAAAGAAGATGAAAGGAATGAAGAGATCGAATGCAAAATAAACTAAGAATTTGTAAATCGAAACTAATCAATAAATAGACGTAAACGTTAGTACAATGCACATGCTGGGTTATTTTTAAATAGGGGTTCATTGTAGAGATAACGAAAAATTAAACAGGGCAAGACCAACTAATTTCTTTTGTAAATGTGATTCCAAAAATTAAAGTAATTTAAAAATAAAAAATGTAGGTCCTTTAAGATCTTAATACATTTGTTGTTGTTTTTTTGAGACACCAATAGCTTTTTTCTTTTTGGCGCAAACAATGTTGGTCCCTCTAATTTTTTTACATTTGGTTTTATCTATTGCGACGCAAGTAGTTTTGCTACCTTCAAGAAATTTTCGATTTTTTATATGAAATAACAATTTGGATTTCCAAGAAGCTCTTACAAATGTGCCTTTTTCATTGTGATGGAACAATGTTGGCCATTCAAACTTTCAATAAACTTTACTTTAGGCAGATTCTTAAAAGTGTTGTAAACCAATTTTTTTATATATGTATATCCTACTACTACGCCAAAAAGTTAGTCCTTCAAATTGAGTTTTTTTTTAAAGGAACTACAAGTAATGTTAGTCCTTCGAACACTTGATAAATTGGTGCTTTTTTTGATATGTGGCAAAAGAAATAAAATAAAAAATAAGTCAGATTCCTTAATAAAACTCTTAAATTTCGAACCCTTAAACATTTTGCCATATACGTTTACACTACCGGTCATATTTTTCGTTTCAATTTCATTCAATATATATGTTAATAATCCTCAATTTTAACACATTTGGGACAGAGCATGCTGAGCAAGACGGCCTATAAAATTTGTTGGATGAAAATAAAAAGATCCCTTCTTTATTTTTTCCTCCCTCCAAGTAAAAGAAAATCCTGCTGCTGTTAAACAAATTTAAATTTTATGCTTGATTTGTTGAAGAGAAAGGAAAAAAATACATTTGGTTTCGTTTTTTTTATTATTTGATTTAACAACTTACAACAACCAATATCTACTGGATAGCAAAAACATACATGAATTTTCCAAACTTTAGCAATAACAATAAAGTCATGACGACAATAATGACGAAAAAGTGTCCTTTTTTCCTTATGAGTTTATCCTTGTATTGATTGCAAGCTAACATTTAAACACTCATACACTTGGGATTATTTACATTTTTAGCAATAAGAATTTTTTTTTATTTTTGAATGGTAGGCGTTAGCTTTTTTTCTTTTATTTCCATTTCTTCTAAGGTTTCTTTGAAATTGTTCTGTTACTTTTAACAAATTTCCCATTATAGTCATTGTAAGGCCAGCTTTTAATCAATTTTTTAAATAGCAATTGTTACAGAATCTGTAAAAAGGGTGTAACAAAAGATAGTCCCCGATTAAAGGAGCAGAAAGAAGCAAGATTGGTTTAAAAATAAAATTTAAATTGCTTAAAAGGAGTATATTATTAATTTAATTTGTAGTTTTTGATATTTTTATTCGGCTTGAGTTCATTAAATTTAATTTTCAATAAATTTTTTTTAGTGAAGGAAGGAATTTACAACATAAAAATATTTTAAAAATTTTTGATAATTTTATTCTTGGGTCGAATTCTTTGAGAATTCTTTGCCGTTCAACTGCTTGTACCACTGCGGCGCCTGCCCTGCCAGTCCATAGTAAAACATCATGGAGTTCAATCTCGTGTAAATATTGCTTCGTTTAGCCCATTTATAATGCATTTTAATAGATAATAAATAAGAATTGTATCGGCGTTATGACACATTATAATTTAATATCACAGTTTTATAAAAAATTGTTCTGTATTATTGCATCGTTATAATACAGTGTAATTACGTTTAAATTCAACACATTTTTTTAATTTTTATAATGCATTATTAAATGTGTCAAATTATTCGAACTGTTTTATAATTCGGTATAATAAAGTCGAATACATAATAAATGATCCATAAATTTCAAATTCTATATAAAAAAATTTGCAAAATATTTAGTAATTTAAATACTGTTGTTTCCCTTTTTGAAAGCAGTGTATTTGATCACTTTATAACCTAAATACCAAAGAAACCATCACCATATATTTGCTCTAATATTTACCAGTGCTTCCATAAATACTGGCGCAAGTTTTACTACACAATTCCTTCATTTTTTATATTTTCTATTTGTTCTTAGAAAAAGTATGTATGTCAGTTTTTTTTATCTTTTTTAACAATACTTTTATGAGTAGTTCGTATTCATATTCTTTATATTTGTTCTTAAGATTGTGAACACAATCCACACTTATACACAGCTGCTGTCTTGTCAATAAACGCTTTATTTGCACAGTAGAACTGGTACTCCATTTTGAGAAAAAAGTACATAAATTTTTTATTGAAATGATATTTTTTCTTTTTTATTTTTCTATTTTATTTTACATCGAAAAGTCAATGACCGTGCTTGTTTTGAAACCACAAGAAGATACAGTTTTCAATATTGTAGGAAAATTTGTTTATGAAAATAAATTTGTTACAAAAATTCATTACAAAGGAGCATGAATTGGGAAAGTTTTGCAGCAGAAACATTTTACTTGTAACATTTTTGACAAAAGAATATAACAATTTGTAAATAATTCTTTTGAATTTTTTGTATTGTTTATTGTTATTTTGCTAATAATTTTTTTGTATATTTATGCGGCATATGACTGACAGTATTTTTTGTGGGCAATTTAATATAAGGACTATGCCATTTTAATGATTTGATTAAGTCTTGTTAGCTTTTTTATAATCAATTGTAAATTTCTCGCAATAACTGTATAGATTATTGTTTTATTGTGACCAAATTAAAGATTCCTATAGGCATTGAAACGTAATTATAATACATTGTTACAAAATTAGATTTATCTATGAATTATTTATAGTTTATGTTATTAGCTATCTTGTAAATTAAACTTTTATGTCCTGTTAGATTAAATTATTATGAACTCCACTGTACGGAATTTTCTAGTAGTGGAACGCCTTAAGGTAGACTTTAGAATTAGATATATAAAATTTATTTTAAAATTAATACAATACACAGTTTAATGAATTATAATATTTCTTTCATATTTTTCCCATTTCCTTTAATATACTCCTAAATATAAAATTAAATACTGCAAATGAATACAGTCCTTTACTTTGGTTTCTTTTCGCTTCTATTACCATTATACACACACAGAAAAAATTTTTGCAAAAAATTATTCAATTAAATAATTAATTGGTGTATATTAATTATTCAATTAATTTTTGGTTGCTGCAATTAATTTTTTTTAATCAAAACCCATAAAATTAAATGTTTGTGTATGTGTGGTGTAATTTTTAGTTTATGCAATTAATTTTTTAATTGACTAAATTTGTGTCCCATGACTCGAAAATACAAATCCGTTAATTGATATGATCAATTCCTTTGCAGGGGCAAAATTAGTAAAATATTTAATTGTCTGAACGAATTGTTTAATTTAAGTCGATTTTCTATTTTTTCTGTGCATGACATTTTGTTATAGAGAATTCTGCAATTGTGAATAAACAATACGCACGCTTCGTAACATTAAAACTGTTGCCATACTTTTGAATAATAAGACATTGGTATTGAATAGCCATCATCTAACCAACAGTTCCAACATTATCCGAAACATCATTATCATTAGACTCATTATGATTATTATAATTTTATTCTGAAACTGTTTTTCCTTTTTTTCATTAAAACAGGCATTTATCAAATAGTATTTTTGAATTTGTCTCAAATTGCGTAAGTTTGGCGCCTTTTTTGGACTTTTGCATATTTATTATTCAACATGAATAAATTTTTCTTGTGTGTATGAATAAACTTAGGAATTCGCATTGACATATTTTGTTTATTGTTTTTCCAAGTTTCACTAAGTCCACCCCACTTTTTGAAAGAATATTCGCCGTCTTTGTTTCGTTATTGTGCATTTTTGTTCATTTTATAATAAGACTTTTTTGTAGCCGTTGTTTGTTAAAGAGCGTAACAGTTATTTATGCCAATTTTATGTTAATAAAAAAATAAATTGATACATTTTCCGAGTGTGTATTTTATCTTACGAAAAGCTTAGACTTATAAAAAAAAAAACAAAAAAAAACCAGAAATTTTACAGCACGCAAAATTAAATGATAGAACCATTTAGAAAACTAATAAAATTTAAGGACATCAGGAAAAAACAACATACAAATGTATTATAACTGTGTTCTTATACATAATAAAAAAGGTTACAACATAAATATTACAGCTTTAAAGCACATTGTTATGTGTTAATAAATTAAAATTATAGCTTATAACACTGTTATATTTATGTTTAATGCATAACAGCGTTGTAAAGTTTTTCTTATAAACTATACAATAATGCTTTATACTAGTGTCATAAGAAATTAAATGCATTATAATAGTGTTTTAATTAATTTTAAAACATTATAATAGTATTATTACACATACTTCCTTAAGCTGACAAGCTTTATTACTGTTTATAGAGCATTACATCTGCGTTATTTAAAAAAATGTTATAAAAGATTCTTTCTTTTCTAAATTAAGTTAAGAAAAATTTCTTAGAAATTAAATTTCGTTACAAAAACTTTATTAAATTTTGCATTAGTCAGTGATATGCTTCCTATCGGAATGCCTCCATTTCTATCTCTTTTTGCAAAAGCATTCTTAAGTCTGGTTTTTTTTTGGTTTCATATAATTTCTAAGTCTATTTCACCTCAAAGTAAAATCAAGTATCTGCTGATGTCTTTGGACGAAAAAGGTCATACTTACCAATAGTGGTTAATACGTTTAATGGGTAGAGAAAAGCCTTGGCGTTATGTGGATGTGGCGTTAGACCATATGGATGAAAAAGTAAAACTGAGTCCACCAACAACGTTTGGTTATTAACATCTATATCGTGTGGCAATTATAGTGCTGCATCCTCAATTAGCCTCTAAATTAATTGATCTTGAAATTTTGCTATTTATTAAGCAACCAATCAAAAAAAAAATAAATTAAGAAAACAGGGAATAATATTTCAGAAAAATTCAGTTTGTTAGGAATATTATCAGCAACTTACTTTGTCCAATTTTCTTTGTATAGAATATTTAAGAGCACGTTGTTATCCCATATATTTTCATTAGTATTTTAAGCATTTAGCGGATTCTTATGATGGAATCCGGTGACAACGCATATTGTGGCGTAAACCCATATCTATAACTAAAGTCATTGTTATGCAATGATATTATGCCTACTGTCATTTGAGGAGATAATAATAATAATATGTTCGTGCATTTGTGCTGGCATTATCAAAATGTAACTGCTGCTATTGTGTGAAATATATATTATTACCAAATGAGGCTGCTAAACCAGCTTAATTTTAACTAACACTAACACTACCACTCCCACCTCCGCCACTCCCCGCGTACTGTTTGTGTGTAGTTGTATGTTGCGTTTGGTAAAGGCCAATGTTCGTTCGTGTTACATGTATGCGGAATCTTCGCTTTCAATTGTTAAGAATATAAAAGAACCTGCAATGAAACAGTTAAACAAAGGAACTTGATGAAAATCTTTAAAACCAAAATTTATGAGTTTTCCCGTATAAATGATTAATGAGTATTTTAACGTCTACAGACGTTTTGATATTTTTTAAGGAAAAAACATAAATTTAAATTAATTGCATGGGCAGGGTAGTGAAACAATAAAGTGTAAGGAGTAAAAGGTCCTTAAAGTTAAGCCGTGTTACTTTATGCTGCAGGTCATTTCTTTACAAAAGTAACTTGTTATAAAAGCATTAACTGATTTTTATGCATTTCATTCAAAATATTATTCGCTATCATATAATATTGTTTTATTATCCTTTAATTAAAAATTGTATTTTGATAAACTACAGTGCAGCATAATTAAAGTAAAAATATACATATAACCATTTATTGGAATTTAGTATTATAATGTATTATAAAGTATTAGTATTTGTCAAAATGCATTACAACGAATTTAAATTTATTACAAATGTGAAATAACACTTAATAGTACGTTTAAGCCGTTACTAATATATTATAAAACATTTAAACTATATAATAATACATCAAAGTGCTTAGAAGTATGTTATCATAGATTATAATGCTTTTGACCTGCGTTATAATACATTTCAACTCATCATAGCAGTACTGCAGTGCATTATAAGATATTGTTATATATATTTTTTTATAAAATATTGCAATACGTTATAACATAGTTGAGACACATTGTGCAGTATAAAGCACATTCTGGCGCAAAAAAAACAGTATTTTAGTGCACCATAATTGTATTATGATACAATTAAATCCATCTACTAATACAATAAAACGCATTAACGCTATGCCAAAGTACTTTGCATTTTAATAAATTATAAGACATAAATCAATGCAACATTACAATCTAATGCATTATATCTGTATTGTACTACATTGTATTGCCTTATAACTCTGCTAAAATACATTGTACTGTTGTATAACTCTGATGTAATATTGACTACAACTATGCGTTACCAGTTATTATAAACTAATAAAATCTTTGGTAGGGCATATTTTAAAGAAAATTTTCGTAAACTTTGGCTGTGTTTTCCAAGTTAAAAATTATTTTCGTACGATTATTTTTACATTTCTTTTAATTTAAAGACACAAACTGCTTGCAGTTCCTGCTTATAAACTTAGAAGTATTAACAAAAAACAATTTTTTTTTCTTTTCCTTTACAACTGAAATCAACTAAAGTTATTTACTTTTTTCTTATAGAAAATGTTAAGTTATAACTGTTAGATGGTTTCACTGGAAAATTTAAAAATAATGATGATTGTACATGTACAATAGTTTCTTTAACTACTTTGGTATCTTCTTGCACATCTTGTTGCCTTAGCATTAGTAACTGACCTACAACTAAGTTTTTCTTATATCTTGTACATAATTTTTAATTCCTTTTCATGGTATTTGTACACTTTTTAGGATTTTTTCTTGGGTTTCGTTTGAGCAACACCATAAAGTCAAATAGATTTTTCTCCTTCTATTTTTTTTAATGCTCGACATGACTTTTTGTATTTTATGAGGTTTTTGTGTAGTTTTTTTAAGGTTGTTTTTTAGTTAGTTGGTTTTTTTTCTTTGTTTGTGTCTAAATGTTGTTGTTTCCCATTTATCATTTTCCTTTTTGCCCGCGGAGCATAACTACCAAGTGTACTGATAAATGTTTTTACGAACCTTTTGATCTTAAACAATATGAAAGTTGTGCTTCCTTTTATGTATTGTTGTGTAATACATGAAATTTTTCACAAATAAATAAATGGAAACAAATTGCTTAAACTTTTTCCATATATTTATGATAACATTTGGAAATATTTAAAAGCCAGATAATGGTTTAGACAGAGTTTGCAAGCCTTTGCCTTTAGAAATCATGTGTTTAAAAAGTGAGAGTAAATAGATTTTTGGAAAGTAGGCTAATAATGAAAATATATTTAATTAACTAAGTAATAGTCTAGCTCATAGTTAAAATGAGTTTTCGGACTTTATATTTATAGCTTGATTTATAGTTCAAGCTAAAAGTATGATCTATGGTCCTTGTCTGTAGTCTCGACTACAAACTTTCCTAAAGCCTTGTCATAGTCTAATGTATAGGAGTGAATATTATCTATATTTCAGACTTAGGTTTGATCTAAAGTAGAGATTATAATCTGAGATATTGTGGAGACGTTTATCTGATCATCAGTCGAGACTTAAGCCTTATCCATAGTCCAAGTTGAAGTCTTATTATTTTCCAGGCTGTTATTAAATCTATGCTCGGATTAAAAGAACAGAACCTGTACTACAGACTATAGTCTGATTAAAAACACTGTGCTGGTTGAAAAAATAGACAAGCCAGGCATTTGGCGTTTTAACATTATTTGGGTACGCTGAATCCAATGGTGCTAACTGTTATTTTCTCTTGTTTTCGAAATATACCGTTATTTCGAAAATGGTTAGCTCAAACACGGTTAAGTTTATTAAAGTTACAAAAAAAAACCGAAATTCCGCAATAAAATTTCCTTTAAGTAAGATCAAACTTTTTTCTAATTTTTAAAAAACAAAAATTTTGATAAAAAAAATGATTTTTTTTTCCAAAAAAAAATTATGTTTGTAAAACAACGGCTCATATTAGAAAAATTATATTTCAGTTTTTGAGTAATTTCAATAAACTAAACGATTTTTGAGTTACGTGAATATATGCTGTGCAACCTCCTCCAGTTTCGAAATAATGGAAAATCTCGAAAACAAGAGCAAACCTAAAAACGGTTAACACCATTGATTCAGCGTAGCCAAATTATGTTAAAATGCCAAGTGCCCAGCTTGTCTAAAAAAAGTGACAATTTGAAGCACAGTGTAATTGAGCCTGTAATATAATCGTTAATCCTGACTATAGTCTCATCCAAAGCCCAGACTGTAAGCTTTTATAGATCCAATAGACTGTTCAATAGTTCAGACAATATTCAGGTTTATAGCTCAGAGTTCAAAAGTTCCGATCAGATTATAGTTTAATCTATAATTCAAATAGTACAAACTTTAGTCTGATCTATATTCCACAATTAAGTCTGAGCTGTAGTCCACTCCATAGTTTGAACTGAAGTATATACTCCAATTTAGGTAAAAGTCTAGAGTTCGGTCTAATCTAATTAGTGTGATTGATCTAACTCTTTAAATTCGAAAATAGCATATCATAAGTCATACTCTATTCTCTAGTTCAGACAACACTCAATTCTATTTTGAAGTCTGTAATTCTTTGTTTGTTTTGTTTTAAATATTTGTATGCTATTTTTAATTATACCCACACCACAATAGTGGAGAGGGTATTATGCATTTGTGCTAATGTGTGTGTACCGATCGACTCATAATCACTTGCTGAGTAGATTTAACGATGTCCGTCCGGCTGGTTGGCTGGCTGTCCATGTAACCTTGTGCGCAAAGTACAGGTCGCAAATTTGGAGATTAACTTGATAAAATTTGGCTTATAGGTACTTATTACACAAGGACTATTAAAAATGGGCCGAATCATAGGACCATGAGCGGAGATAGAGACAATTTTTGCGTCTCAGAAAAAAATAGGACCACAAGGGGAGTTAGGGGGCAAGTTCTGCCTCTCACAAACTTTCTAACGGATTTTAATTTAAAACATAGATAGATCCATATTTTTATGGACACATAAGCATGATTATCCATGGTCCCGAATAGGGTGAACTCTCATAATTGTGTTTTAAAATACTGTGGATTAGGGTATCATATAGTCCGGCTTGACCGACTTTACTTTCTTACTTGTTTTTATGTTATATTTAAGCTCTGTCATTTATTTGACTAGCTGGCTCTTAAAGGATATTCATATTTAATGGTTTGGTAATGTAACCAAAACCAATATTAATTTAAAATTTAATTTTAATAGACATTTAAAACTCTTTCTACCCTGAAAGACACATCGTGTCTAGCTTAAAATGTTCATTTTTTAGCCTTGAAATAAAGAAATAATTCCCTTAGAAAACAATTTCCGCAAAATTTAATTGTTACTATGTTTATATTTTCATAGAATTTTTTGTTTGTTATAAAAAAAAAAAAACTTTTACTACTAAAATATAAAAAAATACTGAAAAAAAGAGTTTTTAATTAGTAGCAGTAGAACAATAACAATATACATCTTTGAGGCCACACAGAGCCGCACAGCAAGGAAGTGACTGGGAACAGCAATAAACACCAATTTGAGGGTGTATTGGTAGTAGTATTTGGGGGTGAATGGTGGCTGACAGCCAAAATAGCAGCAGTCAGTAATCACAAAGGATTTCTCATTTTAATTGGCTAGAAACCCTTAGAGTCAGTGGCAAATAAAATAAAAATAAGCAAATAAATGTTTTAGAAAGACACTACAAAAGGCAGACAGACTTTTTGAAATACTGTAGAAAACACATACAACATAAACAAATGTTGTTACTTTGGACGAAAAAAAAATGAAAACAAACAGAAACTGTTTTAATCCATATAAGACAAAAAGTCCTTTTAAGCCCGTAACCACAAATTATTTACAGTAGATTTCAAATCATATCAAATGAATGCAGAACCAAGAAAAGAAATTGTATTACATAAAAAAAAA
Source organism: Pollenia labialis (assembly GCA_949318255.1). Taxonomy (NCBI): domain Eukaryota; kingdom Metazoa; phylum Arthropoda; class Insecta; order Diptera; family Polleniidae; genus Pollenia; species Pollenia labialis. The sequence goes on from OX439142.1 coordinate 677,445, forward strand.
CTTGGCTGTAACAAAAAAAAGAAATTACAAATAAGTTACAGGCCAGACTACAAAAAAACAACCAAAGGATTAAATCTGAAAATAAATAAAATTGTAGGCAATAATAACAAAGAAACAGTTTGTCGATGAAGAATCAAAGAAGCAAAAATGGGGTGTTTTTACAAATCATTTCAAAAAATCCTAATTGAATCACCAGAGAAAAATTAAGTTTAATTTAATTAAAAATTAAAATTTGCTTATGGCTTTGACTTTCTTTATGAGCTGATTTCCAAAAACAACCAAAAAAAAACTGTTTTGCCAAAATATCTTGCTGTTTTAAAGTTTTTATGTAGTTTTGTTTTTTAAATATAACTTTTCCTGTCCTGGAAGTAAAAAAAAAAAATATGCTGAAATAAATTTGTACAATTAACCTCGTTTCTTTACATTAAGATGGCACTTTAGGTGATTAAAGCTTATGTTGGCATCCTTTACTTCTTTTATTTTTTATTTAACACGAAATCATTTATGATCAAGAATTTTTTTTTTACTTTATATTAACAAAACTGTGTATAAAAAACTAAGAAAATCAATACATATAAAAATATAACCTATACTTGACTTCTAAAGACTCAAGCCTCAATTATGGGGAAGATTATAACATTGACAATAGTCAATATCGTTGTAGGAGGTAATTTTGGGTTATTTTTAAATATGGCACAATGTCTGTAAAACATCCCTCATTATTTCTACACATTAGTTTAAGATTTGGAAAATTAGTTCTTAAGGTTATATTTTAATGTATTACAACATATTGTTCAATATATTCCTTATAAGAATAACGTTATAATAAAATATAAAATGCTTTTATTTAATTTAATTCTTAGTTTGAGACCTAAAAACTGTTATCTCTCTCTACTCTTTTTCAATTTCATGGCCTTATAAATCAAATAACAACAAAAGTTGTTATCCATTATATTAAAAAAATAAATGTTTAAATATAAATTATCAAACTTTAAAATATACATACATATGTATATTTCTTAGACTAACACACGTTCACAAGAACAAATCTTAAATTACATGCTGGTATGGTTAATAATGACTATGATTATTATAATGATAATGTGCTATCATTCATTCAACTTTTTTTCTCCCAAAAAAACATGTTAAGCAAACTAATAGAGACATACTGGAACAAAACACATACATGCACTTATACACACACCCAAACTAACACACATAACCTAATTTAAACACTGGCATGTTTTTGTCGATACCCTGCAGACAAAGTAACTTGTATTTAGCTAGAAATATACTGATTGTATTTTCTTTAAAATAGTTGAATTTTTAATTTTGTTCATACATCACACTATCGTATTTAACGTTGGCTTAAGAATATTTAAATGTTAAAATTATTCTTTTTTTGTAGTATATTGATATCAAACATTAAACCTTTGAGAAAAAAGCATAAAAATAGAATATTCAGAAACAATTTAAATGTTAAGGAAATAAAATCAGCGATTTTTTTGGTTTTCTAATTTAACCTTTTAGGCATTAAGCTAAATTGGTTAATATGTTAAAAACAGAATTATTAAAAAATTATAATATTTTATTTTAAATTTAATAATACTGTTTCCAAACTTATTTATGGGTATAAAAGCCTTTTCTGTTTAACAAATAATTTTCAAAAACTTCTCTTTTTAATACATGTTTGCATTATTTAGACATGTTTTCCAACAAAAAAAAATCTGTTTTATTGACATTTTAAATACAATAATAAAAAAATTTAAATAAACAAATACAAGTAGTGCAACATATTGCAAGTAACATACAAAATGTTTACAGTTTTTATTTGTATATGTTAAAAAGTCTCTAAAACATTTAAATTTAAGTTTACTTTAAAATTTTGAAAGTAAAGATTCCCCTTAAAAGGACGTAAAGAGTTTCAATGTATTTCTCACCATTCTCCCCACAAAGAAGAATGTGTATCCTATTGTAATAGTGTCAAAATCATCCTCAAATACAAGTAGTGCAACATATTGCAAGTAACATACAAAATGTTTACAGTTTTTATTTGTATATGTTAAAAAGTCTCTAAAACATTTAAATTTAAGTTTACTTTAAAATTTTGAAAGTAAAGATTCCCCTTAAAAGGACGTAAAGAGTTTCAATGTATTTCTCACCATTCTCCCCACAAAGAAGAATGTGTATCCTATTGTAATAGTGTCAAAATCATCCTCAAATTTGATAAACCAACAGCTGGTAATGATGTGATGAACAGCAGCAAAACAAGCATGAAAGTTTTCAATATATTTTTTTACATATAATTTGTTTTATATACAACTAGCTGAACCCGGCGCGCTCCGCTACACTGTTTTAACCACTTTATCGGTTGAGAGATATTTAATATATGCATTCCTTGGAAGGTAGTTCCCCCCTGCGCCTACCCGCTTTATTTTTATTTTCAAAGTGAAGTATACCATAAGAGTGACTTCTACAAAGTTTGAACATTCTCACTATAACAGTTTTTAAAATATGCGATATTAAACATTGGCGTCCTATGGGGGGTAACCCTTCCCCCGCTGCAATTTTATTTCAATTTTGGGGCTCAAAAGATCCTACTACCTATGGGGGAAACCACCTCCCACGCTGCTACTTTATTTCAATTTTGGGGCTCAGAAGATCCGACTACCATGGGTTCAACAAAATGCGTGAAGCGGCTCTTAAGATATGCGAGTTTAGGAGTTTATAAGCCAACATACAAACAAACAAACAAACAAACAAACATACAAACATTTTTCATTTTTATATATATAGATTACATGAAAGTTGTCGACATACATGTAGAAACATAGAAATGTGTATTCGTTCCAAAGTTAATTTTATGGGAACAGTGAAGTTTAAAATTTCTTTTAGTTATTTACAGTTTTTTATGAAAAATTTTCTTAAATGAAGTTTTAAGCAAATTTGAAAATATTTTTTATTTAAATTTCTAAACCAATAAGCTTTCAATTTAAACTATTTTGGAAAGCTTTTAATAAAGTTACGATCAATTTGGATTTTTTTTTTGTTTATTTTTTTGATAATTTATAAACTTTAGTAAAAGGCTTTCATTTAATACCAATTTAAGGCTTAATTAATCGTTAAAATTTTTTTTCACAGTATAAAAAAAATTAGTTTTTAATAATTAAATGAATATTCTTTCCTTTAGATCAAGTGAACTTAAAATCAAATCAATAAATAACAATTTTGAAGAATTTATGAAATTTATTAAAGCAAAAGTGGCCGAACTCAAAAAAATATGTTGTAACTTAATAACTCATAAGCTTCACTTTGAGAATAATAAATATAAAAATTCATTCAAAATTTCAGATGTTGGAAAGCTTAGAAAAATCCACTAGGTACAAATTTAAAGTTCCATTTTTGACTGTTACTAGTTAAAGAAAATTACTTAAAACATTTCTTAAGAACTAAATTAAAATTAAGGAGATACTTTTTACTATAAAAAAGTTTGAAAATAAAATGTAAAGTATAGGAAGTTCCATGTATTAAGTTTAAATTTTTTGCTTTTATGATCTTTAATTTTCCTTAAAAGTACCAAGAAATACATATACAAATATTTTTGTGCTTGCTTATCAAAATAGTTTAAAGAAAATCAAGAAATGTTTTGCTAAAAGAAAAACTAGGAGTATGAACTTCAAACTTGATTCCAGATATAATTTGTTTACTCCATCTTGTACCAACAAGCTTTCAAAATAACCTTATACAAATATTAGTTTTCTAATGAACCTTTACAGAAATATGTATAAGAAGAAGTGCTAACAAATTGGTCTTCATCTAAAGTTAAGGGGAGAAAGTGAATAAAATACTTGAACTTTGTATTAAATTTTTTGTATACAAGCATTTATACATATGAATACATGTGCTAATAGATGATTATTTAAATTCCTCAACCCCAATTTGTGTGTGCATTTTTTTGCTGTAAATTTAACGTAAATGTTTAAATAAATTAAAAAGGGGTTTTCCCCAGAGGGTTTCACTTAGATTTTTTTTTGTTGATTTAATTTTATAACCTTAAAATTGATGTTTTATTTGAAAATGTAATCAAAAAAATTTTAAAAGGGGAATATTTGCTGAGTTTACAATGGGAGAATAGGAGGGTCATTTTGAAGTTTAAAGGCGAATAATTGGCAGTCCTTTTCAAATATTAAAAAAAACATATTTAATGATATTTCCATTTAAATTTCGTAAACAAATTTTATTTGAAACAGATTTTTATTTTAAAGACCATTAAGTCTATAATGGTTTAATTATTTACATACTTGACACTTTGTTAACTATTAAAAACCCTAAAAATAATTTCCTAAGCTTAACAATTTGCTGCCTGCATTAATTGATTAGGATTGCAGAGATGTAATTTAAACAAATTATTGCCTACTTTAGGAAATGAAAAGAATCTTATGTCATGCAAAATGTTACATTTAAAGTTTTGAAAAGATGTTGCCTACTGCTAGGGTTTAAATATTTTATATTTTAGTAGTAAAGATTTTGTATATTAAAAACTAAAAGAAAAAAAATTGTTTTGTTTGACAAATTTTATGTTTCCTTAAAAATTATTAAAAGACTTATGTTCTTAATTTTTTTTTTATTTGTTGTTGTTTGTTCTTTGAACATGTTTTTGAGTTAAAGTCTTGAATTTTTCTTCAATTACTGACCTTATTGTTACCATGTTAACATTAACAATACCATGAATATTTAAAAAAGAAAATATATTTTAGCAACAATCTTCGAATTCTGAATCCTCTTTAAAATTATTAGAAATAATTAAGAAGGCTTTTACATTTAAAAAAATAAGTTTTTTAAAGATTTATTACACGAGAAAAATACTTACTTTTAAAGTTCAAATAAATTTAAAATAAATAAAAAAAAAACTTAAGACTTAGAAATATTTATTTCAAACAACTTACCTGATAATGTGTAGGCCAATAAAAGAGTGCATTTTCCCATATTGGTTAAAACGGCCAAACAAAATGTTTTCTTTTCTTATGACGACTATAATGGCATCCTTTTTTGTCCATGAGCATTGGGGTTTCGTTAATATCGTTGCTTAATTTGTGTTGCGCCATCGACTTACACTTGTGCTGGAACTGGCACTGCCAAAACAAGCAAAACATTTCGCAGAGGCGGATCGATTATGTAAATTACTTTTAATACTTACTTTGCTGAAGTTGGTAGTTGTGCTGTGGAGATTAAAAAGCACTGTACTGCTACTATTCGAAGTTGTATTGTTGGTATTCATGTTTCTGTTCATGCAGTTATTGATTGTGACCAAAGTATTTAAAGCAGCAATATTATAAATACTATAAATTTTTGGTTTTTAGTGGTGGGGGAAATATTACCACATACATGTTGTGTAATGTTTCCAAAGGTGTTCCTTTTAACAGAGGGAGGGATAGAGTTATCTAGTGACCCTGGCTCCATGCCTAAGGCGGGAGGAGGCGACATATTAAGTGCTGAGTATGCTGTTATTGGGCATACCAGGACGCATGTTATTTGCTGCCGTTTATAAAGTCAGCATTGGCAGCAGGGGGTTTTAAAGGTTGATGAACCAGCAGTAGATATATTTTGTGCCGTCACCTGTGCCATTGACGTCGATGCTGGAGTTTGGGCTCTCATCATACCACCATTAACATATAACATGGGATGAAGACCTTGTGAAGCTCAGGCATTTTAAGGAGGGTGGTAGCAATTCTATAGAATACTGCTGCTCTTCCGAGAACATATTCATTTTGCAAATTGATAGATTATTGTTAACATTTCAGTATTTGTATCTAAATTTTTTTATGCCAGCTTTTGATGATTTGAGTGGCTTTTTATTTTCTCTAACTCACACACATTGTTATGATTGAATTTTCTTTTTTCTTGTGGCCAATTTAATTTTTTCTTTCATTTTATAATATGTTGTTGCGTGTTGGCAATTAAGGTGTGTGTTGTAAATTCTATTGCTAGTTCCAATTATGTGTTAAGGAAACTGTAACAAAATTAATAAAAAAAGAGCTTTTAGTTTTTGTTGGTTGTGTATAATAGAAAGTTCAAATAAAAGTGAATAATGAAGATTTTGTTAACCTTTGACTGCAAAACTGTTGCCTACTTTAGGCTTTAAACAAAGAAAAATAATATTATTATTATTAGAACCATTGCTATCTTTTGGGTATTCACATGTCTATTGATAAATATTTTTGAAATGCTATGGACTACTTTAGTAAAATAGATTTAAATATTTTCTATTGTTGCGAATTATATAATTTTTTGAAAATTTGTTGGCTTTTTCGGGGCTTAATACTTTTTTATCTATAAATTAAAAAAAATATTTGCTCTCAAATAGTAGGACACAATTTTTACTATACATTGCACACTTTTTAAAGGTCACTTATTATGTTTTTAAATAGTTGAATATTGCCTACTTCTGGGAATATGCTATATTTTAAATTATGTTGCCTACTATTGTCAGTAAATATTTGTATTATTGAACTATTGCCTTCTTTTTGTAGTGAAAATATTTTAATAGGCCGAAAATTAGGAAGTTTTTTTAAAGTTTGAAGAAAATGTTTTTAAATGTTTTAACTTTGCTTGGGTTTTAGTTTTATTAGTATCATTAATTTTATCACTCAAATATTAACACCATATTAACGTGTCTTTGTTATTAATTTATATATTTTCAAAAATCTTTTAAACAATTTGTTTAAGTTAAATTCCAAACTCAAGTAGTAGTTTGAGTTAAAAAAAAAGAAATGTAATTCAAGTTTAAAAATTTTACGATGTGCTACTTTTGTTGAAAGTTTTTTTTCGCAGGTTGTTATCTTTTTGAGTGTTTTGTTGCTTTACATTTTAGTTATAAAACATTTACTTATTTGCCTATGTATCACTCTGGGGCCATAGAGTGAAGGTAAAAGGAAACACAAAAAAATAAAACGACAAAATAACAGTCATCTCTATTTTGTAGCGAGACATTTTCCCCAGTTCTATGGCGTTCTTTTTTTATTATTCTTATGTATGATCAAGTGTACCCAGTGCACTTGAACCATCATCACCAACATTATTATTTGCATAAAAGTAAAAAAACTACTTAAGTGTATTATGGTGCTGCTAACTAATCTAGTTGTTAAACAAATGTTTAATGTTGTTAGAAAAGAAAATGTACAAAAATTTCAAATATAGGGCAAAAGAAAAAAGTCAAACAACAAAAATTATTGTACATAATGCTGGCATAATGCTGATGTTGCAAATATTTTTTTTACACATTTAATTTAAGGAAAAATTATGATAATTTTTTAAAATGAAACTTTTTTAATATTGTTTGCCTTAAAGCAGAATTTGAATTTTAAACAAAATAAAAGAATTATTTTAAAGTTAATCAAAACAAAAGTAAGTTAAAAAAAAAGAGCCTTAAGATTGATTTGTTTTTAAACATATTAAAGCAGTTATCAAGACAATGTGATTTTATAATTTTTTTTTGCTAGAAATTGAATTTAAACAACATTCGCCTGGAAATATTTTTCATATTAAAAATTTTTATTTTGCCTTAAAGCAGGCATTTTCATTCAATCAAGCTAGAAACAGCCGTAAAATATGCTTTATCTTTTGGCATAAAACTACGCTTGAATTTTAATACTTGCTAAAATTTTGAGTAAAACTTTGCTTTGCTGTTTTGCAGTAACACAATGACCCTTTTGGGTTTAATCCGTTTACGTTATTATTTAAATTACATTTTTTTATTAATCTTTTTCCCCTAAAACTAGACTTAGTTTTTTTTCTTTTCTTAATCTCCTGGAACTTTTCACTTTAGTTTTTAATCTATTTTTGTTTTTCAATATTTGTTATACACAAAATAGCACTAAAAATTCCCTAATAGCCATTGCCATTTAATATTATATATTTAACAGTATGATATGAAGTATGAATTACTACAAAAAAGTTTAAGTATAAAGTCTAATGTCTTAAGGCCTGAAAGAGTTATACTAAAACTAAATTGGGAAATACATTTTATGAGAGCGCCTAAAAATATCCTACACATATTTATTTAATATTACAATACTTTAAAATATTTTTCAATATTATACTAAATTTTCAAGCTTACCGTTTTAACACAAAGTTATAAAAAAAAGCCTTGCCAAATTTATCAGCTCTTGGAAACATTTCTCCACCACAACACGCACTTGTTCGAAATGGCAACATACTGCCAATAGTATTATGTTGCGACTTCCCCCTAAAATAAGGCTTCACAACCGCAATGTATCACTTCCTTTAAATATGCAATCAAAAGCACTCCTAAGCATACACTATTACTGTATGTACGTACATACATGAAAGTACAAGATTATTTGGTTTTTGGAAATACTTTCATTTAGTATTTGTGCATTGGAATTATAACGTTTCTACATTAATTCAACAGAACATCGTAAATTCTGAGCAGATTTGCAGTGATGCTGCTCCCATAGAGTGTGTTTTAGTTGTGTTTGATGATGTTTTGTACGTTTGCATAAACAAACAAACAAATACCATAAAACTTGTTGGCTAAATATATTTAACAACGAACTACAAACAGAAATGCTCACTTACAAAGGCAAACATGAACAGTACGTACTTAAACACATTTACACGTACAATTGACCGGTTGTTCTTGTGGCATCAAGAATTTTTTTTAAATTTACATAGTTTTATTTAAAATTTGTTTATCGTTTTGGTACATTCAGATTAAACTGGTTACTCAATTGAATTTATCATCCAGTAACCAATTTTTAACAAAATAGCCAAATTGTTTTAAATATCTTATCTACTAATAAAAAATATTTTTAGGATGATTTGGGAAATCCCAAATCCTTAATAAAAAGAAAATTATAATTATTGGTTATTTAATTAAAAACTGTGGGGTTTGTTTAAAATTTAGATTGTTTTTTGAAAAAATCTGGTACTTTCCTAATGCAACAATTATAAATTTCAGAACATGCATATACATCCCTGTCACACATTCCTATTGAACTGGTTTAAATTCTGTGGGTGCAGATTAAAGAAGCCAACACAGGGGGATATTAAATAAAATTGTTGCATAGAGCAAGTGTTCGATTTCATACCCTGAACTGCATGGTTTAAGTATCATGTGTTGATCCCAACGAGCGCCTATAGCAGGGTGTTTTTATCTTAAAATTAAAGGCATTTTGAAACTTGGAGGATTTCTGTGCTTACCTTTTTAAGCTCCCTACCATGTACCCCTAATTTTAACACTACTTTTACAGATATTCAGTGGTAATGTAACTTTTTCTTTTTTAATTCACTTTTAAACGAACACTAAACTAGTATAAGTTAGTATGTGTGTGCGTGCATCTATGTAAGACAAACAATAACGCTAGGTACCTGAATACAATGGCATGACAATGAGTTTTTGTATGTATGCGTGAGATTGTAAAAGTGAGTTAAATTCTGATGTTTCATTAGGTAAGAACTTCAATGTATAGTTTTAGGATGTTTTCAGTATGTAAATTAATATTTTTTGTTTTATTTTTTGATTTAACGAACAGAAACGTTTGTTTTGAACCGATGCCTTCAATGAGCCTGCATTCAGGTTTAGGTGAAACTTTTGTTTTAATAAACTAAGAGACTGAATAATAAAGTTGCTCTATTAAATACTTGTTGTTTGTGTAGATTATGGATTTTAAATTTATGAATTTGGTTTAAAAATCTTAAGGAACATTTTTGTGGTATATTGTCTTTTAAAAACAATTTTTTTCAAATATGGAAATATAATGAGACAACATAAAAAAGGAAGAGAAATATATAAAGTGCCAATTTGCTGGCAATCAAGCAAGTTTTCTATAGAAAATTTGCTGACAGTCAGTCAAGTTTTTCTATAGAAAATTTTCGGACAGTCAGGCAAGTTTTTCTATAGAAAATTTTCGGACAGTACACAGAAAAAATAATTTTTCCAATTCAAACAAAAAAATTTGTAGAATGAAAACATTTTTTTTCTTAAATCGGTCCTATAAACAAATTTGCAGATTCAAACAATTTATTCGCATTTTGTTTATTTAAAAAAAACGCTGATTTCTTCAAACAAATAATTTAACTGAATCAAAAAAAGTTTACTGAAATGCATATAAATTTCAAACAAATAATTTTGCTTAATCAATCAAAAAGTTTTTGCACAAGCACAATGTTTTAATTCATCACTCACTGTTGCCGTAATCCTTTCCTTGGTTGAAGAAGAATAAGAAATGTAACGAAAAACGACAGCAGACCGACTCGATATGTTTTTTGTTATCATTCTATTTTTGCATTTGATGTATTTAACTAAACAGTTTTAAAAAATTGAATACGGGATTTTGTTTTTCATTCTTTTTTACCAACTTTGAAACCAAACAAAAATTTATTTTGTTTCTTATAATGTTGTTGTTTTAAAAGAGTGAAACGTTTTATTTTTACCTGGTATTGTTTTTGTTTTTTTTTAACCATAAATCTCGTCACGCAATTTTATTATCTTTCTTATTGTTGCACTTTTTTAAAGCGTCCAAAAATAGACTGTATGTGTTTTTTGTGGTTGTTCTTATATTTTACATAAAGAAGTGTTGGTTGCGATCAAATAAAAAAAATGCAAAAGAACGACAACATTAAAGAGCGTTAAATATTTCAAAAAATTTTCCAAAAGGCGTTTGTAAGGCAAGTTTTTGTATAGAAAATATTCTTAAGTTTCCTTGAAAAATTTCGTTCCAACTCATAAAATATATTTTTTGATTTTCAATATTTTCTTTTCTTATCAGTCTGTTTTTGAGTCGGTAATTGTTGTGTTGTTTTTCAACGCATATTTTATATTTATTGCCAAAACCATAATACTCATAGACATGTCTTGTAGCTCGTTTTATCAGAAACGAAAAAAGTACTTAAACAATTTAATTTGTCATGTTCTATTTAAAAATTAAATTTATAATGTTTTTATTATTTGCTTTAAAATAATTGTCAATTAAAAACATGTTACAAGGGAATTAAAAATCCTTAAAAAAAAGTTTCAAATTAAACACCAAAGATTAATAAATAAAATCATAAAGTATTAAAAGAATATAATTACAAAAAAAAATTGTAAAACAAAAAAAATAACAAGAAAAAGGAATGTATTATAATATCATTCAATCCACTGCAATATTTGCTTGAAAGCTACAATAAAAGTTTACACAAAATAATCCAAATGATAATTAAAATAGCAAAAATTATTATCTCTTAAATCTTGTATTTATATGTGTTTCTATCATGTATGTATGTGATTATATAAGAAAAAAAGTAGCAAAATTTCAATTTAATTTAAGCAAATATTTAAATATATTCATCTTTATTCTATTTGTTCGCCTAACAGAGAAATAAAATGTACTATAATACAAAATTGCAGAAACAGTGTTTAACTTGACTGGCTTCTATCAACTTGGCTAGTGAAAAAGTTGGCTTATTTGCATAAAAATTCTGGACAAAATGCTGCCTTATTTTCAACAGCTTTGTTCTAAGATACCTTATCTATGTCCGAAACTTTGTTTTGTTGTTAGCCTGAATATTATCCTCGTACCACTGTTAATTCTTGTTATACCCACACCGCAATAGTGGAGAGGGTATTATGCATTTGTGCTGATGTGTGTAAGACCTTAAAATATTGGTCCTAGACCCACTATGGACACACAAGTTATAAATTTTTTTAAAAAATATGGGGAGATAGGGGCCATTTCTGCATCCCAGAAACTATCAAACCGATTCCTATTTATATGGCCATACACTCTCGAAAATTTGTTTTTAAATACTGTGGTGTAGGGTATCATATGGTTGGGCTTGGCCGACTATACTTTCTTACTTGTTTTCAACAATTTATATGAAAACAAAAAACCCAGAATATTGCACAAATTATTTTATAAAAATAAACACGTTCAAATAAATAATTATATACAAACAAAGAAAAACAAATAAAAAAGTTAGACTGAAAGAAGAAAAGAAATGAAGCAAAAAAAAAAGAAAACAATGTTTATAAATATGCCACATTTAAGTGCATTAAATTTTTCTGGCATAAAATATAATATTTTGTTTTTATTCCATCACAAGTATCAAAACAAACAACATCATCAGCATCATCACCAACATTCTCTCATCATTCACTTAATTTTATTTTCTCAATCTCACACAGACAATTTAACAAAAATATAATTATTTGTTAACTGGTTGTCTGTGAGTATCCTTGTAAATTTGTATTAGTGCGATATTGGCAGTGCTGTCAACATATTCCTTTGATATTTGTTTTCATTATTATTTTCATGTTTAAGTTGCTTGTCAGCTATAATGATGGTTATATTGCTGATGTGTATTTGCGTGACAGTGGTAGGGTGTGTTAATACATTAAATATTACATATTTACCCAGGAAAACAGTGGGCTTGGTTTTAAGTAACATTTTTACAGAAAATGTTGTCTTCTTGTTAAGAAATTGATTTTAGTTTAGTTTTGTTTTTTGCTTAGCAATTATTACATAGAAAAAGTTTCCTGCTTACTGGTTGTTTTTCTTAAGAAAGAGGTACATTCTTGTCATCAAATGTTGCCTGCTTTTTACCGAATTTCTATAAACAAAATTTTCTAAAGGAAAAGCTGCTTGCTTGACTCCAGGTCCCTGTTTCTCAAAACTACAAGTTAAAAATTTACAAGTAAAATACTTTAAAAAAGCGAGAATTTTACAATTTTTATTTTTGTTTTTGTTTCAAATACTTGTAGATTTGTAACATGTAATTTTGAGAAACAGGGCCCAGGTATGCTGTTTAAAAGTTGTATGTGTACCATAAATTTTTCTATAGAAAAATTTTCTGCTGGTTGCTGAATTTAATTTATACATTATTGCTCTTTTCTTCCACTGTAAGGCTCTTCTTTTGCTTTAACTCCCGCCTTAACCATGTTTTTACTGTGCTCGTCTGCGTGTTTGTAAAATTGTTTTTTTTTTGTAGCATTTTACCCGAAAAAAGCATGTGAAACATCTTTCCTCTTAATGTATGCGACGTTTTTATACTACCGTTATGTTGACATTAAAATGCGAAATTTTTTGCTATAAAAAAAGAAAGAAACAGTGACGCACTTTCACACACACGCAAACACTTCGTTTTCTCTTTTTTCTTGTATATTTTATACCTTTTATTACGTTAAAAGGCAGAACGTTAGAGGCACTTTATTGTTTCCATTTTGTTGAATACTTTAAGGCATTTTTCACAAATATTTGTATTTTAGAAACATTTAAACGTGCTACTAAATGACTTTTATTTTTAATTTGCAAAGGAAATTAAAAACGCTGAAGTTTCTTAAAACATAATTTATTTTATTCGAATTAAAATAAATTGATTTTTTTTGTAATTCTCACTGCCTGTTCAACAATAGAATTTTATATGTAAAATATTTTTAAAACTGAGTGTTTTTCACACAAATTTTATGCGAACGTTAACGTTCGAAATTGTTGACCAGGGCATAAGCGTGTAAGTAATATAAATTAGTTTATTTTTTTTTTGTTTTAATTAAATATAACTCATACGTCTTTGGTTTTAGATTTTTGTGCTTCCTTTTAGTTGAAATCAATTAAATTAAGTGCAAACCATACTTTATCAATGTCTTTTTAGACTTTCCAAGTAACACGTATAAACAGACACTATTTTATTAATAATCTAGTATAGCAGCTAAACAAACACTTGACCAGGACGTGCCACTCTAGTACCTAATCACATCTATATTAGGCAACAATATAAATGGATTATGTACTTAATGTAATTAAAACTCCAAAGCAATTGGCTACAAAAGCCAAATTACAATTAAATAAAAACAAGTGCTTTAAAAGTTGGGAAAAAATGCAAACCTTATATTTAAGAAAAACATTCGACTTTAATAAGTAAATCTATTTCCAGATTTCCTTAAAAAAATCAAACAAAAACATTTTCCAAGCCGAAACTTTACAATCTTTAGTTCAATCCAGTGTTATCCCTCTAGCCTTCCTTTCTTAACTTCAAGTTCATTTTTGGGTTAACGTTTTTTCCTACTTTATCGACAATTTAACTTGCCAAATCAATTTTTTCCGCTGATGCCCGCACCATTGTAACAAATTGTTAAGGGCAAAAAAAAAACCATATAAAAATACGGCAAATAAAAAAGAGGTAGAAAATTTTAAACAACTTAAATAGCAATCGCACAACTTACACATCCTGTGTTATACAGAGCTTTGTTGTTTTTTGCTAAATGATCTTGTTTGTTGTAAATGTTACTTATATACATTTTGTTATGCATCAACAAATTACAATTAATTTTAGCAGCAAATAACAAAATCTACTTGCATATTCAGCGCCCTACCCGCTTTAAGCAGGATGTATAGAACAAAAGTTGGCCAAGAAAGTAATGGAAAAAATTGTTAATCAAATATTTAACTAAAAACAAAAAGAGAACAAATTTCCATGTTAGCTTCGAATTTAAAATTTTTCCCCAAAAAAAGTTGCGAAGTGCTAGATGGAATTTTGACTAAAGGGTTTTTTCGATCTCGACATCTTTTGTGTAGAAAAATCTGCCATAATCTTTGCAACTTCTCTATACAGATGATTGCGCTGCCTTTTTGAAGATAAATATTTGATCTTAACGTTGATTTACTTTCCTAAAGAAAGGAATTTTTCTGTAGAAAAAGGTTTCTTTATACAAACAAGTTTTTTATAGAAAAAGTTGCACTAATTGAAAATACTTTTCATAAAAAAAAGAGCAACTAATCTAGAGATATGGTTGATAGAAAAAATTTTGCTGATCAACGCCACTTTTAAATATAAACAATAAAGACATACTTCGTCTAAACAACTGTTTCAATTGACATATTAAGTTTGTCTAGTCCAGGTGCAGTAACAAATTCATATGAGTAGTCGTTTTGCCCTTTAGATATATTTGTAGAGCTCTCTCCAAAAAAAATAATTTAAAATCTATCCAATGATACAACAAAATGAAAAATAGTTAAAATGAATGAGCGGAATTAAACTAAAACCAATGACCTGTATGTATAGAAGTTTCTATACTTTCAGACATGAACATATGCATGAGTACATGTGTGCATTAGTATTTGTATATACAGCAAGCACTGTAGCAATGTGAACAAAAACTAAACAAAAAAATTCCTAAGAGGAAATAGTGTTGCTAGCACGTAATTTAAACTTCTCTTTAACTGGAATATAATGAACGGCAACAGTGCATTTCTAGCAACAAAATATACAAATATATTTAAAAAGAGCGCAACAACACCAACTCAACCGTAAAAAAATACAACCAAAAAGGACCTAAAACCAGTGGAGGAGTAAATGAATGATTTTACAATTATTAACAAAAAATAACACGAACAGACAAATACATACAGAATGAAAAAATCTTAACTCACACAACTATACAGTGGCACCTAAAGCTTTTGCAGGAGTAAGTGCGAGAGTAGGTTGGAGTCAGAGTGCTCGTGATTGTGTAAATAAAGTTTAAAAATCATTATCATCTACATCAACATCATTGAATTTGTATTGCATTTGTGCGCATTAATTTGTACCAGTTCCTGTTTGAGTGGGCGTTTGTGTGTGTTGTATGTAGCATTTAAAAACTATTTCCTCCGGAAAGCATTACGCGGTTAACACGTGTATTAAATTTTTACGAAATTTTATTTAGAACGCATTTTAATTCATGTACTTGAATGAAATCTACACATGATGAAAACCGTTTTGATACTAGAAAGAATTTTAAATGTGCTTTTTATTGGAAGTGTGTGGGCTTGCTGAATTGTTCTTTTTTTCATTCCCAATGAAGTGTCAAAATTTTTTTGTGCTAACAAAATAGAAAAAGCAGGAAAATATGAAAATTTAAAACAAGTTCACAATATTTACAAAAATTACTGTTTTCCAGCCATCTTTTATTTCGAAAATTTAGTTTTTCTAACAAAAGTTGTTGGCTGGTCTATAGAAAAACGTTCTTGAGTAGAAGAATAAAAGTTATATTAAAAACCCTTCTTAAGTGCAAGCCACTTTTCTATAGAAAAAAACTAATTTTGTACAGCAACGTGATTCTGAGTTTCGAATAACGAAAAAATTAATAACATATTTTAAGGATATACGTTTATTATAAAAAATGAACACAAAGGAATTTTGTATTCCACATTATTCATGTTGTTTCTTGCCCCTAAGGCAACAATTTTTTCATAAGTAAAAGTTATTTTTTTTTTTTCTTAATTTTAAATAATATAAAAAATATTATGACAAAAAGCCTCGTAAAATATGCAAATCTTACAAAATGTTTTTATAACATAAACATACTTAAATATACAAATTTTAGTCTATTTTTTGCTAGCACGTTTTGCTTTTAACTGGCAGCAAAACTACATACGAAAACATTAAATGCACATACAAGCCACTTAAACTTAATAGCATAATTTTGGAGTTGAAGGTAAATTATACTTTTTTCTTTTGTGAACAAAGAAAATGTAAAAAATTTAAAATTAACATAAATAATTTTTACCCTAAGCTCTTATGAATACAAGTCTTTTATGCTTGATGTTAAAAAAAAGAAAACATTTTTATTTAAATTTTTCTAAAATATATTTAAAATCTATTTGTTAAACAAAAATAAAAGGTTCTTTTTTAAAAATTATGATTTTAGCAACAACTTTAGAAAAATATATTCAAGCTTTAAATTTTAGTTTGAATTGAATTGAATTTTTAACAAGTCAGTTTTGTACTGTCGTTTGCTTAAAATTCTGCACATGAAACTTTATATCACTAGTTAGGATTTATTTATTTAACTCTCAAAGTATGCCATGCCGCACAATGACAATTTTAAAAGCAATGTAACGTCAGGGTCTTCATAGAAATGGGTATTTTTCATAATCATTGTGGCGTATAGAAAATTAACTAAACAGAGATTTAAATGACAAAACATTTTTGTCATTAGATATATAAAGCCTTCTTCTTTTGTTGGTTTAATTTTCTGTTTGTGCCGTTGTCATTTACCAACATTGGCATTTTGGTAGTTAAGCGCCTAAACATAATCAACAATAATCCTTATATTATAACATATCATAGACTTGCATACGACAACGAAATATACAAACACATGTGTTTCATATATACTTACACACACACAAATAAGTAAAGTACTTACATATCGCACTTGAAGATAAAAAGGGTATTAACTCAAAATTTTCAATAGAAGCCAAACTATTTTTTATTTAACATTAACGATATACATATGAAAATTAATTTTAAAACAGGCGTTTCAATACCAAAAAGCACGATATTTTTCAAAAAAAGTAACAAATTTATGTTAATACCTTCTTTTTGATCAGGTGTTACACATTAACTATATTGCAAAAAAAAACTCATCTATTTTCGATCCAACTACCAACAGAAGTAACTTTTTCGAACTAATTCTGAAACTGAATTATTCTGAATTATTATTTAAAAAGGGCCAAAATTCGTTCTATTGGTACTTTTTGTAAACACGTTTTTTTGTTAAATAATTGTGTGTAAAGCGAAATGGTATTTTCTTTTTTTTTCATAGAGGCAGCAAATATTTTTAAGTATGTACAATAATCGACAAAAGAGTTATTTTATTATCTATTGTAACAAAAAAATTTACTTATAATTTGAAATTTCTTAAATATAATTATTAATAAATTAAAACGAGCAAGAAATAAAAAGTTCTTTGTACAAGGAAAGAGACAACATTTGTAAAATCCGGGAATTTTAGCCTTCTTTCAAATCAATAATATAGACATTTGAAATATAAAAAGTTGCTTTATATTTAATTGGAAATATCAGCAACTTCTTCTTTTTTTGTATAAAATTGCTTGAATTAAGAAAACGGTTCATGGAGTCGTTGCTTGACTCTAAACGTATTTGTCCTACAATAAATTTGTTAAAATTGATTAAACAATATCGGCTGTTAGGCTCTTTTTCTATTGCAATTTCATTTCACTTTTTGTTCTGTTTGTTTATTCAAAGTGGTTGGGATTATGCCTCCTCAAATAATCAGGGTGTTTTGTTTGTAAAAATATTTAAAATTTTCAAAAGGCTTTTACTCTTTTTTGTGCGATTTTTTGTTGGCTCAATGACAAAAAGGACTTAAAGTGTTTTAAGAAGCGATAACAAACGAAATGCAAAGTCATTTGCCAATATTTACATAAAAGCACATTTGAATTTAACATTGTAAATAATTTAAAAACTCATTTAAATTTAAGTTAAATTTAATGCCTGGCTGAATGTTGGAAGTTAAAGAGAAAGTTATTTAATAAAAGGAAGAATCCAAAAGAATCCAAAAGAATCCAAAATTGTAGGGATTTTAAAAATTAAGAAATTTTATTTTTCTGTAATTTTTTTTTTGATAAAGTTCAAAGGTAAATGAAGCGCCGCATACTGGCGCCAAAAGCACTTTTTTGGCGGATCAATTCATAAATCCTCAGCTTCAGTTGTGAGTCAAATTAATTTTGATATGTTGAACTGCACGTTCCAACAAAATCTTGTTTGATATATGAAGGGGGTAGACACGGGCACCCACCGTAGCAAAATAAACATGATGTTTTTTATCACGCAGCTTCCGCTGAATTATCTGCCATTGAATGAGTTCGGAAACAAATTACACAAAAATAAATTTTTTTATTAACCTAAGAAAGATAAGTAAGAATTGAATTCTTAAATTGACAAACTCCAGTTTATTAAATTATCATAATATCGAGCAGTAATAGCAAAAATGATGTAACCAACAACATTTAAGATTTTTGTTTTTTGATGAAAATCGATAGTTTTTGTTCATTTTCTTCATCTCTAAAAATCAAATATCTCTGGAAAGTACCGTTAAGAAATAAGAGCAAAAGCAATTTCAAACGAAACTCTAGACTTCAAGCAAAAATATTTAAAAAAACCCCTTCTCCTGTAAAATTTTATTTTTGTTGGTTACATCATTTTTGCTATTAGCGCTCGATATGGCAAAAAAAATTTCTCAATTACAGCAAAATGGAAAATGTTCCTCGTAGTATGTAGGTCAATTCATTCTTACGGGTCTCAAATTTGAGGGTACTCAAACATTGATGGTTTAAAAAAGTTGAGCAGATATTTTACGAAAAGAGACCACAAGACCAGGGCTGTGGAGTTGGAGTCGGAGTCGGAGTTGATGTTTTTGTGCCAGAGTCGGAGTTGGAGTCGTAGTACCCACAAAAACTCGCGACTCCGACTCCAAAGGTTTTCGGCATAAAAAATTAAAAAAAAAATTCCAAAATAAAAATTATCTTCTTAAAACACATTTAAAATTTAAATAAATGGTTTATGAATACTGCTCTTATGTGCTGTTTCCAAATGACAGGCGATGGACTGGGTGCTTTTCATATACAGGGGTGTGCTGGAAATCGCAAACGTAATACGCAAGAATTTTAAAAGTCGTTTTTAAATAAGATTTTTGTAATAAAAGAATTTTATGACAAATATTTAACAAATATTTTCCTATTAAACAGGATTTTAAACCAAAAATTATAAGAATTAGGTTTAAAGTTTATTAAAAACAATTTCCAAATTCTTGCGTTTTGCGTTTGCGATTTCGAGCACACCCCTGATTAGTTTTGCTACATAATCAATCGCCTGTCATTTGGAAACAGCACTTTAATGTTTGCGTACGGTAAGTGCTTCTCAAAAACTCTAATATTTAGAAGGCCGTACGGTAATGAAAAAATAAAAGTTAACATCACTGAGTCTCATATACATTTAGCATCAAGGTTATAGTAGGAGTCAGAGTAGGTGTCGGAGTCGGAGTCGGAGTAGCAGTCGGAGACGCACTTAAAAAATTTCAGCATTTGGAGTCGGAGTCGGAGTTAGTACTTTTTTTGGACGACTCCACAGCCCTGCACAAGACAACACACCAAATTACGTAGTCGCTTTAGAAACAAATCAAGAAGAAGGGCACTTCTACTCGCTTGCTCTGCACTTAAAATATATTTCAAAAACTATTTTCGATCATGAAAATCATTGATTACCCCACCTGTTATCCACAAAAGTAATATTGAAAAATATATCTTGGTACAAATATTTTAAAACCTGGCCAGTACAGTACAACGTACAACACAACAACATTGAACAGAACAAAATGCTATGGAACAATGTCAACATACTTCTTTTTTTTGTGGTTACACATTTTAAGACTTTCTTAGTTACAAGATTTATAAGCGATTCATAATGATTCATTTGAAAGTTTGGAGGAAATGAAAAAACGCGCAAACCATGTACACGTTAATGAGGCACGCCAAAGTCAAGATAGAATATATCGATGTTTAGACCTCTCAAAAGGTTTAACGTATTGTAGTGAGTTATTTAACCAATTCCAAATATCATTAATTATGAAAGTCAGGGGAGGTGTTTTGTGGCTAAACGGGACATTTTACCGCGCAGGTGATGATTTTAATTAATCCTTGTGCAACCTAAGAGAGAAAGAAACTGTACCTCACTTTTTGGACCGTTGCACAGAGGGGTATTTGTCCAATTTAAGCGGCCAAAATTCGAATTTTCAAAACTCACTTTTTCTTTAACTACCCACCGTAGGGTGAAGAGAATAGAATGCTGGACTAGATCCCGTTATTTTTTAATTCCTTTTTGCTTTCGTTCGCTCTCGCCACGCAGTCAAAGTTTCGTGTTGCTATTTGGGCATATGCTTTTTTGCTGTGTTTAAGACAAGTCAACGTGAAAAAAACTTGAGTAAAAGCGTATTTTCAGTTTATGAATTTTATTAAAATGGATAATTGTAATGCAGGTAAATTTGATATAATTCACATAGTTTAATAGGAATATAATATATTCTGGTACCGGCAGAGCTACATTGAAAATGATGGTATTTTTGTTAATTTAAATTGATTAAAAAATTAACTATAGTCATAAAGTTGTATAACACCACTTAACGCAACTGAGATTCTCGCTCGGGTGTGTTAATAGATATTTCATGGTTTGGAAAAAAAAATTGGCTGCGGATATGTGCGGATGACTATTTTATGGCCCTTTGAATTATGCTACTGCTGAAAAATGTACCAAAAATTCTGATGCTTTACTGCACATGCTGCTTTATTGCACACTTCTTTTACACATTTCATTTTAAAATTTAGCATTTACAATATTTTTTGTTACCAAATCTAGGTTCTTCAAAGGTCAAATTCATAGTTCGTGAAGACGTTTAACGAAAGTATCCTCTTTTAATTGGTTTGGGGAAACACCCTCTTAATACCCTACGTCTTTTTGCTTGTTTATATAAATTTAAAATTTTAAATGCCACAACATGTCTTTTCTAAATATTTTGCATACAAAATGCAATCAAAATAATTTTGGCCGCCTAGATTGGCTAAATACCCCTCTGTGCGTTGTCCAGTGTTAAAGGAAACAAGATGGCGGTACTTCTGTAATACATTTTTAACAGAAGAACTAATAATTAATGTTAAAATTTTGATATAAAGTTTAAGTTTTTTTCACATTCGTTACCAAAATATTTGCCTTTAAGCCTTTGCTTATAGTTTTTTCTTACTATTTTTATGCTTAAATAACCCAGTTTTTTCTTTAGCTATTTTTGTTCAAACTTACATTATTGTCTAGATAGTTTTTTCTTTTTGCTTTTTTATTTGCATTTAAGTTAAATATTTTAATTTGGCTCCTTTCAAGCGTTTCATATATTTACAGTCTCCTTCATGCAAACAACACACGAACAAAAACCTTTAGGTTATTTGTTTAAACATTTGTTGCAAAAATCTGACACAAAAAAAAACAAACACACACAAGTGCTCAGACATTTAGCATTTAAATGAAAAAATTTTGTACAAGAGGAAAGTAGATAGTGTTTTAAAAATGTTAGCAATTTAAGATGAAGCCGACAACACTTTAAATATTGTTTGCACATTTACTGTGTTTTGAGTAAATAAAGTTGGGGCAATGAGTTCAGCAGGCAGCTGAAGCCGAAGAACAGCAGCTCTTAAAACACACGTATAAGTTTTTTTATATTTTTTAAATAATTGTTAACAAGAACAGAAACACAGCTGAAAAACAAGGGCAAACTGAAGAAAAACTGAAAGTGCATACCAAGTAAACACTTTTTTTTGGTTTAAAGGGATACACATCTTGAACAGATGTATGTGTACTTAGGGCATTAGGAAACTCACACAGAAAGTACCAGGAGATATATTAAAGAAAAAAAATTAAAGAAAAAATAAAACTTTAAAGTGTATACATTTATGGAAATTGAACCACATGAATGAAACAAATTTTACAGTCTATGCTGAAAAAAATAATTGACAAAAAAGTTAAGATTTTTTTTAAATCTTTTAATTATACCGGCAAACGACTTTTTTGTTGGGCAACTTTTTAAAATTTGATAGCAATTGTTCCTATAGGAAATTAAACTACACTAAAACTACAGAAAATAAGAAGCAACTTTTTATCATTACAAGAAATAACTTGATATTTCATAAGTTTCTTTTTCTTTAAAAACAAAGGAAAATGTTTTCCAAAATGTAATTTCCGTTTGATTTCATTTTATGACTATTTTTATGTCTCTCCATTACACAAGTAATTATCATACGTGCGTGATAAATCAAATCGATCATAAAGTCAAATAAAATTAAGCAAAAGCTAAAATAAACATGAATTTTTATGACAAAAAATACATCATAAACCTAATCGAGTTTGAAACGTATAATAATAAACTTCAATTACAAATAAATTAAAAGCAGGCTTAAGTACGGACTATTGATGGATGTTTATATAAAAAAACCAAAAATTTCAAGCTAAGTAGGCCCACGGTGAACTTATTGAAATTAATTATAATGGCCTCAAAGTGTATCCACTATTGTAAGTAAAGAACTAAACCGTTTAATGTTTCCAATCAAACTAATCTTAACATTTATAAGTTAGCCTGTATTTATAGTTCACAACCGGAAGTAGCAGTAGTAGATTCAAGAACCTTCTAGTCGATTCCAGAACATTCTGTTCTAATTATTTAAATATAACTGCTATACATCTTAATCTAAATTGTACAATTACAGTTGAGCAAACAACAATTTAAACTAATACGACACAAACTATTATTAACAACATAACTAATAACTATAAATAATACTAAGGATTATATAATTTCGTAACAATATTCTCTTATCAGTGCTACCATACTTTCATTAAATTTCATTAATTTTGTAAACAAAGAACAAAAAAAAAAGCAAGACATGAGAGTTTATGTCTGAATCTTTAAACTGAATTCTGTTGTAGCACTTTCTTTAAAAAATAATTTCCAAAAATATGTTTAAAAAATTATTAAACGCAAAATTAACTCGAACCCTAAACTTTCTGTTTTGAATATTTAACTTTATTTTGCATATTTTTAATTTTATTTGTTGAAAACCTTAATCTGTTGATTTATTTTTAGGTTTTAATAAAATTAAGAATTTTTGTTTATTTAATGCGTAATTTTTCAATAAACACACATGAGCTTTAATTAAAATATTTTACTCCTACACATAAAAAAACATTTAAAGGTAGATGGAAACGCTCTCTCACACAGATAAAATTGCTTACACAAGTACAGCAAATTAACCACAATATTTAAATTTATATAAACAAAAAAAAAATATATGTAATAATCTCACGTTTGAGTGATTTTAATTATAATATTATTGAATTACTCATAAATAAAACAGCAAAATGGCATAAAGTACTTAAACAGACGGAAAAAATTTAATTAAGGGATGAAGGATGGCAATCGATTACGTTTTTAAATTTGATATTTAATACAAAAATTTTGATTTTACACTAATTTTTCTAAAATCCTTAAGCCTGGGTTACTAGAAACAAAAGCTGATTTCAAAAACATATATATTTTTTAAACATTTTGTAAAATCATATTCCCAGCCCTGATTAGTATTTAGACATTACAGACAACAAAGCAACGCGTTCCATCTCTGGAATTTGTTATTTATTGGTGGGCTATTAATTTTATTCATTATTTAAACCACTTTTTTGGAATCTTACAAAGAAAATTTAAAGGCAATATCTTTTACGAGTCCGAAAATATAAGATTTTAAATATTGATAGAGAACAAATTTGAGAAAATAGCGATTTTTACAAGAATCGCTTCCATTCCATTTTTAAATGTTTTAGAAAATTGCCAAATTAGAACAATCGTTCATTTAAGACACTAAGAGGTAATTAAATGTTTTTCTTTTTTTTGAGCTTCTTGTTTAGTTTTGTTTATTCACTTGGAAAAATTAAATATAATTAAAACACCGTTACTGATACCGATATCGGAATAACAGGTTTGTATATACTGCTCACGTTGCCGGAATTCGTTTTCTTTGCCAACATTGAATCATTTCGCGAATTTCAACAGCATAATCTTTTTGTTTACCAAAATTTCTACAGACTGAATAAGTTTTTCTACAAAAGATTGCCCACAATTTTAAAAGAAAATTTTTAGGGCCCAATCCATTTTTTTTTTATTGTAGAAAAAGAGCCAAAAACCAAGCAACTTTTTTTAGGAAAATTCCTGGGAGCACAGAAACTTTTTTCTAGATGGTACCAAAGTATATTTTTCTATAAAAATATTTCTAAAAATTAATAAAAAAAATCCAGATGAAAAATTGCGTAAACATTTTTCCCTTGCGATTTCAATAACTTTATCTACAAGAGAGATGCAGTTTTTAAAAGTATTTATTTTTAATTTTTTTTTTTTTTATTTTATTTCTTTGCCCAACTTTTTTTTTATTTTAATCAAACCATTTGATAATTGAAAACTAGATTTGTAACTCAAAAAGAAACTTAACAGAAGAAGCAGCAAACTCTTTAAAGTAATTTGAATTCCATTAGTAAAATTTTATTTTCCATATTCTACTCCGGCAAATAACTTTACTCAATAGACATGGTATGCAAAGGTGAGATTGTCTTTCCATCACCAAATTGTTATCATTTATCTGCCAAGAAAATGTTATTACCATAAGTGTATTTGCATAAAAACTCACACACATCCATGCATGTCCTCATGCATGTAAGAATGTGTAGTCTTAAGATTTTATTGTTATGTATTTGATGGTGTATGTGTTTGTGTATGTGTGGTCATACATGCTTTGAACTGCGTTTGTTTCCAACTGCAGTTAGTCAAAACACTTTTTCTTTTATTTTTTATTTTTTATTTGTCAGTTGCTCGATAGCTGGCGAAAAAAGACCATTAAATTTAATGTAAAATGCAGTTATTCCCTTTTGTTGTTTAAGGTAATGCACTTAGCAAGGGGAAATGGAGCAAAGAAAAAACAGTTTAAATAAATAGTTTTATTTTGAGTACATTAAAAGGTGAATTGAAAATGTGAAGCAAATGTTTAGTTAAGAAGGAAATAAACAAAAAAAATCAATTTGTTTTTATTAGAAAAATTAAGGTTAGGGAATGTAAGTATTTGGTTAAGATTTTATAGGGGAGAATTAAGATTAGAAAATGTATTTATTTTTTTTATATATTAGACTGTAATATTTATTTGAGTGTTAGTTTTAAAAATGTTAATTTTTGATAAATACACTGAAATTTATTGTTGGAGGATAAGCTAGTTCCTATGCACATTTCACTGGTTGCTTAGGCCTAATTTTTAGGAAACCTTTTAGAAAAGCTGAAGATGAAAAATTATGTATTCCCAAAAATAACTTTGATTTTCAATACACTTAAAAGTATGTTGCATTTTTTACAGTTCAATACCCTTCAAAGTATGCGCTACCTTTATTCGTGAAAATTTTTTTAATTAAAAATTTCTATAAAAATGAAATCTAGACAAGCTTTTTTTATTAGAAAAGTTATTTCTTATTCAGAGAAAATGTTTATATAAAAAAGTTAGTAGGATCAGAAAAAACTTTTTTTCCTAGAGAATATTTTTCTATAGAAAAGTGGTCTGAAACAGAACAACTTTTTTCTATATAAAAGTTGCCTTAGCCATAATTTCCATGTCCATAGAAAGTTATCTGAAAATTATAAAAATTTGTCTTAAGTATCCAAAGAAAAGTTGTTCAAAACATAGAAAATTGTTCTCTTTAATAATTTTCCGAACAAGATCAAGTTTTTTATTAAAAAAAGTAAAAGAAAAATTGTCTATCACAGAGCTACTAGACAACCCAGCAAACACAGAAATACATCCCATGTATTGCCAAATATGTTGGCTGGATGGAAAATATTATTGCGGCAATTTTTGATTTCGTATTGCAGAAGATACTTCCTTCGGGAAGAAACGTGTCCCGATGGCAATACGAAAGCGATTCTGCTAGATGATAAACAAGCAATTTTGCCAGATAACCACTTATAAGAAAATATGAAGGTATCGCCAAACATTATTAGGATAATAAAAAGAAGATTTTGCATTTTGAAAAATATTAATCACAGATTTTTATTTCAAATTAAATTGTTTATAATCTAAATTATATTTATAAATAATATAATTTATAATTTAAATAAAGTCGTATAATATAAATAGCAAAAATTGAGAAAGAAAAAAAACAGGAAAGTATTTCGTTGATACAGAAACGAACAAACATTATCTTTATTTACCCCATTTGTTAAATCTTTCTTCGCTCTCCGAATTTATCCATAAATTTTGGAGTTACGCTCTTTTTTAAATGTTTTTAGATGTACATAAAATGTAAATATGGATGTAATTTAATAAATAGTTTTAGTTTTTTCTGTATACATACATTTTGCAATTTAAAAAAAAAACTACAAAAGAAAGCAAATCAAAAATTACTTTGACTATTTTCTTCTAGATGACATTTTGGGGATATTGCTAAATTATTGCCTTAGGGGATATCTTTAATTTGTTTGCAGGGAAGTTGTCTTTCACAGAGCAACATTATCTTTGTCTGACAAAATAGAAAAGTTGTCCGAAACAAAGCAACTTTTTCTATTGGAAAGTCATCTTGACCAAGCAAATTGCTCTTTAGAAATGTTGTGTGAAATGTAACAACTTTTTCTATAGAGTCAGAGTAAAATTGCCAAGAACAGAATATCTTCTTATTGAACAATTGTATGAGACAGAGCATCTGTTTTTAAAGGAAAGTTCGTACAAATTTGATTCCTGGAACAGAAAATATATATAACATCTTTATGTTCTTGTAAAATTGTGCAACATATTTTTTGTTGATTAGTTGCCAATATTTTAACACTCCCAAAACTGTGCATTTTTTTAAATATTTCCTTAAGGTATTGCTTTTAAAAAACTTATAAAAATTTTATTTTTTAATTCAAAGTGATTTTTTATTTTTAGTTTAAATGGTTAAGAGTGTAGCGTTTTTCAAAATTGGCTTAAACAATTTTTTTGCTTATTTGTGTTTTCGTTTTATTCTTTAGTTGGCTGAATTTTCCTCTAGTGGATACTTTAAAAAAATTTATTTTGTTAACAATTCGAATCTAATGGAAAACAAAGAACTTGTAGTTGCTCAACATAATTCTCTTTTGAATTTGACTAAAAAAATTTTTTCAAAAACAGAATTCGAAAATCCTTCTGTTTTTTTCGACATGATTCATTACGAAACTTGGTTCTATTGGTGCTGATGTACGACTCTAAAGACTAGGGATGGGCAAATTGAAAAAATATATCGATA
Source organism: Pollenia labialis (assembly GCA_949318255.1). Classification (NCBI taxonomy): domain Eukaryota; kingdom Metazoa; phylum Arthropoda; class Insecta; order Diptera; family Polleniidae; genus Pollenia; species Pollenia labialis. Next base: position 705,105 of record OX439142.1, read on the forward strand.
TACATTGAATCGATATTTTTTAAGATTATCGATATTGATTATTTCAAAAATATCGATATATCGAACGTAGTTTGTTAAAACTGTTACCAAATTAAAACCTTTGTACATACATATTTATGAACAATAACTACATTGTTACTTTTTATTGTTATATTTTACATATTTCAAAAAACAAAAGGGAAGAATACAAAAAAAAACCATATGAAATCCAAAAAAAAGTAAATTATGAAAAATTTAAATGGAAGCAAATAAGTCATGGAAGTACCAACTAACCTTAAAATTTAAATTGCACCCCAAAATTTCCAACTTTAACTAGAAATGTTTTTGATTGTTTTAGTAAAACCAGTAATCATCAGATATGGACATCAGGTTCACTCTCTGTTTTATTAGATCTCTTGTCAATCTGCTTATTGTATCCGGCACTGCTTCTTATAAATGCCAATCATTTTAGAACTTCATATTAGTTTAAAAAAAATGCAATGGTGCCAATTCTTAAAAAAACATATTGTCTAAAAAACGGCTAAAATTTTGAGTTTTTACTGACTTCAAAAAATATCGAATTCGATAGTCGTATTTCAATATCGATATATTGATATATCGGTATTTTAAATATCGCCGATATATATCGATTATTTTTATTAAATATCGATATTTTGATATATCGATATTTTTTGCCTATTCCTACTTCCAAGATATTAAACCATAATTTTGCTATAAATTTTTATTCTGATTTAAATGTTCATATCATTTTACAAATTGCTTGCTTTCAATTTCCATATGCTGACAGTTAAAAGAAATTTAACAATTTGGCCCGTTCATCTGGTTGAATATTTTTTTGCTTTTTCAGTTTTTTTATTACTGGCTGAAGGCATAAAACAATGGAAACTTTAACCTTTTTGGCTGGGTAAAGTAAAATTTTATGAAACTGGTCTGGCAAACTGTGTGTGCCCCAATAATGTAAAAGGGATATAGAAATTTTCTAATAATGTACTATAAAATTAGAATTTTCTCTCTCCAATTCAACATTTTCCAAGACTATTTTTCTATACCTCCGTATGAAACCGATGTATTGAAATAATTGGCAACATTTCATAACTTGGATAATAGGGTTACAACGTTTATGAACAAACATAAGTATGCATACAGACATGTGAATTTCATATTTGATAATGTTTATTTTTAAAGTTAACTTAAGACATATTCCTTTCTCCATTGGCTTAACATGGGCTTAACATTATGGTTTTATATATTTCTCTTTACTCTTTTCTATGGTTCGTCATAAATTTAATATATTTTTTTATATTTTACTAATAAAGTAATAAAATTAAATTTAATGAACTTAAGCCTAATTAAAAATATTAAAAATTTGGATTAAAAACCATAAATAGTTCAATAAAATAACCACAATACTAATAATTGTTAAAGCTAAGGCACGAGCTCTATGTTTGCATTTGTCCTTCAAGTTGTGCTGAAAAGGTCAACAAGAAAAAGAAAGACAAAAAAAAAAATGAAAAAAAAAAAACAAAAAATATATGTACTTTGAACTTCAAGAAGAATTCTTGACAAAAGTACGAAAAAAGAGAAGTAAAGGAATAACATGTTAAAATAAATTAAAATAGATAATCATTCAAAAGCAAATTTCGATCTACCAAAAGGTTGAATACAATTTGGTTTAAGGATTGATGTTTGACTAATGACGTCAGCAGTCTTCGATGGCTGCGAGTGTTAAAACGGCAAGCCCTCTGAAGAGATTGAGTGGTTGCAATCGAAACATGTCAGGGTAACCTGTCCGTAAACACCTGGGTTCGAGCCCAGATTGAGTCAAGAATGAAAAATTATCAATAAAAATTTTAATTAATTTTCATGTTGTAAAATTCCTTTCTTCATAAAAATAATTTAATGAAAATTAAATTTAATGAACTTAAGCCTAATTAAAAATATTAAAAATTTGGATTAAAAACCATAAATAGTTCAATAAAATAACCACAATACTAATAAAAGTAATAAATAACTTTTAATAATACACTAACTAACAACCTAAAAGTAGCCTGTTGAACAAAGGGTTTTTAAACATCTAAAAGTTGTCTAGATCAGAACCTTTTTTAGAAAAAATATTTCTGAATCAGAGTAAGTTTTTAATAAAAAAGAAGGTTGATTTTTTTTGAAATAAAGTTGTATAGATTTAGAGCAACTTTTTCTATTGAAAATTATTGGAAACAGAGCAAAATTTTTATTAATAAAAACGTTTAAGAACGTATTTAGCTTAATACTGTAAATAAGAGCCATATCAAATGTTCTTTTAATTCCATAAAAAAATTTAAATCATGTTGTTTTTTTTTAAATTTTTTCATATTAATTAGAATTGTGGTTATTTTGGTGAACTATTTATGGTTTTTAATCCAAATTTTTTTTATATTTTTAATCAGGCTTAAGTTCATCAAATTTAATTTTCATTAAATTATTTTTTTTTATGAAGAAAGGAATTTTACAACATGAAAATTAATTAAAATTGTTATTGATAATCATTCATTCTTGACTGACCTGAGATTCGAACCCAGGCGGCTGGTTACCATGACATGTTTCGATCGCAACCACTCGATCTCCTCAGATGGATTTGCCGTCTTACACTCGCAGCCTTCGACGACTGCTGACGTCAATAGTCAAATATCAATCCTTAAACCAAATTGTATTTTTAACCTTTGGTAGATCGAAATCGGCTTTTTTTTTTTAATTGATTTTACATGTTTTTCCTAACTTCTGTTTTTTCCGTACTTATGTCAAGAATTCTTCTTGAAGTCCAAAGTACATTTTTTTGTTTTTTCATTTTGTCTTTCTTTTTCATATTGTTAAACTTTTCTTTTCGTTATGTCTTATTTTCTTTACTAACTGATACTAAATGACACAATAAAATTCAGTGTTAAGCTACAAAAATAGCACAAACAAAAACGTCCATTCTTTAAATATTGTATGAAGTGTTCGTTTAGAGCTAGTACGCTATAGAGAAGTACTCACATAAAACACTATAAGCAGAAAAGAAAGCCACCATAACTTTCAGGTGACAGTTAAATTAAATTCCATTTCATGTTGAAGTTTATTCATATTCTTTTTTTTTTGGTTTTCTGTATGTTTTTTTCGAAACAACGTCAAATTTGTTTTTTTTTAGCAAATTTCTGTAGTACCAGTTTATCGGTGTAGTGTTTTTATTTGAAACTTTTCCATTCAATTCATAAATATTTTTTTTTCTTTATTTAATTTTCTTTACGATTTCACTTGTCTGCACAGATTTTGTTGCTTGACAAAGTTTTGCTGTACTTAAACATTAATATGAAAAATTGTCATATAATTCTATGACAACAAAATGCTTCAAGTTGTTGAGCAGAAGAGTAGGAGGAAACCATTATGCGCCAAATTTAAAAATGCTCAGACTCGCAAAAAAAGAATATAAAAAAGAAATTATAATATTTTATGACTATTGAATGTTTGTTTTTAAATTGGGTATTTTTTTATTGATTAAACAAACAAATTTCAATAATACTGTAACAACAAGCTCTTGGCGCTGTTGAATTGAAAAGAATAAAACTCATTGCATACTTTCTGGCTGTTTGTAAAGAAATCAACCAAAGTTATGGAATATTTTATGCCCACAGAATTTGTTATTGTTTTTTTTTACTTTGTTATTTATTTTGACGTTTTATTTAAATTATTGATTTGTTTGGTCTCAAAAACATTTTTTTTTTTTGAGAAATTTAGCTTAAGGCACAAAGTGAGTAAGAACTGTGTGACACACTAAGTGAATCATGATTCCTGGGTAAATCTGTGTTAGATTTTTATAGTTGTTTTTCCAATTATTTTACAAAAACAAAGAGCTTGTAGTTTTCGTACGACTTGTATTTGTTGTAGTACCGAGATTACCTGTGATGAATTCGCCTAGGATATGACTGTCTGTAATACAAACTATTTGCCATCGACAATGGTTACTATAGAAAAAGTTTCTCGGTGACAGACAATTTTTTAAGAGAAAATAAATCTAAAGAGGTCTGGACATAGTCAAAATGCTTGATTGACGTCGAATTCACTCGTGTACTTGTGCTGGACTATAAAATTCGCCGTCATATCTAAATTTTTTGATTTTAGGCAATGATATTGCATCCTTACTATTTACCACGTAAAAGTTAGATTTTTAAAGCAACTTAAATTATGCAATTTTTTAAGTTTATTAATATTACCCTTGAGGAACGGAAGCTAACATGAAACTTGCCACGTGATAGTTCCAAAATAGTAGGGACGGGTTGTAGTTCTAACACTTTATGTGAAGGCGACTTGTCACTTTAACATGGCGATATCCTAGGAGAGGGTTAACTGTCACAATTTGTAACAGGGCACTGAATTAACCTGTACGGACACATTCAAATTCGGTAACAATAATGCTTTTGTCCCGAGTGAACCATGCTTATATGAGAGATCCCTTTTATAATAAGTAATTGAACCAGCCACTACCTTCACAACATGCAATTGCATGACTTGTTGTGTGCCAATTACCTTTCCTCTGGAGTAATTACTTTTTAAACATATTATCACCAGTAAGTTATGTGTCTCGTTTTTTCCTATCACAACTCTCCTTCCTTTTAATTATAAAATTGTGTTCACATTTGACACAAATTTTCTGCAGAGTAGAAATTTAAATTTCTTTTTGGTTTCCTTTTTACAAAATTTAATTGTAGCAATTTCTAATTTAAAAAATCATATCTGTAATTCTTATATTTGTGTTACATATATAGTATTAATTTAATTAAGAAACAAATATAAATGTCTAAACTTGAATTTTTATAACCTAAAAATGTGCTGTTAGTTCATGTACGTTATATACAACAATTTGTTGCATTTCATTTGTTTCTATTATTTTCATTTCAAACCTTTAATTATGCTTTTAATATTCATCAATAAGGATTACAATCTATACAAAAAATTCTTTAACAAAATTCCCTTTAAATGTAGGCTACATGTTTTTAAATGTTAACTAACAATTACCCATAAACTGACCTAAAAATATGTAACAAAAAAAAATAAAGTAAAATTTTTTACAAATTATTTTAAAAAACGCTAGACAAACAGTCACAACAACTCAAACTAAACAGTAGAAACAAGTTACTGGAAATGTCAGGCTAGCAGAGAAAGGTATTATTTATTTTATACACCCAGAGACCACAAACATACATACTTGGCTTTTACCACTTCTAACTTTTTTGCTTTAGCTACTGACTGTTTTAGATTTGTTTTTTTTTTGTTTTGAGAGAAGATTGGTTTTGGAGAATAGTGTTAATGGTTTTGGTGTTATACATAATGTTTTGTTTAATTTTTTTACCAGATTCGAAATTGTTTCCCCTTATGTTCTCAAATATTTTTAACCCGAGAATAACATACTGATTTTTATGACATAAGCATCATACTACGTCGAATCGGTGACGCTGACATTCACAAGAGCATAAAGGATGAAAACGTACAAAATATAATTGTAATTTCGATAGTCATTTTAATATTATTGAATGAAAACAGAAAGTTTCCGAGCACTACTTTGCTTGGCTTGGTTTTCAAAACATAACAAAAAAAATTATATTTACGAAGTCCAGGTTCACACTATGAAAGTTTTCATTCAGAAAGTCTGAATTCGTTGGAGAAAGGGGAGAAAAACGTGGCATATTCTCTTCCCTTCTAATCAATAAACTCAGACCTTCTGAAAGAAAACTTTCAGAGAATAAACCAAGATATAGTAAAATTAAAACTAAATAACCTATTATATTTGCTTGAATCGTAGAATTAAGTTATTGATAAAAAAAAACGAAAGGTTTTCAGTAGGTTTATTCTTTATTTCAAGCAAGGGGCACAAAATTCCACACAAATTCATTCGTCGTTTAAACGGAGGACAAAATGCGCATGTCAGTATCGGTCTAAAATACACATATTTGCTATTATATAAAAACACAAAGACTAAGTACGAATTAAAAAAATACACTCTGGAAGTTGACAGTAAAAGTTGCATTAACCTCATACTTCGTCCTTTCGACGAAGCATATGCTAAAAATGCATACACATCAAGAGTACAGCTTAAAAAGATACAGAAAGAAATACGAAATATAAACATGCATCGTCGATTCGACGAAGCGTACCGTTTTGGGGTTAAGAGTGTGCGGTTGCGTTCAAGTAGACCACTATATCTAAACTACTTAACAATGCGTTGATTTGCATAAAAAAGACTGTCCTAAAAAGATGCAATCAAAAAAGCTATTTGGTATTTAATTTTTTTTTCTCTAGTAAAGTAAAGTGCTTAAAAAACAGGGTATTAAAAATGCTACATTTGGCGTTCATTTTATTGCTTTTAAGTTTTAAAAAACATAAGTAAAACAATTTTATTTTTTACGCCAACAAAAAGTGCAGGAAAAAGAAAGGAAAATTGAAATAAAACTGAATCGAAGAAAAAAAGATGACAAGATAAGGATCAAGTGAAAATAGATTTTTTTGTTAAGTGAATTTTTGTTAAAAATTCTTTTTTTAATTTGACTAAAATTTGTAAATTTTAGTTTAAAAACAATTGGGGAAACGTTAGTAAAATGTCACTGGTATTTATAAGAAAGTTTTGTGTTTTTAGGTGTACAAATTTTAAGATATTTATTAAAACGTTATAAGATCTTCGGGATGAAAGTTTTGGTTTGTTCTAATTTCGGGGAAATTTTAGTTTTTAAAATCTACCGTTTTGGTTTCATTAAATTAAGCGCAATATTGTTGATGTGTTTAACTACTGCATGGTTAACCTTAATAACAAATAAATTTTAATTATTTGAATGTAAGCAAATTAAAAAAATAAATAAATAAAATTGGTTCTTTATTTCATTTTACATGAACATTGAATGAAATATTTTTGTTCTATTATTTATTTGTGTATATAAATCAACATATATAAAAATTAAAAATGTTTGTATGTTTGTTTGTTTGTTTGTTGGCTTATAGACTCCTAAGTTACTGAACCGATTTTCTTGAAATTTTTACAGTAACATCACGTGAGCCCTAATTTTTTCGATAGGGGCAGGGGAATTGGTACCCCCAATAGGATGCCAATATAAAGTATCGCATATCTTAAGAGCCGCTGCACTCATTTTGTTGAACTTTTGGTAGTAGGATCTTCTGAGTCGCAAAATTGAAATAAAATAGCAGCAGTGGAAGTGGAACCCCCCATAGGACGCCAATGTTTAATATCGCATATCTTAAGAACTGTAATAGTGAGAATGTTCAAACTTTGTTGAAGTCACTCTTATGGTATTCTACACTTTTGGAAATAAAAAGAAAGTGGGTAGGCGCAGGGGTGGAAATACCTCCTATAGGATGCATATATTAAATATCGCTCAACTTAAGAACTATTAACGGGAGAGTCTTCAAACGTGGTTAAAGCTACTATTATGGTAAACTATAAATTTCAATATAAAAATGGGTGGGGCAGACAGAGGAGCAGCACTTTTGTTGATAGGGGCTGGGGAAGTGGAACCCACCATAAGATGCCAATATTAAGTATTGCATATGTTAAGAGCCGCTGCACCCATTTTCTTGAATTTTTTTTCAGTAGCATCTTCTGAGCCTTGGAATTGAAATAAGATAGCAGCTGGGGAACTGGTACCCCCCATAGGACGCTAATGTTATATATCGCATATCTTAAGAACTGTTATAGTGAGAATGTTCAAACTTGGTAGGAGTCACTCTTATAGTAAACTACACTTTTGAAAATAGAAATTAAGTGGGAAGGCGCAGCTGGAGCAATACCCATATACAATGTGTATGTTAAATATCGCGTAACTGAAGAACTATCTTACCTTAGATAAAAATACACAATATCTTCCAAAAGACGGTTCAATAGGAAAAGTAGTCATGGCACCTCCCATACGAACACATGCAATTTCTGTATACATATCAGTAAGTAGGGCGGGTTCTGTAAAAGCATTAAAATTTTGTACAAGATGCTTTGTTATTAATAAACGAGATCTGTTATAAAAAAATGTAACTAATTGCATTTCGATGGGGTAGCAAAGCGCACCGGGTTAAGCTAGTAAAATATAAAGTTAAACATTAGGATTTTATCTGGATAAGAAATTTCAAAATAATTTAATAATAAATTGTAAACAATAACGAAATATTTTAAAAATTTAGACTTAAAAAATTTCAACCTTATCCTAAATTCATTTACAATAAATTAAATTAGAAGCGGAAGGTATTATTTTATATATCCAATTTAAACTCTCCGTCAGTAATGCCTCATTTTCATATAAATATTTTAAAGTATTCTCTTAGAACCATTGCGAAGTGCTAAAATTTTAACATTTTAATTTATAAAATACAATCTTTTTCGTATAAAGAAAAATGTGTATACATGATTAGCAAAGAGTTTTAGATTCCATTCTTGTTTAGCTAAAATAAGTAAAGAAGTGTTATACGTAGCTTCATATTATTTCTCCCTTTTTGACTTTCAAAATAATTCCCTTGATTGTTTTATTACCCACAAAAAGAAGTGAAAATGATAATTACCTAATAATAAATAAAATTATGATGTATGACTAGAAAATTAAATTATATACTCAATATTAGGGATTTATGAATTATTCAAAAGTAGTGATGAAGTTTTGTTTTTTTGCTTAATTTCAGTTGGATGATAAAGGACGTAATGTTAAGGTGAATGTTAACTAAAGGTAAGTCGGTATATTTTTCTTTTTTGTACGCTTTTATTAAGTCTTATATAACCTTATTTCTTACTTATGAATTTACATTCTTGCTGTTCAGAAATTTTTCCATCAAATTTTATTTTGAGGGGAAAAATACGAAAAACCTACCTACCGAATAATTTTAAATATTATTGTAATATATTAAATTACTTACAGAACTTTTAAAACTACACACACGCATAGTTTTACTGACAGAAGCACAAACTAGTCTGCCGCACACAAACACACGAACACAATCATGCTAGATTAAATGTATTGTGTATTAACTGTTTATTTATGTGTTTTGGCTTAAATTGTATATCAAGTGTTTCTTATTTTAATACAGACTTCATGATATTAAATAACCCAAAAATATATAAACTTTGAAATCATACACATCATAAAATTCATTTTAGTCGTTTTTTATTTTTTCATATTAATATCACACACACAAAAAGAGTACAAAGACGTTTTGGGAATAGCCAGAAGTAAGAGATTCAGGCTGAAATTGAAAAAGAAATTCTTCTTTGGAAAATCTTTAAAAAATTGTTTCGAGTACGGAAACCATCTTCCAAAAGCTATCATAATGTTCGCAAAATTTCTCTTTCAGTTAAATCGTAATAGGGATCCTTCTTTTACGTAAAATTTAAGATTAAAAACAAAACAAAATCTTTAAAATTTTATAAATTGACCTGATCCTTAACGGTTATTAAAATTTATATAGGTGATCCAATTCACCTGATTTTGTAAAAAAGAATGTAGTAAACTGTGTTCTGTAGGTATATCAAATATTGTCTATTGTAATTCAAAAATGAACAACTTGGCCATATATCCTTTTTTATTAAGAATATAAAAATGGACAAAATATGAAGTTTAAGTAGGAATAGGTTTTGTTATGGCCAAATATATCATTCTTAACTTGTTGTTGTGCCAGTTTGTTTTTGCTTTTGTTGCTTTATTTTAATCGTTTTTTGCTGCAAATCCCTTTGTTTCACTTTATTTATATTTGTTACTACAACATTTATTTAAATACTAACAACAAAAACTAATATATCAAACAGATTTCCTTTATCGGTTTTTATTGCTGTTGTTGTAAATTACTAGCCTTTTGTTTTAATGCATGAGTAAGCAGAACATGCAGTAAATATTTAAAAATGTTTTTTAACGAGGGAACGAGAGTGTTTTTTTGGTGGATATATTGGCTTTTTTTAAGTAAGTTTTGTGTGTGTGTGTGTGGCTTTTGTAACATATTATATAATAAATCCAGTGCCATTCGAGTTTTTTCTGCTGTGGCTAACGTATTTTTAGTTTTATTATGTAGCTACAATATATTTTTATATATTGGCAATGATTTTGAGTAAAAATATTTCACGTGATGTTATTATATTAAAGCCTGCGAACAGTGACTGCTAACCACAAATAAAAATTAGAAAAAAATAACGAAAATTATCTTTATTTCAGAAAACAAATTTCTTTTTAAACTTGTATTGTTTCTAATAAAATTTATTGTGTCTTAAACAAGATTCGTGTGTTATTTAATTCGTTTTAAATTGTGCCACTTTAATCGTTTTACTTTGAGTTTGCTGGCCAATTTTGTCATACAATTTTAAACCCAGCTCTACATTTACTATATTAAAACTAAAATCTTTAATATTTTATACTGAACTAAAAACAAATATTAAAAAAAACAGATTAACTTTGGGACTAATTAACTAAATATATGTTACACAAAAGAACTTGCACTGTTTTAAGCATATTTTTTAAAAGAATGTTTGCTTTCTTTCAAGCAGTGTTACCAATTTAGCCATTTAGTGGCAATATTTTTCAATTTTTCATATCGTTTGCCGCACGAGGGTTTACACAGATGGGTCAAAGATGACTTGTGGTGTCGGCTCTGGGGTCTTCTCGGAGGAACTACAAGTGAACCTCTCTTTTCGTCTGCCGGATTGGGCCAGCGTATTTCAGGCTGAAATACTGGCGATCAGGGAGGCATGCAGAACGCTATACGGCAGGAACATCAGCGGCAAAATTGGCATCTTCGTCGATAGCCAGGCAGCTCTGATGTCACTGGAGTCACACAAAACAACATCCATACTCGTCAACCAGTGTAGGGAAGAACTGTCCAGACTGGGCAGTCTATCTGACATTACCTTAATTTGGATCCCTGCGCATAGGGACCATTATGGAAATGAACAGGCGGATGGGCTGGCCAAAACTGGAGTCGCTCTTGATATTTCACAGGCTGTGCCAGTCGCAACACCCCTGGGAACTATCAGGAGCGAAATCTTCAGGCACTATCTGGATATGGCTGACGGAAAATAGAGGAAACTAGATGGCTGCAGGGCTACCAAGGAAACGTGGCCCACATATGACAAAGGTCGCTCTGAGCGACTTCTCAATTTCAGTCGGAAAGACGTGTCAAGACTTACATACGTGCTCACTGGCCATTGGACGATCGGCAAGCACGCTATGAGACTCGGCCTCCCTTTCAATGAATGCTGCCGCAGCTGCAGGGAACCTGGAACTGAGGAGACAGTATTTCATCTTCTATGTGATTGCCCGGCGTTTAACTCTATACGACATAGACTGTTCGGGAATTTCCTTCTACAAGGACTCTCGGAGATATCGCGGGTGGGACTCAACAGCCTGCTGAAATATCTCAACGCAACGGGCTGGCTCTAGCCACCTCAGCATTGCCCCTGGGTCAAGTTTTGATCGGGGGGTTCCGATTTCTTGACGAGTTGTGTGGTGTCAAAACGGAGCCACCGTCGGCTCCACTTGCTGCGCGCCAGGACCTGTGCGTGCTACCACGTTAACCAACCAACCAACCAACCATATCGTTTATCTAAGAGAAAATCAATTTAGCCATACGGCATTTTTTTAGATAAATTTTCTTCAAGTTTTAAAAATGTTTTAAATGCAGAAATAGTTACTCTGATTCATATTAATTTTCTATAAAAAAACCTTTCTAAGAAACTTTTGGAAAAAATTTTGCATTTTACCAATAAAATTTTCAACAATTTATTTTACCAATTAAATTGTTCATTGAATCATTAAACACGTAATTAAAAAAAAACAATTGATTGAATATGCTACACCAATATTTTATAAATTTTGAGGATTTCATTATTTGAAAGAGACTTATGAGTCGGAGAATATTCTATTTTTTTAGATAAAATTTTAATATTTAATGACAATTAATAAAGCACAATAAATTTTAATTAATAAGATTGCTCAAACACAAGGTAATTCCAGCATAAATCACTATTTTATTTATTTTAAAGCATAAATGGATCATGAAAAATAAAATAAAAAATTTTTGTTTAATCCCAATAAAAACTTTGATGAAAATCAATTATACTTAACGATTAATTACGGTAGATTAATGTATCAAAGTTTTTGGTTATAAAAACAAATAACAATAAAAATATAAAATTATTATGACAAAAAAAATAAAATGTGATTTATTTATAACAAAGCAACCAAGGGAAAGTGTTAATTAGAGAAAAATATAAAAACTCAAATGAAAAAGCGATATAAAGCTAAAACTTCAATAGCACAGCCACCATTGCACAACTTAAATCGAAACTGAAATGTTCTAAAGATATAATTTATAATCAGATTCATGAAATATTGATTTTTTATAGGTTAATTTAACACCAATTCATAAAATAGATAGAAGGATATATACTAAAGTAAAACTTTTTAACGTTTAACTGTTTTACTTTATATATAAAAAACTCCCCTAATCAAAATTCTCAAAAGTTTTTGTTATTCGTGCTCAATTCCCAGTTTTTATTCTTGATAAAAACACTTGAAATTTATTGTTGATGGGATAAGCTATTCCTATGCGCATTTCACTGGTTGCTTAGGCCAGATCATCAGGAAACTTCATCCATAAAGATTTTAGAAAAACTAAAGATATTAAACCAAATAAAAATGTTAAACGTATAAGACTTATAGCAACAGTTCTACTTGTAATAATATCAAAGCTTAAACAAAACAACATCAACAATAAACAGTGGCTTTATCTCATCTTACATTCCCCGCTAAAAAAAAAAAAAATTTTGTATTCCCAAAAATTGAAATTACTTTTTGATAATTCTCAAAATATTTCAAATATTTTTGTCGGCTAATACATGTGAGGAGCAAGTGAAAAGTTACATATTTCTTTCGGATTTCCCTCATTAAATTTTTTATATTTGAAAAAGTATCCTTTTGCTTTGCTTTTCTACAGCTTAAACTAATGTTCGTTAAAAATTTTTTAACAGTATGACATTTAACTTTGTATTATGTATTCTCTTCTTATTTCCGTTTGTCATTTATCATGATACTCTAAATTTCCTTTGTGGTCAGAAGAACTGTTCTTTTCTTTTCCCGGCCACTTCAGTTTTGTGTTTTTGTATTTTGTGAAAGGGAAAGGGAAAGTTTTTTCATAGTATTTTAGTTTTTTGTATTACGTGGTTTTAAAGGCATTAAGTTATAAAAAATAAATATAAAGGAGACATTTTTTTGTAGAAATTTGTTAAACAGCGGAAGTGGGTCAGAACATGGCGTATTTATATTTTTAATAAGTTTAAATTTATAAAATGAATTAATTATAATTGTAAAAAAATAAATTTAATCTTGTCTCTCGGTGTTTGTGATCATGTGAACGAAACTTTGTTGTGAACGAAACTTTACTCAAGGCTTAGATATCAAATATCTCATGTTAAATTTACATTATTTTATTTTAATGGAAAACTGAAGTAAACAATAAAAAATTTATAAAAAAATGTTAATTACCAAAAGAAATATCAGGAATTAATGTTAATTCTTTACAAATCTTTAAATTTTTTATAAAACTTTAAATTTCAAAAGATTTTGTTATTCGTGCTAAATTCCCAGTTTTTATTATTGATAAAAACACTTGAAATTTATTGTTGATGGGATAAGCTATTCCTATGCGCATTTCACTGGTTGCTTAGGCCAGATCATCAGGAAACTTCATCCATAAAGATTTTAGAAAAACTAAAGATATTAAACCAAGCAAAAATGTTAAACGTATAAGACTTATAGCAACAGTTCTACTTGTAACAATATCAAAGCTTAAACAAAACAACATCAACAATAAACAGTGCGTTCATCTCGTCTTACATTCCCCGCTACAATTAGTTGAAATTCTCTCAACATTAATTGTAGTTGTAAGTAGGTTAAGAAAAACAAAATAAAAAACAACAACAACTTACAAAAGATGTTGTCAATTAAGTGTTTTTTAGGCCGTGCACCCGCCTGTTTATTATCAAAAAGTAATTTAAATTTTTGGGAATACAAAATTAAAATTTCAAAAGATTTTGTTATTCGTGCTAAATTCCCAGTTTTTATTATTGATAAAGAATAGCTGATAAGGAATAGCTTATCCCATCAACAATAAATTTCAAGTGTTTTTATCAATAATAAAAACTGGGAATTTAGCACGAATAACAAAATCTTTTGAAATTTAAATTTTGTATTCCCAAAAATTGAAATTACTTTTTTATAAAACTTAATAAATCTTAAGTAATTTTGGCTTCCTTAGCTATTTATCCCTTACAAGGTTTTATTTAGAAGAAAATTAACGTTGTATTTGTATGTACCAGATTTTAGGAAGACAAATTATATAATAACGAAAGTCGGCCATATATTCTTTTTTCAAAGTTCTATAAATATTCCGAAAATAAATAAAAGATGACAAACATTAACGCCCCTATTTATAACTAAAAAATTTTTAAATTTAAAAATGTATACAAAACAAATTTTGTATGAAAATTCGCTTTAATAAACGTTTGTTAAATTCAATAATCGTTTATAAATACGGTGGTAAATGTTTAAAATATATAAATGTCTTAAACAAGAAAACCAAAAACTAAAGTTTCAGCTTCAAAGTCGTTTACATATCCCTTTTTTCTGTAGCAACAACAATTTTTTTAAATGTTATTTTTTTAACACAAATTTTTAATTTAAACAAATCGTTAGAGATTTTTGATGAATGTAACTCAATCTGTCAAGCATTATTTAATTTTGCGATTGAAAAAATAACATCCTTTTAACTATTACCAAAAATGTATTATATTTTTTTGTAAGATGTCAATTTTAAAAACTCTAGAGTAAAATTAACACACGATATCATATTAATTGAATTCCCTTGGTAATAGAAAAAATAAGATAAAGGACTAACAACAGCAAAAAGGATATTATATTACTAAATGAAATTCCCTTAGTTCCAAAGCACGTTTTTAGTAACATTGTGTATCCACCACTTTGATACCCATCATTTTTAAACTTTGATATTCTGACAACCTTTTTTTCTTCTACTCTCGTGTGTGCCAGTCTTTGCAACAGCCATCATTATAATTGGCAATTTTTTTTTCTTATATTCTCTAATATTTCTTTTTTAATAGAACAACAGCTACTTGGTATCTAACATTTGGAAAACAAAAGAAAATAAAAAATTTCAAAGGATACATCCAAAAAACTTATTGCGAAACTCATGACAATGTTTTTATCTTGATAAGTCTAATGGATTGTTTTTTTTTATAGGAGAATAATATTCTTTTCCTTGTTATTTTGTATTAGAGGCTTATAAACATACACATTAAAGTGTCAACACTGTTGAAACGCTGTGTGTTCTTGCACGCTTTTGTTTTATTTTAATAATCAACTAGTCATCATCTTGATCGTGGTTTTTGTCATCATAATCATCGTCGCCGTCGTTTTTATTATTGTTGATGTCAATGAGATGTGAGCGGCAGAATGACACGTACTTTCTTTAAGTTTTTAAAAGGAAAGAGTTAAACAGTTAGAGAAAAAGTCTTTGGAAAATATCTTTATTTATTCTTAAACACATCTAATTAAATAAGTTTAGAAATCCTTAAATCATGCTTAATTAAGGGCCTATAAGAGTTAATGAATTGTAGACCTTTATACAGTCTGGCTTAAACTTCAATTGTAGCTTTCTTTATGGCCTACTTTTTAATTAAATCGTAGATCCTTATGCAGTCCGCTTCTAATTTAAGTCACGGGGGTTTCTATATTGCCAAACTTGGCTTCACAGTCGTAGGGTTAATATGGTTCAAATTAAGCTTTTATAATAAGTGTTTTTTACGGTCGAGTTTTAATTTAAATCGTAGGTCCATAATTATTAATTGAATCGTAGTTGGGTTTAAGTTTGAATCCTACACACAGAAAAAAATCAGTGTGAAATCCTCGAAAAGAAGATTGATTTACCATTTTTCGGTAGTGATTTTGCTTCATAGTAACTTCATGTTAGTTTAACATGAATTTACAATAGCTTGCGAGCAACATTATTTTCTTTTAAAATAACTAAAATTCATGTTAATGAACAGTCCCGTAAAATAAGAGCAAAATTACATTCTTATTGAAATAACATTCTTATTGAATAATCACGTTGAATGAAAGTTATTTCAAGATGAAACAACTTGAATTTCATGAAGAATCGAATTGGTTTGAGTTTGAAATAACAGTAAGAAGAAGTTTCAGGGAGTAAGAAGAAGTTTAAGAAACATTGTAAACACTTACCCGTAGAACCAGCGAGGGAAAGAGAATATAATTATTATTGTTTTTCCTGTAAACACATGTTTCACTTTTTTGTTTTCCCATTTGTTCACAGAAGCACTCACAATTAAAAGACACCAGCAGAATGGCCCGATATGGTTTACGTCATCATTCTACTTTGAAAATTTGATGAACTATTTAACTCAATTATTTTAACAAATAAAATATGGGAATTTGTTTTCTTTTTATAAATAATTTTAAACATGAAAATAAAAAAATGTATGTTTTTCTTTTTGTAGTGCTGTTATTGTCTTTTTAAATATTTTTTTTCTGTGTGTAAGTCTTTACGGGTCGGTCCAGTTTTTGCTTAAATTGTAGGTCCTTATACACTCCCAATTGAGTTATAGCCGTAGGTATATCTCGTCTAGATTGCCGATTTTTTTTCATTGCTCAAAATGAGGACTCTAGTCCTGTTGTTCGCAGTTATTTTCATTGGTCAGTTTAAGCCTTAATTTAAGTTATATGTATATAATTTCTTTTACAGTTTTTGTTTAAGTGTATTTCCTTCTCATTTTTTTATATTTCATAAGTATTTAAGTACGTTTTTCACACAACATACAACACATTATCAACAAAAAAAAATGTATCTTTAAAATAAAAACTCAAACAAAATATTTCGCAGACAGATGAAACTTTAAAAAATTATTCTACCCTAGACAAATAAAAAAAAAAAACTTCAAAAATATTTTTCACATTTTTCCTTTAACAAACCCGGAACAATTGTTAAAAGTTTTTTTAGCTTTGAGTTTTTATAACGCACTTCCTGCTTTCCAGACATTTGAATAACATTTAATATTAACAAGTGGCTAAATAATGATTTCTTAAAGTTTCTTTTGTTCTTAAAGAACTAAAAAGTAGGTTGATGTTGGAAAAGTATTTCTCTGTATAGGAAATGTTTTGTGTTTCGGTTTTCTTAAATAAATGAGATATTTAAAACTTGAAGGAAGGGATAATAGTTACGGGAAAAAACTTAAATTCTTTGATTGTGTAACAACCCATTGTATATGGGTTTTTGCCAGAAACAAAAGTCAAATGTTTAAAAAAATTTTCCAGAATTTCGGTGTCGTATGGTTTATATTAACTTAAAAGAATTTTAAATTGTATAGCCTAGAATTTACAATTCTTAAGCAATTTAAACATTAAATACAAAAAAATATAGAAAATTATGTTCTAACAAATTCATCCGTTTTACTTGACTGTAAACAAATCCCGCCAAAATCTTAACTACAATTAAAATAAACGTAAACCATTAAACCATCTTAGTGACCATTTGTTTCCCTACTTCTTTTTCCCACTTACTTTCCGTTTCATTTTTGGATTAAGACGGATGTTTCATTGTTTTATTTATACTTTTGCTTAGTGTCTTTTAAATTCGCCGTTTGAAATCTCTCTTGGCACATTTGCCATTTTGTTGGCGCGACTTTAAGAAACATTTTTTTACGGTAAATTAAACATTCTCTTTGTTTCCTTTGTTTTTTACAATTTGTCTTAAAATTTGTTGTTTTTATGGCTGCCAGTTGGATTAGAGACAACATGTTGAAACATGCTTAGACAGGTTTAATTGTCGAGATGTTTGTAAACATTAGCGTGTTTATTACTTTTCATGCTTTAACTCTTTAAGAATTTTTCCAATTTAAAAATTCACAACATTATCTTTTTTGTATATGATGTTTATCTTTTGTTTGTAAACTGAAATGTGTATATGAGCGGAACATATTAAAAAATTTTAAGAAGCAAAGAGGAAGAAAAAACCAAAAAATTTTACACGCAATTAAAAAGGTCCTTTAAGAGGATACAAATCTTAGAAGTTCTTTATTTGAATCTTATGTTTTAATATTTTCCACTCTTAATTTTATCTCAGGTATTCATTTATTTCCCATTTTGGCTTTAATCGCAGGAATTTTATAAACCAGTCGAGAAGTTAATCATGCAGGGGATTTTTATAAATTTTATATTTTAAGGTTAATCAGAATGATATCACCAAAAATGATTAAAATAATAACCATAAAGTTAGCCATAGAAAATATCGCCCAAGCCACACATGGCGCAGACAGCTCGAAATTGAAGATCGAATATTGAAATAAAAATATATATAAAATGTATATAAGTTCTTAAGTAATCCACATTTCTTTTAAGTTATTTCAGGTACAGTTTCTGATCTTGGTAGAGATATAAATCCGCTAAAAAACTATGCAGAAGAAATTTCGGATCCAAATTTTAGAACCAAGCATTAGCCTTTTTAAAAGACAAATACAGCAAAAATCGAAAGTAATTTTAGATACCAAATTAATGCTCATTCAATGCTTTTCATGCGGACTAATCCTTGATCCAATAAAAAGTCTTTATGAATATCAATTTGAAATCCAGTTTAGTAGTAAATTAAATATAGTTTTTTCCTTGATTTGCCGGTTTTTCTACAGACAAATATTAAACTAATTTCTATTGCTCTTTAGTGGTTTATTTCGACAACAACCATAGGGGCTTACAAAGGACGATTTAGAATCCAAACTAAGGTTTTTTTAAATGTCAAATGATTTTTCAGTTTGACTTAACTTTGGTATGGCTTTAGTTTTTCAAAGTATTGTTTGACATCAATTTATATTTTTTTAGTTTTGCAATTTCTTCTATACTTTAAATAACTTTTAAAAAATTTTTTCTGTTCCCTGAAATTATATTCATTCCAAAATGGCCATAGACAAAAAAAAAATGTAATGTATTTTGCTTTTAATACACATTTTTTATTATTCCTAAGCACTGGTGTGTAATGACTGCCATGATATCGCCGTTAGGAATTTATTTGCAAATTGCCGCTAATTTTGCAATTTTTACCAAAGTTTTGCCATTCCTTATATTTTTTGGGATTCTTAGTGAATTTTATGGCTTTTTTGATAAATTAAAAATGTTGGCGAATTTTCGCTATTTTAGCAAACTTTTCTGAATTCTCGCGTTAAATTTACTAATAAAATTTGTGTCCATAACTTCTTTTATTTAAAAGGTATTCAGTAAACATGTCTACATATCATTTTAAAATTTCTTAAACTTGTATTTGAGTCGTAACAAAATTTCCTGCTGAGTAAACCAGGGACAATATTACTCGACGTCGACTTAAAAGCGCCTTAGAAAATATCAATTGACTGTCAATAGTAATCGATCGATTATTGTCAATAAAATAGAAAGCGAACACAAAGAATGTTTTGCTTTTGAAAAGATAAAAAAAAGCGACAACTTTCTCGGCGGATATAAAATTTAAGAGTAAAGTTAACTTTAACAAAAAAAAATTAATATTTGTAGACGATATAGAAATTCTATAATTTAAATACTAATAATTATTAGTGCAAACACAGAAACTGGGTTTTTTTGAAATTTTTAGCTAAAATGTGATGTATTTAGAAACTAATTGTAATTGTCTAATGATTTTAAAACTCTTGCATATAAAAACCTTAATTTAACTTTTTTCTCTTAATTTTCTTTAATATTTCAGGCATTATTTATGTATCTTAAAAGCAATTTTTGTCTTTTTTATTTGTTCAATTTATATTTAATTAATTTTATTTCAATTTGATTTAAAAATATTTACTATTTTTGTTTTCGACAAAAAAATTCTAACCCTCTAACCCTAACCACTTATAAAATATTGTATAGGGTTTCACTTAATAATTTATCTTTAATAAAATGCGAATAAATTGAAAATAAAATATTTTACCGTAAAAATATTGTGTGTCATGTTGTTTGGAAATTTATGACTATTTTTTATTTAATGGACATTTTATGATCTTGTTTTAATACAGAAGTTTTTTATTGTTTTTTTTATTTAAATACGTGCTAACGATTTTTATTTATTATTATTAAACACATTTAAAGCAGAATAATAAAAAAAAACCAAAACCTGAAAAAAAATATTGCCGTAAAAAGAAAAATTTTAACAAAATTAATTGAAATCAGGAAAACAGTAGAAGAAAAATACTAATTTAAACTACAGTAGACATGGATAAAAAAGAAAAACTTAAAATTGAATGTAAATTTTTGACCAAAATTGATTTAGAAATAAAAATTTTATACCCCATGCCGTACGATTGATATAAAATTTTGGCTTTATTAGTAGTCCTTTTCAATACAACAATTTCATTAAATTTATCAAGACTCTTATTTGAAAACAAGACTCAATAATGGAGAATTATTTCCTTTCGGCTTTAATAAATTGTATAGTCTAGATTCCTTTAAAACCAAAATTACTTCATGGCGTTTTATTTTTTATTAATTTTTAGAATTTTTCCTCCCTTCTTCTTAAAGAGGGTATGCTTCCGTCAAGGGATACATCCTTAGGTTATTCATCTCTCGGTAGAAGAAAAATTGGGATATTTTTCTGCTTTCTACAAGTTTGATCACAGCGATAAATAGATCTTTCTCTGGTACAACAGGAACAAGTAGCCCCTGGGTTTTTGATTCTTTACTAGTAATTAGTGAGGCTCCTTCGGGTATCACATGATGGCTATGGCTTTTTACCAAAAATGTCGGACTTCTGAAAATTCGGATTTAGGGGCTTATTTTTCAGTACTTGTGAAAAAGTTCAGACTGATCAATCTTTCTGGTTGTTTTTAAAGCGTTTGATTTAACTTGTAACCGAAAATATTGTCCGAAACATTATTTGCAATATTGTAATGAATTATAAATTTGTCCTATCTCCATCTTTCTTTTCCTATCAACATATACTTAACATCCTTTGTTATGTTTTTAAGGACAGAAAGCGCTAGGGACCTATTTGGCCTATGCGGGGTCTTTGTGACCGGCCACTCTGACCTAAGGACACAAAGAGGAAGTTATAGTTTAGTTTAGCCAGCCTGTAAATATTAATTTGAATTTGTTGCCAGAAAATTTGTAATAAGATCTGATAAAAATGTTGATTATGATAAAGGTAATTGCAATATTTTTAAAAATATTTTCTAAGAAGGAAAAGTAAAAAACAAACACAAATCCAATTAACATAAATGAGCTAAAATGAATTTTCTATGAAAATTTGTTCAATAAACCTTTTATAAATCAAAATTTTTTCATGGGTGTAAGTCCGCAGTAGGGACTAATGTATTAGCTTTGTTTAAGTCATTAGTTTTAAATTAGGTTATCTATATCAATAATTTCGAAAACACTTTTATTCATAGTCATGACTTAAACTTAGTTATTGTTGGCTAATTTTCCATCTTTAGGCCTGACCATAGTTTTGTATATGGGCTCGACTATAGCCTGGTCTTTAGTCTCGACAATATTCTAGTTTATAGTCTCTATTATATTTTGGTCTAGCTATAGTTTGGTCCGTAGCCTCTTCTACAGTTTGGTTCATAGTCTCGACTATAGATTGGTTTATTATTATGCCTGATTAATATTATTTCTTTCTTATTCGTAGTGGCGTCCATAGCTTCTAGTGTTAGGTCTATTCTATGGCTTAATCTATATTAGTGACTAGAGTTTGGTCATTAGTTTTGACTATAATTTAATCTTAAGCCTTGTCTTAAGTAAAGAATATAAGAAAGCCTCTTATTTAATTGCATAAATTGGTTAAAAATAAATAAAAATTTTACGAAACCAAATGAAATGTTTTCGTTTACACTTTTTACATTTTATTTACAGTTTTTTTGTTACCTGGTATATTACGCCATTTTCGTTCCACGTATTTTATTAATTAATACTAAAAATAACATTTATTATGCACCACTTATTAAGAATAAAATAAAATTTAAAATCCAGGGTGAAATAAATAATGATAAAAAGTGTTAGATATGTATAAAAGTATTCGTAATGGTTATTGGTACATAAATATGTAACATAATTGGAAATATTTAAAGGGTTTGAAGTGAAAGTCACACATAAAATAAGACTAGTTAGGCATTGCATTGGAATATGTCAGGAAGAAATTGTTGAGTTTAAACGGCCAATTTTTATGTTCATTATGTAGTCTTACCTTAAGTCGTACCTATCGTAAAGCCCATAGTCTAGTCTTAACTCCAGTCACGTTGTTTTGCAAATATTTATAAATTTTTGTAACATTTAGAAAAAGACTGTAAAAAGTTTGATTTTGAACAATTTTTTATTATTATTATTTATTTGGTATTATAAGTGAAAGTTTTCGTATTTTAAAATTTTTTTGTAACTAACAAAATAAATTAACAAAAAAAATTTAATTAAGTATTTATTAACTACTAGTCTAGAAATCATTATAAATTTTAATAAAACTTGCCAAATGAACGTGAACTAGTCTGGTCTACAAATCTACAAAATGTTATAATAATCAATAAAAATAATAAATGATAAAAAACAAATCAACCACAAATTTTTATAAATTTCTGTAAAACTTGCAAAATGAACGTGGAGCTGCCTGTTTTGCAAATTCGAAAAAGCTGAAGGCCATTTTCTTTAATATAGATGACGGCCCCTTTATTCCCTGTTTCATAAGGTCCTATTTTTTTATTAAACTTTTTATATTATTGTTAAATAAACTAGAAAGAAATGTGTAATTTGAAGGCATCACTATTTTTAAATCGAGTTTACTTCCATAAATATTTCTGAATTATTACAAAACTTGGCATATGAACGTAGAAGAGTCTGATCAATTATCTTAAAAACCTGCACAATATTTGATTTACAATAGCAAGCGAAAGCCATTTATCCTTTTTTGTATGGTAATAAAAAAATTAATTTTTTTTGCCGTTTTTGCTTCTTTTAAATAAAAAAAATCACTATAATTTATATAAGTTGTTATTGCTCTAAGAGATGCTTTAAATTATTAATTTCAAAAAGTTCTATAACGCAATTTTTAATTTAACGTGCATTACGAGTTATGGTTTTATTTATTTATATTAAAATTGATTTTCTATGCTCTTTGTAATTCCTATATTATAATGACAGAATTTTCTAAATAAAGGTATAGTGTTTCTTTTCTCCACATTTTTTTCAGTTTTTGTTGTTTCAATTTTTGTTTCATTGTTTTTAATTTTCTACAAAACTCATCAGAAAAGTCAACAACCTCTCAGGGTATTTTATTAAATATCTACATGTTTAAAATGTAGAAAATTGTTTATTTATACTCCCTGCAAAAACAAAGACATTTTAGTGGGCTTGTTTTTCCATACTCTTATCCGATTTAAAGCTATAAAAAAAGGAAATTTGCTTTGTGAGTTTTGAAAAATCTATGACACAAATGAATAACAAGAGAGAATGGTAACCAAAAAACAAAATTGCTTACAAATTTAAAGGCAACATAGTGTAAATAGGACTGAAATAATAACATAAAAAAACAAGGAACAAATTGTTTAAACATGCAATCAAATATGTAGAAGAGATACAATGTCAGACATGAATTATTTATAAAACAAAGATATCTAAAAATGTTAAGAAGAAAACCAGGGATCTAAATAAAGCAAACAAAGAAGCGGTAAAATAGCAAAAATGCTAAATAAATATTAATAAAGCACCTTAAAGTAAGCTTTAGTTATTAATATTTATAGCCCAACTGTTACCTGGAAGCAAAAAAACAAAAATTATAGTAAATTTCTCTTAAAAAGTCCTTATAGTATTAAATAATTGCTAAGATTTTTTTAAATAAAAATTCCCTAAAAAAACTAAAAAGTGCATCGTGTTCTATTAATAAATAAAAAAAATTATTCGAAATTATTTTTTAATCAGTACCCTAAGCGTCCTTGTTTCATCTATTCAAATTCACATATAAAGTTTTATAAAATAAATTAAAATCATTTATTAGAGGTATAACTTTAAAATGCGGAATTCATGGCAAATTTTTAAGAGCTTAGTAAAATATAAAATTGTTTTAAATATTTATCATCGCTAGCTCTGACCTTATCCAATCTTTCTGGCAACATATGGATTCCACTCCAAACGAATTGTTAATGTTTCTAAGGCCAAGTATATTTTATTCTAAACTGCAGCGCATTGAAGAAATATAGAAATGCATCGAGAATGAATGAATTGAACTTAATACCACATAAATTATTAAAGACACAAACAACAGGGAGTAGAATATACGACACAAAATACTAAAAAATGTTAATAAAGACACCAATCATGTGAATCCCGCATTTTATTCACTCAGTAAGTAAATTTCTCTTCCATATATCTTTCTCATATTGATTAATATTTGTATTTATTGCACATTATTATTAAATTATTAAATTCCCGTAGTTCCTAGGTGGAACACAGGGCCTCATTTAATGCACATAAAATATATTGGTGCTTTTATTTTTACATTAATGAACATGGTCATTTATTAAAGTTATAGTTTTAATACATATTTTATATGTACAAAATTGATTTATATTCCCTGCCATGACAGCAGCACAAAGAGGGCGAGTCAACAAAAGTTAAATTTATTTGTTGATTTTCGTTTCACTTTTGACTTTCGATTTATGCTCTAATTTGTGTAAGTTAACGCTGCATTTGTTAACAGCAATAAAATAATAAATGCTGACACCATGTCTACTAAATTGCAGCACACTGTGAGAACATCCGCTAGTTGCAAAATCAAATGATCCAATTACCAACCAAATTCCGGGAAATAAATCATGCGATGGAATAGATGGAATTGTGCAAGTAGAATATAAGAAATGAAAATTGTTAATTTTAAGTTTAGTTCTAAATATTCTTTCGGCCTGGAGGTAACTCCAAACAAAAATAAATTTTTTTTAAATAAAAAACTTTTCGAGTTTTAATTGGCGCCCGAGCAGGGACCCGAAAAATAAGAAAAAAAAACACAATAAAAAACATACCAAGACAACCCAGAGTGTCTTGAGTAATCGTACGTGTGTTATATTATCCTTTTCGGTTTCCCAAGTGTCCCCGCGGTCGGAACTCCCGCGAAGATTGTGAAGAACGAGGCCCCCAAGTATCTTAAATAGAAAAAGGGACGGTGTTGCACACCAGCCGCTTCACTGGACATTTAAAGTGGTATAAGTTTAAGTTAATAATAAGTGAAAATTAAAAATAAGTGAAAGTGAACAATAAGTGAAAATTAAAATTAAAAAAAGGAAAAAATCTTTTTTTAGACTGTTGAAAAATAAATCTTAAAACTTTTAAATATTTAAATAAATCTAAAGAAAAATTTTGCACAGGAATAAATGTGGACAAAATTATTCTCCTATTGATATAAATTGGTTTTAAGTGCTAAATGATTTATTAAAATAAAAATAAAAACCAACAAAAGCTTGAACATAAATATAATACAGAAATAAGAATTGAAAAACAAAAGAACCATTTAGTAAAAGCTAAGAAAAAAAAATTCAACACAATTAAGAAGTAAAAAGTGCAAGAAAAAAGAACTAGTTAAGGAAATAAAAATTGAAGAAAAAAATAGAACTAAGTGTCCAAATATCAGATTAAGAAAAAAAAAACTTAAACAAATTAAGAAACAAGTGAATAATATAAAAATAACAATAAAAATAAAGATGAAAAATTAATCCAAGATAAGAAAAAACAACAACAACAACGTTATTACAAAGGCAAAAACAGCGACAACAACCTACAAAATTAAAGAAGCAACATCAGCATTAGATCATCATGTTCCAGACAACAACATTATTGTAAGAACATTATTTTTTTATTTACAAAATTTATATTAGCATTAAGTTAAGTAAATCAGGGATCGCGGTAATAAAATTTTTTGAATAAAAGAAAATATAACTTTTTTTTTTTGCTTAAAGAAAAAGAAACGTTTTCCTTTAAATATGTCGAATCCAAATAACCTTATCCGACCTGCAATAATAAATCCCTCCAATCCCAATACAACCCCAAATCCCGCACCTTCCGTGCAGCATGGACAGAACGTGAATCCTGCTCTAATAGCGAGCATAGTACAGAACGTATTAGAAACACAATTTCAGGGTCTATTACGGACAAACTCACAAATAAATTCGGACTCTACTAATTTCTCGGATCAGACGATCGATCCATCCCCTGATAATAATATTTCGGACTTAGACAAGGTTCCCGACGTAGTGAAATGTTTGCGTAATTTTTCTGGTAATCCAATGGAGTTTAGCTCCTGGAAAAAAAGCGTGGATCGAATTCTTCAGATCTACGAACCTATTAGAGGCACCCCCAAATATTATGGCATCTTAACCATTATTCGTAATAAAATTATTGATAAGGCGGACGCTGCCCTTGAATCGTACAACACGCCGTTAAATTGGCAAGCGATATCCAAATGTCTGACGTTACATTATGCGGACAAAAGAGATATACGCACGCTAGAATATCAAATGATATCCTTGGTGCAAGGAAATCGGACGGTTCAGGAATTCTACGGTCAGGTATATAACCAATTATCACTTATCTTGAACAAGATTGCCTGTATGGATCTAGCGAATGAGCCTTTACAGCTTTTTACTCAATCATATCGGGATAAGGCACTCGATACTTTTGTTCGAGGACTTAATGGTGATTTATCGCGTCTTCTAGGCATGAAGGAACCCGTGGATTTGCCACAGGCTCTTCACCTATGCCTCAAACTGGAAAATCAGAATTTTCGTTCTGATTATGCCCAGCGAAGTCGAAATTTTTCTAATGGAATTTTTAGTCAACCGATTCAAAAATCAAAACCGAGGTTCCAACAGAAGAACCATCCAAACCAGCAACAATTTTATCCTCAAATTGCATACATACCGCGTCCTCAAACTAACACTTATAATCAAGTACCGTTTCAAAATCCGAATTTTCATTATAATAGGAATAACCATCAACACATGTATTTTCCTCCTCAACGTCCGGTAGCACCTAAACCACAGCCTAGGCAAGAGCCTATGGAAGTTGACCAAAGTATGCAATCAAAAAGGGTGAATTACATGAATCGACCAAGACAGAATGATTTTTATGGTAAAAGACCACCACAGGCACCATTTCATGCCCCAGCAAATAAAGTACAGAGAAACTTCCATTTAGACGCTTCTAATGCTGTACCAGATGGAGCATATTATCAAGACTACCCTCAGGAAGAAAGTGAAGCCTATAGCAACTCGGAAAATAACGATTTAAGTTATTTGCACGATTATCCTCGGGAAATTAACGAAAAAACAGTAGAATATCAAGAGGAGCAACCAGTTGATGTTAGCGACCTTCATTTTTTAGGTTAACAGATTCATCGTTGCCTTATGTACGATGTAAAACAGAAACTGGAGAAATTCTCAATATTTTAATAGACACAGGGTCTACAAAAAACTACATACAGCCATCTCTTTCGAAAACAATTATACAAAATCAAAAAAATTTTTATACAAGATCAGTAGCCGGTGACATCGAAATTAGTAGTCATACGTTTATTAATCTTTTCAATATAAGGGACAAAAAGTTTAAATTTTACATCCTTCCTAGCTTAAAATCTTTTCATGGCATTTTAGGAAACGATAGTTTGAAACACTTAGGAGCAGTTATTTACACCAGAGATAGTTACTTGTTGCTTGAAAACGGAACCAAAATTAAAATTCATCAAAGAAAGTCAGAATCTATCAATATGATCAAAATAAGGGATGAACATATGACAAATAAACAAAGCAATATTATTACCGAATTGACAAGGAAAGTGCCAAATTTATTTGCTGAACCAGATATGAAGTTAACATATACCACCAAGGTTATAGGAGAAATTCGAACAAGAAATGATACGCCAGTATATACTAGATACTATCCTTACCCCATGGCTTTAAAAGCTGAGGTAGAAAACCAGATTCAAGCAATGCTTAATGATGGCATCATAAGGCCATCACGTTCTCCATACAACTCACCAGTATGGATTGTTCCAAAAAAACCGGACTCAGCAGGAAATAAGCAGTACAGAATAGTAACAGATTATAGGAAGCTTAACGCAGACACTATAGCGGATAGATATCCAATTCCGGATATTAATGAAGTTCTTGCGCAATTAGGGAACAATAAATTTTTTTCGGTACTCGATTTGAAGAGCGGATTTCATCAGATCCCGCTAAAAGAATCTGATATAGAAAAAACAGCTTTCTCCATTAACAATGGAAAATATGAGTACACGAGATTACCTTTTGGCTTAAAAAATGCCCCGTCTATATTTCAAAGGGCGCTTGACGATATATTACGTGAATGTATCGGAGTATGTTGTTTCGTTTATATCGATGATATCATTGTTTTCAGTCAAAACGAGGACAATCATGCCCGCGATTTAGAAAAAGTTTTCAAAATTCTTGAAAGTGCGAATATGAAAGTCCAATTGGACAAATGTCATTTTTTTAAAAAAACAGTTGAATTTCTAGGTTTTATAATTTCTTCTGAAGGAATTACAGCAAATCCAAACAGAATAGAAGCCATATCTAAGATTCCGCCGCCCAAAACACTAAAAGAGTTAAGATCATTTCTAGGTCTGTCAGGGTATTATCGCCGTTTCATTCAAGATTATGCGAAACTCGCTAAACCTCTGACATCCCTTTTAAGGGGGGAGGAAGGACATACGTCTAAAAATCAATCTTCAAAAATTAAAATAAGCCTTAATTCAGATGCTATTGCAGCTTTCAATAAAATAAAATCAACTCTTGTTTCTGGAGATGTAATGTTGGCATATCCGGACTTTAGCAAGGAATTCACACTAACTACTGACGCATCAAATTTTGCCCTTGGTGCCGTTCTTTCGCAAGAAGATAAACCGATCATCTTCATATCTAGAACGCTAAACAAGACCGAGGAAAGTTATGCCGCTAATGAAAAAGAACTGTTAGCAATTATATGGGCATTGAATTGTTTAAGAAATTACCTATATGGTACTGCTAAAATAAATATTTATACTGACCATCAGCCCCTTACTTATGCGTTAAGTAATAAAAATAATAACACTAAGATGAAGCGTTGGAAGGCTATTTTAGAAGAATATAACTATCAACTGCACTATAAACCAGGGAAAATAAATGTCGTCGCCGATGCTTTGTCAAGAATTCCACCTGAAATAAACACACTCACATCGAGCGAACATAGTGAAGAAAGTTCCGCTCAAAATTTGATATACTCTGTAGAAGTACCTATTAACGTGTTCAAAAATCAAATCTTTCTTGAGCAAGGTCAAACTCAGTCATATGAATTTAAGATAATTTTTCCAACTTATCATAGACATCTAGTTATGGAGCAATATTACGATTCAGAAAATCTCATAAGAATTTTAAAGCGCTATTTAAATCCATCTGTCGTTAACTGCATTAAAGCCGATGAGCGCATTATGGGAAAAATTCAGGAGATATATCCTTTTCATTTTAGCGCTTATAAGGTAAGGTTTACGCAATTACAAGTCGAAGACGTCATTAGTGAGCAGGAGCAAGAAAATTTAATTCTGCGCACACATAATCGTGCACACAGAAGTGCCCGCGAAAATAAAATTCAAATTATCGAGAAATACTATTTTCCGTCTATGAACCATAAGATCAATAGAATAATAAAGAATTGTATAGTCTGTAAAGAGAACAAGTATGACCGTCATCCAGCAAAACCAGAGATTCAACCAACCCCCATTCCACAATTTCCAGGGCAAATTGTCCACTTTGACATCTTTATCACAGATAAACATTTAGTTTTAACGGCCATAGATAAATTTTCTAAGTTTGCGGTAGCAAAAGTGATTAAATCCAGAGCTGCCGAAGATATCAGGCAACCTTTAAGGGACATACTTTATTTTCTTCTTCCGGAGACCATAATCTTTGATAACGAAAAATCTTTTAACTCAATTACCATAAACCATATGATAGAAAATGAATTAGGCATTAAAGTTTATCGCACAGCGCCTTACACCAGTTGTTCAAACGGGCAAGTGGAACGATTCCACTCGACGCTGCAAGAGATCATGCGATGTCTTAAGACTGAGAGAGCTCATGGTACATTTGAGGAATTGCTAGAGAGATCAGTAAAGGAGTATAATTTATCAGTTCATTCAACGACTAATAAGAAACCTGTGGAATTCTTATATGGCAGAAATATTAGCAGAGACCCAGAGCAATTAGAACATTCTCGTAGGGAAACAATGCGTAGGATACAGGAAAGACAAATACATGATCTTAGTTACCACAATAGATCGAGAGATCCACTGAAGACGTACTCGGACGGAGACATTATATACGTAAGAATTAATAAGCGACACGGTAATAAACTTACTGCAAGGTACAAAAAAGAAATAGTAGCTAGTAACGGCAATTCTACGGTTAAAACAAGATCGGGAAGGACTGTTCATAAAAATCGCATAAAAACCTGAAATTTCGGTATCTATTCTTTTCCAGATCAATTCTAATAATTTGCAAAGCGGAATTCCAGATAGTTGACTACACGTCCGCTCACATCGTAGTCATTAATGATGGACAAAGTAAAGTGCAAGACGGAGTTTTTAGAATTATCCATCCGATAGACGTTAATCAATACGACACTTTTGTAAAAGAGACCAAAACCTTTGTTGAACGGAATATCCCAAAAACCAATCCCTTTTATTCTATCCTTAATGAAGACATAACACAAGCTTTGGACCTAATCCAAAGCATTGTTCCTTTTAGTAACGTTGATAATAATAAAAGAAAAAGTAACAATAATAGTACTAAAGATAATAATACTAGTAATAAAAATGAAGGAAGTAAATTTTTAAGAAGTAAAAGATCATTTAACATTATCGGGACTGCATGGAAGTACATCGCTGGCACTCCAGACCATGATGACTTCGAAATGTTAGATTTCAATATAAATGAATTAAATGAAAGTAATAATAAACAGATTGTTATTAATCAGATGTTAGATGACAGATTAAATAATGTAACAAAAATAATAAATGAAATGTCAAATGCCATAGGCAAAAATGATTATTTAAATAATGAAATAGCTTTAAGTTTGCAAAGTCGAATAAGACTAATAAAAGAACAATTGATTAATATACACTATGCCATTCAATGGGCTAAAAGTGGAGTGATAAACTCCATTATTTTGAATAAATTAGAAATTAAATTAGCATTAGAAAAATTAAACACAGAAAGGATGCCATTCGCATCTAATGAAGAGGCAATGGAATACGCCAAAGTAAATGTTATATATAAAAATTCAATGATATTGTATGTAATAAAAATTCCATTGACAAATGAAGAAATATATGAAAATTTATTATTATATCCTGTAAAAAAAAATGAAAAAATTATAAAGTTATCTTTCAATAAAATCATAAAGAATTCAAAAGAAACCTTTGGTATAAAAAGTAATTGTCAAAAATATAATTCTGTTAGAATTTGTAAGAACGACCAATTAATAAATTTAAGTAATAATACATGTTCCACAAACATCATAAATAGTTTACCATCATATTGCACTTACACCAACAGTCAACATATCCCGTCAATCGAGAATATACTTCCTGGAGTGATCCTGCTTAATGATTACAACGGTACTATACTAATTGATGAAGTTAAACACCATCTGTTTGGCACTTACCTGATAAAATTCTCAAATACAACAATAGTGGCACAAGATAAAATATATCGTAACTTCGAAGCCCCACAGATAGAACCTGTTCCCGCTGTTTT
Source organism: Pollenia labialis (assembly GCA_949318255.1). Taxonomy (NCBI): domain Eukaryota; kingdom Metazoa; phylum Arthropoda; class Insecta; order Diptera; family Polleniidae; genus Pollenia; species Pollenia labialis. The sequence goes on from OX439142.1 coordinate 736,987, forward strand.
ACAACATACACCCTCAGAAAAAAGTTTAGAAAATATCCTGACTCTCGAAAGCCTAAATGATTTACACATCAGTAATATTCGCAGAATCAAAACATTAGCCTTGGGAACTATTATCAATGGAGGTTCAACTATGGTTTTCTTACTGGCCTTTGTAGCTATTGGTTCCTTGATTCTTCATCTGTATAAAAATTCGCGAAGAGTAAATGTGGTCCATCTAAATGCAGAAAATGCAGCTTCACCATCTGAAACAGGAATTACCTTAACTAATATTCAACCTACAAACAATATGCGTACATCAAGTTATCGGATAAATAATATCCCATATTTTTAATAAAACAATTGTGGGCAATTGTTCTTAAGAGGGGAGGAGTTAACGCTGCATTTGTTAACAGCAATAAAATAATAAATGCTGACACCATGTCTACTAAATTGCAGCACACTGTGAGAACATCCGCTAGTTGCAAAATCAAATGATCCAATTACCAACCAAATTCCGGGAAATAAATCATGCGATGGAATAGATGGAATTGTGCAAGTAGAATATAAGAAATGAAAATTGTTAATTTTAAGTTTAGTTCTAAATATTCTTTCGGCCTGGAGGTAACTCCAAACAAAAATAAATTTTTTTTAAATAAAAAACTTTTCGAGTTTTAATTTGTACATTATTTTTCGATAGTTGATTTAAGTTTTATATACATATTGCACTTAATCAACAAGAGGGTATTAACCCAAAAGTTAAAAATTTTCAAAAACAATTTGTAATTTTACAAACATGAAAATGTAGACAAATATTACGTGTCGATTTCTTCCAAAAAAGTGTAAAAAAAAATTCGAGTTAATGCAGTCTTGTTGATCAAGTGCGACATATTATCATTAAAATTCATTATTACTTTAATTAATAATTCAGTTTAGTTTTGCAATATAGCACATTTCATGCAAAAATGCCAAAATGTTTTCTTTTGTTTTTTTCATTAAATTTATTACACAAACTAAAATTGATTTAAAGTTAAACATAAAAAGTTTATTGCAGAGGAAAGAAATATTTGAAAAACTTCAATATTCGTACTAACATTTTAATTTGTGTCAAATATCTAACAGAACATGCAGACGTGTTAGCAAACATGCTGTCAGAAGCAACAGATTCTTGAACAACTATACACTACGCAATCTTGGTGAGAACTTAATAACATACAGAGATATTTCACCCAATGGCTGGATCAGATACTCTTATACCATACATTACGATGTGAATTACAATACTTTGAAGAGTGGTGTTGTCTTTTAAAATTTGAGTTTTATAGTAGAGTCGATAAAACTCATAACTGTTTGCGCCGAAGTGACTACCGCAATGACCAAGTAGCCATTCGATAACAAGGCATACGCAAAAAGTAAAATCAGTTTAAAAAATAAAAAAATTAATAAATTAGAATACTGACAGTTTTTCAAGTCAGACTATAGTCTAGACTTATACTATACTTAACTTTACGACAGGCAATAGATCAGAATGCAGTATCAACCAGCGACATTTCTTCAAAACTTTATGCAATGTCCAAACTTGCAAGTCCAAACCATATCCTAGTCTCCAGTCAAGGCTAACACTTGCTTTAAAGTCAGATTATACTCTAGTCTCTAGTCCAGCCAAAAGGCTAGTCCAAATATTTGTTTCTAAATTTTTCACCTCTGCAAAAAAAATTTTCTAATTTTATTTCTATTTGAAAAGTCCTTCTTTTTTTATTCACTTTATTTATATATTGAGATTTTTGTAGATGATTTTAATATTTTCTATGTGACTTGGAGATGAAATTCGAAATTGGCTAAAATGATTTTAAGGGTTATTGATTAAATTATTCAGGGTTCATTAAACACAATGTTGGCTTGAGGGAAAATAAGAAGACTGATAAAAAAGGAAAATTATCAGAAAAAATTTAAAAAACTAAAGGCCTCAAAATATTGAGATAATGTTATTTTAAATTAGTAATAAAGTTGAATTTTCCTTAACAAACTTGAGGTAGTCAAATGAATAAATATTAAAAAACTGGCTGCTTGTTTAGAGATGTTTTTAATACATGTGTTTCTTTCCTTTTATTAACTTTCCACATTAACCTTTGTTTCCTGTGTGCCAGACCATCCACAAATTTGCATTACTGCTGGCTAATTTGCATTCCCGTTTACATCCTTTCAGGCGTATGGGAAATGGTAATAAGATGCATTAAATATTCTTTATGGTTTTGCATAAATGATTTACCGCAACCATCCTGAACAACTTGCAACTGCAACTTATACTAAATTATCCTCCTCATCATCATTTGGTTCGTTATACACTTCGTCATTTAGCATCAGCTTGATGCCAGACTTAAAGAATTTAAAATGACAGAAATTTAAGCATGCCATTCTGCAATTCCTTCCTATCTCTTTATCCTTCTCTCTTATATTTCTCTAAAGGATTTTCATAAGTAGAATGTCATTATTAAAACCATTTACTGCATACGATTTATTTCCAAACCAAAAAGAGCATTTGTTTGGACTTTATTCTTTTCGTTGTTATTTAAATGTATGGCCAAAAACTGTTTAAAGTTTTAATATGATTTCATTTGCTTTAAAGTTCCTTTTAAAGAAGTGGTAAGTGAGACGCATTAAAAATGGAAATTTGTACATCAAGTACAGCTGTCGCTTGAAAAATCTTCACATTTTCATTAACTGAAGAGGACTGAAAGTTTTAAATTATTCTGTAGTTAAAATAAGCTGCGCGTTTTGTAAAAAAAAAATTATTTTTATAATGAAATCATGTCATATTTAATAAAGCATTTCCCTAAGATAAAAAAAACACTCTCAATGACAGTATGTCTAAAGAAATACAGTCAGTTTTAATGTCTGTTTAACTATAGAAAACCGGACATTTTTAGTTTTAATGTCAGTTCTCTTATAGAAATGCAGTCAGTAATTTTCAGTGCCCTTTTACCTCCTATAGAATAGCAGTCCCTTTCACTTTCTATGGGAAACCAGTCACTTACAGTGTCAAAAATTATATAGAAAAGCGGTCACTTTCAGTGTCACAGTCTCTATAAAAAACCAGTCAGTTTCAGTTTTCCTATATAAGAGCAGTCACTTTCAGTGTCAGTTTAACCTATAGAAAATCATGAAATTTAAGGGGCAGTTTTCATATTTAACTATAGAATATAGTGACTTTCATTGTACGTTTTCCTATAGAGAACCCAGTTATTTTAGAGTTTTAGAAAAATATTCGCTTTTAGTTCCGGGTTTTCTATAGAAAAAAAGTTACTTTTAGTGTCAGTTTTCCTATAGAAAAGCATTAAATTTAAAGTAAAGTTATAACAATGGAACACTTCATATACACTTTCATAAATCTTGAAAACGGACCCAAAAATCTTTTTTTAAGCAGTTACTCTTTGTCATGCAATAATTTTTTTTGAATTTATTATTGGAAAGAGAGTCAGCTTTCTTGTAGCCACTTTTAATGTAATTTTCTAAAGAATTTTCCAACTTTTTCCAAAAAAAAAACATAACTTTTTAAATTTTTGTATTTTCCATGTTTATCACTGTTTTTGCATGCATTTGGGAAGTTTTCCCAGCTAATTCAAGCTCGTAAATTTTCTATTAAAAAGTTTTTTGCTAAATTTTACAGTTGCTTAAAATTCCATATTTTTATCTTCTGCGAAAATAATCGAAAATATCATAAATTTATTTGAAAATTTTCGCTCAAAAGTAAAATTCAAACTAAAAACTTTTGACAGCTCAAAAAAGGAAATATCACTGTTAAACTAACAGTGAGAGGGAAAATGAATTAAAAATAAATTGCGCTTTGCCATATCAGCCAACTAACAAAACGCAAAAACCGAAAAACTTTAACGAAACTATTTAATTGTAGTCAGGGAATGGCAAATGTCTAAAGTAAATGGCAAGAGGAATACAGTACTGGATGCCAACAACTACTTTAAATAGGGCAATAATATTTAACTCATACTTACACCAACACACTCTTGTGCTACTATTCCACATTTTTAATGGTTAAATAAATCGCGTTTTAATATGGAGGAAGTGTATGTAAGTGTAATTGTATGTGTAACAGAAACTTGTTGGTTTGCTTAACTAAATCTTATTGAAAAAAAAATAGTTTTTAATCTTTAAACATGTCTTGGTATTGGTTGGCATATAATAGTGTGTATATGTGTGTGTGGTAACAACGACAATATGCTGCAAATTGTAATTTCCTTGACAAACATTGATGTGGTACAAAGATTTATGGGTTATATTTTTCCCCGTTTCCTTTTTCCACACATTTTAAAAAAATAATAAAATAAAGCAATTGTATATTGGCAAAAGCCAAATAAATAAGCGTAACAACTTTGTATAGCAATGGAAATGAAATTGTGTCTTAAAAATACAGACAGTTTTTTTAAGAAATTTTTTTACCATTGACAGGGGAAAAATAGATAATAATTTCTTATTTGTTTTTAACAACAACAAAAAAACTACTGCAAAACTATCTGAAGACACTTTACTTACAAGTTTTTAAGAACATTTTATTTTTATAAAAAGAACCAGCAAAAAGGTTAATAATTTAAATGTATTTGAAACACAACTGCATATTTTGGAATACACTCATGATAGCATACAAAAAGGTGGAGAAAATCGTCTTAACATTTGCTGTTCTTTCAAGCATCCGTTTTTAATACTTTGTAATACTTTGCATTTACTTACGAAAAGAACAACAAGACTTTTTTGTATATGGTTGCTTCAAAAAAAATGGAATTTGTGCCAGTTTCTGACAAAAGGAGTTGCCGGTATTTACCTTAAAAAAAAAGATAACATAGTAAACAAACTATAAGAGGAAGAATAACAAAGTGACTTTTTGTTTACATACCAGGAAGGGATTCTGAAAGTTACAGCGCTTCTTGTTAACAAGATTAACACTCAAAGTGACTAGTTTGCTTTTAAGGACCGTGACACTAGAAGTTGTGCTAACCTGTTAAAAAAAGCTGACACTGAAAGGAAACTAATACTTTAAGTGACGGGGTATTCTTTAGGAATCACTAGCACTGAAAGTGACTGGATTCTTTAAAAAAACTGCCATGGAAACTGAATTATTTCCTTTAAAGGAAACTGACACAGAAATTGTCAGGTTTCCTTTATAGAGAACGAAAACTTTAAATTGCGGATGTCATCTAAAAAGACTGACACTGAGAAGAAACTAACGGAATGGGATTTTTTTTTCTTTTTAGATGATATCCTGCTAACAAATAACACTGAAAGTGACGAGTTTTCTTTTTTGGGAAAACTGATACTAAAAGAGACTGCTGACGTACATATTTCCTTTAAAAAAACTGACACTAAAAGGTGTTTATATCCTGTTATTAAATTTACACTTAAAGGAAACTAGCACTAAAAGTGACTGGATTTCCTTTAGTAGAACGGATGCTGAAAGTGACTGGTCTCTTTTTCAACTCTGAAACTCTCACTGAAATTTACGGGTTTTTCTTTTTGGGAAAACTGACACAGACTGATTTGCTTTTATGAACTCAAAGTGTCTGGCTTCCTTTTTGGGAACACTGATTCTAACTTTTATTATGGATAACTGACACTGAGTATTACTGGTTACCTTTTTGGTAAAACTGACACAGTTAGTTAATGGCTTCCTTTAGGAAACTGAAAAAATTTATTTGTTTTTTTTCCTTTTTTTTATATAATTTTCTCTTGTGTTGTTCCTTAATTAGTATAATTTTTTGCTTAAAGTTAGTGAAGTAAAGTTATCGTCATATAAAAAACAAAATGGCCAATGATAATTTTTAAAAAAATTTCATGAGAGATAAACAACTTAAAAGGAAGCACCCCATTGTGATTATAACAACGATTTTTGTGGCAAGTATCATTAATTAAGTATGAATTATGATATTCTGAAAAACAGTTTTTGTTATTACAATAGTTTTCTTTTTAATTGTGTTTTTTATCGCTGCTTAAAATTTTTAAAAATAATGGCAGGTCGTTTTGCATTTTAAATAGCGATTTGTTTCTTTTAATGCTTAAGGTTAACATCAATTTTCGGTTTCCTTTTCATTATATAAAAATATTGTTTAACCTTTAGGTTTCCATCTTTTTCCTTTTAATGTACTTGTTTATAATTTTGTAGTCATTTCTGGCAAAACAGAATAAAAAAGTTGCAGAAAGCAACTTGTATTGTATAATAGTATTTGTGTATAAGTTACAAAGATAAAGAAATTCTTTTATTTATTTATTTTTGTTATTTTTCTTTTACTTCCACTCTTGAGTTTGTTTTAATTCTAGCAGCATAAAAAATAGGGAAAACTACTTTTGCTTTAAATGAAATATTGTGCTGAGATTACTCATTAAAAAAATCGAAATAAGCCTGTACTCTTTTTTGTAACTGTATAATACAGCTCATTATATCTCTATAAAATGCAAGTGTTTATGTTTTTATGTAAAGAGGATATGGGCACAGTAGGGTGAAACCTTTTGGGATAAGGAGAAAAAGTGTGTGGTGTTTGTTACCAAAATGGGTTAATTAAGGAAAAATTGTAATTAAGTAGATGTTGTAGTTGAATAATATAAAAAAAATTCAAATGCATTGCCTACTTTTAGGTTACCTTTTTGATATTTGATCATAATAACTTTATAAAAGAATAAGATGCTTAAGTACAAGTATTAAGTTTAAAGAAAACTTTCTTGGTAATGAAAATTTTAAAATACTTAAATAAGATGACTTTAAGATTAGTTAAATATAATTAAAAAATCAAGTGCCTTGTTTCGCACGTCAATAAAATTAACTACTGTCTTGCAGAAAAGCTCGCTGAAAGATTATTATGTGTTACATGGGAAAATAAATCACTCTAAGGGACTATTAAAAAGGTTTATGTTCTTTTCGATTTAACCCAAACCTTTGCCATATTTTGTGGTATGTTTAATGACTAATAAAGATTGCTGTCTACTTTTAGTTCAAAGATAAATTTTAAATTTGTTTAATTACAAATATACAAAATGCTGCTAAGCAATTTATACTCACTCTATGAAATTTAGATTTTGAGGTAAGACTTATGAATACCACAATTGAATCACTAAGTGCAGAAAGGGAACTACTGGCATTCACGTCAACTTCAAATTAAAGTCAGTTGTCCGCTCTAATGCTAAAAACATTTAACTTACATTGACTACACTGCCTAAGTTGATTATGTCAAAATTGATGTTTTGAAGTAGTTCCCTTTCTGCACTTAGCGATTCAATTGTATTAACTATTAAAGGTTGTTGAACATTTTTGTAATAAAAATTTTTATCTATACTAAAGCAGTTTACAAAATTACAAATTGTGTTCAAATTCCAGTTTTATTTTATTATTGCCATGTCTAGAATCGACCACCAAGAGTTGTATATAAGGTAAGGTTAGGTTCCATTGGCAGTCACAATTATGCACGATTTCGACCAAACAGTTTGAGTATTAAGTCTCCGAATGCCCGGCAAAGACAGAGAAGATGTTCTGTTATTTCTGTTATAATCGCGATTAGGTTCCTGAGGTAAAGTCTGGACAGCCTTTATGCCAGTGGTGGGCGAAACTCCTATATCATACGCCAAAGCGCTACGATTGAAGGTGGTTCCTGCAACGAATCAGGCATACAGTTTCCAGGTATGGCCCTGTGTCCAGGGAGCTAATGAAGGGTAAACACTTCATAGCGCAGATTTAGTGGACCTTCCCTTCGTATAGACGTGTTAAGCCCTCACCATGAAATCATGTTCCAGTGGAAAGACTAATTAGTCTAAAGTCATTAGCTTAAGAGTGATATGTCTTGCCACCCTTGGGAAGGAGACAATCTTGTGGGGATAGTCTAAACCAGGTCTGGAGACTTAAAGGGATGGAAGCTGTTGACCTTCACAGCATCAGTACTGCCTGGAAAGTATGTATTCATCGAAACCTCAAGGGTGTATTGACTGTCCATGGTCCAGGATACATATGCCTTCTGTACATACGATGCAATAACCGGTCCTCTGCGAGGTATTTATCACATCGATGTTCTTCCTAATAAGATTTTTTAATCCATTCAGTGATATATTTTTTTTTTTTTATTAATTTTTCACCTACCTACCATAAATACTACCATTCTCGTATTGAAAATTCCATTAACTTTCTGCTGGTTTTGTTAGTTTGATTACTCCGCGAATATTCTTATTCTGGGAAATTTGAATGTTTTTGTGTTTTTTTTTAAAGTTTGTTATTTTTGAACAAGCTGTCAGCAAAATCTCAAGTTCTAACAGATATTTTTCAGGAATTTCGATTGGAATTTTTATTAATATGCAAAACTTCTAAAAAAAAAACTTCAGTAAATTTTACAGGAGAGACAAAAAACTTTTTATTTTCCATATGTGCAGCTTGAGAAAAAAAACTAGGCACACTTCAAGACTAAAACTGAAGAAACCCTACATGCTGGTCGACGAGGCGTATCTTTCTCTACCACACGCCATCAAAATCCCAATTAACTTAAAAAGTGGATTTATCAGGATTGCATTTGAAACCGAGGATATGATTTGAGAATCCTTTTTTTGATTTTTTAAAAATTTTAATTATTAATTTTGGGCTTAGAAAATTGTGATATTTCGTATATTTTAACTTTTTTAGGATATGGTCTGAAGTTTCTCTCCTGGTAAAATATCCTTGTTTGAAAAATGTTTAAATTTAACTTCTTGATTTTCAATGTGTTTTTGTTGTAAGTTGAATGCTTTCTAAGACCAATGCCGGGTTATAAAGTAAGTCAAGTTTTAGAAATTTAAATTTTTTTTTTTATTTTTTTCCTTATTTATGTTTTTTCAAGAATTTGTATTCATATAAAATTATTCTACTAAGAATTTGTTTCTTTAAATTTCACCACTGGACGTAGTTTAATGCCCTTTATAAAAATATATTAAGTTTTCTTACTTTTACCACACTTTTGTCACATCCTTTCATATATCCTTTTTATCGAAAATTTGTATATTCTTTAATTTCTTCTAGAGTTTTTATTCTAGTTTTAGTTTTTTTTTTAATATTTTCTAAAACCATCTTATAATTAATTATTAAATTATCTTGTTTTTCTGATTAATTTCTTTTATACGTTTTCGTATATTAAATATGGTTATTTTGATTATCCGCATTTTACGTTTACAAGTAACATGTTCGACGTTTGTTGCAAAACTAACAACATGCTGTTGTACGCATAAGAGCGCTATTTTGTTTTAAGACATGTCTCAGCTGAGTATAGAATTAAAGTAAAAACTCTCTTAAGCTGTACTCTTTTATGCCAAAAACGAATTATTTTTACTAAGTTGGACTAAAATTGTGCCTTAGACAATGTTGAGCACGAGTGATGAAATGTCCTTGTCTAGTTGGGAATGAAATAAAGTTTTTATTTTCATTTATATTTCTGACTGGGTTAATACAGAACACATATGGCTATAACTTGCTTACGTATCAAATTTATGGTAGTTGGACTCGAAGAGCGTATAAGAATGAAAAAGAGAAGGCAACAAATAAAGAGAATGTTCACAACATTTCCATAGAAATTAAAATAAAATTGCTGAGGTTTAAAGTGGAATAAAAGCAAAGTGCATTTCTTCTAAGCCACATTAGTGGATTTTGTTAAACAACTAATACAACATAAGAGATATTTTATGTGGATAATAAAAACTTAAAAAAGAGCTCTAAATAAAAAGAAAGTTGTATTTATTTTATAAATTTTCACGTTAATAAGCACATTTTATAGGTTTTCATAACTTAACTTTTATGTTTTAAAGCGAAAATTTGAAGTATTTTTATAAATCTAAAAACAACATAAATGCACTTTATTACTAAAACTAAGTCCAAAGTAAAATATGCGTAAGAGATATATTATAAGCAATTGAAGGAAAACTATATTTTATTTCCTTTAGGAATATTTCATGTTATCCTAAAAGATTTATGGATTTTAAAGAAAATAAGTGCTCTTAGTTTGAGAACCAAGTGAAAACAAGAGAAATCTGTTACGTATAGAGGCAAAATTGGAATGCAACTAATAAAAAACAAGCTAAAAAGTACATAAGTAAGTTCTATGTGGAAACTAAGTGAAAATAAGAGTGTAATGGAAGTTGTTTCGAAATATCATAAGTGGAAATTGTTTTGGAGCTAAATGTCCATAAAGAAAACAGAAGTTTATGTTTGAAACGAGGTTGTATAACAAAAAATTTATGTGGCTTTTAGGTGGAAATTTTGATTAACCATAAAACCATAAATCTATTTTTTTTTGTAAGTTAAACAAAATAAATATAAAACAAAGCCTACGCTTATAAAACAACGTAAGTGTTGTTCTTTAATAAAGGGGAGACAAGTTCTTTAGTGTAGTCCAAACACGAGGTAATTGAAATTGAAATCGGATTCCAATTCAATACTCAAAAAAGAATACAAGTGTATATTTAACGTGTTAGTTAATTAGAAATATGTATCTCAACTAGTTTTTAAAAGAACATAAGCTAATTTGTTTTAATACATTTGTTGCTTTAGAAGGTTAAAAAAAAGTTCAAAGGGAAATTTATATTCTATTCAATTAAGTTAAAAGCTGCGAAGAGGAGTTTTTTTAATCAATGTAATGTAAAAAGAATTAAAAAAGGATTTAAAAGAACATAAGTGATTTTTGTTTTAAAGGTAAGGAAAAATTAAACATTTCTTTGGTTTAAAACTAAAAGTGTTTGAAATAAAATTAGATATAAAAAATTTGCTTAATTTAAATTTGGTCTTATAGAACACAAGGATTTTTTGTGAGAAGTGGAAAAATACGTATGTGGATCCTGAATTATCTAAAACATTGAGCCCAAAAGTGTGGGGACCAAACAAAGGAAATTTATTGTGGTTAAAATAAGAAGATATATTGGGAAATAAAATAAATTCAAATAAATGTAAGCTTTAAAGAACACAAGTAAATTTATCTTAGGAACAAGTGTATAACAATGGGCATAACTAGTGTAAAAAAGAATTATTATTTGCTTTTGGAGCTTGTGGATGGATTTAGTTAAGGGACAATGTGGAAAATAAAAATATTGTATGCTTTACAAAAAATGAGTGTTGAGGACAGTTTTCTACTGCAATATTAAAACAGTTGGTGTATTTTTTTTAATGAACTCAGTGAAAATAAGGACAATTTTCTATGACTTAAGAGAAATATGAGAATTTGAATTTGAGAAATTGAAGAATTTCTATATATTTCTTATGTAAGCAACTTATTGAGTTCTAAAAACTGTAACAAAAAACCACGTAAGTTCCCTTGAGTTCAGAAGAAAACAAAGAGAAATTCCAAATGGTTTGAGAACAAAAGTCTGGCATTCATAATATAAATGTTTTTTATAAAATAAGAGAACCGTATGAGAATCGTAGAAAAGTATTTCCCGTTTCTACTTTTTAGGCACTTTACCTCTTTTAAGAGAGTGTTTGTTTTTGCTTTTAGGAAATTATATCTACTTTTTGTTTTCTGCCGGAATTATATTGTTTTGTCTGTCAAGCATGCTTCCGATTGTTCCGTTTAAAGAAGCCACCATTACCTTTTGCTTATTGTCTTTTTTGTTTATAACCGATTGAAAAATTTAAGTTTAAAGCCATTCTCAGGCTTTACAGTTCAGTCTAAAAGTGTAACTTATAGAGTTTCCTTTCGGAAAGCACAAACGCTTTAGCATAATTCCTTTTATAACAACATTTAATACAATTTAAATTATTTATGAATTAGTTATCTAAGTCAATGAAAAGTAATTGTATTTGTGTAAATTAGAAGAAATTGTAATGGAATGTTAAATAAAAAATGTAAAGAAAAGCATGCAATCATATTACAAATTAAAAGCTATTATAACTATAAATTTACTATTTCATACTAGAAGTAATTGCAATTAAGTATCAAATAATTTTATTAACTCACGCATTACTTTTTTCATTACTTGTGTAATAAATTTTATTTTTTATTACTTTTATATGTAAAAATGAATAATTTCTACTTTGTTTTTAATTTTTAATTTTTAATTGATAATTTCAAGTAATATTGCATGCAGCTAAAAAGTTGCAGATACAATAACATTTAATTACAAATTTTCTATTACCCTGACATTTTATCAAAAAACAATGAGAATATAATAATCAAATAAATAACAAAATTTAAATAGAGCCCCTATCTTTAGGGCGTATGAAGAAAATCCCCTTTAGTTTCTTTGATAAAAAGGATCCTTTCCAATGAAGTTCCACTCAAGTTCGTTTCGTCCATTTACATTTTTGTTTATTATTCGTTATTAGAACAAAATAAGAAATATTCAATATTTCACCTATTCATTCATGCATCGTTATACCGGAGACAATTATTAAAATTGTTTCATTGTATTTATTTGTTTTATTCAGTATTTTATGTTGACTTTTCTGAAATTTTGACGAATATTGATGATGGGTGAAAAGTTTTTGAATGTCTGTAGTTGCAAAATGTTCAACCTCTTATTCAAATACTCATAAATAAAACTATACAACCTTTTGAACAAGGACTTCCATGATATTTCTTATGAATGAGAAATAGCATGTTATTATAATTACAACAACCTTTTTCCTTGACATGTTTGATAATTATTGCAAACCACATTTTTGAGAATAGTTTTTTAGTTTTGAAATGTTTCAAACAGCAGTTTTGCGTAAAAAAACGGACATTTTCATACGTTAAGGGTAATTGAAGTTTAATAAATATCAAAGAAGGGTTTCTAAGTCCTGCCATGTATCAGATTTTAAATTTAGTTTACAAACTTTTTTAACGTTTATAAAAACGTTAAAAGTAAATAAAAGAAAAATTTTTTTTAAACTTAATAAAAAAAAATTTGATTTTCAATATTTTGCTGTTTTAAGGTGCTCATAAGTTTTAGCATTTAAAGTAGTGGAAAAACACAAGAAATGTTCTGAAAAATCTAGCACTTCTTTATATAATAAATGTTACTCAACATGAGAAATAAATTCCCAGATTCTATTTGTTAAAATAATTAAGTTAAATACATAGAATTTGCAATAGGCACTATCCAATTATAAGATACAAAGAATGCTGACGAAGGCCGTAGCGGGCCAGAAAATGCATTACATTCTGCTGGTATCTAATAGTTGTATAAATTTTCTTTACAATTTACTTCATTGCTAGCCAAAGGATAGCTAAAGTAAGCCTCGTAACAGAAATATACAAACAAAAATTCTGAAAGTGCATACAAAATATTCCTGGAAAATATTGAAGGAATAAGACTTTTAAAGTATAAAAGCTTTTGAGGATTGTAATTTGACTTAGAATACACATTTGAATAATATGACAAAATGTATAAGAAAAATTTAAAATTTGCATTACTAATATTTATGATATAAAAATATATCCTTTAAGAAAATTTTAACAGTCTTAACAAAAATATGCCTGAATCTCAAAAACAACAAACAGATTTAGTGATATTTCATTAAAATTTGCTTCTTTGCTTAAGAGTTTTTTTTTAAGGAAAAAACTTTCTTGTGGATTTGAATAAATATATAGATTTAGAATTGTAAACGATTTTTTAAAGTCCTTTCAAATATTCTTTTTTGAGATTTTAAAAATTTTATAAAAATATGTTTTAAAAATTATAAATGCAGTAACAGAATAGTTTAACTACGATTATTATAGTCAAAAAATAAATTAATACATTGTTTCTTTTTTTTTTGTTTACATTTTAGAAATTAAAAAGCTGTTGCTATTTTGTTTTTTTAAAAATTTTGAAACGTAATCTCAATATTTTTAACTTTAGCTTAAATGTTAAACGTTTTGTTACTTCTAACTATTTGAAAATAAATTTGAAAAAATAGAAGTGATTAAGACATTTTAAAACATATCCTTCAATTGTATATTTTACTTTTTAAGCATTTATTTTTAATAATTTTTAGTTGTTTCTTGTTTTCACAACTCCTGCCATATATATTTTTTTTTAAATCTGAAATTTAATTTTTTTAAGTGTATTTCGCTTTTTTATTTATTATTGCTTTAAAAAAGAGTACTGTTTCAGAATATTAAAAAAATTCCGCATTTTTAGTATTTTTGCACATGTATATGGCTATTTTTGTTAATATTCTGAAGATAAACTATAACATACCATCACATAAAACAGATGATAAATAAATTTATTGAAGAAATCTGTTTTTTTGCATTTTCAATCAGATCTTTTCAGCTTTAAAGTCTACTAAGAAAGCTTACTAACTTTCCATGTTTATTATTCAGGATATCTGTACGTCCAGCAGCAAATGAATAAAATTAAACGTTTCTCTTTAAGCGAAAGGATACAAAATAAATATTTTAAATAAAACAACGTATGTGTTTATATATAATAAAGTGTAAAAATATGGTGAGGAGTATTTTAGAGTTTCTTTTTAGTAAAAAAAATATATTTATACAAATTTCCAAAGAAATTGTTGAAATGTCAACTTATACTAGATTTAGTCCTTTTTTATTAAGTAATTTTGTGCTCCCTTTTTTTGTTTATACAATTTTTGTTTTAATATATTTTATCTTATCGAAGAATTTCAAAAAGGGTGATTGAATATATTAACATATTTCAACATAAACTTAAACTAATGTTTAGATAATACATAATTTCCAAAGGACTTCATAAAAATAAACTTATATTTTCTTCTATTTCAATAAAATCTTAAAGATAAAACCCAAATATTCAACAGCACCTTTTTCATAACGCACTTGCTCTTAAAGAAGTTATTAACTCAAAATTTTTATTGTGTGACAAAAAATCGACACGTAGTATTCATGCTATTTGGTAGACTTTTTGGTAATGCAACGGTTGTTTTTAAAATTATTTTTCATATGCCTTTAGTGTAAAAGTAAAAATGGTTTTGCTTCTACTGATAATGTTTACATTTTGAGTTATTACAGTATTGTTGAGCAAGTGCGATATGTGTATTGAGCATATAAAAAAGATTACTATAGTCCGTTAAGAGTTTTATGAACATCACAAGAAAATATTTGAAAAGAAATTCTTTTAGAGAATTTAACGTTCTTCGAACAATGGTTAACAATGATTGACCTGCAATAATAGAAACACTTAGTCAACAGCTTTCACACTTTCTCATTCGTAAAACAGTTTCAATGAGAAGCCATTTATTTTTTTGGTCTTTTTTAACGGCAAAGCCAAAGCAACCCTAAAAGTGTGCTTTATATATTAATCATAAAAAACTAAACGATTTATATATAGATATAATTTATGAGGCAAACAATTTTATTATTGGTAAGTGTGAACGAAATGGTTAAACTGGCTATTGTTGCGGCTTCAGTCACATAGAAAAATTAATAAAATCAAACATAATAGAAGATAAGAACATGTCCTTAAAGTATAATATAAAAATACCAATAAAAATTACACCAAAAAAAAAAAAAAAAAAAAAAAAAAAAAAAAATAAAAATTATACCAACTCAAAAAATGTCTCATAAAATTACTCAAATAAACGTAATAAAGCATATTTTGATTGCTTTTGCGTTGTAACAATAAAACTTAGCTGAAAAACTTTAGCTTGAAACTCGAAGAACTCGTTAATCTTTATTTGTTTTACTTATGATTGTTAGTTTTTAAGCCTGCCATATATCCTTTTTCTTAAAATCTTAACTTTTGCAATTTTTTTTAATAAAAACTAGAAGAACTCTATGAAAACTAATAATAGATGAGAAATTGTTTAATTTTTTTATTTATTTTAAATTATGTTTAAGATTTTTAATGTTTATGGGCATTTAATAGTTAAGGTCTTCAGATAAAGAAAAATTTTAACATTTGCCAACTTACAACTTGTACAATTCTACCAGCTTATTCAAATTAATAGCGTTGATAATATAAGTTTGTCATTCTATGGTCCTTTCATATATCCTTTTTTTATAATTATCCAAATCGGGAGGATTTTTCCTTGGCAATACAACTCTGATTATGGGAATTTTTTACTTTGTTTTAATTTATTGGTTAGATTGTTTTTAATATTTTTCTTTACCATAATTAAATTTGTTTAACTTGTATTTTGATGTTAATATAGTAACACTAGACAAACAGTTGCATGTATCCATTTTTCTTAATTAAGAACCAAAATATATTTTTTTAATACGTAATGAAAACCAATTTTGTTTCATTTTTGTAATACAACATCGAGAATCTTTAAACCATTAAACAAGGTGATCTTTTTTAAATAAATGTTATGATTATTACCCTTGTCTTTCTATTTACATACATACGTATTTTAAAGTAAATTTCAAATAATCAAAAAAATATATTAAATTAAATGATTTTAAAAAGAATCTTTTAATATCCTGTTATTAAAAAGTTGGAAGTTTTAGTTATTTTCCCCTATAACAACTTGTAGAATATTTAAGGTTTTAAAAATATAAAAATATCAATGTTATTTTTGGGAACAAACAAAATCTTCTTAACTATAAATACAAAAATATTTATTTTTCCTTCTTCGAATACACACTTTAAAATTTAATAATTTTAAAAGTATATTAAATATTTTAAAATTTTTTAATAAAAAATTGGCCTGTCATAAAATTTTTTAAAGAAAAACTGAAATTTAAAAATTTCTATTTACAAGCGTATTAAAAATTTTTAAGATTTAGATTTTTAAATAAAAATTTTCATAAAAACTAAAAATTTCTATTATTTATCAAAAATTAAAAAATTTGGCTTGAAAAAAATTCTAATGTATTTTATCAGTAAAAATTGATAAAAGTTATAGATTTTAGTTATAATAATGTTTTGTTAAAATCCAGTGTATACTTAAAAATCCTTTTATATATCCTTCTTTAGAAAAAAACGTTTAATCTATCTTTTTAAAATAAAAGTTTCCTCTTTAAACCCAATACTATACTATATGCTAAAAGAATGCACTATGTTTAATATATCCTGCCTTATATCTATTTATACTCAACAAAAAAATTTAAAATTTTTTTAAATTTGTTTGTTTAAATGCTTAAACATTTATTAAATCTTAATACAAACTTAAATTCAAGCCATTTAAAACCATTTACCTAAGTACGTTTACCTTACCCACAAAACTATGCTTAAAATTCATGCCACTTTAGATATGCACAAAAAAAAATAAGAATCTTAAAAAGACTAGCAATTTTCCAGAAAATAATTTTATTATATGACTCTATACAAACATGATGCAACAACTGTTGTGTGCTGGTAACCACAACTGGTATTATCCAGCTATCAGTAAATGTCAAATTGTATGTATAAGAAAACCACCTGTATTTTATTGTCACCACATATGTTGTAGAGGTGTGTGTGTGTATTAGTGAAGGTGTTGTTTGACACTTACATAAGTTTTTATTTTTACTTTAAAGAGTATGTACAGGTGGTGTATTGCTTATTTTTTAGGTGTTTGAGTAATTTTTGTTCTTTTTTCAAAAAGACGTGTGGACTTAAACTTGCTTTAACATTGAAGAATGTAAAAACAGGATGGGCAAAAAAAGATATAAATTATATGTTCATTGCTATTTCTATATAATCTTACTACCTCTATTAGTAAGTCTCAACTTTCTTCAAGTTTTTTTTAGTTTATTGGACTTGATATCTATTTATTTGCTTAGCAAAACCAGACATGCCAGTGCTTTAGAAGCTGCTATAAAAATGCTATGTAATATAATGCAAAGGTCTTTAAAATAAATTGAGTTTTATTCATGCTTCTGCACTATTTCTGAATTTTTTTAGTTTGTTGAGATGGCTTGATATTATACAATATAAAAAGTTTTTTTTTTATATTTTTGCCTGACATCATCATATTGCTATAGATGCTTTTTTTTGTTGCACTCGATGGTTATGACTGAAAAAGTGTTGATGGTGGGTATGGTGACGTTGTTATAACTAAAATATTTGCGAAACTGTAGCAACAATATATTAAGAAAAAATGTGGCATAACTATCAGGCTGCTGTTTTTAGTTGGTATTAAATTGCCATAAATTTGCATTTGTATTAAATTCAAGGTGTAATAGAGTTAAGGTTTTCCTAAGTTTGGTTACTGAAATAATTGAAAGCAATGAAAATATGGCAGATGCAAATATGCGCTATAGTTTAAATTAAACACTAAGCCTTAACCTCCTTAAACGTGTACATCATATTCTTAGGACGGCAGTAATATAAGTTCCAAAATGAAGCCAATACATTTTAACTGTGTATGCACTTTGTTCTTAAATGCAACTTTGTAGTTATCACTGCTCAGAGAAAAGCAAATAAAGCATTTAAAAAGATTTAGATGCAAAATCTGTATACTACATGCAATACAACGTAGATAAAAATCTCAGTACACAATGCATCAACACGGTGTCAATACTGTATTTACACATTGTGAACACACTTTTCGGAAAACGGGCTGTGTATTTTTTAATGAAAGCTTAAAGTTACGTTATTGCGATGTACGTTTATAAATTGTTAAGCAAAGTATTGTTAAAGTAGAGGATATCATTACATTAATTAAGAAAAATCCAACAAAAAGAATCAAAAAATTGCAATTTGTTTTCATATCCGATTATGTCCAACTAAAGTGAAGCCCATTTGATTGAAACAAACACAAAATGCTCCAATTTTCGCATTAGGCTTTTTCCTAAACCTCGTAGTAGATTTAATCCAAACAGGCTTTATATCTCATTCTCGTTTCCTAATAACAAAATATCATATTGTCAATGAAAATATCTATGAATATATAGAATTTGGTTATTTTTTATAGAAACTGCCTTCGTTTCTATACCCGTCATTTATTAGTCTGAACTATATTAAACGTTGAAAAAAATGCTGCATAATCCTTGTGTCATAGTGTACATTATACTCTAGTTTTATAGTCAACTAGCTGACCCGGTCCGCGTTGCTGGCCCCAAGCAAACATTAGTGTTGTATTACCAGACGATTTAAATTGATCTTTAAACGAAATTTACGGCCTTTAAATAAAAATCCATCAAATACCTATCATAAAGTTTTTTTACAGAATAACTTACATATGGTGTAGATATGGGTTCAAGGAAAAAAGAAGCACATGTATTTTAGGCAAATTGGAAATTATAGTTATTGATTACTTCATCTTAAGGCCAGCGCATAGACAATGTTTTTTTTTTATTTGGTGTAAAGAGCCGTTGTCTGATTTAAGGTAAATCGAAATAAGCGGGCGGGTCAAAATTGTTTCTACTGTTTATAACTTCCTTTTGAATCTCATCTAAACTTTATTATAGTGTATATTGTAGTACAATATAAGTTTACAGTAAATCCAGCTCGGGGACTTAATTCCTAAGGGCACTGCGGTGAGGAAGATAATATACCATATTGTGTATTCTACAGTTAAGTCTATAGTCTACACTACAGTCTATTCTGAAGTCAACACTACGGAGGAGTATTTAGACTTTATTTCCTAAAAAAAAAAAACTTTCGTTTGAAATTAAATTGTTTTCTTTTAAAGATGTTTATCCATATTTCATATTTTTTCTATGCCTTATTGCAACATCAAAATAAATTATATGGGCATTAAAATTTCATAAATTACGATTTATTCTACGTGTACCCTAAAACCCCTTTCTAACACCAAACCTTGTCCGAAAAAATTGACTTTTCTTACTTTAATATGAAAACATAAATATGCATACTTAAAAGCCAAAAGACCATGAACTTAAGTAACGTGTAGTAAAACCACAAGGGTTCGGTGTAGGCAATTTTTGCATAAATGAATACAAAACCCAAGACTTAAGCATTTATAAAATACAGCTAATAAAAGTCTGTTAAAGATTTAATGAATTCCTGCTTCCCTTTTCTACTTGTTTCGTCTTTCGACTGTTGTAGGTTTAAGTTTTAAATAGACTTTGCTGGTTAAAGTTTTTAGAAGAAGTGTCTCGTTGGGCTCCACTCTCATACACATGCATATTTAAAATCATAAAAGTCAATTATAATGCATGGCATTTTAGGTTTTATGCTAAAGTTTTTAATACAATACTCGACAGCAGAGAAAAAGGAGGTTGCTTGAGACTTCAGTTGAGGTTTGATGCCAAAGGTTTGTTGTGGTCTCTGTATTTTAAGTTTAGCAGCTAATAAAACATATTTTTTTCTTTACGGTTTTTTTATCTGAGTCGTTTATACAGTCTTTAGCACTTTTTATTTGCCATCTGGGTAATGGTACATATCGTTTATATTGTAAGGAAAAAAACGAATTTTACTTTACTTTGCCTAGTTTTGCTTTTGCTGGTTGCTTAGTCAAAGAACCAAAAAATTTTCCAATTATCTCAAAAGTACCAGTAGATAGATTTTTTGCCATGCATTTTGTTCTCCTGATTTAAACACCGGAAAACAAAAAACAGTTGTCCCCTAGATTGTGGAAATTTTTCGAAAAGTTTTATTCGTAAACTAAAATAAAATTTTTAAAAATAAAAACCAAAACTTTTATTGCTTTTTGAGCTAAAATTGTGCATTGAAGAAAAACAAAGTTTAAACTTTGTTTAAAGTTGTAAGCAGTAAATGTAATTCAAGAGGGTGCAAAGGACTTAAGTAGGAAATGCCAAACACGTGTTTTGTTTTCCGTAATAGAAAAAACAAATGGATTTTAAGACAACAATGTGTAACCCAGCAAGCTGTTTAATTTTAAATTCTATTTTTAAATAAACATATATTTTTTAGCGAAGAGTCAATATTTTAGATACGACTTTAGTGAGAACTGTAGTGTAGAAGTATAAACTATTGTGTGAACTCTAATATAATTTTTAACAATGGCCTGAAAAAAGGGATATGGCATTGATCATACTGGTTTGGCTTCTATAAACTAAACAAAAAATCGTTTTTTCAGAAATTCTCACATAATCTTGAGCTGAATTGCATTTCTGTAGAATAGTAAAGCTGATAACAACCGGAAAGTAAAACGCAAAAAACAATTGATTTTTTATTCAAAAAAGCAAAACAAAAACGGTGCGAAATGAAAAATTTGGAGATTTTCAATTTCGTACAAATGGTATCGCACCTAAACATAAGATTTGGAAAAAAACGAAAGAATTTTGTTGACGTTTTTGATAGATGTCTTAAAGGTAGAATTTTTCTCGACCTGTGGAAAAGACAATCTCTTTTGTGTATTATCCAAAAGCCAAATAAAAGCAAAGACGGTCCTTCAGAATATAAACCAACATTGACCCAAATATAAAAATGCACTAAAAAGTTATGTAGTAGTTTAAACCATAATTATAGTGTTAATTTAATTGTGCTGTGGGGTTTGGACTATAGTGTAAACAAAAGTATGAATTTTACTTTTGTATGCTTTACACTTGTTCAAAATTAAGTTTTACACAGCAAAGTAAACTTCATTGTTAATTTAGTGCAAACTTTGTTTCTACATACATACATACATAGTTAATAATTAATTTGGTTTTATTTAGAATTTCTCTTATTTTTATTTTTATTAAATTTATTTTTGTTTTAATAAACAGTGACATTCGAAATTCGTTTGCTGTTGATATTTTTGTTCTTTGAATATATTTCCGTTGATTAGTTTCTTCGCATACTTTTTCTAATTTTAATTGAAAATTTTTCAATGCAATTAGTTAAATCTTAAAATAATATAAAATTAAGCTTAAAAGAAAAAGAAAAAAAAAATATATGTTTATAACGTTTTCAAAAAAGAGAAGATTTAATAATGGCTTTTTATGTCGTATTTTGATACATATGCTTATTTATTCTTATATACTTTGCTTATATCCACGTTTTTCTATTACTACTTTTCCTAATAATTTGTTAATAAATCAATTTTATTATTAATAGTAAATATTTTTTTGTTTTCAATTTTAATTTTTGTTATTCAAAAACTTTTAGCCTCTCAGCTTTTGCAATAAATTAAATCTGTGTTAAACTCTTGGGAGAAAAAAATATAAGAAAACTAAAAATATTTATAAAGAATTTTTTCAATAGTGCATACAAACTATTTTAGTTGTTACCACAGAAAAGGGGAAGATATTCAAAGTAGCGATAAAAAAAGTTATTTGAGGCCGTGGTATATTATATGTTCTTTTTCACAAGCATGCTATTTAGTGATCTCCTTCTTCAAGCAATTGGGGTTACCTTCCTCTTACAGAAAACCGCTTAACTATGTTCAGTGATAACTATGTTTTTAGGCTTTTCAGTGAAATAGGCTTTGTTATGTTCCTTAAAATTCTGCAGCAGAAAAGTATATCGTCACCTAAAATACAAAACAACGTTTATATCATCAAAAAAATCGAAATTGACATTTTGATTGATTTGTGTTCCTTTTATTAAACTACATGTTCACAAAAATTGCGACTTTATTAAAGAAATTCAAACGCCAAGTGCACCTTGCTGTTATTGATTTTTTTTAAGTTTTTTTACTTCTCCTGTTAACTTATAAAAGGTGTTGTTACGTTGTTACGTTATTTTTTATTTTAGGTGACGATATACATCATATTAAATGAATACCTATTACATACTTTAGAAACATTCATGAGTGTAACTAAAAAGGACCTTTAAAAGCATGTGTATGTAAGTATGTGTGATTACAAACTTTTTGAAAAACTTTTCCCGTTAATGTATGACACATATTTTGCGTGAAAAACTTTATTTAAGATTTATTAAACCTGATAATAGTTTAAAACAATAAAAGAGATTGTTGGAATTAGTTTTTAAATTTTTACATTGAATAAAATGAATTGAATTAAAACTTGAATGGAATTGCAAAAGAAGTTAAGAAGGAGGCCAACAAAAGAATAAAAACAAATAAGTGTTAAAGATGATATACATATAAAAAAGGCGTTTAAAAGGGTTTGGAAAACAAGGTAAATTGTTGAAAAGCTTGTGAAAATAATTAATTTTTTCACGCAGAACAAATTGACTCAATAAAGTCCTAAGGTAGCCTTAATTTGTGCTATGTTAAGGTGGCGTTGTTGTTTAAACTTTGATATTATTACAAGTAGAACTGTTGCTATAATTCTTATACGTTTAACAGTTTTATTTGGTTTAATATCTTTAGTTTTTCTAAAATCTTTATGGATAAAGTTTCCTGATAATCTGGCCTAAGCAACCAGTGAAATGCGCATAGGAATAGCTTATCCCATCAACAATAAATTTCAAGTGTTTTTATCAATAATAAAAACTGGGAATTTAGCACGAATAACAAAATCTTTTGAAAATTAAAATTTTGTATTCCCAAAAATTGAAATTACTTTTTGATCATTTTTTTTTTTATTTTAGACAGCCAATTTAAAGTTATATGGTTAATTATTTAAAACATTTTTATATGATTTAAGAGAATATGTTCAGGGGCAAATGCAGATATTATCTTTAATAACTTATTAAATTACTGAAACTAGTTGTTTTTTTTTTTTGTTTAAACTAACGAATTATTGTTCAAAAATATTAAAAAATATAGAAAAAACAAATTATAATAATAGTGATGTTAATAAAAAGTAAACAAACTTTTTATTCGAATACTTTCTTATCGTATATTTAAAAAAGTTTCAAACAAAAGTGTTTATGATACCTTTCGGAAAGATTTTGTTCAGAAACTAAAATAAAATGTAGTTTAATTTAATATGAATAATTTTTAAGTTCTACAATTAAAAAAAACTATAAAAAAATTAAATAAAGAATATCATGTGAACCGAATAGAAGTTTCATGCATCACTAGCAATAAAATGACAGCAAAATAGAGTGGTCATACTTTAACACAAAATCGCCACAAACAGTTAATAGTAATAAAACTGTTAATGTACGTTTATGAATACAAAGTTTTATAGGAGATTTATTAGACAAAAAGCATTTGATAGTTATTACATGCTATAAGTCTAAATTAAGAACTTTTTATGAATATGGCTGATAGACTTTAGCATGGTCACTATCACTCTTCGAAAATAAACAGTACATTCTTTAACGTTCGGTTCACACACACCCAAGAACAATACCTATTTTTCATACCGTTAC
This sequence comes from Pollenia labialis, assembly GCA_949318255.1. Taxonomy (NCBI): domain Eukaryota; kingdom Metazoa; phylum Arthropoda; class Insecta; order Diptera; family Polleniidae; genus Pollenia; species Pollenia labialis. Next base: position 760,969 of record OX439142.1, read on the forward strand.
TTTCAAGAAAGAGTCGACATTATATACTGTTCTGTTCTTCATTAAAAAACAGAACAATTGTATTGATACTGTAGACAAACCTCATATTTTAATGTTCTATAATGTTTCTTATTTTTACATTGATAAAGAAATGAACAAACAAATCATTTAAGCAACGACCGCACCACGAACAGCTTGTGTGTGTATTGTGTATATGTTTTGTTTGTGTAAAATTATTTTGCTGGCTTTTTGTTGTTTTTTTTCGTATGTTGGTTTTTTACCAGCCAAAAGAGAAGAACATTAATGCGCCGAACCGAACACAATGAAGTTTGGGGATTTTAAAAAAAAGCTGATCGGAATTAAATGTTCTCATCTTTTGTTGAGTTTGATAAAAACAGTATTATTTTTGTGTTCAAAAGATGACTACAGGGAAACGTTATTTTTTAATGGTTTTCTACACAAACACTATTAGCGTTTGTGTTTTCCACAAATCTACCGAACCGAACACTAAGGAGCGATATTTAGTGTTTATTTTCGAACACTGGTCACTACTTCATATATAAAACACTTTGGTCACTTGTGTATATTCAAGACTAAAGACGAGTTTTATAAAAAATAATAATACTGGAAAAACTGTTTAATTGTTACGGCCAAACAAATTTTGCCAATTTCGAATAGTAATAGAAGGGGTCCTTATGGTCTCACTTAATATAAAGTATTACTTATAAGTTTTCTTTTAAATAATGTTATTTTTGCTTTAAAATCTTATAGAATCTATAATCGTTGAGCTATTTATTCTATGATTTAACATATGCTGTGAAATTGTTTTCACTGAATTTTGTTAGTCTTCATTTTGGTTCACCATTTATGCACTTGATAAATTTTCCTCCTCCAAAAAGTATGCAATATATTTTGTCCCCACAAGCTAGCGAATCAATGTCCACATGTTCTCACTTACGCACACATTTACACATGCAAGCAACACAACAGTTTTATCAATTCAAACTCATTAATTTTAAATGACTGTGTCCGTGTACGGTTGGAAGAAAATCAACGACCACAACTTGCCGTGCCTAAAAAAGGAATGAAGAAGAGAAAATAAACACAAATTGGTCAGAATGTCACGTGAACGTGAAAAATTAACCTGAAAAGCTGAAAAAATAAAAACAAAAAAACTTCTTCTCACAATAAAGCGAAAACCAAAGAATGTCAGTGCAGAGTATGGTTCATAAGTTGATGAGTTGTCTTAATAACAATATCATACTCTGTGTAAGAATTGTTGATATACTTTCAGCGGTGCCGTTTGGTTTAGTTGGTACTTTCTTAGACTTTTTGCTTAAAAATTATTAAAAAGTCTCTCCACTGTTTGCGGTTTCTAACAACTTGATTTTAAATGATGCTAAACTTTCTTATGAACAAAAATATTCTTGTACAACAATCTTATGGCCTACCAACTTTATTGTGTTTTGTTATGCAGAGGTTTCTTTTAACCAGGTAGCCATAAAGGCTATTTGGAGTCCTTTTTGGGTGAAAATAAATAACCTGATATTTTTTAAGACCCTTAAAGTTTGGTAAACAAAATTGTTTCAAGAATTGTATTTTAGTCCTTTGAAACTCGACTTTCTTTAATTAAAAAGCCTTTGTCTTAATTAAACAATGCATTCGTACAATTTTAGCTTCCTTATATTAATAGCTTAAGTCCTTTGTTAATGATATTTTCTTGTTTTTAGTAAACACAAAATTGTGTAAGTTTTTCCCTTTAACTCTGCTTATGACACCTGGGTGAATAAATAATGGCTGGTAAATATAAAGTCCTTGTTTTCTTACTCAAGACTGTGAGAAATGACGAACATTTTATTTAATTTAAAGGAAAGCATTACGTTAAAATCTTTATAAAATCTGAAACTTTTCAAATACAACAAAAATACAGCACACAACATTGAAGGCCTTTATTACTTAATATTATAGCCGAAAGTGTTGACTTTGAGAAAGAAATTACATCTGTGACAGCTTTCTCACAAAACGGAGGTTATAAACAAATTATATAATAAAATACCAACTTATTTATATTATTCATATGTCACCATAAAAATTTTTCTAAAGTCAAAAATTAGCAACTTTTTCTATTCTCGAATGTTTTAAGAAACAATTATTCTCCTTAAGGACCCCAATATTATACAATATTTGGTTGTCATATTTAAAATAATTTTATTCTTGAACACTCAAATTTGCTCAATTGCAAAAACTTTAAAACCTAAAGTTTAAATAAGAATATACGATCGTTCTATTAAAAAAGGTCAAATAAAATTAAATAAAAAATCTTATAACTTTCTGTATTATTTCTTTGACTTATCTTCCAATTTAAAAATGTATTTTTTTTCCTTAAAAAGCATTTTTCTAAACATTAACTAAATAAATGTTGCAATAAATTGTTTGCCATAAATCATAATAAAAATAGCTTTTTTATCACTTAGAAATGCATGGAAAGGAAAGGGAAGGGAAGACAACTGTGCTAAAGAACCAGAAAGAGAAAAAAAGGAAAAGATTTTTCTTTATGCTCATATATATTTAGCACTTATATTACTATTACAATAATTTAATATATTATTTTTCTCTCTTTTCTATTCCTTCACATGCATTTCCTTTCAAACCGTTAGTGTTTGCATATTTGTCACTGCATTTCCTGTTCAAAATATAAAAAATTTAAAAGTGCTTCCACGAGTGTGTAAAATGCAGCAAGATTGTACTTTATTCATATTTTTGCTCTGTTACTTACGAGTGTTAAGATGTATGTGGGTGTGTGTGTGTGAAAAAGATTTACAGCTCTTTCTTAAGAGGATGAAAACAATAGTATTGAAAGTTAGAAAATCATCTTTAGAATTTCAGTTTTGGCTGCAAACAATTTTATTTAATAGTATTTGCAATTTTGTTTCTATTTGAGAATATCTTAAATAATTCAAACAGATAAAAAATAATAAATATGAACAAATCAAAACTGAGTTTTATCAAAAATTTTATGTTTGAATATGGGTTATGTAGTTTAGTGCTTGCATAAATACATGATGATGTCTAGATTTTCGATAGCTGGGCTTCGCATATTTTACTAACAATCATCTAAACAAGTACCAACCCCGAAGTCGGTGAGAAAGTTGGCACCCTCTTTAATATCATTCACAGCATTAAAATATGCAGAAGCATTTGTCGCCTTTATTTGTATGGCTTTGGTCTTTACGGAGTTAATTTCAGGCCAACTGTAAAGGACTCAGCTATAATAGGGCTGATATTCTCTTGCATATCGACATGCCTTGATGATATAACACAGATGTCATCCACGTATACCAATTTTTTTAATAGGATTCGGAGGTTCCATGTGATACGACGATTTGTTATCGTCAATTCTGCAATTAGTCTGGGATTAGTCTAAAACACCAATGGCCTTTTGTTGTGTTTAACATCTCGTCTGATATGCTGTCATAGTTTTTTTCTCTTTCTAGAGAGATTCCTCAATCTCTCCTTGTAAACGGTTGATACATTTCTGACCGCTTAGTCTATATGGATTAGTCTCTCCCGCAATTACATTTGACGCCTCCACTGATTTCGTCTAGTCTAAAGTTAAGACCAAAGACTATGGCTGGCGAGTGAATGTCGCCCTTAAATAAGGTATCCAGTCCCATGGGGTGTTCTCAAGGACGATACACATATTGGGCGGCTTCCTGAGACCATAGTCTAGATGGTACACTCAAAATATAATGTAGGTAAAATCAACGTAAAATTAAATATAAAACAATTGAAAATTCATTTAAAAACCGGCCAACTCATTTTTCATTTTAATCAAACTAAAAGTCCTTTTCTTTTTAAATGTTAAAAAATAACTCACTAATTCCATTAGAAATTACTGATTTTAACTTTTGTTTCGAAAATTTAACTATCAAAAAAACAAACTACAATTTCCGTAAAAATAACGGATTTTAAGTTTTGTTTCGAAAATTTAACTATCAAAAAAACAAACTACAAATTCCGTAAAAATTACGGATTTTAACTTTTGTTTCTAATATTTTAACTATAAAGAAAACAAGTTTTTTTAAAGAAAATAATTTTTTTATTTTTATAGCTAAAAGTATATTTACAAAAGGAACTTATAAGATACGCGTAAAAAGAAAAAACAACTGAACTGAAGCGTGAAACAAGCTTGAAATCGAAAACTATAAAAAAGAATTCAGAATTAATAATACTTATTTATTATGTAGTATGTAAGTTCTTAAAAAAGGAAAGTTTGTCTAAAAATAACTTATTATTATTATTAACTTATAGCCAAAGTAGCTAGTGCTATATGTATTTATATACATATGTAAAGTTAGTATCATTTAAATAAATAAATACATATGTAAATTATAAATTACTTATATAAGCAGTTTTATCATAAATATGTACATACATATGTATGTGTTAAAATCTTAAAATTTAAAAATTATTTGTTATGTTCAAAAAACGATGTTATATTTTTCAAGGAGTTTCCTATGAAATCGCCTTCTAAATGGATTTCAAATAAAGTTTTCTGCACAAATAACCAAAAGTTGATGCATTTGCTGCTGTAGCTCAAGTTGAATATTTGATGTATTTTAAAACATTGTGCCAATGCTGCAGCTACAGTACCAACTTTATAAATTATTTGGTCAGTAACAACAAATATTTCTTTACTATTAAATACATCATTTTTTATAAGAATAAATGGAGAGGTGCCAGCGTACAAATCAATTTGGATATCAGTTTCAACAAATTTTATAGAAGATAATTGCGATTCTGCAATGGTAGCTCTCCCCTTTTCTTTGGACATTCGTTCAGGCTTTAAAATTCCATGCATAACGCAAATAAAAACTGCATCTTTAGAATCTAGAAATTTAAGAAAATAAAGAAATTCACACTTTTATGGTTATTATGTTAATACTAGATACTTAAGTTATTTATGTTTTACTTACTTTGATCCAATGTAACCCATTTTTCTTTTGCTTCCATCCACAATATCTTTAATTTAGCGTCTTTTAAATTATTATCCATAAAAGATACCAGTACAGAGTTTAATTTTGTCCAATTTGAAAAAAATGTGTGCTCTTTTCCGGGGTACATCCCTTCAAAGTCAATTGAAATCTTAAAATATATAAATTGTTTTATGGTTCATGCATTATTTTCTCTTTTCAATATACACAAAGTTTTGTCGTATAAAAAACAAATCCAAATATTTTGATGTTCTGTTATGCGAATTCGCATTATTTTATTTGGACTCAATCCGAGTATAAAAGCTTAGTACAAAATCAATTTGACTCCGCATTTCTATACAAATTACTAGCGAAAAGTCTAAAAAAGTTCGATATTGGTTCACAGTTCACAAATCATTAAAAAAAAATACAATCCGCAAACATATGAGAAAAATTGCAATAAAAAGAAAATAGTTCTAGATTGGTTCACAAAATTCCAGATAAAAATTGCCATTTCGCGAAGGAAACACATAACTTTCCTAAGCAGTCTTTGTTTTCCTTCCGGATTACAGAACACCAAATCATCAAATCAAAAAAAAAATATTATTATTTATATAACGCTTTATTATTATTAGAAGATAGGAAAATATGTTTTGTGAAGATTCAAAAGCAATCACAATATAGTGCCGTACTAAAAGAAACAATAAAATGAAGTTCAATCAAAGTTATTTAGAGTTAAGATTTTTTAAGCACAGGTAATCCTCTGACTTTCATAACGGGATTTCACTCTAGTACAAATTGAAAACAGCGAAAATCCTTCTTCAGGGCTTTAAGAACAAATTGCTTTATATATTTTAAATTTTGGAACGTATTTACGACTTTATAGGAGGATTACCTGTACAGTTAAACCGATTATTAGCTATTTAAATATATTTATATACATAGTGACATGTTATAACGTTCAGGTCAACGGACGTTATCACACATCAAAAAATGCTATGACACTTTTAAAAGTGTCACAATGTCCCTGGACATTATGACACTTTTTAGTGACTTATAATCACTTAGTTGTTGGTTCAATTTTTGTCAAGCTCTGGGACAAAAAATTTAACAAATTCGCGAATTCTTTTAAATCTCAAATTTAAAAACATTGAATCTTGAAATCCCGAACTTTATAATGCCAAATTTTGAAATCCTAAGTTTAAAACTCTTGAGTCTAGAAACTTTATTCTATGTGACTCGGCTTTTAGTGCAGCCGGTGTTTGTTTTACCATAGAGGAAGCTTTAATTAGCGAAGTCAGTATTTGTTTACCATACTGGAAAAATTCTTTCTATAACAAACACCAACTTCGCTAGCTAAAGCTTCTCCGAATAGCAGGCCTTTGGTCGGCCGCAAATATTTTCTACTCTATGGTATAAAAAACACCTGCTGCACTAAAAGCTTACTTTATAAGTCGCATTTTTCAACTAACAACTAAGTTGATATTCAAGTTTTTTATTATATGGTATAACAAACTTGGACGTTATGACGTGCGACCATATACATATATGTTACCTATATATAGAGAGGTCATAACTGATGCTTTTTGTAAGACCAGTATTTTTAACCACCGCTTATCAAAATAAACAAAAATCTCGGCTAAGCAAAAAACATGAGTTAGAGCTTTCAATAGATATCGAATATATTACCTTAATATAAAAGTAACGATATTATCTTAAGAAATACATACATATGTATGTATGTACATACCTTGTTAAAATTCGTTTAAATTCTTCTCCAGAAAAATTGTGCAAAAATGAATGTATAATACCGTTCCTGAAGAAAAGTTATCTTATATTATTTATAAACGAGATTTAAGAAAAAACAATTTATACTTACCAATTGATTTTGTTTATTTTTCCGGACAATTTTCGAAATAAAATTGTTTTCCTTTTAGAGGTAAATTTTTTTTTCTAATGAAAAAAAATCAAACAAACTATGATTTTTTTTAATAACAAAAAAAAAAAAAAACAACTGAATATTTTAAATGAACGGAAATTTCGTTCGTCTTTTGTAATTTGTTTTTTAAACAACGTGCCGAATAAGTTAAAAAGTAATTTTCGTACTAAAATAACTATATTTTGGTTTAATTTTAACTAAACGGAAAACTGTTTAAATAAACTACAAACAGTAAATGTAAAACTTTTTTGAGTGTAGTTGTGACTTTAGTTTAGATAGTTTGTTATATGGGGTGCGTATTCTTTATAAGACATGAAGGATATTAAATCATTTTGTGAATTAATGCAAGATGGCCTAGCTAAACCGCCTTCTCATCATTGAGTATTATGTCGTGGGACTGATTGGCGTATATATTTCACTTGTAACGCCATTTGATCTCTACGTTTTCATTAATGCTAACATAAAATGTAACCGAATCGCAGAATCAGGGGTTTTCAGGTTTTAGGGAATCAGGGGGAAACGTGTTCTGCATCTTCGGTATTTAAACAAGTTGAAAAGTTTAGCGAATCATCAATGCTGAATTTGAAAAGATTACTTCTATATCGTCTGTGGCCGGTCAGAAACTAAATTATCATAGTAAATCTCTCCATGCTAATGTTCAATTTATTTTTGGATGAAATTATTTTAAATGGCCACCGTCCTTCTTATATGATCTCCCATATTCTTTGCCAATTTGGCATGACTTTGTTTCGCAAAAGAAAGTACGAATAAGTCTTCTTCACTTTTTAATTTTTTTCAGCATACACTCTGCTTAAACTTAAAGTTTTCCTTATTTTTTTATAAATAAAAATCTAGAGTCATGATCTTTTTTTTTGATATTATTTAAAAATGCTGATTACCATCACGCACAGGACTATTCATTTTTAGTTAACGTATTTTTCCAATTATTTGTTTAATACTAATATGGTGGCTGTAATCTGTAAAAGTCAAAGCGTGCTGTGGCATTAGCTGGACCTTATTGTGTTTAAATAAAACTCATACTGATACAAAGACCAACCAACCGACAGACCTTTAGTCCTAAGCATACACACACGCCCCTTTACTTACACTGACACTAGTGCACTTATTTGCATATTTTCAAAATATTATTGCTTCTATTCGTACAATTACAAATATAGTTGCACAAATTGTATTGCAAAACAGTTTAATTTAAATTTTGTTCTGATGTCAACAACAAAAAGTTGCAAAATAAATTGGCTTAACCAAATTACATGAAAATATAACTCAGTTGGATATTTTCTAGTTGAAAATAAAAAGATTCTTTTTTAATATTGATTTAAATTACTTGCTAGAAAAAAATTTGCTTAAAAATAAACTAAAAAATTTCAAATTAAATAATTTATTTCTGTTAAATAAATTAAGAATAATTTTTCAACAAATTAAAATGTATGTAACTAATAATTTTGTTAAAACTTTGTCAAGAAATCTTGAATGCCCTGATATTCTAATAAACTCTTAATAACACATTCTGTATAATTATTTTAATATATTTTACATTTTCAATGTACATGTGGCCTTTAAGATATTTCTCTTATTATATTTCGCAATTAAAATCATTTAGGAACAAATTTTTTTTTTATCAAAGTTTTTCTTGGGATTCAAAAATTTAATTATCAAGGTTTTGTTTAAATGTGTTTAATTCCCATTTCATTCTATTGATAAACTGAAATTTATTGTTGATGGGATAAGCTATTCCTATACGCATTTCGCTTCTTGCTTAGGCCAGATCGTCAGGAAACTTCATCCGAAGATTTTAAATTTACCACAATCTGCTGTCATTTTCTTAAAACAGTAATTTTAATTTTCCGTTTTTTTTAAACTCAATTATTAAAATGGGTATTATGCAAATAATATTAATTATTTAAATCAAACAAACTTGTGACAAAAATTGTATGAAGCAAACTGTTAGTAGTAAAAAAAAAAGTTGCCCAAAATAAAAAAGGTTTATTTTGAAAAAAAAAAGGAAGCAATAAAAAACGGATTAAACAATTAAGTAACAGCTGTGTAGAATGGGCATTGGCGATAAGTATCACAAGCAGACCACTGAATGTCCAAGTAAGCTCTAATCTAGATGGCTGCCAGAGAAACCTCACCTAACCTAGACTACATACTATATTGCAGACTACATAATAGGCTGCAGAGAAGACGACAGTTAAAGGTTTTACAGCAGACTTAGTTAAGGTTTGGTTATAGTTTTCAAAAGTATTTTTTTTTTAAATGTGTCTTTTGCTGCATTTTTTAATGTGATATTTTTTATACGTGTGTAAATTTAATTAAAAATTCGTATATCACTGCTATTTGTTCTTTACATTTTTTTTATGTGTCACTTAAATGACCAACAAGCACAAAACTATTTTAAAACATTTTGCAGGTGTACAGGAAAAACAAATAAAACGTGCATTTGTATATAAAAATATAGCCAGTTTACACTGGTCAATTCCGGCCAAAATTTATTTTATTTTTTTCTAACACTTCAAAACAAACAACTCATTTGTTACTTCGGCACTTGGATAAAAATGTCACCGTTTATTCTGGAACAAAGTGGGTTATAGTTTTACTTTTAATTTTGAGGGTTTTAAAGATGATTTTTGTAGTTTAAAATAAAAGTAAGCTTTGATTTTTCTTTGAAAATTACCAAGTTATTTTTGAACAGTATTGGTAATTAATTAATTCCATGTGATAATTGTGATTTTGTGCGAGCAAGCAATTTCTTTTGGATAAGTAGAGTGATTGTAAGTACCTTTAAAAAAAATAAATTCCAAACGAAACCAAATTTGAAAAGACCACAACAATAAGTTGGTGCTAGGGGAGGTTAACTGCTAACTGCATATACTACTGTTTAGTATCGAAAGTAGCAGCTTTAGCAGCTTTAGTGACTTTATATATTTATATATGATTAGGGCGACTGACTGGTTGATCATCGTCCAGTCTAAGCAACTTGAAAGACTTGAAATTTTGTATTTAGATTCCCCTCCAAAAATGTAGATAAAATAAGTTGTGGTTCTAACAGAGGTAGACGTAAAATTCAAAAAATTACATTATAAAATCAAAAATTAAATTAAACATGTGCTTAGTGGTACTTTTTTTTTATAAATTTTAGGGACGAAAAAGAGCAAAATATAATTTTGGGCTATTTTTGGTACCCATTTTACGTCCTTAGTTAAAAATATAGAAATAAAATTAAAATTGTATTCCCCTCTAGTGAAGAAGTTCTCAAAGACGTTTGGTTTTTAGTACTTGTTTCTTTGCAGATATTTATGTATTTCATACAAAAATAAAATTCCAAATTATGTTAATTATTTAATAATTTCATATGTAGCCATGTAAGACACATATTTATTTTAAATATTTTGTGATGTAGTTGAGGATACAGGAGAACGAAAAGAACAAATTTTGACCGGAATTGACCACCGTGCAGTGTAATATTTACTACTATTTACCCGAAAAACAAAGATTCAACGTCTCATATACTCATAGATATTTAAATATGTATATGTACATAAATATAAACATGTGTTGGTGCATATAAATGCACTTGTTAAAGTAAATACACGAGACTGAAAAAATATGCACCACAATGCAGATAAAAAACAGAAGAAAAAAAGGATATTTAATAAAAACTTGGGGACAAAATAATTACTATGTAATCACAATGTGGCAATGTTGTAACACCTGGCCCTGTTTCTCAAAACTGCAAGTTACAAATCTACAAGTAAAATACATTACAGAAAAGCAATAATTTTACAATTTTTTTTTGTTTCAAATGTTTTGTACTTGTAGAGTTGTAACTTGTAATTTTTGGAAACAGGGCCCTGGACTCTATACACGGGCGTGTGAAATATATTTCTTTAAATAAAAAATATATATTTGTACACCCTTAACCTATACTAAGGGCCATTATTACAACCTAATGATAAAGTTGCTGATAGTTAACGTGAACAATAGCTATCTTGAACGATAAAGTGACCAATAAGTTTTTTCCATTATTACAACTGTTCGATTATATAAAAAATGTAATTTATATACTGTGGCAACATTGCAGTATATACTGAATACTTTTGTTCGTTTAAAATACATGGTGGCAACGCCTTAGTTTTGTTTGTTTCTTTAATTGAAAGCAAAAGTAAATTGTTTGTGCTTAATTTTTGGTTTTTATGGTAAATTGTTTTTTTTTCGTGTTTATTGTGTTAAAAAAAATGTCGAAAATAAATAATGAAAGTGAATCTGCCAGTAAAAGGGTAAATAATTGAAGTTACCATATCTTCAGCAGAAAATATGGCATCTTCAAGTTCTTAAAGTTCACTTGTAAAGTTACCATGAAGACAAACCTGATGTTAGCTTATCAGTCACTTTTTTGGTTAATATAAACTTGTAATAACCAAAAACTATTTATCTGTCAGATAGCATCCTAAAAATAACTATTTGTAAGTTGTAATAATGGCCCTAAGTATACTAAGTTTGTCATTGTGTGTGAAACTTTTTTTAATATTCATGTAAGACCCCATAAAGTTTTATATTCCGGCTCCTTCTGTTTAAATTACGCTATAGGACGACTCAAGAGAAAAGAACTATATTGGTGAAAATTCTGGAAAAACCACCCAATTACCACTAGAAATCATACCGTCAAGTTTCGTGAAGATTGGTTCATAATTTACCATATGCCCCATATAAAGCCCTCGACGGAAATTTGCTAACTGTATGCGGAGGGCATTAAAGATTCGGTACAGCCGAATAAAGCACTCTTAATTGTTGTCTTTGTATAAAAAACAGTGGCATTTGGTTTAATAAGTCTTCTAAGTCATTGAAATCAAGTTATTTTTTGCTGATATGTTTTGGAATTATTCCACTGTAGGTTCGCTTCATAAAAACTATAACGAAAACAGAAATCCCATACACATTGTTATCGGCACTATTAGTTTCACCTTTAACATCAAACAGTATTATTGTTGAATAAATACAAGTCCTTTTTTTAATTTACTCTGTCAAAAAAAATTAAATAAATGACAAGAAATTTGTTTAATAATTAAATAAAATTAAATTTGTATTAAGTTGATAAAATAGAAATATAAAAAAATCACGACCAATTTAAGAAACTTATATTGAAATTTTAAACCAATTTTAATTAAATTTAATTTTTTTAAACGTTTTGCTTAACATATTATTGATTTAAGACTTTGTTTTGAAGAAACGACATCATCCATCAATATATTTCTTCTCCCCACCTTGAACATGAGAAGTCATCACTTTTACTTTTTGTAGAAGTTTTTTGACATTTTAATGATACATGGAAAAATTGGGAGGGAAACATATAGAGAAAGTCATAAACGTTTCTAAAAAAAATTAAAGGGAAACCTTTTTATATTTAACTACAACTAAAACATTAACTCCCACTTATTTTTACAAAATTTAAATTTTATACTCTTGAAATTGCAGTAAAGTTTAATATGGTATATCAGACTAAATATTTTTGATGACTTTGTCTTGCTTGATGGATGGTGAAAAGCATTCGGGGATAAGCCTTTTTAACCCTTTGTTTTTTAAATTTAAGATCATGCTAGAATGCTTTAAAAGCTTGTCAGAATTAATTGTTAAAGTAAATATATAAAAAGAAGATTAAAACTTAAAGCTCGAAATCGTTACAATCTTCTGATTTTGAAAATATATTCAGAAAAAAAACTTTTTCGACATTAATTGCTGTAAAACTAAACATATCTGCTAGACATCGAAAATTAGGAAAACTTTTTCTTTAGTTCGAAAGCTTTTTCCATCTTATGGTTTTAACTATATGTGATTTGATGAGAATCAAAATCTAAAAAAAATATTTTTTTTTCTTTTCTCTTAAAAGCTTTCAAAATTGTTAATAGACTTAATTCTTTAACCATCGTTGGTTTAACTATATTGTTCAGTTGTATTTATAAGCTTATAATATTTGCTGTTTTATAGGTTTTCCCTAAAAAACTTTAAAGTATTCGTATTTACCTAAAAGTTCAATTAATTTGAGAAGCGGAAAAAATTTTTCTAGATTAAAATTCTGCCCAAAAGTTTGTTTCCACGAGTTTGTAAAGATTAAAAACAAAACTGTTTTTGATATTTTTCTCTTAAAAATTGATGTAAAGTTAAAATCTTTAGCAGTTTTCTTATTTATTTTATATTTAAATAGTTTTACGAGCTTGAAAATTTTAGTTTTTATGAGATGTTCTTTTGAGATTTAAAACTTCAACGATCTTCTTTCAAGTGTTAAAAGCCTAAAATTTGTTCTTTTTTTATAATTTTTTTACAAAGCTTTTAAAACTGCTATAAGAGTTTGCATCTTTTATACATTTTAAAATTGGAGAAAAAGTTTTGACTTTTTTTTCTATTTCGAAAGTTTAAGAAATTTTATTGTTTATTGTTTTTTGACTTCATTAAAAAAAAGCTTAAACAAGCTCTCTGTGTTCACAATTTTCTCTTAAAATTTTAAACAAAATATTTTAGATGGAAAATTTAGGAAACGTAAAGCTAATGTTCAAAAGCTTTTGGATTCGGTTGCTTTTTTCATTTGCTGTTTTTGTGATATTTTTTCTTTAAAAAGAGCTGATAAACTTTAAGCTTTAGATATCTTTTGCTTTAATTTGTGAATTTAATATTCTTAGAAGCTTAGCGATTGTAATGTTTTTTTTTAAAGCTCTTAAGTGTTTGCAAACTTTATGAAATTAAACAGTAATGGTAACCAAAACAAATTAATGTTTTGACATTTAAATGTAAATAGTTGTTAACCCTTTTTAATGAAACAGACAAAAATACTTAGGCGATTTTTAGTCTTAAACCGCAATAGTAAATGTGCAGTTTTCTAATAGAAAAAGGAATTTTAATAGAAAAAATTTTTAAGATTTTGCTATAAAAATATTTCGTAAAATATATTAAATTTTTTATAATTAAATAGAAAACAAAATTTTAATTAAAACTAATCGGCGTTTAATTAAAAAAAGGTTATAAAAACTTAATATAACTAGAGTAAAGTAAAAGTACGAAGACTGCATTAGAAGTTGCTAAGAAACCAAAGCATCATAAACAAAGAAACTTGTAGAGCCAAGACAATATTCAAAACTTACTATAGTCTAGATTATCGACTAAAAGATTTTAGCTTCGACTTTATTTATTACTTTAACTTATTTAACAACCCTCCTTTTTTAATTTCATCTCTTGATTAATTTCTCAATTTCATTAAGTTTGTTTTGTTTTAGTTATATTTTATGTTTAACTAACTCTTTGTGGCTTGCCTAAAGATTAATTAAAATGCTAAACAAAATGTTTCCTTTTTCCATTTTCCAGCATTTATGATCTTAAACTTTTAGTTATAAAAATGTCCGTTTTATTTTGTTAATATCTCCTATTTTTTTTAAAAAAATGGTTTTAATTTGTTTGTGTTAAAACTAGAACAAGAAATATTTAAAAAAAAAATGTTCTATGATTTTTGTGCTCGAAACCAAAAGACCATTTATTGTAGTGGCTGGTAGTTTATTTTTTGGAGATAAAAAAGTTATATAAAGGGGAAAATTAACAAAAAAAACGTTAATATAAATGAAATATGTCAATCTATCTTTTTCAATTCAGTTACATTTTTATAAATTACTAAAACAATTTATTAGTACACATAGTTTGTAGGAAAATGTTTGTAAACCATACTGATTAAGTTTCTTTAGTCTACAAAATATTCTGGTCGAGTCTTTAGGCACGACATTAGTCGATTATAAAGTTAAGTCAATAGTGAAGTCTTAAGTTCAGACTGAAAGAGTTTCTTTAGTTTAGTCAGAACATTTGTTCATAGTCAAAACTACAGTAAATTGTATATTCAAGTCTATAAACATTTTCACAGTCGAATACGTAGTTAAGTCTTAAGTTCAGACTGAAGTAGTTTCTTAAGTCTAGGCATTATACATAGTCGATTCTTAAGTAGGGGCTATAATCGAGTTCATAGGTATGTATATTGTAGATTTTATAGTTAACTCAATAGGCCAGACTAAAGTATCTTCTAAATGCTTTTGCGAAATTAATTAAAAATTCTACAGTCAAGTCTATAGACGAAGGAGATTTTATAACTGAGTCTTTAGTCGGAAGTTTATTCGATTTTTTTTAATACTAAAAAGTCTTTTTCATTTTTGATAAATCTTTTAACTTAAGGATTTGAGAAATTATTATAAACTATTTTTTTTTTACTGAGTTTAGTAAAACAAAAAATTTGTTACTTTGGTTTTTTCTTAAAATATAGTAACATTAAAAAAGAATTTTAAAGACACCTAAAAACGTGATGTTTTATTTTTTATTAAAAAGTTTGAAATGAAAAAGCTTAGAAAATCCTTGAAAAGTTTACAAAGTTAGAAAGAATTATTAATGAACTAAGTTTTGAAAGTAATACATTAGAAATTTGCTTTAAATATTACGTATTTTCTTAAACTTTAAAATTTAAACGAAATTATTTTTTTAAACAAAAACTAGATCACTATTTTATGTTTTTAAGTTGCTTCTTCTCATGTCATGTATTTCATTTAGTTACAAAATATTTAAGATATTAAAAAAAAAATTAAAATCTCTCTTTTATACATCATTCGAATTAATAACAGGTATTTTATTTATTTAAAATCGTTTTTATTAACAATAATGTTTCAAATATTATGAAAATTTTAATAAAACGTAAAACTTTTCTTTAAAGTAATTGCTTTAGAAAACTCCTTTGAAATTTTTAAATGCACACTTGCATTAGATAACATTTTGTAATTTTTTTTTATGTAGAAAATTTTTTGTTGCCAATAACAATTCTTAAGGCACGTAATCTTTTCCATTGTTAGTATAAAAGTTTCCTTAAATAAACAAGAAATATTATTTACATTCTTTGCAATATGTTTACAAAATCATACTCTAGAAAATAAGTTTTTTCGTAAAATTTTCCACTTTAAGTTTGCAGAGATATTTAATGCAACAATATGTTTACAAAACGAGAAAAATTTTGTAGAACATTTTTGAAGAAATCTCTCTACAAAAAACTACCTTGAAATAGAAATATATGTATGTATTTAGTAAATCATTTTTTTAAAAAATGTAGAAATAGAAAGAATAAAATAGTTTTGATTGCTGGCAAAAAAAGTTATGGATAAGAAAAAACAATTATTTTTTTAAACACTCGTGTACTTTAGCCTAAACATTTTAACAAAACAAGATTAAACGCATTAGTAGTGGTTTTCGCTTTAAGAAAACCAAACTGCATATTTACAGTCCTTGCCATACATTTGCCTTTTGTATTTAATTTTGTATTTTTTTCTCCCATTAAGAGGGTTTTTTCCCCAGACTTTTCCCCGAATGAAGGGATTTGTTATTCATTTTGCCGGGAATTCCGCTTTGTATAAAATAATGCAAAATATAATTTAATTTATTTTAACAAACATGGGATCAATTAACTAAGGTTTTCAATGTATTAAATATTTTTTTTAATTAGTTATTAGTTAAATTATTGGAACAAAATATTAATTTGAAAATAGGATTTTAGCACAGAATAAGCATTAACAGAATCGTTAAACATCCAATTTCTAATTTTAACCAAGAACAGCCCAGTCAATGAGAAAACAAGTTTCCTTTCTACGTATGTTTGCCTTTATAGTCAAAAGTACATTATGTAATCACTGAACACATTCAGTTTTCTCACCACTTCCTTAAAAAACTTTTCGAGTTTTTATTAATTTCTTTTTAAGCAATTTGAAAAAACTTTTTTACATTTATTTCTTGACAAATGTAGAATTATTTTAGCAGTAAAGTATCCATTATTAAATAAAAAAATATCGAACTTACATTTAAGGTTATTGGCGATGTTGTGTTTGAGATTATAAGAAAGACTATAATCCGGGATATATTCGAGCATATGATCGATAAGATTATACTTCACATTATAGTGGTTATTACATCGATAATATTCGTTATTCGAGGTAAAGTTTCTTCCCTTTTACTTCACTGTTCCTGCCATATTATTTATAAATTGCAATATATATTTCATATTACTTACCTTTTTTTTTGCTTATCTGTTTAAAGTATGGAAAACGTTTTGTTTTTTTTTCAACTTATAAACAAATTACAATTACAAACATCTGAATTTTTAAACATATTTGAGATAAATAAAAAATATTCCCAATGAAGAACAATATACACTAACATTTTATAAGATTTTATATAAGAAATATTAAAAATGTATAAAAAAAGTGAATAGAGTAAAAAATATTTTATTGAAAATATGTTAAAGTTTGCTTATTTTAAAAAAACAAACATGAAAAATTAATAGGTCCTGTAGTTCTGGAGGATGTTAGTGATATAGCGAATAACGTTACTATAAAGTTATTATAAAGGCTACAAACGGTCAGTTAGAAACCTTTTCGAAAAAAAAATATGCTCCTTTTTTAGAAATATGGTAGGTCGAAGAGCTAACGAACATTATGTATTGACTTAGATTATTTGTGAAAACTGCCTCAAGAACTTTATTTGATTTGATAGTTCTCATACCAAGAATTCTGGGCAAATGTAACCGCCATATGGAACAATTTATACACTAGAACTACCAGTATGTGATTGCTACTCTGTCACAATACTCGTAGTAGTTTATATGTATGTATATGTTTGAATAAATATTTCGGTGTAACTTCCCTTTTGTTTTTATTTTCTGTTTAAAAAGCAATAATATTAGTTTAATTTTATTTAAATGTTCATGTAAATATTTGTATTTCATTTAAAATTGTTTCATGATTTTTATTGTTTTTTTAACAGAAAATAATAAAGAAAATTCTTTGCGACTGACATTATTGCAAAATTTATTTTTCGAACATTTTTGTTGAGCAACAACAAAAAGAAATTCTTTGGCATATTTGAAAAATAATTGCAAGTCAGCGTTAAAAACAAAGAAAATGTTGGAATGTTGTGAAATAAAATTTAAACACAAAAAGTTAAATTTTAAAACTTTAAAAAAAAATAGGATATGTGGGGACAGATTGCTGTCTTTGGAAGCATTTTTTTTTTTTTTTTTTTTTTTTTTTTGTTTTATTGAATCTTTCTTGTCGAAAATTACAATATGTATTCAAAGCTTAATCCTAATTCTTATTTGTATTTGTTAGCCGTTGCCAATGTAACCGCTAATTAATAGCATTCAAGTGCCAAAAAAGCCTGCAAGGCTCAAAGTGTCGGATCTTTTCAGCCTCCGGTGACCTTCGAACTTTATTAGATCCCGAGCGAGGTAGTTGGGATGGACCATTAGTTTATCAATGTATTTGTCTGAATACTTTTTAATTTCTTCCTGGATGGTAGCGATGTTAAGATCTCTGTGGATCATGTCATTACGTATATACCATGGGGCGCAGACAATTTGCCGTAATATCCTAGACTGTCTTCTTTGGAAGCATAAAAAACAGTTTTTAGTTTATATACAGATCTACGTGTTATTTGTGCAATCTCTTTATTTCAATATATTTCAACGATCTTTTTGTATTTTAAAGCATTAAAATGAAAAAGAGACATAGAAAAATGTTTTATGTGTGGTTTATAGAACACGAGAGCAACTCACATTTAAAACAAAAACAAATTTCGAAATTTGGGTTAAATTTAAATGTTCTATAAACCACACATAATTCTTTTTGAATCGCTAAAAAGTTTTAATATAAAACTAAAGTAAAATATGTAACTCAAATATACAAGTAATTCTAGCAGTGTATAGAATATTTCCTAATTATATGCACATATCTGTACCTCCAACGGCAACCAAAGGATGGCTGAAGCAAAAAGCATATGAAATATTGGAGGAATGTGACCATTGCAAGAAAGCCACATAATTAAAATTTGATTCATTAAATACATTCGATAATAAAAATAGTTAATTTAAAAAATGAACATGAATTTATCTGCTGTTTTCGTATTTGATTTTGAGCACTCTTTAATCTTTGAACCAAATTTAAACTTTTTATAAAGAGGTAAAGCTTATAGTGTCTTACGTTCATTTACAAGACTTTGAACTTATTCAATAATTTTTCTAGACATTAAAAAGCATTTTGTATAAAAAGATATTTAAAGAAATAATCAAGTCATACTTAGTCGTAAGTTAATCTCAATATTTAACACTTCAATATAAAATTTTTAAATTTCTTCAGAAAAAAGGATACATGGTAACAATTGGTTTACTCGGAAGAATTTTTACAATTTTTTAATTTTTACACAAATCTAAGTTTTCTTTGTTCTCTTTCTTTTTTTTAAAAACATTTCATAGACCTTTTTGGATTTTTAACCATGTGAAACAAAAAAGAGAGAGATAGAAAAATGTTCAATTCCTTTCAAATTATTAAAAAAAAAAAATATTAAGCATCTTTTTTAAGTTTTTCTGTCATATTTGATATTTATCCAAGTCTTTAAGCATCCTTTAGACCAAAACTAAAATTGTGTTGTATGTATATATAAAGCCTACATTAATTTACCAAATTCGGAATTAATTCCATATTTCCCGATTTTAAAATTTATTACAAAAAAAAAATAAAATCAGAGTTATTCTTAAATCATACTAAGGTGAAAGTTAATGTAACTTTTTACTAATCTGACATTGTTTCTACGCTTAAATATTTTTTTATTAACTATAAAAATATTACTCATTAATATTACGATAAATTTTGTTCTTGCTTTCCAGAAATATTTTTCCGCATGTGGCAGATGAACTCGTTCTTTAAGAATGCAATAAAAAATAAACTCTTTTAGTCTGTAAATTTGTTCCTATCAAAAACAAAACAGGCAATTTATAATTACAGTCATACTCACTTAGTCACTATTATTAAAACCAATAATTCCATTAATAAACCTTAAAGTCTTCTAATATAGAATTGTATTAAATATTTAATGTACTCAAGTCAATAACAACTGAATGCATAAAAACAAAAAGATCGTAAATAGAGATTATAACAATTTAATTTAAGATAAGAAATTAGTTAATTGCGTAAATTTTAAACGGTTTCAATTAGCAAAAGCCTCAGGCGTATTTGAAGATTTATGACTTTTAAATTAAATAAACTATAATTTGACTTTTAATCATAAATTAAAGCTACAAATTTGATTTACAACCAAACAAAAACAATATTCAAACGTAAAGCCATTATTTAGGCAAATATAAATAATTCAAAATAAAAGCCTGTTTTCAGTGTCAAAAAATTACTAAATTTTATTTGTCGTATCAATCGTTTTGCCCTTAATTCCATTGAATTCTGAACATAAGAACTTGTGGTTTATAATTTGTAAAACACAATTGTTTTAGCACCTGAATTTGTTAGTTTTTTTTATTGTATCTAAATGGCTTTTAAGCCATTTTTACAATCCACTAAACCAAGTAATTACAAATAACAAAATCAAGCGAATCCTTTGAGCTCTAAATTGACAAAAATTGTGTTTATTTTTCAAAATAGTTTAGGGTTTGCCAACAATACAATGAAAAAAGTAGAAGTATTTACTTAGCAAATGAACATATTTAAAAACTCGCTTTTTCATTAAATACATCGTAAAAACTATATCTTTAAAAACACAATGGCAATAGAAAAAAGAATTGGAGATAGAATTAGAATACAATTAAAACTATATCTTTAAGAAAAGAATAAACAATGAATAAAACTAGTTATTTCATAATACAACAAACAAGAACTAGATCTTAAAGAATACACTTTTTAAAGAACTAATTCTTTTAAAATGCACGGAATAAAGAGCTAGTTCTATTAGAATATAATAAAACGAAACTTATTCTTATAGAATGAAAAACAAAGTACTAGTGATATTAGAAGCCAATTAAACAAAACCAATTATTCTTAAATTCAATTAAAAATTACCAATTTTTTTTAGAATAGAATAAAAAAAGAACTAATTATTTTAGAATACAATGAAAATAGAAAAAATTCTTTAAGAACGCAATAAAAAAATTGATTTTTAAAGAACAATAAAAAAGAACTATTTTAGAAAACCATAAATAAAAAACTAGTTATTTTACCCCCAATTTCAGTTATAACTAACTATCAGTTATAGCTGTCAAAACATTTTGTCAACCGGAAGTTAAAGTAATAGTTAATTTTAACTGAACTTGGTAAAATTGAGGGTTAGTGAAATGAATAAAATCAGTTAAAAAAAAGTAACTTGTTTCTTTTTAGAATAATTTAAGTTTTGCAGACATTCTTTCACTATTTCCCGGTTACCTATGATCTATTTTTATTGAATTAAATATTAGCCGATAACTGTGTTTCACTGTTAAACAATTAATTTTCCATTTTTATTACACAGCTGTACACACAAAATCGTAGCAATTATCAAATAACAACAACACCATGACCACTTTCGCTTCCAATACAATGACAAACTATTCATATGATTTATAGTCATTATTCATTCATTTACTCCTTTAATTGGTTTAAGCATTCGAACACCATCACAATTAAATTAACGCTAATGACAAACATTTGGTCAATAAATTTTGTGCTTTGTCTGTGTTAGTGAACACCATCACAATTAGATTAACGCTAATGACAAACATTTGGTCAATAAATTTTGCGCTTTGTCTGTATTTGTGTGTTACATTATATTCCTGTGTATTCTAAGAGCTAATGTGTGTGTGTATGTCTCGTTGGTATTAAACCTCAATTGCTATAATGTAAAATTGTCAAAAATTTGCATATCAGAGTTAATTTTATACTTTCCTCTTATCAATAACGAGGTAATGCATGAGGAAATAAAAGATTTTGGAAACATTAAAAAAATTAGTCACTTGCTAAATTTTTTTTGTATGTATTCTAAAGGTGTTTGATCAGTATTTATTGTATGTAAATGCTTATGGGTTTCCTAAAAGATATTTATTATGTTATAAAAGAAATAATTTATTTGAAATAAATAGTTCTTTTAGTTGTATTCTAAAACAATTAATTCTTTGTTTTAATAGTTTTCAAAAATTTCTTTTCTTTCTTGTTTTGTAAAATATCTTTTTATTCTTTTATTGTTCTTTTTGCTATTTCCAAAAAAACTATTGCTTTTAATATTGTTTCCTAAGGAAGAAGTTCTTTTTATATTGTACTAGCTTAACCCGGTGCGCTTCGCTACACTGCTTTAACCACTTTATCGGTTGAGAGATATTTTATATATGCATCCTATGGAAGGTAGTTCCCCCCTGCGCCTACCCGCTATATTTTTATTTTCTCACTATAACAGTTTTTAAGATATCCGATATTAAACATTGGCGTCCTATGGGGGGTAACACTTCCCCCGCTGCTATTTTATTTCAATTTTGGGGCTCAGAAGATCCTACTTCCAAAAGTTCAACAAATTGCTTGCAGCGGCTCTTATTAATATTTCTATCTATGAGGGGTACTGCTCCTCCTCTGGCTACCCCGCCCATTTCTATATTGAAATTCATAGTTTATCATAATAGTAGCTTTAACTACGTTTGAAGACTATCCCTTTAATTGTTCTTCAGTTGAGCGATATTTAATATATCGATCCTATGGGAGGTATTTCCCCTCCTACGCCTACCCGCTTTATTTCTATTTTCAAAAGTGTAGTATACCATAAGACTGACTTCTACAAAGTTTGAACATTCTCACTATAACAGTTCTTAAGATATGCGATATTAAACATTGGCGTCCTATGGTGGACACCACTTCCCCCGCTGCTATTTTATTTTAATTTTGGGGCTCAGAAGATCCTACTACCAAAAGTTCAACAAAATGCATGCAGTGGCTCTTATTTATATTTCTATCTATGAGGGGTACTGCTCCTCCCCTGTCTTCCCCGTCCATTTGTATACTGAAATTTATAGTTAACCCTCATAGTAGCTTTAACCACTTTTGAAGACTCTCCCTTGAATGGTTCTTCAGTTGAGCGATATTTATTATATGTATCCTATGGGAGGTATTTCCGCCCTGCGCCTACCCGCTTTATTTTTATTTTCAAAAGTGTAGTTTACCATAAGAGTGACTTCTACAAAGTTTTAACTTTCTCACTATAACAGTTTTTAAGATATCCGATATTAAACATTGGCGTCCTATGGGGGGTAACACTTCCCCCGCTATTTTATTTCAATTTTGAGGCTCAGAAGATCCTACTACCAAAAGTTCAACCAAATGCGTGCAGTGGCTCTTATTTATATTTCTATCTATGAGGGGTACTGCTCCTCCCCTGTTTACCCCGCCCATTTATATATTGAAATTTATAGTTTGCCATAGTAGTAGCTTTAACCACGTTTGAAGACTCCCCCTTTAATAGTTCTTCAGTTAAGCGATATTTAATATATGCATCCTATGGGAGGTTCCCCCCCCCCTCCCCTACCCGCTTTATTTTTATTTTCAAAAGTGTAGTATACCATAAGAGTGAATTCCACAAAGTTTGAACATTCTCACTATAACAGTTCATAAGATATGCGATATTAAGCATTGGCGTCCTATGGGGGGAACCACTTCCCCCGCTGCTATTTTATTTCAATTTTGGGGCTCAGAAGATCCTACTACAAAAAGTTCAGCAAAATGCCGCCAGCGGCTCTTAAGATATGCGATAATAAATATTGGCATCCTATGGGGGGTACCAATTCCCCTGCCCCTATCGAAAAAATAAGTAGCCTATTTTATTTTTAGGGCTCACGTGATGTTACTGTAAAAATTTCAAGAAAATCGGTTCAGTAGTTTCGGAGTCTATAAGCCAACAAACACACAAACACACAAACATTTTTCATTTTTATATATATAGATAGATAGATAGATAGATTTCATTAACTATTTTTATATAATTATTTTCTTTAGGATATAGTTCTTTTTTCATTGCGTTTAAAAAAAAACATTTTAATCATTGAATTTTTAAAGAGTCTGTTCCTTTATTATTGTAATTTTCAAATTTTTTTTTTTGTATTCTAACAAAATTATTTTTCACTGTATCCTTAAAGAACTGATTAATTTTTCATAGTTCTCAATACGAAATAGTTCTTCTTTTATTGTACTTAAAAAAAAAAACTAGTTCGTTTTCATTTAAAAGAATTATTTCTTTTTTCTAAGTATTATAATTCCTTTTTCATGGTGTTCCAAAAGAACCAGTTCTTTTTCAATTGTTCAAATAGTTCGGAAATTTCTTCCCTGGTTATGAGTAATTTTTGCTGTAGGGAGCATTTTAGAATGTTATTGGCCATAGACATTGACTAGATCGAAAACAAAACATAATAACAATTTTCTCAAAAAATTTCGTACGTGTCAAATTACAGCAAATAAAAAAAATGTTTAAAATGCAATTATAGTGTTTAAGTAATTTTCTCCCTATTTTCGTTCTAGTCAATACTCTATATTAATTGCTATTATATTACTATATCGCTGTTAGTCAGTGCGAGAGTCTGTATTTTGTTGGGCGCATGTTTTATTTCAAAAGTATACTCTCATTCACTGTGGTTGTACAAAATAAGGCCAAATTCTTGTAGGGGTTGCAAAATGTAAAAATATGAGTGTAAATTTTCTCCTTAATATGAGAAATGAGTCTATTTAAGATAAAGATTTTTAAACATGAGTTGTTATTTTGTTAACATTAAAATTTTTATTTTAGGAAAATGTTACTTTACTTAGTTCATTTTGCAAATATTTCTAGAAACTGAGTTTTAAAAATTATATTTACACTTTTATTTAACGAAAAACACTTTTAAATGTCAATTATAAAAGAAGTTAAACACAATATGAAATGTTTCTTTTAGTAAATGTAATTATTCTTAAATTTATAAAATTTATTTACACATGACTTAAAGTTACTTACGCTAACAAATTCTCCAAATCTGATTATTATTTTCTAAAATTTACAACTGATTTTTTCTTTTTCTACCCGGTCTTACGGTCAATATTGACGCCGGTAGCTGACCATTTATTAAAGTTTTTCCTGCCTTACTGGCCGCCAAGAGACGTCTTTCATGGACCTTTCGATGTTTGGTTAAGTGATCTGATCGGGCAAAACATTTTGAGCAAAAATCACATTTGTATGGCTTGACACCCGAATGAGAGCGTCGATGTCTGGCCAATTCATCCGAACGGGAAAATCTCCAGGTACAATTAGTCCAATTACAGACATAAGGTTTCTCACCCAAATGACGCCTTAAATGGGCCTTTAAATGGGCAGGTTTGGCATATATCTTACGGCAGTCCCCATACGTACAGGGATAGTATTTTTCCTCAGCAATACGTGAATTGGGGGCTGAAGGTAACAGTTTTAGATTCTCAGCACTTTCTTGCAGGAAGTGGTTACAGTTGTCGGTACATAATGGAGTTTTCTCGGGTAAAAACTCCACTAGTTCCGGAATTTCTATATAATTATCCAAAAACTTTTCCTCCCAATCACAGAGATCTTTGGACAAACTTGCTAAAGAGGATAAGTTATAGTCTGCTAAGGAATCCCGGGAATAATCCAGTAAATAGTCCAGACTAGTTTGCAATTGTTTTTCATTCAAGTCCATAATTTGAGGTTTGTAGTTACTTGATTCATCAGGATATTCCAATAAATATTTACTGGAATTTTCATTAATATTTCCACTTTCATGTAAAGAATAATTATGGTTTTCGAATTGACTGACTTGACCACTAAAATAATCTTGTTCTATTTGTTCGTTTAAATCACAAAATAATTGTTGAAAACCTCCATCCGAAAAAAAATCCATGATGTATTCAACTTAACAAGATTTTTAGAAATGACAAAGATTTATCATTAACAATACGAATTTAAATATTTTTTGTTCTGTTTAAATATTTCTATATTAATTTTATTTCCAATTTTAATCAATATTCCAAGAATTTGATAAAATATTAAAATTTTTCTTTTTTATAAAAAATTATCTTCTCTGCCACTCATGCTTGACACTTTCTATCAAAACTGTTAAATTTAAACTAAATTTGCTATTTGATCTTGTTGTCTTAAATATTTATAAAATACAAAAATGTGTTAAGAACACAAAAAAACAAATTCAAAACTAATTATCAATCATATAAAAGTAAAAAAACCCCAATCATTTTTAATTTCTCTCCACCACAACCAAATCTGCATACAAAAATATTTTACTTTTTAAATCTTTGCTACAAATAAATGACAGTATCCTCTCCAGGGATTAATTTTGAAATTGGTGGAAAAAATCAGTACCATCACACATCATTCCTCACATGTAGTGTTTTTAATACACATAATTAATTAAGTATTCCAAAAAAATACAGTACGCATTTGTAATTGAGCGCACGTCATTAATGATCAACATCATCATCATGTGTATTTTTAATGATTCTTTCTTGTTGTTATTGTTGATGTGACTGGCGTGTGTGTTCTGTGATTTTTATGTCCAATGAGTTGTTTTTTTTTGTCTGGCTTTGTTCGTCGTGTTTTTTTAACCAGATGTCAGTTCTGTTCAAAGAGTACCAATCAGTAACAGGCGCTCTTGTTTAAAATATATTTTGTCGCCAAATTAATTGTTTATAATTGTTTATAGAGTGTTTTGTTTTTTAAACAGCCCTCAAGTGTATTATTTGTTTATAAAACAATATGTAAATCAAAATTGCAACTAAAAATTATGCATTATCAATTGTTTTTTCAGACAAGGAAAATACCTTGAATATAAAATACAAATAATCAAGTAGAGTTAAAAGCGACATGTGGTGTATGTCACTAAACTAAGGGAAAATTCAAAAAATATTTTGTTTTCATAATTAGTTGCTAATTTTTTTTTTTTTTTTTATTCTAAAGAATCCAGATAACTTTTAATTATATTCTAAAAGATTAAGGGTTTATTTTTAAATATTGAGTTTATTTTTAACATTTCTTATTAAAAAGTAATTCTTTTGCATTCTTAAAGAATTAGTTCAAGTGTCATTGTATTCTAAAAAGAACTAGCTTTTTTTAATGTTCTTAAAGAACTAATTTGTTTTATTAAATAAAAAATAATGAGTTGTTTTTTATTGTATTCTAAAAGATCTATTTGTTCTTCGGTGTTTCGTTGTTAATTGTATTCTTAAAAAACTTGTTAAAGTTAATTGTTTATTGCAATTTTTTGCAAGAGAAATACATAGTTCTTTCTTTTTTTTCTCTAAACATACCAGTTGTTATTTTAATGAATTCTTTATTATCTTTAAAAATAAATATATATTTTTATAATTGTTTAAATAAAAGAACTAACATTTTTTGCTCTAACAAGCCAACTGTATAATAATTTTATTAGTATAAAGTTATAAAAAATAAATAAATATAAATTTACTCTTATTCGACCTTTACAAAATTTTATTATTATTATTATTATTATTTAATTAAGAATATAACGGAAAATTTAAAATATAATGTAAGGCACACTCTTCAATTTAAAGATAAAATTAAGCATATTAAGTTGAATGATGATGAGAAATTAATATCTCCTGATGCAGTTTCATTATTTCCAAGTATACCTATAGATCTTGCTATGGATATAATAGAGGAGCAATGGGATAAGATAGGAGAACACACTAATATAGAAAAGAACTTATTTTTACGTATTCTGAAATTTTGTATAATTGATAATAGATATTTTCAATTGGACAGTAATGTATATGTTTAACTAAGGGGACTTCCTATGGGATCACCAGCATCTCCAATTGTAGTAGATATTGTTATGGAGAGATTAATAGATAGAAGTTTGGAACAGTTGACTATTAAACCTTAAATTATCACAAAATATGTGGATGATTTATTTTGCGTAATTTAGGAATCAGAAATAGCAAAAATTTTAGATACATTTAATTCCATTCAAGCGGATATAAAATTTACAATGCAAAAGGAGTTTGAATCTAAATTGTCTTATTTGGACACTTTGATAGTAAGAAAGGAACAATGTTTATTAATTGATTGGAATTAAAAACCAACATCGTATGGTAAAATAAATAATTATTTTTCAAGTCATCCTAAAAGGATTATAATCAACACGGCTAAAAATTTTATAGATTCTCGTTTCCATAGGAATTATAAGGAGAAAATTTCTAGAGCATTAGGAAAAAAAGTTTTCCAACGGAAATTATATCTAATTTATTAATACAATATAATAACCGTAGAATAAATAACTTGAACGGTAATACGAAACCGCAAGTTTATAAGTCGCTAACTAATGTACCAAAATTTTCAGAGAGATTAGAAAAATCTAATATTTATGATACGGAAAGGTATAAAATTGCGCATAAATCTTATAATACAATAGGTCGATTATTCACTAATATGAAAGATAAACTGAATAAGTTTGAAATGTCGAATGTAGTTTATAAAATACCTTTTAGGGGAAATGTTCATGGACAATGTGGTAAAGTGTGTGTTGGTACAACGAAAAATAAATTGAAAACTAGGTTAGCAGGACATAAGTCAGAACAGATTTATCAGCTCATTGTGCTAATCTAAATCATTATCCTGATTTTGAAAATACAACAGTTTTAAATACGGAAAATAATAATTAACGCAGATTTATGTTAGAACTATTTCAAATTATAAATGTACCGACAATATCGAGAATTAAGTTCAAGTCAGATACTGAAAGTTAAGCACAAAATTAAATGGTTTGTTAAATTTGTTAAAAAAAAACAACGTGGATAGTAACACACTCCGAAGATATCGCAAGATCCGGCTTGGAATGAAATCCCCAAGGACATCGTAGACCCGGTCACCCTCGTAACACCTGGCAACGAACCCTATTGAAAGAATGCCAAATGCTAAATAAATAATGGAGTCAACTAAAATTCCTCGCCAATAACCGTCATGTATGGAGAAGATTTGTTGGTGCCCTATGTTCTACTACATGAACTTTCTTTTTAATAATTCACAATCCCTGTGTATAATTATAACGAATAAAGGCAATGAAAAAAAAATTGTTAAAATTTGTTAATATTGTCAAACATTCAAGAAAAAACCCTGAAGAAGGCACACAACGGGGTGCCGAAATATTGGTTTAATAAATTTAATATGTTTTATAAAAAAAGAGACCTCATGCTTAATTAAATAATAACAATAATAAAATAAATTAATAAATAAATAAATGTTATTACATTTTATTTTATTTGTGCATTTAAGAGGAACTATTTCTCTTTATTCTTCTATGTTTTTTTTTTCATTGTATTTTAAAGGAGGAATTTCTTTTCTATGTTTATTCTAAATAGTGCATTTTTTATTGGGTTCAAGAACCGTTTTCTATTAAAAATAACAAGTTAATTTTTAATTGTATTCTAATAGAACTAGTCCTTATAATTATAAAGTAGTCTAAAAGGACTATTTCGTTTTTCATTTCATTTTTCTAAAGAAAAAACTAGTTATTTTTGAATCTATTTTAAAAGAAGCAGTTCTTTTTATTGTATTTAAATAGAAAAATTAATTTCTTATTGCTTATAAAAAAACTGATTCCTTTTTATTGTAAATATTTTAAAAGAGCTACAGTTATTTTTGCATTGCAAGCTAAAATTACTGGTTTTTTTTTTTAATTTTATTCAAGAAGAGTTAGTTACTTTCTATTTTATTCTAAAGGAACTAGTTTTTCTTATTTTTTCTTAAAAGTACCAGATTTTTTTTTATATTTTCCTTGTTGGTTTCCATAGGAGACAGTTCGTATTGACTTTTTTAAAATTATTGTATAAAAAAAAATATTTCTCATTGTGAGTAAATTTTTGCCTTTGTTTTTCTTCCAGTTAATTAAAATTTTATGAGACACATTTAATTTGTATTTCAATCTGAAATCAAATAAAAATCCTTTGGGAATATACCTTAAAATACTGTTCATTTTAACAAAACTACTGGCACTGCAAAGTACTGTGTCATTGGAAAAGGGGGGGAGCTAAATTCCCTATTCAATTTATGTGCTACAAATTTTATAGTATGAATTAGAGTTTCTACGCGGGAAAGAATTCCCGGGAATCCCGGGACATTATTTTTAAATTATTCCCGGGAAATTGTTTCCGGGAATTTTCGGGAATTTCAAATTAATTTTATTGAAATCTTAATTTGTTTGCATCGTTAAAATCAAAAACGAGCAATAAAAATTTATTCTTTACTAAAAACTACCTACAAATCGAACTATTTTTCCTACTCCAATACAAATTTTTAATTGCTGATGAAATGTCTACAAAGCTTCTTGAAGTAGAAAATTAAAATGTACACGATACACCATCACCAATACCAGAACCATCTAAAAATTCTAAAAAATTAAATAAATAAAAAAAGAACTTGACGTCTATTAAGTCACGGGTAACAGGCCAACAAATTTATAATCATGCGCTTCTAACTATAAAACCAACGTCTGTAGAGAACGAGAGCACATTTTCGGTAGCAGGTTATTTATATACATATCAACAAGGATAAGAAATAAAATATCTGATGAGCTTTTAAATGCTTTAATAATACTAAAAAAATTTTCTTAAAAGGAAATTAATTTTACCAAGTTTCTATTAATAACAACTACTAAATATTAATAAGTTTTAAACATTCGTGATCTCAAAAAAAAATATATACATATATATAAACATACATATATAATATGCATGTGCATATGGATATACATAACAATTTATTTGGTTTTGTTTTGGTTTTCTGTGGAATTATTTAAGCAAATTTTTTTAGACTGTTGTATATGTGTATATTCTTTTAAAAAAGTAAAAACTTTTGTCTTTAACTCATTTAATGAAATCATTGTTTTATTCAAAAAATCCCGGGATTCCCGGAATAAGATTTTTTTTGTTTCGTTTCCCGGGAATAGAAAAAGACCGGGAAATTAGAAACCCTAGTATGAATACATCGAGATGATGGTCATCATTGATAAAGTATAACGTTTTTGTAGCCGTTTTTAACTTTCCTGCTTGCTTTGGTCTGGTTTTTTTAATTCACATGTATGTATGAATATGAATTGTTTTACGTTTACAATTGTATTTGCTACACAACAATTGTTTCATTATTTGTTTTCGTATTTTTTTTACATAGTGTCAGCAGTTGACTGTCACCACAGTGATAACACATCCAGTACGATAAATAAATTCATAAAATATTCTTTTTTTTAATACAGTAAAGATGCTCTAGGCCACACTCGTGTATTCTTTATTTCAACGTGAATCTCAATTATTGGCTGTAGATTAAAAATGCATAAAAAATAATGAAAAAATATCAATGTAAAATTGATTGAAATATTTTAGTAGCAAATGCTCTTAAAGGTCAAAAACAAATTTTCGGTTGTTCTTAATTTTATTATTTTAAAAAGAGAAACTTAATATTTGTTTTCTTCTACCAAAAAAAATATCTGTCTTCCTTTGTGAAGTAACACTCAACAATTTCTTTCCTTTTGAACATGTCTTCGAACAAATTTGCTAACCTTGCCACAGCCGCTGTCATGTTGGACATGATTAAACAAGTAGTAGAATGAATGAAACGTGGAAACAGATTTCCCTTGCGGTTGCTCGAATTTAGCATAGCAAAAATGTCAGCTGTGCTTGACACTTGACGTTTACAACAATAGAAACAAGCACATAAATAGTAAAAGCAAAGGAGAGACGACTCACTTTTAACAGGCACAGAAAATACACCAACTATTGCATACTGTAAAGCTTAGACTATACAGGACTACCACACAAATCAAATCCGATAGAAGGTGAGCGTTATTTTATATTTTGATTCTCCAAAAAATTAAAATTTAAAAACCATTTTAAACGAAATTTTTGACAGGCCTAGTTCGCTTCGCTACCCCAATTGTTTTAAAATTGGCAGAATATTTTAGATACAGATCTCGTTTGCTAACGAAGTTATTTGTACCAAATTTCGTAACTTTAAATGAAACCATGAAACCGACTCAAATATCACAATCTGTGACGATTTTTATCCTGCTTTATCGGCGCACATTTAAAAACATTGCATAATTTATTCGTGGGTGGTCCCATTATCGTCGCACATTGTGACAATTTTTTTCGGTTCATATCGGCCACAACTCAATTGCGACAATAATCAGTACAATGCGGTCACAATATCGTGCTATTTGGGCAAATTAAATCATATGTTTTTGCGCATTTGCTTGTTGGCAGACAAAATTTTACTTTGGAAATTCGCAAAATTCTCCGTCTAAATATTCCATTATGTTTCCTAACAATTTTAAAAATTATATTTATATATCGATACATTTGATCGGCGCACTAGTGGCCGATAAAAATCGGTACATATTAAACAATTTCATTGCTCCACATTGTGCAAAAGAATGTTCGGCACAGATTGTCGCATGTTACAAAAATTTTGACCGTTCGCACTATCGGCACATGAAATACGACAAAAATTGGTACATTGCGCCGATAGTGGGATCTTAGCTTAACATTAAACTGGATAATTTTACACTTACCGTTCTTCGGATATACAGATTTATATTATGTTATACGCCCACTTATCTAATCCCGCCCACTTTTCGTTGGATGTTGGGTATCGACAACCAACCTATTTGTACCAAATTTGGAAATTTTACCTATATTTATGGTAATACAGACCTCGATTTAAATTTGAGACAAAGAAACAGTTAAGAAAGAATTTCAGGTAGCCTGTTCTAAAGTGAAGCGTATATCAGTGAAAACGTTATGTTCCGATCAAATCAAATTGTAGTCGAACGGATCGAAATCTGGGCTAACTGGTGGAGGTGAAGCAAAACTTCTTAATCGCTATTAGTAAAATCGTTTGTAATTGCTCTTGCAACATGCGGCGGAGTGATTTAAGATAAGTCGGTTAGAAAAAATCAGTTGTGTTTGCTATAAGTCAAACGCAGTGTTGCCAATTTAGCCATTTAGTGGCTAGATTTAGCCAATTTTCACCCTGTTTAGCCATTAAAAATGATTTTAGCCATTAGCCATTTTTGTAGCCATTTTTCAACTTGTTTAGCCAAAAATTTTTTTTATAAAGTTTTTCTTTTAAAAGACTAATTTTTATTTTATTATAAAAATTTATAAAAGTAAAATAAACATTTATAACAATTAAAACGCCTTTAATTTATAACACAACTTTTACAAATGTTGAAAATCGCTATAAACTATGACGCTGAAACATCTTTCAAAATAAAGGAACAGTATTCCCCTATTAAATATATAAAATGGATTAACACAATTATCGGTGTTTCTTTCTGGTTGCAAGTATTGCAATAAAGAGATGCAGGCGGCAACAAAATTTTTCAGAATTAACTATAAAATTTTTCTCACTGCCTTGGCCTAATGCTGAAGTAGAGAGGGTATTAGCGAAGTAAACGTCGTTTAAAGTAATTTGAGAAATAGGTTACATTTAGCAATCGTTAATTCGATTTTATCAATTAGGTAAATATTTTTTCCATAACAATAAAATATTTATACCACCACCACAATAGTGCGTTTGTGCTTAAAATATTGGTCCTTAGCGAATCACTTTCTGAGTCGAATTAACCAAGTTTGTCCGGCTGGCTGGCCACGTTAACCTAGTGCGTAAAGTACAGTTCGCAATTTTGGATATTATTTGATTAAATTTGGTACATATAATGTGGGGTAGGGTATCATATAGTCGGGGTTTATCGACTATACTTTCTTTTTTGTTTTTTTTATTGTGGATTCGGACTGATAAGGTTTGGTAAATGTTGTCGTGATTACGATTTACCTTCAAATTATTTAAAACTAATAGGCACGAGTGATTCCTTAATTTTCGATTATTTAATTTTTTAAATATCTATCAAAATATTTAACAAATTGATCTTAACTTACAATTGCATCGTAAGCAACTTAAAATGAATTATTTCTGTTTTCTTATTGAATTTAAATGTGTTTTTATTTAAAAAAGCTTTAAGCCATTTTTTAGCCCATTTTTAGCCATTTTTAGCCATTTTTCCGTAAGTTTAGCCATTTTTGGTCACCAAGTTTTGGCAAGACTGGTCAAACGTTTCCAATTTGTTTTTTTTTTAATTCCCTAAGCCATTTTCCATTTATTCGAGTTGCATTTGGGAAACAAAACAAACATCATTGTTGTTTACACTGTTTTGATTCAATAAGTTTAGAGTAACGACAAATGTTGACACACCAAAATGCCATGATGATCCATCTTGTGTGAATCACTCCTGAGTTATACAGGCAATAGTTTTGACTGAAAATATCGCTTTTCAGTAAATTGTATTACTGATTTAAAATTGAAGCAGTATTAATTTTATTTATAACTTTTTGCTTTCTTTATAAGATATAGAAACAATTTCTAATTTAATTTAGATTTCCTTAAAACTTTTGAATTCTTTTTCATAGCAACGATTTCATTAAATTATGCCGAGCAAAGCTGAAATGTTTTCTCTCTTCTATTTATCATTTTTAACTTAATGAAGAAAAATTAATGAACGACCACAATTTTCGAAAATTTCTGCCAAGGAAAGCAAAAGAGAATTTACCATTAACCATTTTGTCCCTGCCAGCAGCTTGTACCCCTTTTTAGTATGTTTAATTGACAGTTTGATTTTCTAGTTTTGCTGTACAATTTTTTTGTCTGCCCTGTTATCTGTCTCTTGTAAAACAAAATCAAATTACATTAACTTTGTAAAATCTCGGTGATAAATTCTTTTACAAATTCCTCTCACTGTTTTGCGACTGCAAACCATTAAGTCAGTAAGATGTATTTGGTTTTGATTATCGTTTTTCTGTTTCCAATACTAATTCTTTTTTTTTTTTTTTTGATTTAGAATGATTATCGCAACGCCATAGTTTTCTTATTCTGCTGTTGGCTGTCTTTATTATTTCCTTTTTTTTTTTTTTTTTTGTTCAAAGCAGCAAAAACTAAATTGAGTTTTAATTATTTTAGACGACAACTGTCTAAAACTTTAGTAAAATTAAACTGCCCCCGCAGTTGTTACTACATGGTGGCATAATGAATGAAAGAAAATTATAAAATATAGACAGGATGCAATAAAGACAATATAATAACACAGACAAAAGTATTAAACAAAAATTTTGTAAAATCAAACATGAATGATTTTTTAGAAGAATAGAAAGTTAACAAAAAAGATCTAGTTACGTTTTAGATTAGTTTTACTTTTTATTGCGAGTTCTGCGCTTATTTTATTTAGGTAAGTTATAGGTCATGCTCTTTTTCAGGTTCTTGATATTGTTCTGGTTTGGGTTGCATTTTCATTTTCTAGCGCAGTCTCGGCTTAGATTCTAGTCTAAATTTTCCTTTAGGTTTTGGATTTGTTCTAAGTTCTTGTTTTGATTTTAGTAAAGGTTTTCTTGAGATTTTTGTGTTTAAGTGTCAGTTCAACATAGTTGCAGTTCTGTTTTCGAGTCAAGTTCAGTAACAGTTCAGTTTAGTTAAGTTTGAGTTGAATTTTTTTTATTGATTTTAATTTTAATGCTTGTGTACATAATTTCCTCATTCAGTTTAGTAAAGTAACTCCAGTTGCTTCTTATTTCCTCTAATATCTTCATTGAACTTTGTTTGTTTTCTTTTCAACTTATCTGTAGTAGAAATTTTACTGTATTTCGTAACGTTTTGTGTTTTGTAAAAAAAAACGCAATTGTGTTAAATGTTTGTTTCTCTTGTTGTGATTTTTTTCTATCTAAGTAAATATAGGTGAGAGTTCGAAACACAAAATTGTACACCCTGCAGTTTTGTAATTCTTAATTCTGAAGTTATCGTTGACTTGACTAATTAAATTTTAAAATCATTAAAAAATTAGACTGTTGTCTTCTTAAGTGAAGGAAATGATTGGATGTTATACCATAACAGAACTACAGGGTATCACAGAAGGCAGTTTACAAAGGCACAGCTAAGTATGCTTTCAACCAAACAAAGACTTTCTTGCGATAAGTTTATCCGCCCTAACACTTTGATGAGTGATAAGCAAAGAAAATAAAATTAGCAAAATGAGCAAATAGCAACTTAAACTCAAAAAAATCTGTAAGTAGATTACAAAAAATCCAGAACAGGGATTTGTATAAAACGATTTATTGGTTGATAGGAGAAGAAATTAATAAAAGAGTGGAATGATTTGTGAAAAGCAATCAAATAAAGTTCATGTTCAGGTTCTTGTTTTTAATTTAGTTTAGCTCCTGCTTCAGATTTTAGTGCAAATTAAAGTTCAGAATAAAGTTTTAAGTTTCTAGTTATGGTTCCAATTTAGATTCCAATTAAGATTCTAGTTCCACTTCTTTTTAGGGTCTAGCTTAGTATCTAGTTCAGGTTATAATGCAAAGTCTTGTTCAGGTTCTGATCCAGGTTCGACTTTAGTTAAAGTTCAGTTAAGCTTCTGTTATTTTTTGTCATAAATTTCTTTTACTTTAATCGAATTTTGATAACTTTTTGTCTAAATAAATAGTAGAGCCCTCAGCCACGTTTTAATTATATCCAGTGCAACAAAATCTTTATATTTCTAATTTAATCCCCGCAGATATTTCCATTATCCTGTTACATTTCACATGAAGCCATGTTTTAAAAACAAAAACCAAAAAATCATTAAAAAATTAGACTGTTGTCTTCTTAAGTGAAGGAAATGATTGGATGTTATACCATAACAGAACTACAGGGTATCACAGAAGGCAGTTTACAAAGGCACAGCTAAGTATGCTTTCAACCAAACAAAGACTTTCTTGCGATAAGTTTATCCGCCCTAACACTTTGATGAGTGATAAGCAAAGAAAATAAAATTAGCAAAATGAGCAAATAGCAACTTAAACTCAAAAAAATCTGTAAGTAGATTACAAAAAATCCAGAACAGGGATTTGTATAAAACGATTTATTGGTTGATAGGAGAAGAAATTAATAAAAGAGTGGAATGATTTGTGAAAAGCAATCAAATAAAGTTCATGTTCAGGTTCTTGTTTTTAATTTAGTTTAGCTCCTGCTTCAGATTTTAGTGCAAATTAAAGTTCAGAATAAAGTTTTAAGTTTCTAGTTATGGTTCCAATTTAGATTCCAATTAAG
This sequence comes from Pollenia labialis, assembly GCA_949318255.1. Taxonomy (NCBI): domain Eukaryota; kingdom Metazoa; phylum Arthropoda; class Insecta; order Diptera; family Polleniidae; genus Pollenia; species Pollenia labialis. Next base: position 797,860 of record OX439142.1, read on the forward strand.
ATTCTAGTTCCACTTCTTTTTAGGGTCTAGCTTAGTATCTAGTTCAGGTTATAATGCAAAGTCTTGTTCAGGTTCTGATCCAGGTTCGACTTTAGTTAAAGTTCAGTTAAGCTTCTGTTATTTTTTGTCATAAATTTCTTTTACTTTAATCGAATTTTGATAACTTTTTGTCTAAATAAATAGTAGAGCCCTCAGCCACGTTTTAATTATATCCAGTGCAACAAAATCTTTATATTTCTAATTTAATCCCCGCAGATATTTCCATTATCCTGTTACATTTCACATGAAGCCATGTTTTAAAAACAAAAACCAAAAACAAAAATGTTCGTGTTTTCCAAATAGGCAAACAAAATTTCAATTTAAATTTTCAACATTTAGCAAAAAATGTTGTCTGTACTTTTGCCACAAGTAATTTTGAAACTTCCTGTTTCCTGTTTTCTTCCAAACAAACAAAGTTGATGTATCTATGAATTTGCGCAAAACGACTGAGTGTGTGGTAGATACTGTTGCATGTTTAAGTGCAGTTAATTTGAAATTGTTGCTAATTTTTTTCTTCTCAGTTTTTCTTTTGAAATCTCCCCTTACAGGAATCCTACATGTAACATTTAGGTTGGTTTGTGCAACGAAATTTTCAACAATACCAACTGGCAAAATACAAGTTTTTTTATTGTTAAACATTTGTTAGATTGTTGTCTATAACCGGTATATGAGGATTTGTGAATGTAAATTGTAGTTCTGTAAAAAAATTACTTAGTTGTTGGCGTTTTCTTAAGGATACGAAAATCAAAACTTAGTTGCACTCCAACCGAAATATATTTTACCACCTATGGGATATTTAATGAGATTTATAGATGTGGTTAGTGGAAATTTAAGTTTATACAAAATAAATATTTGAGGAAAACATGGAAGTAAGCAAAAAGATTCACCAAAGTTATCTCTGAGAATACATTATTTATTATTAATAAGATTTCTGTATGACGTGTTAAATTCCAAATTTTTCATATTTGACAAGTGCATTGAAATTTATTGTTGAGGGATCTGTGCGAGCTGAACCTGTTAATTGGTTTTTTGTTGTTTTCTTACGAAGACAATAAAATGAAGCAATTTTTTTTTATTAGAGTCGGAAAAAGCCAGCCAATTGTAGGGGAATGTAAGAAAAGATAAACTCACTGTTTATTGTTGGTGTTTTGTTTGAGCCTTGATATTGTTACAAGTAAGACTTTGAGTGTTTATGATTTTTATTCGATTTAGGGTTAGATTTGTATTATATTTTTAGCTTTTCTAAAATCTTTGGAAAAGGTTTCCTGATGATCTGGTCTAAGCAATAACTGAAATGCGCATATAAACTAGCTTTCCCTCAACGATAATTGTCAGAGTAAAAAATTCGGTATTTAGCACGTCATACGGAAAAGATTTACTATTGAATGAATGGGATATAGAAAATAGCAAGAATAGAACGAAGCACTTTTTTCTTTTTTAACCACAAAATTTAATATTTTTTGTACAAAAAATATACAAGAATCATTTATATTTTCCACACTTAAAATATGCTTGAATAATAAAATATGCTGGACTTCTTTTAGAAAATAATGTCAGTATCCGAAATATTTTCTACACGAAAAATATTCCCGAATTCGATTCATTTTCTTTACGAAAAATATAGCAAAATCAAGCTTAAATTATTTTCCATATGCAAAATATTGCAGAATTCGACATATTTTCTATACGATTATGGCTTAATCCTGCATGTTTTCCATACGACATGGAAAAATTTGTTTATGAAAAATATGCCCGAATCTGACATGTTTTCTTAACTTGAAATATACCAGAATCCGTTATATTTTTAATTTCAAAAATATGCCAGAAACCAATACAAAAGTATGCCATAATGCTGAATTATATCTTTAATACAAAAATTTTCCAGGATCCGACATTTTCCGATGTGAAAAATATACTACAAAAGTGTTTATTTTTTGTACAAAAATAAACCAGAATCATTAATATTTTTATCGAATTAGGATATTTTCTTTACAAATAGATATGCCATTCATCATATTTTCTATACTAGGAATATGCCAGAATCCTGCATATTTTTAAGCAAAAATATGCCAGAATTTTCTTTAGAAAAAATATTCTATAATTTGGCATTAATTTTTTATGCAAGAATTCAGTATATTTTCTTTATGCCAAACCCGGACATATAACTTATTTAAGATAAATCTTCCTTTTCTCGTGTGCTTACTACGTCTGTCGCATCCTTTATATTTCGCCATTAGCTTCTCATGACCACCCAATTACTTTTGTTAATGGATTGCCCACTTAAATATATCAGCTCATTAAAATGAGCAGTCATGCAACTTGTTGACGTGAGGTATTCTCCGTTTGAAAAAATCGTATTCCAAGTATAAATCGATGCAGAAAAATCAAGAGGTTTTAATCAAATTTAAATTGAATACTGAAAGCCGCCAGTGTTTGGTATTCACATTATGAATGTTTATATGTGTGCACGTGTATGTCTGTGCATGTATTTGTGCATTTTTTGATAGGGGAGGTAGAAATGAAAAACGAATGTTTGAAAACAAATCGAAGGAAAACGATAAGTGTCTATAAATTAGTTAAATCAATGGTATAAGAGCACGAAACATGTTTTTAATGGAAACAACATTTTCTTTTAATTGGCAGCATTTATTTTATCTCACATTTGTTTTAGAATATTTTTAATTTATTCATGTGTTTTTATATTTCTAGAAATATTTTAAAATAACTTTTGTAATAAAAAAAAAATCCTATAAATTGTAAACTAATTCATAAACAGGCGCATAAACCAGTTCACAAATCAAATTAATAACGACCACGAAAATTTCGTTTGCGTCACTGTTTTTTTTACTTTTCTTTATTAACGTTTGCGCGTCTCAGTTTCATCAAAAAATTGCAACCATGTTTTTTAAGCCAGTTTTTGCCTCTCCTGGATATTTTGTAATTTTGAGTCGTGACTGGTTACGATTTACTGTGCGATATGTAGAATTTTGTAAACATATTTTGTGACACATCCATGTTTAATATGCAACAATTTTGCATAAAAATGCGGTCAAAATTTACAGGACATGACACCGAAAATAAAAAGGTGTATAAATAGAGTATTTAGTTTACATTTATGCAAAATACGTAATTAAGTTTAAAAAAAATGTTGCCTCAAAAATAGTGTTTTCGACAATCGTCGATAAAAAGCGTTCTACATTTTACATTTAAACAAAAAGTGTCCTAAAACATGTAAAAGCACATACTTTACCAGCAAAATTTACATATTTATCTGCTTTTATTCATTTACCCAACATTTCAGCTGCACAATAGTCTAGAGACTAAATTGGAGACTTGACCAGATACAATGTTATAGACTGGACAAGAGAAGAGAAGAGAAGAGAAGAGAAGAGAAGAGAAGAGAAGAGATGAGAAGAGAAGAGAAGAGAAGAGAAGAGAAGAGAAGAGAAGAGAAGAGAAGAGAAGAGAAGAGAAGAGAAGAGAAGAGAAGAGAAGAGAAGAGAAGAGAAGAGAAGAGAAGAGAAAGAGAAGAGAAGAGAAGAGAAGAGAAGAGAAGAGAAGAGAAGAGAAGAGAATGGACTAGAGGTTAGACCAAAGATTAGTCTAGAGAGTATACTAACGACTCTACTCAAAAGTAGACTAAAGAGTAGCTTAGAGACTAGACTAGACTTTAGACTGGACTATAACCGATATCTTGGTAATATATACAGACAAGATTAAGGTTAAGATAATTTTATAATTTGAATTAAGATTTTGGTCAGTATCATTTAAATTAAAATCAAAATTAAAGTCGAGATAGTGAAGACTATAATCAAGATCAAAAGCAATATTATAGTCCAGTCTTCTGTCGAGACTTTTATCGAAATTTATTTCGAGATTAAAGATTAGATTGTAGTCAGCATTACAGCCGATACTAGGAAGAAGATATTATTGTCAAGATTGTGGTCGAGATTATAGAATAGAGCTTAGACTAGACTTTTATCAATAATACAACAGAAGATATTTATTATTAATTAGTCAGAGATATTTATTTGTCTACTCACAATTTTCTGTGCTTATTTACTTTGCATTTGGCCCTATGCTCCTTGCAGGAGTTTAAAGGAACTCATATTTACTTTGCATCTTGACAAAATAATAATTCTGGTTTGTGCATTTTTATGACTCATTCATTTTTCTTTTTTCCTTTCGTCCAACCCGTTTAGAATTTAAGAATTTAATTTGTCTGGTCTGAGTTGTCGAAATTTAAACAAACAATTTTAATAAATGTTCAGTTAAATATTTTACTTTTTGCCATTATTTTAATTTTTAAATCGGTACGATATTTATTTTGATGATTTAAAATGTGTGTGTGTGAGTAATGTTGCCCATGTGGTGGTGGGGTAGAGGTCATTAAGTGTGATTTTATTTGCGTTCCTCATTAATTTTAAGCCTTTGAAGTGGGATTTAGGTAAAATAGTGTTGGTGTTGATGTTGACAATGAGAAAAAGCGAGAAAGCAAGAAGAAGGGCGAAGGAAGGAGAATGTTATAGAAGGATTGTAATCAATTTCTCAATAATAACAATGCTGGGAATTGTTTGCTTTGGTTGGCTGTTGGTTTTGTGTTGCAGAACTTAATTAATTTCTCAGCAATGTCGAATAGAGTCTAGTGGACAATTAGTTGAATGCAAAGATTTAGTTGGGAGAGGAATTGGGGGAGTTTAAGCCAAACAAACCAAAAGGTCTAGACTAATTTATTAAAGAGGATTAAAGGCAGCAAGAGTGTGTGAAAATGGACACATTAATGATTAAAAAGATAATAAAGGTTTATGTCTGTTTTATAAGATTTTATTGATATTTTTGTAACATTAGAAAAAAAAATATTTAAACAGTGTTCTTTGTATCATATACTTCTAGAAGTTTGTTTGTTATAAAAATCTTTGTAATATATTAAGGTATTTCTTAAAGTGTTTATAACTTAAAAGCATTTTCTATAAATATTTTACTAATTCGTTTTTAATATAATTATGTACTTTTAATAATTAAACTCAGGCCTTAGGACAGACATGTTCTTTCCTTTATGCCTTATTTTTCTGAAAAATTTAAAAATTCAGCTTTTAGTTGTTCTTGTTTGTTTTTTTTTGTGGTACTTTATGGTCAAATGATAACTTTTTCGTTAAGCTGGCAATAAGTATAAATAAGTACAAAAATGGATTATAAACTTTTTAAGCCTGAAACGAAACAGCTAAAGAAATGAAAAAATACAAAAAAAAAATTAAGAAAAGAAAAGACAAAAAACAATAAAAATGCACTTTAAGGTACACGGTATAAGGATGAAACTAATTTCAATGAAATGCAAGCTATACAAGGATTTTTTAAATACAAAAGCAAAGAGATAGATTGAAGAAAACCCAAAGAAAGATTTTAATTTACTAAAAGGTCTATCTAAAATAAAGTAAAGTGTGGTATTATTCAAACTGCAACAAAAATCAAATTAGAACTTACACTTTAAACTAAATTTAAAGCTGAACTAAAAACTCTACTTAAACTGAACTAAAATCTAACCTGATTTGTTCCTTAACTAGAAACTGAATTAGAACTTGACTAGCATTTAACTTAACTAGTATTAACTAGTATTTAACTAGAACTTAACTAAAACTAACCCAAACCCTTAATTGAAGCCTGATTTTTAACTTGAATCTTAATTAAAACAAGTTTATCTCTTAACTGAACTAACATCATAAATGTATGAACCATCAGTTTTATTGTTAATATCCTTTGTTGTTTTGTTAAATACTCTGTCCACTTACCATTTGTTTTTTTACCATTAACTTAACTACAAATATTTTCACCTCACCAATTTCAACATCTCGCTAATTACCACGCAATTAGTGCCAACATCAACTACAATTACTGCGATAAAAACAAAAAATGCCAAACACAAAACTGACAAGAAAAGCAAACAATACTTTATAACATTACGACTACAATTATTGCATTACAACCGTTGCAGTGGCAGCAGCATCAGGAAATGAGCAACAGCAATAAAAGGCAAACAATAGTAATAAACCTTGATTCAACACAATAATTGCCACTATGCGTCGAGTAACAAACAAAAACTCTTTTAACCGATTGTCAGTTTGTTCGTCAAGTACTTTGTTTTGCATTCTTCTCCTGCTCTAAACACCAACACAGAGTACTAAGATTGTTTAAATACCGAGTGCTAAGAGTAAAAATGGAGTTTATTTTTGAGATGTCCTAACAGGTAACAATAGTGCAAACATTGGCTTTGGCTGGTGGTTACTATGATGGTTGCAATCCTAGTTACTTGATAGTGGCTTTTCGGTAAAACGGTGCCCAAACCTAAACACACAGGTCTGCGCGGGTGGTTAATGTTAATACCTGTTGTATACATAATGAGATTTCAAATGCTTTTAAGTTTATATTTTAAATCGTTATAATAATGAGAAAAATAAAATGAAATATAAAAACAAAATAAAAACTCCTTATAGAAGAAAGTATGTGATTAAAAAGGAAAATAGCAATAAGGTTACTGTATTTGTGATTTAAGAAATTAAAAAAAAAATATTGTTTATACACAAAGCAATTAAAATTCCTTAAGAAGCTAAGATAAAAAACTTTATTTTCTTGAGCGTTTTCTGTCTTTATTAAGGTAATAAAGTTTCGTTGAAATTGCTGTAGTCGTTTATTTAAGATTCAACGTTTTGCCATACTAAACGTATAATTTATATTAATTAAGAGGTACACCAGAAAAAATTTAATAATTCAGACGATATAGATTTTACAACAAAAATTAAAATGGGCCATAAAAACGAAAACTTTATTTCTTCTACATTAATTGTGTTTATTTTTTTATTTTCTAAAAGACTTTAACTTAATATAAATTTAATTGGAAGAATTGGTCACGCTTTTATGTTAATGAAACCCAATTCACTATTAAAATTGGCATCATCGAATTTAACCACTTTCAACAGTTCATTTAGTAAAGTGTAAATTACCATTAAAATTCCTATAGTTATTATTCATGTTCAGGTGGCAATAAACCTTAACAAAAGAGAAGAATACCCAACACCATGAAATTAAAAATTTTTTTATTAAAAACATTTTTATATAAAACTTACTTGACAAGTAGCGTGTAGCTGCTGCAATTTGCACTTTAAACATGAATTGCTTAACACACATGTTAAAGAACTTAATGAACATACAATGGTGTTGGTGTTAATTAACTCCTTCAACCCGTATCACCAACTCCAGCAGCAGCAGTAGTAGTTGTTGAAGTAGCAAAATGTGGCACATACATATACAACAACAACAAAAAAGAGGTCAAGAAAATATACACCTGACTGTTAATGAGTTAAAATTAAAAAAAAGGTTAAAAACAACTAAAACTTAGTTTAATTTTGGGAAGGAATTTAAGAAAAAAGAGGAATTAGTTTTAATTTAGATAAGGGAAAAATTTAATTGCTGAAAAGAAAATTCATTATGTTTTTGGTAACGTAGAATTCAAACTTGAACTAGAACTAAAATCGAATATATTTAAAACCCGAAATCTGAACCCCAATTGCAACATAAGCTAGCATTTGCATCAAAGTCCCCTAACTAGAACCTGAACCAGAACTAAACTTTAACCTGAATTGATTTCAGAACTAGAACCTCAGCTTAACAGTAAAGTGTTATCTAAACTTAAGCCGATACCGAAGCCTGAGCTAGAACTTTAATAACAACCTGAAATAGAAACTACACTGTACAATACTTAAAATAAAATCTGAAACCTCCAAAAGTATCTGAACTAGAGCTTTTTTTTAAATCTGAAATGCAACTTGAACCGACACCTGAACTGGAACTTAACTTTGACCTAAATTTTAATCTAAACTAAAAACAGAGCTGACAGTTGAATCAGAACTACAATCTTAGCTAAAATAAGTTTTAAAGCAACATCTTAAGCTTTCAGCAGGATTCTAACTAAAGCTTTAACTTTAATCTAAAAATCTGCAGTGGAACCTAAACTAGAACTAAGCTTTAACCTTAATGGAAATCTGATCTACAACCTCAGCTTTAACGTGATAGAACCTAAACTTAAACCTGAACTTGAAATTAAAAACAAACTTAGCACGAACCGGAATAAGAATCTTCACTAGAATCAGAACTAAAATTTTCACTGCTATCTAAACTAGAACACGACCGCGTATGAGCCAATGGAGTAAAAGTGTGTAGTCTATTTAGTTTCGTTAACTGTTAATTAAATATAAAGCACTTAAAATTTACTTCAATAGTTAAACATTCTTAATTGTTTAGTGTTATGATATATTTTGATAAGATTTTGTAAAAAATAAACCATAAATATTTAAATAGATTTAAAATAGAAGCCTTTATCGTAAAACCTATCGTAAAAGCATTAAGGCAAAGGCAGACAATATTAAAATATTTCTCTTTTTATTTCATTGTTGCCTTGTAAAATCTACAGTCATCCATGTAAAATGAAAACCAATTATTTTAATGGATTTTTTATACATTATTTTGGTTTTCGTTTTTCTATTACAAAATGATTTAAAAACATAAATTTTAAAAGGATTTGCAAAAAATATTTAGCCAAAAACGATTTGAGTGATTATGTAGAGGAATAAATGTAACCAAAATTTAAAAAAAAACTAAAATAAATGATAATTTAAAAAGCTAAGAGATTGGATAATGAAGACAAAACAAAAATAAATAAAATGGAAATTTTTAAAAGTTATACAAAAATTTTCAGGAAAGACATTTTAAAAGAAAAAGTTGAAATATTATAAAATCAAATCCCTAAAAAAAATGTATTAAACATTAACCGCCGTATTCATGTAATATAATTTTGAAGAGTCGGAGTTGATGTTTTTGTGCCGGAGTCGGAGTCGTAGTACCCACAAAAACTCGCGACTCCGACTCCAAAGTTTTTCGGCATAAAAAATTTCCAAAATAAAAATTATCTTCTTAAAACACATTTAAAATTTAAATAAATGGTTTATGAATACTGCTCTTATGTGCTGTTTCCAAATGACAGGCGATGGACTGAGTGCTTTTCATATACAGGGGTGTGCTGGAAATCGCAAACGTAAAACGCAAGAATTTTAAAAGTTGTTTTTAAATAAGATTTTTGTAATAAAAGAATTTTATGACTAATATTTAACAAATATTTTCGTATTAAACAGGATTTTAAACCAAAAATTATATAAACTTTATTTAAAACAACTTCCAAATTCTTGCGTTTGCGATTTCCAGCACACCCCTGATAAATTTTGCTACATAATCAATCGCCTGTCATTTGGAAACAGCTCATTGATTTTTGCGTACGGTAATTGCTTCTCAAAAACTCTAATTTTTAGAAGGCCGTACGGTAATAAAAATATAAAAGTTAACATCACTGAGTCTCATATACATTTAGCATCAAGATTATAGTAGGAGTAGGAGTCGGAGTAGGAGTAGGAGTAGGAGTAGGAGTCGGAGTAGGTATCGGAGTCGGAGTCGCACTTAAAAAATTTCAGCATTTGGAGTCGGAGTCGGAGTTAGTACTTTTTTCGGACGACTCCACAGCCCTGGTTTCAAATGTATTTTAAAACTAAATTTCCATACAAATTTTTATTAAAATAGATTTCAAATTCAATTTAGTTAAGGTAGAAGATATTTTTTTTTTTTTTTAATTTCCTAAGCTAATCCCGCGAAGCTCTTCGCTTGTCTGCAGGAGAGAAACAAGAGTCTCTGGCGGGAATCGAACCCGCGACCCCGGCGCTGATAGACCAGCTCTCTACCAGCTAGTCTACCGGGGCACTCATGACATAACACGCGTTAGTGCGTGCGCGCTCTGTAGACTTCTGTCAAAAAAAGTTAAACTAGTGTATTTTAATAGAACAAGCTACATGCAAAATTTTTTAACGCGTTAGCGCCAGAATGTTGGTTAACTTTGAACTTTTTAACGCGTTCTGTATTTTTGACAAGTTATCAGCTGACAATAAAAAAAAAATTTTACAAATTTGCGAAGCATTGAAGAAAAATTTATTGAAGAGCTTCAAAAACATACACCATTTATATAAAAAAAATAAATTCAATAAAATAAATAAATCTTGATATACTTTCGAATCTGTTTTCAATGCACAAATAAGTAAACAAACAAAAAACAGCTGACAGGAACGGTTTTTGCAACTCGTGTTGTGCAACTTGCAATTTTTCATGCGCTAAAGTTTTTAAACGCACGACAAACGTCGACGAATGAACACGTGTTACGTACTTCTACCTTAAGAGTCTATAAATTGTTGATCATCATTCTTCTTATCCTCATAATTAATAACACTCATACATCGCGTATTGCAATTTTTTGAAAGTTTCGTAAAATCTTAACAGTTCAAGGGAATTTATTAAAATTTGAGTACTTTGAAGAAAACACTTAACAAAATAATTTATTTGCCTAAGCCGAACCCCCCACCTTTCACCACTTAACGAAACTTTTCCCAACTATTATTGACTTTATTATTAATGACCAAAATAAAGGCATAAAACTTTAATAAATTCTTTTCTCCACGGAGTTAAAACCCTCCATATTTCTTCTAACCATCAAACTAAATCCTTAATATGTGAAATATTTATTTATTTTTATAATCTGATTGATTTATGGTCAACAATTTATTAGGTAACGTGTACATAATTTTCATTTTATATTTGCAATTCATGGCAAAAGTGTTTTCGGGCCAATGAGGAAAAATAAGAATGTGTGGAAAAGTTATGGCTATAAAAAGATATTTATGCGTATTTGAAGAGTTTTAAAATAAAATCTTTGCTTGAATATAAAAACGAATGAGAAATATATACAAAGCTTTTAATATTATTAAAATATTAAAATATGCTTACGTCTAGTATTATTAGATAAGGTGCAAAGAGATTTATGGAATAAAGTTTTCAACTAAAATTAATTTTATTTTCCAAGTAAATTAAATGCATTTGTTAACATATTTATGAGGTTGATATAGTGTTTGACATCATTAAACTTGATTTATAGTTTAGTCTTGGTCCGAGTTAATGTTTTTCTTCATGTTCCAGTAAAGACTGCTGTTTATATTTAAGTCAGATTAGATTTTATTTATGGTTCTATTTCAGGATATAGTGAAGGTTTAGGAGCAACATACTATGGTTGAAACCCAACTATGCTATTATAAGTGTTAAACATGTTCCAGTTAATTTTAACCATAACATGTTCGTAGACAACCATAATATGGTTGTGGATTCTTGATGGAAGACTAATTTAACCGTCATATGGTTATCGGTGATAATAATATGGTTATATTAAACATATTCACCCCTATCCTGAATAACAATTGGAATTTTTGTTCCCATGAAATTTTCATTCCCCTGAAAAGGAAAAAAGCAATCATGAATCTCATGTGAAAAATTTTTCACGCTATCAGTTCCAGGGAATGTAACAAAAAAGAAGAAAGATTAGGAAATATTAGAAATCAATGAAATTTATGTTCAAAAATATATTTTAAAGAAAAGTGAAAATAATAAAGCTAAATGATTAGTATTGGAGGGATAGTTTGATTTCAACTTTAGTTTTTTGCACTTTTTAAATTCTATGAAGTAAAATATTTTCCAAAATTCTCCCACCATGTCTTTCGAAAGCTTCACAAATCCGCAGGCAATCGACCTGTTGTTATGCATTTTGTTGACCAATATATAGGTTTGTGCCTTAATAACGAATCTAGCCCTTAATATTCGTTTTATAGGAGAAACCACTTACATACATGTTCTGTTCCCTAGCAAAAATTAAGTGAGAAAATCTAAGGGAAATGTGAACAAATTACGAGGGAAAAAACTTTTCACGATAAGGGGAATTTTTTCACGTGAACATTTTTTCACGTTATTATTCTCTTTTGAATATGTTTAAAATTTTCTTTAGAAATAGTTTTGTTTGAGGTGACCATGTTTTTTCTCTGGGTGTAGCAACTCAACATAAACCTGATCTAGAACAAAACTAGAATTTGAAGTGGAATATGAATTAAAAACTGAATAAGGAGAAGCCCCTACACCATGACATATAATTATAATCTTAACTTAAAGCTCAACTAGAATCTTTAACTTAACTAAAATCTAAAAAAATCTATATTTTATTCTTGACTAGAAGTTAACCTTATCTATAATAAACATGAATTTATACAAAGTATTGGTCGTTGCTAGGTATGATATTTCCCATATTTCTTGCAACATATTCTGAAGTCCAGTATTCCGTAGAGAGCGTCCATCACAGACCATCGGTAAGGACAAGGTTTGGATCATATTGGATTTAAAGCAAAACTTTAAAAACACAATTTGTGGTAATTGGCCATGTGACCGATCGATGTCATGATGGAATATTAAGGTTTTATATCTGGTCGCATACTACGGGCGGTTTGCTGCTAGTGATCGCGTCAAACGAATCACTTATGTTCGATGCAGATTCTTTGTCGGCCATGGAACTTGAGTTTTAACTGAAACGTATATTTCAGTTTATAACAAATGAAATCAATCATGCTCCTGTTTGGAATTCAAATATTGCCGGTTTTATTAAGTCAACATCTCAAATCTCATATCGTAACAAACGAATCTCCATTTTACATTTTTCAATTAATTTTTCATCATTCGAAGCGGTTTTTTATTTCAAAACTAAATAGTTTTTTCTTGTGTGTGAATATCTTTTGTTTATGTGAAGGAATTATTTAAATTTTTTTTATCGCGAAATAATGGAATATAAACTCAACGGCTCTGCAAACATTTTAAGGCGTTGGAAAAACAATTTTCAAAACACCTGCCAGGCAATTCATCATACTAAATAGTTTTTGTTCAAACTCAATATTTAACTACTATTTATATTTCTTGTGGAATTTAAAGTTTTGCTAGCAAATAAAAATGTTTAAAAACTTTAATCTTAGTTTTTTTAAATAATTAACTTAAAAAAAACCTTCTTAACCCTAACTTAACCGGCTGCTGCTTATTTCAGTAAATAACATTTTAAACTTCCTCCTAGACTTTTGAATTATGTTTTAATTTTTCTCTAAAGAAAACAAAATGCTCTTCCTTATTTTTTCTACCGAATGCCAAACTTTCATTGTCTTCCAACTAAACGTTTGCATAATAAAGCATAACAAATTATTTTTTAAACAATATTTTGTGGATAACAAAAAAAAACTAAAAGTTTTTCTTCATTTAACAAAACAAAAGAAAGCAACAAGACAAAAATTGCTTGGCAGGTCAATCATGGCAAAATCTTTTCTTAATTTTTTTATATGTGTCAAATACATACAAAAAGTGTCTTAAAATTGTTTGGAAAACACTTTGAGGTAAATAAATAAATGAATAAAACACATTTTTTGTTAAAAACATAAGACCAAAAAAGAAAATTTAATATGGCAATACAGTGCACTCGGGAAAACGTCAACACTCGTTTACGTCAACATCCCAAAACGTCAACCCTTTTTTTTTTACATTGCCTACTCTAAAACGTCAACCCAACCATAAAGCTTTAAAACGTCAACTCTGAATAAAATAAAATTTCGAATTTAGCAGCAGTTAAAATACACACATTTGTACAGACACACATTTATTTTATGAAATCAATTTAGAAATTGGGGATCCACCTTGTAAGTAGAGCAAAAAAAATTACAACTGTATGTCTGTATTGTCTTTTTATTTATGTTCAGTTGCTTTTTTGTGCAGACAATAAAACCAAGCGAAGCCGTCGAAATATTTAACAGGGCTTTGGATTGGGCTCAATGCGAGAATGTTGAGCAAAATGACTTAAATGTATTAAGACGTTTAAGAGAGAAGGCTCTCTTCCAAGTGTTGGATAGAAAAAAACAGCAGAAAAAAATAACAGATTTTTTTTAAATGCATATGTGTGCATGTAAAATTAAAAATATGATCTCATTTAATATCTATTCTTTTAGTTCCAGTTGTCTTCTATGGTTTTAGTCAGGTTGAATGCCTTTTTATTTCCTTTTTGAATTTGTTTATGTTTGGATTTAGTTTATAATTAATAAAAACGTTTAAAAGCACATTATCGATATGTTTTTTATATAAAAATTTTACATTCGTAAACGTCAACAATTTGTTAAACGTCAACACCCGCGGTTTTAATTAGTTGACGTTTTCCAGAGTGCACTGTATATATAAAAAAAATAATACAAATTATCCGGATAATTAGTCTACTGCTGGGAACCGGGGCCTTGCAGCATCACTGACAAAAGAAATGCCCGATGATGCTGTTGCTCTTGCAGCAGAGGTTAGATATATCCTGCCATAAGGAAGAAGTGAGTGTGTCATATTACCGAATTATATACTTAAATTGCTACCGCCGTGCGGTTTGTAAATGCATTGATTGTAGCCCAGTGGTAAAGACAACCATGAGATTAGGCCTACCCTGCAGGTGCTCATATAAATCTTTTCCATGTCTGTCCGTATCTAATTTTCTTCCTTTTAATATTTCTTTTTTCTGTTCATCCTATTTTTTCTTTTTCCTTTTATTTCCAAAGGCTTAACGCTGACTGGACTTTGGACTAGCCTGAAAACAAGACCATCGGCTGGCTGAGACTAAATCCAATTCTGCTATGTATAGTTTGTTTCTCCTTTTCTTAATTTCCTATTAATTGTATTCTATTCAGTTTAGCAAAATGGACTTCTTTGTACCGAAAATATTTAATTTTAACTAAAAAAAAGCAAGTGACTTAAACTTACTAAAAGAAAGCATTTTAAATAACAACAAGTTTTTTAGTTGTGTGAAGTTTCTTGTTTTTTAATTTCTAATTTGGTGGGTGAAGGTTTATATTAAAATTGCCTAAAAGATATTTAAATAGATGGTTGCTCATACATTTAAGCATAAACGCAAGTAAATTAAATGGTGACACAGTTATACCCTTTGTACACTTGCATACATTTCGGAGGATTGCATGGAAGATGTTGAAAATGTGAAAATACGCGTTCACACTTGAAAAAAATGTCACCATTTCTGAAAAAAAAACTTTAATTTTTTTTAAATACTTTTTTACAAAAGTGCCAACATATTTAAATATAACACCAAAATGTATTTAGAATTCATTTTGTTTAACAATATAAAAAAAAAATTAAGCAAAATAAGGCTTGCCAAAAATTTAAAACCTGAGAAATGGTAACGCTGTTTTCGAAGAAAATTCCATTTTATCAGTGATGCCACAATAATAATAGAATTTATAGCCACTTTTCTAGTGATGACACTAAAATAATCGGAAGATGTAAAATGTATACAATGAGACAGGAACACTTTGTAAAGATGTTGAAATATTTTGATTTGTATCCCAATGTATTTCCTATGGGAAAATTTCAACATCTTCGCAAAATAATGTTGACAAGTCCGAAAAGGCTATAACACTGATATATACATAAAAGTGAAACTACTACGTGGTTTCGCTGTTATAAGGACATGTGCATTTATTAGTTTCTAAAACATTTGTTTTAATTTTTTTTTTTGATATTGTTGTTTTTGGATATGTGAGTGTGTTTGTGGTGAACTCCAACATGCATATTTTAAACCACACATAATACAGTCTTTGTCAAATATTTTTAGTGGAGTTTTAAGCAGACATATACAAACACAAAACCACGCTCATACTGAGATAATGTGGTAAATAAAATCTTTATTTAAGCTTCTTTTTAAGTATATTAGTTTGTTTTTATAATTAACAGTTTATGGGTGTTAATGGTTATATATGAGAGTGTGTTGAGCTTCATTCCCGGTTTTTTATGCTTCAGTTGTAAACAATTTTTGTGGTCTTACCACAGATTTTCAACGAGTTTTTTGTATTTGCTGTTAAGCTTAAGTTTACAAAATTTTTTATTAATTTTTAATTTTTAAAAACATCTTATATAAATCAGTTAATGCTGTACATTTTTTAAATAATTTAAAAGATTTTTATTATAATTCACAATTACCTAAAAACAAATAAAAAAATGTTTTAAAGCTTTTGTTTTAAACTTCTATTATGAAACAGTACTTCCTCTTTTTCTTATTCAGAGCTTAAATCTAGGTTAACTCCGGGCAAAAAGGAAATTCTTTATTCCTTTTATAAAAAACCTCCCTCATCATTGTGATGTTATTATGAATAGGAGTAAGTGTTAAGTATAAGTTATTATTTTTTTTTTTTTTAAACTAGACTATTCAAAAGAAACTAAATCCAGCTATTAAAAGAACTAAAATTACAACCATGACTTTACAAAAAAAAAAAAAAACTTGCAGCTAAGTAAAATGTCACAATTTTCCATAAAAGCAACATTATACACATCATTTGTTGGTTAACTGACTGACTGTCTCACTGGTTGGGCATCATTATTTTGAATGGCAGCCAACGACGTCAATGCCAGAAGGCAAAACCAATTTCTTATTATGCTTGCTCTGCTTTTTTTAACTTTGATAGTGACAAATCAAAAAAGTAGTGTTTTGTCCGTCGTGCTGTTAACACGTTTTTTCTTTATTGTCCCCGTGTTCTCGTCCTTTAATGTTAAAATTAAATTACTGGTGTTTACGTCGTCCGTCAATTAAATAGAAAAAAAAAAAAAAAAAATAAATAAACAAAATAAAATAAAAAATTTAAATAAATACAAAAGAAATAGTTTAAACTTAAAACAATAAAATAGACCAACAATTTTACATATTAAACTAAAAACACAAAATCCAAAACAAACAAAAAATATACACAAAACATAACTGAAAATATTTAAAAAAAAAAACAACACTTAAAAAGAAAAAATACAATAACAACACTCACTTAATAACTGTGGCTTCAATTCGAAATAAAAAAAAAAAAAATAAATAAAACAAAAAACAAAAACAATAAAACACATTTCAACTCTTTTAAAAATCTAATTTACAATAACAACTAAACAAGTGCACAATCATCTACATAAATAACCTACAACACACATCAAATACACAACCACACAATATCAGGATACATTTACACCTCGATATACGCGATTAAAAATATATTTTTTTGGCAATGACCAAACGAGGGGCTTTTATGTCCCCGTTTACAGTGCCATTGCTGTTCACTTTTCCCATACCATTTTTCTACGAAGTTTAATTGGCATTATGCCAGATTGCTGTTGGTTACTTAATGACAAAGGCATAACACTGGCCATTGAGTAACTTTCTCAGCAGCAATTTGGTATTTTTGTCACGTTTACTATCGTAAGGAGTATTGCCTTGAATCTTCTTAATTTGTAATGACAGGTAGATTTCGCATAGACTTCTGCAATATACGCGGATTGAGAGCGAATTATTTCTCTTTATATGCTCACATTCGCTTCCATCGGCCGGATGTTTTCGCCTTATGTGAAACCCAGGTGTGTGGGGATGCTGATCCACAGGATTTTCCCATACCTGGGTATCAACTTCTATCCCTTTTTTCTCTTCATAGGGGCCTTGCTATGTACATTCGCAACGATGTTGTGTACCAGTACCAGCAACATCTTACATGTGGTGATGCGGAATTTAGTTCCCTCTGGGTTAAATTCCGGATCAGGACACACATGTTGCATTTCGGATTTCTGTATAGAAGTCCAAACATGGAAACGGCGGCTTCCCTTAATGGCTTTGACGCCCTTTCCGATACCATTTCTAGAATCCTGGAAAGTTGTCCGAACAGTGAAATTGTAGTTGCTGGCGATTTTAATGTCCACAACTGTTCCTGGCTTCGCCATTCGAGCCATACAACTCCCGAGGGCCAATACGTTGAGTTATTCGCCGCGCATAACCACTTAGCGCAATTAGTGAATGAGCCAACACACAATTCGTGTGTTGTAGGGCAATCTCGAAATACTCTTGACCTTTTTCTCACTTCTCACCCTGAAAAGTACGAAGTGAGAACACTCGATCCTCTCGGGAATTCGGATCACAATACCATTTCTGCTTACTTTTCATATTCGGCACTTCATAGCGTTTCGAAAACAGCCCCGAAACGCTCGATTTTTATTTATGAAAAGGCTCGTTGGGCCGAGCTTAACGAATTTTACCGGCATTTCAACTGGAAACTTTGTTTCCTTGACAATAATGTTGATGCCGCAGCAAAAATGGTCGTAAATGTAATTTTGCTTGGAATGAAACTTTTTATTCCCTCGAAGCAAATTTCGGTTAAACCAAAACTTAAGTGTTGGTTTAACCAGACGTGCAAAAATGCAGTCAGATCCAGAGAGGAGGCGTTTAGTAGTTGGCGTTTGAATAAAAACGCAACTACTGATCACCTACGAAAGAAGGCAAGATCTGAGTGTGCCAAAGTACTTAGACGGGAAAAATTTCTACACGAACAGCGTCTTCGTGCTAAGGTCCTTGCTGCTCCTCGGGGCAGTAAGACCTTTTGGTCCTTCGTTAAAAGAGTTAGGGACAGTGCTAGTTCTTCTATCCCAGCGCTTTTAAAGGACGACCAAATATTTACTGACCCGATTGATAAAGCTAACCTCTTGGCTGAACTGTTTGCAAGTAATTCGTTCTTGCCGGAAAGCAATCAATCACTGCCCGTGGTCGGAAGAGTATCATGTACTATGCCCAAGATATATTTCCGATCACGCGCAGTCAAAAGGGTTCTTTTGGATCTTAACGTAAACAAGTCACCGGGGCCGGATGGCATATCAGCACTGGTATTGAAACAGTGCTGTTCGACGTTAGCTCGTCCGTTGGCCAACCTTTTCAGCTCTTCGTACCGTGCGGGAATCTTTCCCTCTTGCTGGAAGGTGGCCAATGTTCAGCCAATCCCCAAGAAGGGTGAGGCTACTAACCCTGACAATTACCGCCCAATCGCAATTTGCTCTTCGCTCTCGAAGGTGATGGAGAGCATGGTTAATTACCATCTTGTGAAATATCTGGAGACGAATTCACTTCTCAGTGACAGACAGTATGGTTTTCGTGGTAGCCGATCTACAGGAGACCTGTTAGCGTTTCTTTCAGAACGTTGGAGTCGGTCCATTCACCGCTTTGGTGAATGCAAAGTGGTTGCTCTGGATATTTCCAAGGCGTTTGATCGAGTGTGGCATGGTGCGCTTGTGTCAAAGCTTATTGCTTTTGGTGTCGGTAATGATTTCTCTCGATTTATATCGAGTTTCCTCAGTGATCGCACTATACGTGTTGTTATAGATGGGATTGCATCAAACGAGTTTCATCTGAATTCAGGGGTACCGCAAGGTTCTGTCCTTTCTCCTACGCTATTTCTTATATTTCTTAATGACCTTCTTAGTCATACTTCAAATCCTATCTACTCTTTTGCAGATGACAGCAACATTTGTCATTCATATTCCTTCGATCATAGGCCAAGCCTTGTTGAGATTGGGGGCAAAAGGCAGAATATGAATGACACACTTAATCAGGACCTGGCTGCAATCTCTGAGTGGGGTCAAGCGAATAGGGTCGAATTTAATGCACGCAAGACCCAATGTTGTATGTTGACCCACAGACGGGCCGTGGGACCAACTATGTCATCTGTAGTAATGGGTGGCATTGATATTGAAGAATCGGATACTCTTGATGTTCTGGGCATGAGAATACAGTGCGATGTCCGCTGGAATAAACACGTTTTTAAAGTGTCGAAAGAAGCATTCAAGTGTTTAGGTTTTTTAAAACGGTGCAAGACTTACTTCACTTCATCCGATCTCCTTACTATCTATACCACCTATATCCGACCGAAGATGGAATACAACTCCCATATATGGGCAGGGGCTTCAAAGTCTATTTTGAACCTTCTGGACCGTGTACAAAGGAGGGCGGTGAAGCTCATCAATGACAGTAGGGTATCCAACTCTATTGACTCATTGGAGCATCGTCGGAATGTGGGTTGTGTGGCACTTTTCTATCGATATTACCATGGGAGGTGTTCCACTGAGATGAGTGAACTTATTCCACCCGCCCGAGTATTTCTTCGTAATACTCGCTCATCCAGTGGATCACATCCGTTTGTAGTCGATTGTCCTGTGTTTCGCACAACGCATTATAGAGAAAATTCGTTTTTCAGTCGAACTATCCGTATGTGGAATAAACTTCCCGCAGAGGTCTTCCCCGATACTTACAATTTATTAAGATTCAAGTCAAATGTCCACAAACACTATTCCCTCTTTCCTCCTTCCCAAACCTTATTTTCCTGATCAACACAATGCACTGCATATATAGGGGGCATCCCCTGAGTGTTGGTTTATCGCTAAAAAAAAAAAAAAAAAAAAAAAAAAATTATTTTTGAAAGGAGATAAAGAAGGAGTGTGAGGTAAACAAAGAAAAAAATGTTTTACCAGGAAGTAAGTTGTTATAAATATTTACTGATATGTTGATAAAAGCAAAGTAACTTATTAGATAAATTATTAAAAAAAAATAAGGAAGTCAATGAACTTGGCTGAAATGTAAAGCATTTTTAATATTTTTAATTAAAAACTCAAAGCATACTTTTAGGGAAAAGCATTACTTAGCTTGAAATGGCATTTAAAATATGCAAAAATTCCACATTTTTAATTTATAAAACCAATAATTTCAAAAGACTTTCTTAGAAAAAGTCAACAATTAAAAAGTTTTAACGCAATTTTTAAAAATTAATTGTTTTAAACAATGTTCCTTAAAAAAAATAACTTTGTATGGCCAAATGGCCGTATAGTAGTTAAACATTACTCATACGCCAAGTAATAAAATGTTATATTTTTTGCATGTAACAAAAATGCCAGTTAAACAAATATTTAACTACAATTACACATCATAGCACCTGAGTTTTTGTTGTATTTTTCTATGTTTTTTTATTTTATTTAGATGTCTATAGATATGGTTTCGTAGACAACTTAAAAAAGCATATGAGTTTTTAAAAGTCAGTTTTTTCAATCCAGAATTTTTTTTTAAGAACTTTCATAATATATTATTTTAATCTATTAATCCATTAAAACTTATTTTGTTATTGAACATGCTTTAAGCCCTTATTTATTTTTTCATAAAATACTCAGATATTTCAGTTTTTTTAACTGTCAATTGCAATAAAATACTAATAAAATACAGGGTGCCCGAATAAGACCTACCAGTTTCGTATTGTAGTTGTTGTTGTTGTTGATCTTTCGTTAGCAGTGCTCTTTCAATTTTAATTTTGTATGGATTTCTCTAAAAATCCAGCTTCTAATTTCTCTGCAATGATGTTCTCGAAATGCCTCATTGGTCACGAGTTGAGACAAATTAATAATTTTTAACACTACCGCATAGCTTCCACGTTGCCGTCAGTGCAAATATTGCTTTGAGTACCAAGACAGCGGGTTACTCAATTCCGTTCTTAACAAGGATCTACTGAATTTCTAATCATGAAGGCTGTAGGAGCTAATCTTGAATTAAAATGTTGATACTATTTTTGTTGTGTTATGACAATTGATCATCGACAAATATAGAAAAATTGGGTAGTTTTAACGCATTGTTGTGTGCTGTACGCAATCAATTTAAACTTCCAAGTTATTCACTGCAAAAAAAATTAAACACTTACATTACATTACAAAATAAAAAAAATGTACACATTTTAACATTGGAAAGTCATATTTGGACCTCTCTGTAGTCATTTTGTGACAGAATTTGCTTTAAAAAATATATTTTTTACTTGTCAATATTGCCACAAAAATAAGTGACTTTAAAATTAAATCAATATAAACAGCTGCTGGTTTAAATGCAAGTTCTTATGTTTATGTTTTCAAAAAAAAATATTTAATTAAATAATTTATTTTTATTAATTTTAACATTTTCTTTAATATTTAAATTCAAAAATACAACAAATTGTTTTGAGATAGTGCCACATTATGTCTGGTCGCATATGACGGTAGTGCAAAACTCCCCTAATGATGCTCTGTTGAAGCAAAATGTAACATTTTCAAACAAAAATCAAGAGTATAGTCTTGCATAAATACTAGATTAGAGACTAGACAGATGACTAGACTTAAGACTTGTTAATAGAAAATAATATAGACTATCCAAAACAAGGCTATACGGACCGCTATATGACTAGACGAGACGAAACTAGTTGCCTTAAAACAAAACTAAAGATTGCACTAGCGACAAGACAAGAGAAGAGATCGGACTATGGGCTTGCTTTTAGACCAGCACAAAGAATATTTCATATGCAGCCCTTAGGTATAGAATATAGTCTAAACTGTTTACTAACCCGAGGACTACACAATAGTCAAGCCCAAATCGAAATATAAAATTAAGCCATCTAAGAACTAAATTTTTCTTTTTTTTTTTTGCTGGGTATTATTTCCTCAAAAATCTATTAAAAATTCTGTTGAATTTTAAATAATTTAATATGCATAAATCATTGTTGTTTTTAACTTTATGCCCAAAAAAATATGCTACATTTTGTTTCTTTTTTTTCATTTGCATATGCTAATGCTATGAAATTGTTTATTTATTTTGTTCTCTATTGTAAAATTTTAAAATATTCTTATGTCCATTTATTTGCTACTCAATATCCTAAAGTGTGAACCAGAACAAGGCAATTTGTTTTACTTTTTTCGTTTAGCAAATTTGCATTTTGTTTAAAAAAACACATTTTTTTAAAAATTAACTGAATTTTAAACAAGTTTATAGCGTAAAAGTCCCTTTAATATTTCGTTTTGTGCAGCTCATTTACAATTCGTCCTTTGTTACCTTAATTTGGATTTAATATCTTTTTTTGTTTCAGTTACATTTCACTAAAGTAATAAACAATAAAAATATTTTGCATTTTTAGCCATAAAATTTACAAGTTTATAATTTATGGTCATAATAATACTGATTCCGTTTACATCCTCCCGTGTGCCCACAGTTGTGTTTTACATTTTATGCACGAAAAACAATAGCTAAAGTATATAATAATTGCCAGTTATAAATTGGAAATAATATTTGGTGTTTATAAGTTTTGCTTACTAAGCTGAAAAGTATGCAAACATATTTCAATTTAAAAAACAAAACAACCCAGCATAATATGAAGCTTTTGTTAAATGGTTAGTAAAAATAATCCATACCAAACTATGAGATAATAATTATTATAATTATTAGTAAATAAACAGACTATTAAATGAATGTTTGTATTCTTAATTGGTTTTATTTCAAGAATTTTAAAATTTAGTTTTAGAAAGATTATTTTTCATAATTTTAGTTTTGTATTTGTTTTTTTCGTCTTTTAAAACAACTGTATTGGAAGTAATTTAATATCGAAATCATTAATCATTAACTTTTTTCTTTTATATGGGGAAAACGGTATAGAATATCCTTGTAGCAGAATAATGATACTTTTGCTTCACTGCTGACTATTGGGAGTTGAAAATTTCTTTTTAAATTAAGTTTATTCTTGCACAAAGATAATGAACAAATGATAATTATTTTAGACAGTTGGAAATAAGAAAATATATTTTATAAACAATTAAAGAAATTAAATGAAACTTCATTATTTCACAAAAGATAGAAAGAGAATGTAGAATAGAAAAACTTTGTAAGAAAATATTGCAAGAAAATTCTCACAATTAAAAAAATTTTTTTTCTAGAATTTTCAAGAAATTCAAAAACATTTTATAAAATTGATAATTTTTTTTTAAAATTTAAGCAGCTGGTCAATTTCCTAAAAAAATTGATGATGTAATATTATTTTTTATATTAGACATATATAAAAATTATCTTTTTGGATCGATTAATTTTCTATACGAAATTAAAAATATCGAAAAAATTTTATAAAAAGTTGAAAATGTCGATAAATTTTTAAAAGAAAATTGAAAATCACGATAGAAATTCTATAGAAGACTAAAAAATCAATAAATTATCTATTGGCAATTAAAATCACGATCAATTTTCTATTGAAAATGAAAAATGTCAACAAATTGTTTAAAGAAAATTGGGAATTAAGCACGACAAACAAACTCTTATTAATTTAAATTTAAAAATATCGAAAAAATTTCTACAGAAAATTTTTAATATCGAAAGATAAATATCCAATTACTTATAAATTTCCTATAGAAAATTAAAAATATGAAACTATTTTCTCCACACAATAAAAAATATCGATTTATATTTATACAGAAAATTAAAATTGTCGCTGAATTTTTATAAAAAAAATAAGAAATGTCGCACCATATTTTATAGAAAATTAAGAATATCGAAAAATTGTTTAAAGAAAATTAAAAATATCGATAAAACTTTCTGTTTTTTTTTTTTTTTGTAATTTAATTTATTTAATGTTTATTATTTTTCTAACTGAATAAAATGTGAACACAAACATTTTACTATAATATATTTGTATAACTAATAAATACACACATACTATAGTAGTAAACAAACACTTGCTGCCATATTTACACACTTCTTAACAAACACTTGCTTCGATATTTACACAAACATAAATACAAGTCTATACCGCAAGTAAAAGAAAACTTTTTTTCTCACACTCATATATCTCTTGTTTTACTTCTCATAATTTCCCACACATAACCCATCCTCCGCAAAAAGAAAGAAAGAAATTGAAAAACCTAATAACTGTACACTTGAAAAGGGGCAAAAACAAAAATGACTCCCACTCACTCCCGTTAGAATCTTCTCTTTTCTTCTCAACCTAAAAATATGCTGTAACATAACCAGCGTTGCCGTTTTTTGTGTAATGCGTCCAAGCGATTTAAGATGGGCCCCACATTTACCAAATTTAACAGCTCCTAACAGTTTTCTTTGAGCATATTTGAGGGTATGTTAACGAATAAAATAATACCCTATTGCTAAAAACCAACTTACAAAACGAAATCATTATAATTTCACCTGAACTTTTCAGAAAAGCGATGTAAAATCTAAAAAAAAACACACATGTGCGAATCAAAAAATTACCATCACTTACAAGATATAATTTTTCAAAGCTAAACAAATAAAAAAAACCAATGAACAAGTTATGCCCATATTATGGCCTAAAACTCATCTCTAGATCCGTTTACAGCTCTGTTCTCTAGCGGTTTACAAAAACATTAAAAAATTACAACTCATCGCTAGCAGTTGTTTAAATTTCAACTTAACTAAGTTGAGTTGTAAACCGTAATAGGGACATTAAACAATATATCGTATTTTGAGCCACCCTGTATATAATTACTATTAAACTCAAAATTTATGTTGTGTGGTTAATTTAATTTTGGATAATTGTGTTGCTTTGTCTGTGAAGATATGTATTTGGATTCCGGCAACACTGAACACAACCATGCAAAGTGTTGTGTGTCCTTTTAATTTATTTTTTTTGTTATTTGTATCTTACAACCTAATAAGAACAGCAACCAATGTTAATGTTAATGCATGTGTTGAAGTTTATACTTATGAGTTGTTTAATATTAATAGTAAATATGCGTGTAAAAAATAAAAAAAAAAGAATTATAAAAACAGAGAACAACTCGTTGAAACAAACATAATGAATACAATTTGTATGCAAGCTCTCAAGCGAAGAGTGTAAACAAAAACACATAAACACAAGCAAACATATGAGGTATTATTATTTGTGAAGCGGGCATGTGAAATTTAAATTTTGTATGGGGGCCCTTCAAAGGGTTGGAAATAAGTGATAAGTTTGTTGTGCGAAAATGTTCAGGACGAAAATTTAATGGTGATCTGTCATACATTTAAGCTCTATATGGGGGGGGCTCCTATCTAGTTATGGGACTCTTTATTATTTTTAGCTAAAAAAAACTTTTCAGCCATTTTTCTTTTATTTATAAAAAATTGTTAACAGATGGCTCATCTTAAATTTTACTGTAGCAACAAAATGTCACACCTTCGATTATTCGTAAAAATATTTATGAAAAATAATTATTATTTTTTGCCGTACAGTTTTGATCTTGTTTAACATACGTAACTTTTATCAATAGAGTCATAAACAAATGCCACACAAACATCTGCAGAAAATATAAACACAAAATTCAACTAACACTTGTAAAAAGGGCACATGTATGCGACATTTTTTTAAGCTTTAAACACTCTTTTTTTTGAGTTTTAGTGGCCATTATTGTGGTGTATGTATCTATTTCTATTTGTAATAGAATATTGAAAATTGTCCCACCTTGCCGTTTTTATAAGTGGAACGAACAAGAGATTAACGGGTAGAATAAATATTTATTGATGACTAGAAGGCTCGAAGAACGTGATAACAATTTAGTACAAAACAAACTAAAAAGATATAAAATTAATTTCACACCGTTTAGGCATACAAGGGATATTTTACTTTGTTTCCCAACTTAAAATCATACGTCCAGGTGGTCAATTACTAAAGCAAATAAATATAACTTGGGACGTTTCAAATTAAGAACAAGAATATTAAAATCCATAATTATAATCTTGTAAATTTTTTAAATATTTCTTTTTTAGGAAAATAAACTTCATTTTTCGATTATCCCCTTTTTCCGTTAATTCCTCATTAAAATAGTTTTTCGCCTTATAAATCTAATAATTAACAATAATTTTAGTGCTTTTATGTTTCTTTCTGGTAGCAGATTTCTGCTCCAGGAAATAATATTCAAGTTTTTTTTGTTTTTGTTTCTTTTTAACAAAAATTTTATTTTTTACCACAATGATGTTAAAATATTAATGAACTTCCGTAAATATTTGTTGGGGTTGCTAGGAATTTGCATAATTTCACTATATAAAACAGGGCACAATAAAAAATATAAAGGAAAATAAATGATTTATCTAATAATTATATCTTATACTATAGTTAAGTCTATTATAAAGCGTATAATCGAGTGCATAATACAACGCAAAGTCTAGTGTAAAGAATAGCTCGGTTTGTAACAAAGTTTAGTTTCGTGTATAATATAGTGTATAGACCAGTGTACATACCATAGTTTATACTAGTGTATATACAAGTGAATTCCTTGCGGTATATCCTCGAATACAATATTCTGCAAAGAATTGTTTAGGGTCAGGCTTACAGTCTTGTTTGTATACTTATATGTAAGAGTGCATTTTTTTACTCTCGCGAATGATATATATAGACATCCTAGCGGTTGAAGCTAATTTTCTGTACTAATAAAGACTAAATAATGCAACGATTAACTCAAAACAGCAAACAAGCCACAGATACATATAGTCCAGTATATTGTATAGTGTAGAATTTAATGCACAGTCTTGTGTATATTTCCGTTAATATTTAAGCTGGCCATTTTTTCTCTTAAATATTCCGTAGAATTACTTTTCTTAACTTATCTTTTGATACACTTACACTTTCTTGCCCGTAACTTTATTTAACGAATTAATTTCTCACTTAAATAATTTGCATTTAATTTGTATATATAAATAAAAAATATTTCCTTTCTGTTTTACAGTTTACTTGTCCCTCCACAATGCGGAAATGTTAACGAAGCGCGTGCAACGAAAACAACAGCAAAATACTTGTAATGTTCATAATTATTAACTAAGTGTTTCTTAATTATTCAGAAGTATTATGATTTATTTTTGTTGTGTTTAAATCTAAATAATTTTTTACTGTTTTTTCGCTCCGTCGTGACTTGAATGTTTAGCAGGGAGATGGGTAATTGGAAAAAATATTATTGTTTTGAGAAATTTTTATGGAGGTAAAAATAACAATTATTTTTTGTTCTGTTATGTTTAACGCTTTTGCTTTATTTTGAGTGAAAAGCATAATAAAAAGACTAAAATATTTACAACAAATTTGAATAAGAAATAATTTGCAGAGAAATGCTGGCAGGCGTGATTTGCATTTTATCAGGATGATAATCTGTAACTCGATGGAGAAACAAACGACATTATTATGGCATTTGCAATATAAAGATTTTCTGGTTTTCTAAGGAAACCTTTTTTTCATTTTCGAAGAACTAGATCTTTTTTGATTGTATTCTAAAAGATCAAGTTATTTTTTAATGTTTTATTAAATAACTGGGCCTGCTTTTAGTGTTTATATAACAATTAATTGTTTATTTTTAGTCTAAAAGAACAATTTATATTATTATTTTGTTCTATAAGAACAGCTTTTTTTGTAAATTGTATCCTAAGAAAAATAGTTTTCTTCTAAAATTTAATTTAAATTTTTAAAGAACTAACTATTTTTCATTGTATTCTTAAGAATTGCCCCAAAGTTTTATGTAAGGCACACCACCACCCAATTTTAGAGATTTTTTTTTTTTTGCTGGGTCTTTTTCATTTTTCGTTGGGGTGTTTTTGCATTTTAAGTGAAATGAAAAATAGCCCCGATAGTAAGGAATGAAAAATTACATCACAATTTTTACTTTGGGACTATTTTTCATTAACTAATATAAATATTATACAAATTTTACTATATATATAAAAATGAAAAATGTTTGTATGTTTGTGTTTTTGTTGGCTTATAGACTCCGAAACTACTGAACCGATTTTCTTGAAATTTTTACAGTAACATCACGTGAGCCCTAAAAATAAAATAGGCTACTTATTTTTTCGATAGGGGCAGGGGAATTGGTACCCCCCATAGGATGCCAATATTTATTATCGCATATCTTAAGAGCCGCTGGACGCATTTTGCTGAACTTTTTGTAGTAGGATCTTCTGAGCCCCAAAATTGAAATAAAATAGCAGCGGGGGAAGTGGTTCCCCCCATAGGACGCCAATGCTTAATATCGCATATCTTATGAACTGTTATAGTGAGAATGGTCAAACTTTGTGGAAGTCACTCTTATGGTATACTACACTTTTGAAAATAAAAATAAAGCGGGTAGGGGAGGGGGGGAAAAACCTCCCAGAGGATGCATATATTAAATATCGCTTAACTGAAGAACTATTAAAGGGGGAGTCTTCAAACGTGGTTAAAGCTACTACTATGGCAAACTATAAATTTCAGTATAAAAATGGGCGGGGTAAACAGGGAAGGAGCAGTACCCCTCATAGATAGAAATATAAATAAGAGCCACTGCACGCATTTTGTTGAACTTTTGGTGGTAGGATCTTCTGAGCCCCGAAATTGAAATAAAGTAGCAGCGGAGGAAGTGGTTTTCCCCATAGGACGCCAATGTTTACCATCGCAAATCTTAAGAACTGTAATAGTGAGAATGTTCAAACTTTCTAGAAGTCACTCTTATGGTATACTTCACTTTTGAAAATAAAAATAAAGCGGGTAGGCGCAGGGGGGGAAATACCTTCCATAGGATGCATACATTAAATATCGCTCAACTGAAGAACTATTAAAGGGAGAGTCTTCAAACGTGGTTAAAGCCACTATTATAGTAAACTATAAATTTCAATAAAAAATGTGCGGGGTAGACAGGGGAGCAGCAGTACCCCTCATAGAAGACATATAAATAAGAGCAACTGCACGCATTTTGTTGAACTTTTGGTAGTAGGATCTTCTGAGCCCCAAAATTGGAATAAAATAGCAGCGGAGGAAGTGATGTCCATCATAGGACGCCAATGTTTAATATCGCATATCTTAAGAACTGTTATAGTGGGAATGTTC
The DNA here is from genome assembly GCA_949318255.1 of Pollenia labialis. Classification (NCBI taxonomy): domain Eukaryota; kingdom Metazoa; phylum Arthropoda; class Insecta; order Diptera; family Polleniidae; genus Pollenia; species Pollenia labialis. Next base: position 827,343 of record OX439142.1, read on the forward strand.
AAACTTTCTAGAAGTCACTCTTATGGTATACTACACTTTTGAAAATAAAAATAAAGCGGATAGGAGCAGGGGGGGAAATACCTCCCATAGGGTGCATACATTAAATATCGCTCAACTGAAGAACTATTAAAGGGAGAGTCTTCAAACGTAGTTAAAGCTACTATTATGGTACACTATAAATTTCAATATAGAAATGGGCGGGGTAGCCAGAGAATGAGCAGTACCCCTCATAGATAGAAATATTAATAAGAGCCGCTGCAATCAATTTGTTGAACTTTTGGTAGTAGGATCTTCTGAGCCCCAAAATTGAAATAAAATAGCAGCGGGGGAAGTGTTACCCACCATAGGACGCCAATGTTTAATATCGGATATCTTAAAAACTGTTATATGTAGTGAGAAAGTTCAAACTTTGTAGAAGTCACTCTGATGGTATACTTCACTTTGAAAATAAAAATAAAGCGGGTAGGCGCAGGGGGGAACTACCTTCCATAGGATGCATATATTAAATATCTCTCAACCGATAAAGTGGTTAAAGCAGTGTAGCGAAGCGCACCGGGTTAAGCTAGTTTTATATAAAAAATTCCAGGGATAGTATCAAAATCTTATACCAAGGTGAAGAAAATGCTAGTCGGCTAAGAAGAGAGGCTTAAGTTAGCGAAGCCAGTGTTTGTTATACCACTGATGAAAAAGTACTTGCGCACAGCCGAAGGCCCACCCATGCTTTATATGGTGCCTTTTTAAAACCAAAGCTGTATAAATATTCGGGTTATTAAAATTTAAGATCTTAAGTTCTGGTTTTTTTTTAAATTGTGACTTTGAAATTCGGGATTTTAAATTTGGGATTTTAAGTTTCGGTCATATGAACCAAACCCATTTTTTAATAAAACTTTCTTTGTGTTTTTTTTTTATTTTAAAATTTTTTGGGGTTAAGATTCACTAAAACTTTAAGGTGATCCTCCACAATAAAGAATTATAAAGGGTCATATTTAATTTTTAGGGCAGCTTTTAATTATTTTTGGGGTAATTTTTTAATATCAATTAAATTTTTTTGCCATATTTCGCAGCGCCTTTTTTTAGTTTTTATAAGTTATATTTGTTGTAGTGTTAAATTTAATCAGGGATTTTTTGAAAATTGTTATTTGTAAAGTTTTTTTACACAATTTTTTCATGCTCCTTATGTCTTGTTTTCCAGTGTTTTAATTGGCTATTGAGTTCAAGTTAAAATTCGTTGCTTGGCTGTAGGAATTTTAATAAATTTTATGGTGTTGTGTTTTATTTTTTCTATTTTGATAACTGCATAATTGTTGGTATTTATTTTAAATAGACTTGGGTTATTTTAATGGGGTTAAACAGGGGACAATCGCAATAAAACATGAACATGAAATTAACAATTACAACTGAATTTTACATTATATAAAATGAAAAAAAATTTTGGTATTTTAAAGGACGATTTTAAAGCATTAAGTTTATATTAAAAATCTCAAATCCATATATAAATTAAATTTGTATTCTGTTTCCTTTTTGTGTTATCATTCCTGATTGATGGGTTTTTTTATGTATTTTTTTTTTTGATTTTTTATATGTCAATGAAAGATTAAATTTAACAGTTTTCCTTTGTATTTTTTTTTTGTTTTGCAACCAAAAGTCCACTTTTCATGTACATTTGTTAACTTTTCAAATAAATGAACTCTGTGCTCTTTTTGGTACATGACAATTTGACAATAAACATTTGTTTAAGTCAAAAAGTAACTTGATAAAGATTAAATTTTGTTTTTTCTTTTACTTTGAAATGCTGTAATTTCAACTTTAATCTTGATTTATTTCTTATAAAAATAGTAAAACTAAACCGAAACTATTTAAGCAAAAATGGACTTTTGTTAAGTTGGTAAAAGGTTTTTTGTTAGATTAATCAAGGGAAAACTAAATTTAGATAATAAACTGCAGGAATGATACTTTTTCAGGAACAAAAAAATAAACCTTGTGCTCACAAAAATTTAATCATTTTTCAAATGCGGTCATTCAACATGAATATTAAATATAATTTTGCTATGTTAAGTGTTAATTTTTCATTGAACACTAAAGAAACTAGTTCATTCTTCATTGAATTCTTAAGAAACTGGTTCATTTTCTGTTGTATTCTAGAAGAACTAGTGTATTTTTGATTGTATTATAAAGGAAATAGCTTTGCTTTTGTATTGCATTTAAAAAAAAATACTGGTTGTTGCTTGATGTAGAATAATTTTAGTTTTCAATGTATATTTAAAGTTCCATTTCATATTGGTTGTATGCTTTACAATTTAATTCCTTCAAAAGAACAACTTTTGGTTTTAGTTTTACATGTAATGTATTTTTTAAGCACTAGTGGTTTTTTTTGTTGTATTTTAAACGAACTAAGCAGTTAAAAAGTTCTAGGTCTCTCTACCAGAACTAATTCTTTTTTCTTTGTATTCTTCAAGAACTAGTTGTATTGTTTTTTATTCCAAGTGAACTAGTTCTGTTTTCATTGTAAATTAAATAAAATCGCAATATTTGCATTGTTTTCTAAAGGAACTAGTTTTATTTTTTATTCCATTTTTAAATAACTTAATCTTTGTATTGCATTTAAAAAGATTAGTTCTTTCTTTTGTATTATATTAAAACTAGTTCATTTTCTTTGTATTCTATAAAAACTAGTTTATGTTTCATTGTATTAAAAAAAACTATTTAAATTTTCGTTGTTTTTTATAAGAACTAGTTCTCGTTTAAGTCTATTGGAATATAACTAGTTCTTAATTAATTGTATTCTAAAAGAACAAGTTCTTTTTCCATTGTATTCAACATAAACTAGATTTTTTGTTGTGTGTTATAAGTACAAGGGCGCTTTTCATTGTATTCCATATATTAGAATTGAGTTTTTATTGTGGTTTTTTTTATTGTTTTTTAAGTTGATTTTAATTGTTTTTTATTTTATTTGGACTGTAATTTTACTTTGATATTTAAGTTACTGTCTTTTTAAAACTTTTCCAATTTAGTTTTTTATTGGAATTTAAAAATTTGTTTATAACTTGTCCCTTTTTTTGATAATAAAAGAATTTGATTTCGTGTAAAAAAATTTGGTTAAATGTTTTTGTTATTGGAAAAATATTCAGAATCAATCAAACTTTTATAATTAATGTAATAAAACTGAATTTGTTAACTCTTTCGTTTTATGGCTTCCTCAGTTCTAGTAATTTTCAAATATGAAAAGTTGTTGTAACTTATCTCGAACATTATTTAAAATACTTGGCAAAAGTAAATTTGTTTTATTTTTTCCAGACAAAGTTTTTTTTTATGAAACAGTTTGTTTTGGCATATTGACAACAGAAAAAATCCTGAAATGTCAAGTTTATTTAAATTCGTAGAAAAATTATTTTATATTGATTTAGCAAATATACCAGCAACCAGCATTCTAAAAGAAGAGAATCTGAAAGAAAAGAAGTAAAAAGTTTTAAACGTAAAAATGTTTTAGGCATGACTAACATTTATACCAAAAAATAAATGAACTTGAAGAAAAGTTTATGGCAAAAAGGAAATAACGAAATACAAACATTTCTAAAGATAAAAAAAAGAACATGTTATTTTTACTTACAAAAAATTCTTGCTCATGATATTGAGTTTAAAAAGAATTTTCTTTTATTTCTTATTTTATATCTTTTTTTTTGCATATGAGTTTAAAAAAATTCATACTCGGGTGGAACAAATATGGTTTTTTCGGTTGAAAGTTTTTGATCACATGATTTCATATTACTGATAAATAAAGTTATCATTGATACCAACTACCAGATTTAAAATATTTCTATTGGAAAGTTTAACAAAACAAATTTTCTTTTAATGTAGATTGGTTATTTGTAATTAAAGTTTTTGAACTGTGTTCATTTATCTCTCAAACTTATTGAAAGGTGAAATTTCATATTAGAAAAAGGCATAAAAGCAAAAGTTAAAATTCATATATTCTAAATAAAATTAATAAATTAAATTAATTTCAATTTATAAAAATGGCTATAGTATGGTATATGCTGCTTTCGGTACTTCTACAGAATATGTATATTGTTAAGTTTTTATTTGAACTGCGAGTCAAAATAAATACATACACTTATAAAACTTAACAAAATTTATTGAAATTAATAAAATAAATGTTCTCACAAATTATCCACTGCTGGTAGTAACGAACTAAGCCATTTCATGTCTCGAATAAAACTTAACTAACATACATGAACCAGCCTGTGTTTATTATAAACAACCATCTTGCTGTTATAATTATTTTTAAAAATTTTTAACATCTAAATCTAAAGTCTACCCTTAGGCGTCACAAATATTATTTTTCCATTACTAGAAAAATCGGTACAGTGAAGCTGAAATACAATGATTCAAAACTATTTTTATCTAATACGACATAAAAGTAGAATTTACAAGATAATTTATAACTAAAATTATAAAAATTTCTTAGATAAATTTAATATCGTAACAAATAAAACCTCAAACAAGTTTTCATTTCCCAAAAACTCTTAACATAACAGTCATAGTAACAACTCTATCCCAATTTATTTCAAATCCTTTCACTCAAACTGACATTTTGCTTAATATACTTATTCAACAGATGCATATAATGAACTTATCAGCACATTTAGATTCGTTGGCAAAAAAAAATCCAACAATAGCAAAAAACTAAAAATCATTTAAATATTAATATTCTACGCTGTTATCATTGGAACAGTAGTTTAACACAAGATTAAAACATTTTTCATATACTAGGGAAAAAACGAGGGTAGTCAAAGAAGTTAAAGGTTCAATAACAAAAAAAGAGAAAACTACAGAAAGTTTTACCCCTTTTAAAAATATTATATGAAAAATTTCTGAACGCATGCTATAGGAATTTAAAAAAAATAACTCCTTTAATTTCATAACCTGGCACATTTTTTCCAAACAATAAAATAATTTTTTTTCTGATACTTTTTAATTCTAGTTTCCGAAATATTTTCTGAAAACAAAATTTTAGTTATCCAAATAGAAATTTTAGTTCTTAAAAATTTTTTAAATAGTTTTTTTCGTTCCCGAAAATTTTTTTAAAAAAAGTTCCCAAAAAATTTTCTAAAAAATTTCCAGAATAAAATTTTTAGTTTCTTTAAAAATGTCTTACTAGAAAATTTTAGATCCCAAAAACTTTCTGGAGAGAAAACTGTTATATACCAAAAAATTTTCTAAAGCGAAAATTTAAGTATTCGAAAAAAGTTCTGTAGAAAAGTTTAGTTCTTGAAAAATGTTAAAACAAAATTAAAATTTCCGAAAACTCTAGATGTCAACCAATTTTTTTTTAGAAAAATTCAAGTTGAAAGAAGATTTCTATCGAAAAAAGTTCTACGTAAACTTTCTATATATAATTCGGTTTCCTATACACAATTCTTGTCCTTTATAAAATCGTAGTTGTAGGATACAGAAATTAAGTTTTCTTTTTCTTGTATCCGACATGTTTTCTCTAGAAAACTTTAGTCTAAGAATAATTTTAGTTTAAGAATAATTTTAGTTTCCTAACAAAAGTCTAGTTCTTGAAGCATTGTGTATGGAAAATTCTTGTTCTCGAAGAATTTTTATGTGAGGTATTTCTATTTAAAATTTAATTACACTGCCGAAAAGAAAGTTTGCAGTGCAAATTCTTCTCTATCAGCTCTAGTTTTCGAGATATGCCGTTATGTCTAAAATTAAGGCACTTTCACTACATATTTATATTGGAATAACTTGAAAACGGTTAACCATATTGACTTGAAGAAAACTGAAACTCGCAACAATATTATTTTTAAGCCGTGCTTACATTGTTTTTAAATATGCCCTGTAGTTTCAGAGATCTTGTTGAGTTTTAGAAGAAAAAATAGGAAAATGTTGAAAAAAAAACAATTTGTTTGTTCTTTAAAAATTCATTAAAAATAAAAACGCGACAAAAATTACAGTTTTGGTCTAAAAACATTTAGCTTAACATGATTTCGAATGAAATTAAGTTTGTTTCATTGTAATCGGTGCACAACTTTTGATTTTACTCACAATTTACTGAGAAAACTGAATATCGATTTCCATTGATTGATAGCTTATCCTCTAACAATAAATTTCAGTGTTTTTTTTAAGAATAAATATTGGGAATTAAGCACAACAAACAAAATCTTATAAATTAAATATTATATAAGTTTTTTACAGAAAATAGAAGTTTTTGGTTATTTTTCTATCAAACAATTTTCTAAAGAAAATTTATGTTCTTAAAAAAAATTTTTACGGCATATTCCAGTTCTCAATAAATTTTCTTTAGAAAACTCTAGATTTCGGTAAATTTTAAGAACAAAACTCTATTTATCGATAAATTTTCTGTGGACAATTCTAATATTATTAATAGACATGTTCATAATTACATTTAACAATTTTAATTTGAACTTAGTCTATTTACAAATGTTTTCTACGAAATTCTTCCACCCTTCTCTCTCTTTTTCACTCTCTTGCTATTTATTGTAACTGATTGTAGGATTTACCAGGCTCCTTAGCTACAGTATTTCTCAGTATTTTCTCCCAGAGGATTCTAATCAAGTGCTGCATGTGGGACTTTAGACTTTTATTTTCTTAGAGTGTGACCCAGCCAACAATATTTACGCTTCTTTATTTCATTTTCAACCTTTCTTTGGTTAGTCATCAATAGCAGATTGTCGTTCGTAATTCTTTGATGCCATCATATTCTTAAAATACTGCGAAGACATCTGGTGATCAATGTCTGCAATTTTCTAACTATATTCCTTGTGAGGAACCAGGTTTCGCACCCATATAACAGGATGTTTTTCTGAAGAAAAATTAGAAAATTCTTATTCTCCTTGCATTGTTCATAGAAAATTTTTGTTTTCCGGGGTAAATTCTGAAAAGTTTTACTCTTGTTTGAATTATTTACCTACCCTCGTTGTTTTTGGAATTTTGTCATAAAACTAAACTAAACTAAACTACAGCAAATGTCACTAGAGTTTATATGCTGCTTTTGTCATTTGATAACAAAACGGGCATTTTATGCAAAGAATTCTAAACCAGAAAATGTTTTTTTTTTATTTCATGCAAAATTATGTGCTTGCAAAAATCTCCCCATTAAATGAAGCCATGCATAAATTTGGCCATTTTAAAAGATAGTTTAACATATTTCCCCTAAGCGAAACATTCAAACATATACATTAGGGTGTCCCAAAAATTTTTTTTGTCAGAGGGTCGTGCATAATTTGAAAGCTTATAGGGTCCAGTATTTTTGAATTTTTTTTTAGATTTTTAGGAAGAGGTTTAGAGGTCGCGCAATTCAAGTCTTTGTTAAAAATCTGGGGTTTCGGGCTTTTTTCAAACTTGACTCATAACTTTGTCAATAACCACGTTCATTTAATTTTTTCACCGAATATTTCTAAAGAAAATTTCCCAAACTTTATTTCCATATGCAAAAACTTTAAGTTCTGGCAATATTTTTGTCCATTACGATTCCACATATTAAGTATTTTTGTAATTTTTTAACAAATTCTGTAAAAAACGGTTTATTACTTTCCAAATTTATATGAAAGGTATAAAAACTAGTGACGCGATTTTAAATACCGATAAGTTCTAAACAATTAAGAAAAACAAAAATGGAATTTTGTCCTACAGTTTCCGAGTTACACTATTTTTATAGTTTGTACCTTAAAAATGGTGATACTTTTTTCGTTATAATTATTGTATATTTCCATAAATTTTTATAGTTGGGTTTTAATTGTCATTAACTTCTGACATTTATTGATCTAAATCGTTACACGCTGTCATTTTCACTTTCTATTTTATGTGTATTCTCCGCTATAATATTGTCGTTATACGTTTTTACATAACACAATTTTTTGATTTAGCTGACCGACGAATAAAATAGAAAAGTTTTTTGTGTATGTGGCAGCGCATAGAGAAAGGGACCTAAGGGTAAAAAAATTAATTTTTACTTTTTTTTTTTTGATGGGGACATCATCTGAGCATCGAATGAGACCGATCCCATGCCCCAAAAGTGTTCCCTCCCAGAGATATGCGCGTTTTATGAAGTGATGGTACACCAAAATGGCTCTCCTGAACAAAACCGGGGTTTTCCCTTAGGTCCTTTTATATTTAAGCGTCACATATATGTATAAAAGTTTTTGTCGACGTACCGGTAAGAATTTTTTTATTTTATTATTTTTTTTTGTTAGTTCAAAAATGTGTAATTTTATTCAAAATATATACGAATTTTGTGACAACAAGAAATGTGTGGCTTGTGGGAAAAATTATAGATGCCCTTGATCCCTCCAAACCGCCGACAAAAATGCAAATGCTGCAAAGATTTTTTAATAACTTATACTGGATATAAAGATAAAAACGGGTATAACTCAGGAACGGTAAGAATAAATTTGAAAAATTGTTTATTCATATTAATTAGAATTAATTTGTCTTTCAAACTGCATCATTAGTTTTTTTCGTTTTCATTTAAATTTAAAAAGTTGTAAAGCGTTATTACAAAATTTTTGAAAAAACTACGACAAATTGCAATTAAGGGTATCTAAATGAGTAACCTCATCACCAAAACTTATAAGTTTTTCACACAGGAATAAAGCTTGGATAATTTTCTTTAAAACTGTTTCCTCAGGAGTGCAGAAACTCATGGTATTAACCAAGTTATCCGTAAAGTTAAAAAAAAGGCCGAAAACTCCCGTTTTTTATGAAACCTCCATTTGCGCGACCTCTAAACCTATTCCGAAAATTCTTAAAAAAAAACCAAAAATACTTTACCCTATAAGCTTTTAAATTTTGATTGAGCACCAATGAAAATCATAAATAAATAATTTTTTGGGACACCCTAATATACATACATATTTCGAATAACCAATCAAACCATAGTGCAGCTTAATTTAGCCAGGATTGAAATTTGAATTAAATAAAATGCAACTTATGTAATTTAAATAGCAGAATTTTAAATATGCATTTTAATTAAACTATTTTTATTATGATTGTAGGGCAAATAAAGAGTAAAAATTAAATCAATTAAAATGCCTTTAACTGTTATTACTGAATTGTCCATTTGTAGCAGACACACACAAATGCTCCTACATAAAAGTATCTTGCCGCATGGAAAGTTATTTACCATAAACGTGTCAAGGATTAACACATTTGTTAAACATGTTAAAACTCAAACACCACTTATTTTGAACATTCTCTGAGGTCTTTACGCACTTCCATTTGTATTTATGTATATAGAAATTAAATATTAACTATTATGTTTAAACCACAAATAAGTATTTGCTTTTTATTTGTAAAATAAAATTTTATTTTATTTTCCCTATCGCTCAAATATATTTACAGTTATTTTATTTTACTCATGTAGAGGTATTTTATTGCCACAATGAAAATATGTGGAAAATATAACAATTGAAAATAATAAAATAAAAATTAATTTATTTGAAAAGTAAAACAGAGAATGAAAAGTTAAATTTTAAATAATTTAAATCAAAATTTACAAATATCAACTTATGGAAAATATAATATTATCTTTTATATTCTAGAAGAATTTTCTAAAGATAATTTTGTCGATATTTAATGTTTTCAAAATGTCTTTTCTCGATACTACTTTTCATCAGAAATTTTTTCGGTGGTAATTTTCAAAAATCGTCTTTTCGAAATTTTTTCTCGACAGTAAGTTTCGGAAAAAAAGCACTTAATGAAAGTTTTTTTTTAATGATTTTACATAATTAAAGAAGCACAACCGCTGTGTTTTATTAAATTTAGTGTTGCCTTGTTTAAGTCGATTTAATTGGCAACAAAATAAAAACTTGTTATAGTTCATTAAATGATTCACAATTATTTAAGACTTTAAATTTAAAAATCTCTAGTCAATGTCCTTGATATCTAATCAAAAGTCCTTTCTTTTGTCTTTGACCTTATAAATAATGTCCTGCCAAAGGTGTGAATTTGTAAATACTTTTTTAAGAAGTGGCAATATCTGTCTATACCTTTCTGGCCGCATGTTAAAATTTATTACATTTCTGTGTTCTTTTTTTCTGTTTTTTGGTCATATTTTACGGCACAATATTTCGCTTTGTTACGGTAATTGCTGCCACTCGATTAACAGTTAATTAGTCAATTATTGCCATGCAACACCATTATTTATTGGGCCATTATTTCAATGTAATGATTTAATGATATAATTAAAGAAAATGTACACCATAAAGGTAAAAAGCTAATTTTAAGAAAAAGTATAAAAAATTGAAGTTGAGATATTTTTTTTTAATAAAACAAACTTTATGCAAAGGATATTTCATTAAGCAAATAAAGACAATTATTGTTTACACAACATAGCATTTATTGCCTGTCATTGACAGTCATTTAAAGTAATAGTTAAGTTTCCACACGATATTCCTTTTCTCAAAAACCAACCCCAGCAGCAAGACCACTTAATTATATATATTTTTATGTTAAGAAAATTTCTAATGGCATTTAGTGTTGAACAATTCCTTTATATTTGAAGCTGTGGTTTCTACATTGTCCTTTTTTCTTATCACAAATGAATCATTCAAGTGTAAAGAATACGATTCCAAAATTAAGTCAAAAACACAATATCTTTATAAATATATTTGTGTAGATAACAATGTGAACGAGCACAAATGAATTAATCAATTAATTTTTTGTACATTTATTTCTCCATTAAATTTTTGCGTTTTACTGCGAATGATTTAAATGTTTAACAGGCAGAAAAGGGGGAATAAATGACACAATTTGTTTCAAGCAAAACTTTTACACAAAAGACTGTGAAATGACACAATTATTGAAAAGAAAAAGACACAAAATGGCATCTGTATGCGAAGGAGAACAATTATTCTGACTAAATGGTTTAAGAAATTAAAAAAATGGTTTAAGAAAGTATAAATGAGACTGACTCAACTATGAACTGATCTTAGTGGAGACCGTCAATAATAACAAAGACTGTAGACTTTACTAATTCAAAAGAATATGATGTAAAATATGGTGTGGACTATAGTGTTAACTTTAGGCTAAACTTAGTGTATACCATAGTGTAGGCTATACCGTTAACTAGAATTGACTTTGGCACGGACGGCAATCTTGTGAACTATATTGTATATTATAGTGTAAGCTTAAGTGTAGGCTGTAGTGTAAACTGTTATGTATAATTTAGCATGAATGTAACTTAGGCTAAACTGTGAACTTAAGTTTAAACTTTAATGTAGATCAGTTTGTAAACTATAGTGTACAGTCTAGTATGAACTGCAATGTACACTATCATTTAGATAATCATTTGCCGATAATAGTGTAAACTTAAGAGTAGATTATAGTGTGAACTATAATGTAGAGTACTGTAAAGATATGCTCCAATTAGTGTAAATTTAAGTGCAGACAATATAAATACCAACCATATTTTAAAATGTAAGAAAGCGTAGCGTTTATTGTAGGCTTTAGATATTAAAATAGAGTAGAGGAAAGAATGAAAGGTATTTGTGGGAACTGTATAGGCCTATCGTCCTATAGTGTAGACTATAACCCCGACTGTAGCGTAGATTACACAAAAAGTCTAGGCTATGGACTTTATTTCATAAACAAGTCCATAGTGTAGGCTTTAGACCAAAATAGTGGCTAGACAATAGAATAAATACATTCTAGACAACAGATGTATTGAGAACTTATAATTTTTAAAATAAAAAATTCAATAATTAATTTTAAATATTAAAAGTATTCATTTCACTTTAACTCCCATGTAAAACAAAATTGTTCACCTGATGTTTACACTTTCATCCCCTTAAAGTATTTCTCACTAAACGTAGTTGTATGTCTGTACGTTAATGCATACAAGTGTACTCATGTTTAAATATATATTGGGCCCTATCGTTACAAATACCAGCCCATCACTGCAAACCGTCCAAAGGTTAGTAATAAAAAACAGACATTGTATCGGACAAAAAGCATGAAAGGACAAAACGAAATTGTCCTGTATTTCAACCGGAATTTGTATGTCAGTTGTGTAAATACTCAATTGTTTGCATGTACCTGAAAATGGATAAATGAAACTAGATTTTATATTGCATGCAAATTTAACTGAAAAATACTAACAGTCAGTGAATGTAGTCATGCAGTTCATAAGGCCACTAGGTCATGTCTCTGTACTGTGTTATGACTCTTTTTGTTTTTATTTTTCATTTTTCTTGCACTATAAACATTTCAACTGACATTTCATCTTCATTGAGGGGAAATGGGAATTGAAATTTTGAAAACCTAAGCAAGGAAATGAAAATGAATAAATAACTGGAAAAAGTTGTTTGATGTATGAATATTTAAAATAATGTTAAATAACAAAACAGTTAAACAAACATGGTTCGCAAATAAGAACCATTGAATAACTTAAATTCTTTTACAATAATGAGTAATTTTTTCCAAATATTTAAGTTAACTACTAAAAACTAATAATAAAACTTTAGTCCAAATTAATGAAAGAAAATAATTTTAAAAATTTCTGCAAATATTTGCTATTAAATTAAATTTCCATAAAAGTCAACAAAACATTGGAAATTAAGAACCCCTGATTTAAAAATGTCTGCTTGAGCTCGTTGCTTGATTTTCTAAATTTATTTCCCATAAACTAATTTATTTATCCCTCAAAGCACCGGAAATTAAATTTCTTCTAATGTCCTTACCGCCAATTCAATTGCTAACACAATTTAAAAAAATATTTAATTTGATATAATTTTATTACAAAACAAATAAGACCCTTAAAATTTATTTAAAACAGTTCGTTTAAAACCAAAGTAAAAACATGTACATTTTAGCAATAAAAAAAGAATAAAAAATAGCAACACGAAAAGGCAAATTGTGTGAAAATTTTTAACACGATTTATTACTTTTTAACCCCCACGTGGCAACCACATGAAGACAAAGGGAATGCTGGAAAAAATGACTACACTGCAACGATTTTACATCCAGCTACTTGTCCGGAAGCAAAGCCAGGACAAAAAGTATGCACTACAACATTAACAAAATGTGTCAAACCACTAAAGTAGATGGGGTTTTTTCAACCACTAGCTCTCACATTTTGACATTAATTCACTACTAAAACACAGTCAAATATTCAGGTAGCCAACCAAGAGAACAACAGCACTTCTTCACTTCCAGCAACTTCCATTCTTTATAAAAAGAAACTCAAATGACCACATCTAAAAAATCGCTTAAAATTGCTATACAATAAAATTTAAATTTTCGCTATTGAATTAAGTGTCCTTACAATAATTTTCTATTTTTCATTTTGCTAAAATTATTTCTTTTCGTAATTGTTTCTTTACTTCCCTTTTTTGCAATCGCTTATTATTTAGTTTTTCAAATGTATACAATGAGCTTTTTTTGTGCACTTAAGCTCGTTGCATAATTTAAAATGTGTCATTAACTCTTGACCACTTGCAGTTCTTTAGAAGTATTCTTAAACAAATTTACTGTCTATTAGATTTTAATTTAAAATATTAAAAAAACATAAATAAGTTTTAATTACTGAAAATTTCTTTCACAAAGAAATTTATAAGAAAGAGAAAATATATTTTATTTAATATCAAAGTAATTTTTCGAAATACAAAATTTTAATAAAAAAAGATTTTGTTTGTCGTGCTTAATTCCCAATTTTTATTCTTGATAAAAACACTGAAATTTATTGTTGAAGTGATAAGCTATGCGCATTTGACTGGTTGTTGAGGCCAGATCGCCAGGAAACTTCATCCAATGTCGCAGATCTAAACTACCCAATACAAAAATTCAGCTTCAAACGAAGCAGGTTTGTAAGGAAATAATATAAGAGTTTCGCTTACCATCTCGCTTACGGTAGTCATGAATTTTATATGGTGAGATCCCATTTTGAAGCAATACATTTTTGATACAAAAAGCGCTTTATGCAACACATATAAAAACTGGTGAGTGTAACTATCAGCTTTACACTCTGAATGTTTTTTACAGTTATTTTTTAGTATTCTCCCTTACAAACCAGCTTCGTAGTAAGCGAATGCCGTGGCACTTAAAATACTATTTTGTTTCTTATAAAACTTGTTAAGAGTTCTTTCACTTACTTTACTGCATCTCTACATGTCTTGTTGCGTAGCGCATAATTGTGCGCAAAGTTTTTTAAATGAACCATTAGTGCTTCGCAAAATGCTAAACTTTTTTATAGGGTATGTAAATACAGTATAACTTATTTGTATAGGTTTTACTAAAAAAAAATTTGTTTGCTCTACTAATTTTTCAATAAATTTATTATGTTTATTTTTTATGGTTTTCCTATTTGTGCTCCATGTCAGTGTTAAACAAGGAGCATAACAACTGTCCCATATCTGTCTCGTACATTTTATGTTGTTCAAAAGTTGACTAGTGTATAAGATCAAAACACACGAACACAAAACCAACAAAATTCGCATGAAAATTTGCAAAATCCTCAAAAAATAATTTTCGAATAAATAATGCATTAACGAAAACAAAAAAAAAATCAACTCTCACCATTCATCAATCATTTTGTGGGATGACTAAAAATATTTTAGTTTGTTTTTCCATTAGAGTAAGTTTTATATTGTGAGTTATTTTTTAGTGTTTTGGCTGCAAATTTTTGATAAACAAATTGCTGTGACGTGAGACCAAAGCGAACATGCGTCTGATATTTTTTGAAAATTAATTTAGTTTAGATTAAAGTTTAGAGTATTTGCAAAAGAGTTGAGTAAATAGATAATAAAGAACTTAAATTTTTAATTCATTAGGAATTTTTGTATATTTCGTTTTGAGTGGTTTTTATTAGTCTATAAAAAAGCTGTTTTTTTTTTAATTTTAATATTTAATAGCTTTAGGGCAAACATATTTTAATTTTGAAAATTTCTAAAAGTTTGAATAGTTTTATTCAAGTACATTTGCAGTTCGCTACAAAATATTGGATATGTAACTTTGAAAATTGCATATGGATTGTACATATTTGCTAACACCTATTTCTAAATTAAAAGAAAACGATATGTAACATATTTTAATAAAATAGTGCTTTACTTCTTCAATTTTGAAAAAAGTTGAGGCACATCACATTGATTGCTTACATAAGCTTATCATGCGAGAGATAGTTTGTGCATTTTATAAGAGTTGATTTGGACATAAACGCCAAAGATCGCTCTGGCGATTAAAACTTTGAATAGATTTATGTTGTAGAAAGGTTTGCAATAAAAACTCTATATTCTACTTTTTTTTAAGTTATACATCCAATAAATGAACTTTTGTACAACTTTTTATTACTACACTATTACATTACAACACAATGTCGTGTTTCCATGCTACATTCAGCAAAAACAAGTAAACGTGCGATATTTGGCTGTGCCGAATTTTATAAACCCTTAAGCATTGTATTCAAAAGCCAATTATTTCCTAGATTATTCGGTATGGCCGCATTAATAGATCTAAGACCCGTAATTCGGGAAAAAAGTTAGTATGAGGGCCAAGTTAAATAATGGACCAATTTGGCTTATTTTCCATATTGAATAGTTTGAAGAGATATAAGAAATATCTGAACCAAATTTGATCCTCCTATCTGACGTGTTATGATCGTTATTGTACATGTGTCGTAAGTTATTTGTCTATAACTGGGTCATTTATGGACCCAGTTTACTATCTAGTACTACTAGTATTCTACTTACTTGCTTATAGGTCAGAGTAAAAAATAAACTTCATAAACTATTAAAATCTTAAAAAGTAAGCGCTTACGGGTACAATCTTAGTTCTTTTCCAATTCCTCACTCATTTGTAAAGCCATCTCTCTGAATATTAATAGCAAGTTATTCCGGACTACATGTGATAAAAATACACATCAACCTAGTCCCCACCTTATCTAGAGTCCAACACATAGACAAGCGGATGGACGGACATCGTTTAATCAACGTCGCTACTCATAAGACCTTGAATATAAATTTATACTTTATAAGGTCTAAGGATCAATTTTGTAGTAGTTACAAATTAAATGACAAACTTATATTGATCTTTCCGCCTGTGCTGAAGAGAACAAAAACGTATCTAGAAGCACTGTTACAAACTAATTTCAAACATAAATGTTAATAATTAAACAACCAAAAATGTTTAACAATTAAATTTGTGATTACTGTTTTTTAGCTGAAATTACAACAACAATCTAGAGAGCTGCTGAAATTGCAATAAAATGCAAAACGGATGATATAATTCTCATAACAAAATTACCAGCCAATGAATAACTTTAAAGCAAAAAATGTCTCCCAGCTAATCATATGCGTTTCATTATCTGCAACTGCAAAAAAAAAACATTTAAAAATAATGCCATAAACTTTATTACATTTTAATTATGCAAAATGTGTTTTAACCGCAAAAAAAAACTTAACAACTTTATTTAATGTGTGCATTAGTGTAAAACTAGAAAAATTCAACTAAACGACATTTGGATTTCAAAAACCTGCTTTTTTTCTATTTTATTTTGTTATTCATTCCAAGCTACTAAAAACTTTTCTCTACATAATAACTTTAAACCATTAAACAATAAAAATTTTTTGCTTCCTTCCAAATCTTTCCTTTCATATTTCAAGTTTAATGGCATTTGTAAAATATTGATAATGCAATATCATTAATCATATTTTTCAGTGTCACAAGAAGTAAAAAATGACTTCTAAAAAGTCATTATTGAATCTTGTAGAATAGAAAAATAAAAATTTATTATAAAGTCAAATAAAAAGTTAAATTACAGCTTACACATAACAAATGACCTTATATTCGTGACATTACGTTAATAGAAGTGGGAGTCAGGGAACAAAAAAAAATTAAACATCGCTAAAAGTTGACAAATTAGGTTAGTTTACATAAAAGGAGAATTTAAAAGCCATAAGATTTTGACGCTTTGCTTGCGACTAGACTAATAGACTAGAGTATGGAGCTAATTGTGGTGAAGGCTAGAAACTAGATGATAAAGTATATTAAAGACGAAATTGAAGACTTAATTAATACATATAAAACTGGTTGATAGACTGATTTATTACTTAAACTTTTGAGAGACTAGTTTAAAGAATAAACTATGTAACGCCCAATAAAACATTTTTTCGAATGTGCTTCTATTTAGATTCATAAAACTTTTTCCCCGTCTTGAGCGACATTTCTATAAAAAAGTTTTCTTAAGTCATATTGAATTAAAAAATGCTGCACTACTGTTTATCTGCGACATCATCTATTAACAATATTCAAAATATCTCTCCAATATTTGACAATTTCTTAAAATCCATATTCCGTTTGTTCTTCCTAAATTATAATTCCCAGTTTGTCATAGTTTTCTTTACTTAATTTAAACGTTAATTCAATTGTAGTTTATCAACTACTAAACCAAAAAAGTAAAAAACATTTCAATTGTAATCTGTTAAACTTTTGCCGTTATACCTTTAGGCAGCTGCACATGTTATAGCAACATATGCAGCTTAGAAAAAGTATGCATGAAGCATATATGTGTATATGTTTGTTGCTCATGTTCAACCGCATTTAAAAACGATTTCCGCCGGAAATGCGTTTATAGTTGTTACGTGTATGAACACAGCTTTTATTTTTAATAGTTTGGAGGTTTTTTTTGCTATTTGTAATGCACGTACACGATTTATTTTAGCCACGTAGTTACTTCTCTATTTTCTTGTTGCAAATATATAAAAGTGTTGCAAGTGCATTTGATATCTGACACTTAACATAAAAGGAATTTCAGCGAAAGATTATTAATGGGACCGAGAAAAAAAAAGAAAATAATATTCTATCAAGTTCGTATTTTAACCCCCGTATTTATAAACGATTATTAAATTTAACAAACGTTTATTAAGGCAAATTCTCATACAAAATTTCTTTTGTAAACCTTTATTAATTTTAAAAGATTTTTATAAATACGGGCGTTTAGGTTTAAATTGACTATTATAGTCATCAATTTTATAATAAATAGTAATTTTTTAAAACAAAGCAACAAAGTTTTTCGAATAAAAAGTTTTAGTTTTGGAAAGCTGAGAAAGTTTTTAAATTAATATTATTTTAAAATTAATTTTCTTGTATTTTAAAGTTTTATATTTAAAGTTTTTAAATATTTTTTTGTAAATATTGGTATGTATAGGAAAATATGTAATTGACTTTAAATAATACGCACAAGAAATTGCAATAATCTATGATCTGATCTGAAGTATGACGTATATTCTTTTTCAATTTTGTAGATTTTTGTTTATTTTCAACAGGCCAGGGCTTTGTGATGATGCATTCTCTCAGTTTTAGGTAAATATGCAACATAACGGGACGTGGTATTTATACAGCTATTTATATATAAAATGTTATTAAGTTAATGTTAGCCGCTTAAATATTGGTCATTTTTTTGCCATAACACATTTTTATTAAAAAAAAAAGACTTTATTTTTATTTATATTCTAATTGTCTTGATTAATGGTTTTTTAACTGAAATAGTAAAATTTTTTGTTAAATTTACTACATTACAGGACGTTCTTAGTTTTACCACAGCTATTTAAATAAAAAGCTTAGTTCATTTCTGTGTCACGTTTAAATGTTATTTAATATCCTTTTTTCAAAAAATAATTTTTTAAGCACAAAACTCAATATTTTAGAGTTCATAACTTTCGTTTATATTTAAGACTTACCAATTTTTTTTCTTTTATATATTGATGTGCGATTTTTTCAATTTAATGTCGCCAAAATTATTTTATTCTGTTGAAATATAAAAAAATAAAAAGCTTACAATACGTGGTTTCAATATCTCTATAAAACAACATAAAAAATTTCGGTTTAATATGATAAATTGTAAAGCTTGCAATATATCCTTTATTTCCAACAATAATTTTACGGTCTATTTAAAAAAAATTAAATATTTACCTTGTCTAAAAGAACTTTATTCTTAAATAAGAAAAGCTTTCAATATGTAGTTTTAAAGCTTTTTTGAAACGAACAATACATTTTTGCAATAATTAATTTTAAACGAAAGTGTTGTATGTATCCTTTTTTTTAACCAAAAAATTAATTTTTAAAATAAGTTGAAATTATAAGATTTTTTTATTTAAAGTAGAAAAATTGTCCAGTTTTCGAAAAAAATCAATTGAAAATTTTAAGTGCCTAGAACTGTATGTTTGACAAATACTGATACATATGATAAAAAAAATTTTAAATTAAATAGCTTAAAATATGTGGTTTTTAAATCTTATTTTAACAAGCAATTCATTTAAGCTTAATCAAGCTTAGTGGAATATATTGTCATATGTCCTTTTTCAAAACATGTTAAAAAATTTTAATTTTCTCTAAAATTTAAGAAAAATAATCTTTAATTTTTATTTGGCCAGTTGAAATATTAGCTTTTTTAAGTCTATAGTTTAAAAAAATATATTTCACAACTCACAGTCTTAAAGGAGCCTTTGGACTGTGTACAAATTATTAAATAATTTTTATTCATATAAAAGTTTGCCTACATCCTTTTTTGATAAAGCGGTTTTTTTATTACCAACTAGCAAAACTTAAATTTCATAAAAAATATTTTATTTCTCTCAATTATTGTTTATATTTTTGCATTTTCCACTCATTTATTTTTTGAATTTCCTAAATTTAATTAATATGTGTTAGTTTTATTTTAATGGCATAAAACTCGCACATAAATCAATATTCATCTGATAAATATTTGCTATTAATTTATTTAGAATTTTAATTGATATTTAAACAAATTTATGATGTACTTAATGAAAATCTTACAAAATAAAAACATAAATTTTAAATGTGTTAAAAAAACAAATCATTGAAAAAGGAAAATTAAAAAAAAATATAAAGTATAAATGTAGAAAAGCTTTTTATAGCATTTTTACAACTCTTTTACTCATTTTCTCATCATAATTTGGCACAAATATTTTATTTCATAGCCATTCTTTTTAGCTGTAAAGATAATTTGTAAAACATTTCTTTGGTGTGTCTTTTTTTTATTGAAAACATTAAAAATTTTATGAATTCCTTAAAGAAATATGCTGGCAAATCCAATGGCATGTGAGAGATTTTCCTTAAAATGCATTCTTTATTACGCAAAGTTTATGACGAATTTTAGTTCTTTATAAAAAGTTTTTTTAAGCAGGACATAAACCATTAAAAACTACAGGGTAAACTTTTCGTAATGGCCGTCATCAAAAGTTATTATTCCAACAGACAACGGTCAGTGATATTGTTCAAGATTTTTTGCATTGGTTACTTCGGCAGTTATTGAGTAATCCTTCCAGTAAGCCAATTGAGTATATATTGCATTACACAGTATGCTTAATTTAAGAAAATAAAATAAGAAGAACTGTCAAAAGCAAAGGCAAATTTTATAAAATACTTTTAGCATACTCATCTTAACCGTACTAAATACCTACAGCGTCCAAAATTAAATTTCGTTTTCTTAACAATTCACTTTTTTACACATTTAGAAAAGAAACTCATTAATCTGCAAACAATGTTCTTCCTCATTATCATCTTAAATTAAACGTAGCTTAATATTGTAAAAGCTATTATTTTTAATTTTAAACCCCTGAAATCCAACGCACCCTTTTTCAAACAGCAATAAACAAAAAAATCAGCAACATTTTAACGATTTGGCAAAACCAGGTTCACTCAAAAAGAATTACATACTGACACAGGTGGAATATTTAATGAAGGTTAAAAATATGCGGTAAAGAGTTTAAGGTGGAGTTAAATAGTTTCATGCAGCAACGAGTTTTAATTATACAAAGAACAATGTATGAACATTAAAATTAATTGAAAGTTTCTTTACTCTCCTTACTAAGTTATGGTTAAATGACGCAGAGAAGAAGTAAGATTAAAAATTAATTATTAGTTAAATTGAGGGGAAATAATTGAAGAAAAAAGATAAAGCGAATAAACAAAATTAAATTAAAATTATTTGCATCTACAACATATGGGCTATTAAATACATTCAGAGATAGAAAAAGAACAAGATGAGAATCTTGACGAAACTAACGCTAAGACCACGACTAATACTAAGGCCAAGCGTAAACTCAACGTAAACCAAAACTAAGTCTAATGCCAAAAACCAAGGCTAAGAAGAATAAAAATACCAAGACCAACCCAAAGCTAGGACTTAGATCAGGTACAAGACCAAGATTAAAGCAAACACCAATACAAATATCAAGAGCAATCGAAGACCAAGACCAAGTACATAAACAAGGACAAGACAAAACTAAGACCAACACTTACAGCAGGACCTTGACCAAAAACAACACCAAGACCATGACCAAGGCCAAGAGTAAAACTTAGACCGAAGAAAATAGCAAGACCATAACTAAGACTAAGGCCAACAGCAAGACAAAGACTCAGGCGAAGAAAAAGGCCAAAAGCAATTGCACAAACAACAACAAGGAAAGGCAAAGATTAAAACCAGACTCAGTCAAAGACTAAGAGAGAAACCAGAATCAAGATATATACCAAGATTAAGATAAAAACCCAGACCAAAAACCTGACCAAGATCAAGAACAAGACTATGACTAGGAGTAGGATAAGGATAAGGACTAAGACCGGTACTAAAAACAAAATCGAGACCAACACCAACATTTACACCTTACCCAAAAACTAAGCCAAGTTAAGTTCAGGGCAATGGTCTAGATTACCTCAATACAATAAACAGATACTTGCAAATCGAGTTAGACATCAGCATAGACATAACCTACAACATCAGGCAGACATAAAATAATTCCTAAACAAAATTTAATTTTCTTTAATATTCTCCATTTAAACTTAAAAGAAACAAACTTACTTATATGCCCACTATTCTTTAAGACGAAAAATAATTAAGGCCCAAACATTTAAGTGTAATCTACTACTAACAATCTGTCCTATAAATAGAAGATGGAATTTTTTGTTTTGTTTTGGGAAAGATTTACTTTAGAATGTATGATATCTTTGCAATCTACTTTTAATTAACCTGGTTGTACTGTTATTTTCTGTTAAAGCTGCAGTTTTTCCAACTTAAACACTATTTTTGTGGTACTGTGTTCTTTGGTTTGAACGAAATTCGATTCCTTTGCAATTTCCTTGGGCTTTATCTTTTACTTTATTGCCTTTTTTTGCTTTGAATATTTTAAGTTCGAGCAATTGAACAAAGTGATTTTTTATTTTAACACAACTCTAGGCTGGCAATATTTGAAAATCATTTGTCTAGTTCAAAGTGCAAAAAAAACTAACAAAAACCTTAATTAAAAAGACTTTTAATAGCCGAATTGAAAGTTTTGTGCCTTTTTTTATATTCAAAAATGTTTAAATTTCTTTGTAGAAAATCACACCTTTCAAGCTGGCTTTACTTTTTGTTCATTTCTTTGTATGTACTGTACTGCAGTATCTTTTCATAGTTTTTTTTTTACCACTAATGAAGCACGTTGTAATATTATTGCCGTCTTTTTACTACAATGATGTGACCACTTACAGCAAAAATCTTTAAAAGAAAAAATGTTAGTACTCAATAACTTTTATTCTCCAAAGAGTAAACCATAAAACGCATAGCATGTATGTATTGTATATAAGAAAACAATAAACAGGATTTTTAAAAACGGCTCGTTAAGATCTGTTATTGAAAACACATTGAATGACCACAATACCATCATCAACAGACAACAATGATATAACAAATAAGGATAAAAGCAATTATTTGAAAAGGATTTCTTTGCCTTTTATTTGCTTTGTAAAGCATATTGTGAGGAGCACACAACATTTGGCCCAATTGCAAGAAATATAAAGTGATGGTTAAATAAAAGGACAACGACATTCCGCAGCAGGAATAAAACCCCTTTTTAGTTATTTTTTTTTTGGGGAAGGGCTTTAAACGACTAAGATAAGATTAAGGGTCATCCTAAAATGGTTTTTTAAGTTTTTATTTCTGCTCTGCAAATCGAAAAACTGACTTTTAAAGGGATTTTAAATTTTCTTCCAATCTTTCTTAAACGTACTTCAAAATGTCGTGTTTAATTATGACTTAACACTTTTAAGAAACAATTTCATTTAAAATGTTTTATGGTTAATCTTGCAAATCCTGTTAATTGACTGACTTGTTGCCTTATCGCTAGAAATAAAATATTATTAGTGCAGTCATGTGTAATTTGAACTTATTCGTATTCTCTTTATCAGCAGTTATAGAAAGTTCATTTACATAACATTTTCAAAGAAAACTGAAAGAACCAAAAGACTATGAAAATCGCAAGTACATTTAATGAGCTGTTACTGATTTGAATACAAAATAAGTGAGACAATAGTAAAGAGATAAAGAGAATAATTCTTAAACAACAAAATACTCTTCTGCAATCAACGTATTGATTAGTGACCAATTTTCTTTTATTTCCCAATGCTTGATATGAAGCTACCAAATATGTGCCAAAACAAATTAAATTCCTCGGAATTCATTGAATGATGTTAGTTCTAAAATAAGTTACAAAACAGCTTACAATTTGTTTGTTATCCTAAAAAGCTGCAACACTTTCTGTTAAATTTGAATAGGTGTTTCCGTGCGTATACGTGTTATTAAATTATCTTTATATAAACGAAACATTAGTATTTCTGTTCGTTTCCTATCGGGTTTACAAAATGTAAACTGATTAAAGAAACTTAAAACTAGACTCCACATATGTTAACAACTAGAGGTCTCCCAGCAAAATAAATTAAAACTTGCAAGTACTTTAATTAATGTGCTGTTTTCACAACGCAACTTGTACTTTTCCTTTTTCTTTTTAAAATTGCTAAAATGTATAATAAGTATATTTTATTATATTTTATGTTATTATCTTTGTCCAACTCTCTGCTCAGCTAAAAGACCAAGTGTATGTTCAAGCTTAGGTTTAAGTCTATGCCAGAAATTGTGTCTATTTCCAAATATATGCCCAAGTCTTTGTACAAGTTGTCTTAGATTAAGTCTTAATCGATGCATTACTTGGACGTTTATGTCTATGTTTATATTTTGTGCATGTCATTTTTCTACTAAATAAAAAATTTTTATTAAATAAAATACAATGGGTGGGTTAAAACTGACATTTTTCTAAATTCATGAAACCTGGTTAACACCGGGACCAGCGCTCATTGAGTTTAAGACACAACATACACTCTGATATTTCTACTGCCACTTTTCTAAACAGATTTCCCAAAATGTTTGCCATAGCATTTATAAAGTTTTCTGCAAATTATTTAATACAATTACTGTGTAACCATTTTATTTTCAACTCTCATCCCAATTAAAATGTGTCATCCAACAATAAACTTATTAGAAATAAAATAACATTTTTACACACGACCTTAGTGGTGAGAGGGCTTGGTAATTGCTTTAGCCAACTTGCAACACAGGCTGCATGCATATGAATGAAGATGTAGAAAATGTGAAGTGAAGGTTGTTGATGCAACGAACACAAAAACAGCACGAAAGATTCTAGATTCAAGAAAGATTTCCTTTTTTTGTGCCAAGAGTGTGCCTGTAAATAGAACTTAGCAAAACCCATTAAGTTGTTGCATGTAAACCGTAATTAGTTTAGAGATATGCTAACAAAATCATCAGGTTTTACGAAAAATGCTACCGCTTAATTTGTTGCGGTAAAAAAAAGAATGTAAGATAGAAAAAGAACTGGGTAATTTAAAAAAGAAAAGAATAATTTCAGCAGCCAACGGATAGGGTGCAGTTTTAAACTGAAGTTTTACAAAAAAAATTTAATCATTATACACCACAATAGTGGAGAGGGTATTATGCACTTGTGCTGATGTGTGTAACACCTTAAAATAATAGTCCGAGACCACCCCTTAAAGTATACCGATCGACTCAGAATCACTTTCTAAGTTGATCTAACGATGTCCGTCTGGCTGGCTGGCTGTCCTTGTAAACTTGTGTGATAGGGGACAATGTCTGCCTCTCAGAAAATTTCAAAATATAGATAGATCCATATTTATTTGGAAACATAAGCTTTGCATTTAAAAAAAAATAGGACCACCAGGGGTGATAGGGGCAATTTCTGCGTCCCAGAAATTATCAAGCCGATTGTAATGAAATTTAAAACATAGATAGATCCTTATTCATATAGCCATACACAAAATTTTGTTTTTAAATACTGTGGTGAAGGGTATCATATGGCCGGGCTTCACCGACTATACTTTCTTACTTGTTTTGGTTTTTTTAAGGATGAATAACAATTTTAATTTAGGAACTCTCAATTTGTACTTAATAGAGAAACCAGAATCATGATGATTTTTGTTATTGTTGTTAATTAAGCTTTTCAATATTAAAAAAATCTTTAACTATGAACATATCAATGACTATTATGCCTGTGTCTACGACCAAGTCTATGGATGTTTTCCGACCATGGCTGGGTTTATTTCCATAAGAGAAAATATGTCTAAAACTATCGACCATATTCTTACACTCACGTAACATTTGCGCTTGCGAATTAAACTCGCTAGAAAGTTTTGTAGAACCGAAACAGCGAGTCTAAGAGCAAATTAAATTTAATATGTTTTATTCATTGTGCTTTGGCGATTTCAGTTAAGAGCTGATCTGAATAATATTTCAGAAATGCATATTGACGCTGCTAAGAAAACTTTTAACGAATTACTAAATTGTAAGGAAAATACGTGAGTTTCAAAAAATGCTTGGCGCCTTACAACTTACATGCGATTTAACAATTGTACGAGTGCGAGAACATACCTGTGTATCTATGACCATGTCTACAACTATTTCTGTTACCTTATTTATTACTTATGTCTTTATGTATTTATGATTATATCTACGACTATTTTTATAAAACTGATCATTAGTTACTATGAAAATGTCCACCCATTTTTATTTTTTTCAAATTGTTTGTCTAGCCCAATTTTGTGTTTGTGCGTTTAACAAAAAAGCGCATTATTTTGTTTTTAATATAATTGCTGTCATCAATTACATGCAGTTTATCTTAAATAAGATCCCTCGGTTCTTTTCAATCCATGCCACACTCCATCCCAACTCCTTTCGAATCAGTCACTTTTTATATTTTATCTGCTTTAATGTCTTTACCTCACATCATTTATAACAAATTTAACGTCTTATCTTTCAAAACAATTTAAAATTTTTTCATTACGAGGTACACATTATGTGGAATTACAGAACTCAATTATGAAACATTTCAACTTATGATGATTGGTTGTGGCAGAAAGACTTATAGCTAAAAAGGTCGAGATGGAGAAGACAAATATTGGGTTTAAATTGTGTAGGAAAAAGAAGAATTGAAAAATAAATTAATCCAATTATGACTAAAATCCTTAAGATTTTTTTCTTGTGCTAAGGGTTTACATTTGGCAATAAATTACATAGGTAATTTTTTCATTAAGAGAAATATAAATTTAAAGGAAAAATATCAGTTAATGAAAAAGAATATTTCTGTTTAAAATTCTAAGGTAAACTTAAAATTAAAACGCTAAAGAAATGTTCTTTGGCTTAATAGTTTAAAACTTATTTATAAAAAACTATATGCCTTTGAAAATAATTTTTTGAAAATTCAAAACAGTAATTTTCTCAAACAAATTTTGCTGAATATAAACCGGGACTAAGTTTGTTTTAGGGGAATTTCTATAGAACATTTTATTGACTTTTAGCTTTTTTAATACAAAAGAAAAATGCGAAACCACAAAGCTTTTAAACAGAAAGACATTAATAAAGAATGAGGTTTGAAAGAAAATACAACGTAATAATTTTATTGCCTACTCTTGGGCGAACAAATATTTGACTTTTTGTTAAGAATTACATTTCATTAAATACAAGTTTAAAAATGTATCCTTAAGAAGTTTTCTATCTTCTTTATTCGAATTTAGTTTTTTTATACTTTATTTTATTAATGCTTAATTTAGTTGCCTTCTTTTAGGATAAACTACATTTAAAATTTGATTAGATTCGTTGAAATTTCAATTCAAATAAAACTTCGAATTTATTTAAAAAATTCTTCCGGTTGTTATTTTATTTATTCTATTTTAAAAGTCGGAGGGATAAAAATATTATTGCCTTTTGCATGGCAAACGTAGATTCAGTATTAAATTTTGAATTTAATAGAGTATATATTTTTTTAATCCACCAGTGTTGTTTTCAAGCATTATTGTAAACTATTTATTTGATAATGCTTAAGTTTATTGCTAAAGTATTAGTTTTAATTTTTATAAAACCAATTTAATAAAATTTGTAAAAAATTAACCTTTAAAACTTGTTAATTTTTTTTTTTTTTTTTTTTGGTTAATTTCTACATTTAGGCAATCTTAAATTCAAAACTGAATTTAATGATTTAATTTAGAGTAAAGACTAACTTAAAGCTTTAAACTTTAAACAAATTTTCATAAAACATTTGCTTTTTTCTTGTTTATTTTATTTATGCAGCCTAATGAAATTAGGCAAAGTTAACGTTTTGCTTTGCAATATTTTTTTAAATTAAATTATTAAATTGCGATTTCTAATTTAATTTCTAACAAATTAATTTTTTATTTTTGTTGAATTAAACTTATTAACTTTTAATTACCCTCTATAGAATTCATGTTGATTTATTAATTTTATTGGTCATTTTTGTAATCTCTTGTTTGTTCATTAGTTCAATTATTATCATTTTAATTATGTGTCTGTGTTTAGACTCTTTGCAATTATTTTTAATTATGAAGCCATTCGTTTTTTTTTTTATAAACTAATAAAATTATTAGATCACAATAAAGCCATAATTTTTGCAATAAAATTGTCAATTAAAAACTATAAAAATTTTTATTGTACGACGTAGTTTATCGACTAGTCCAGAGTTGCTAATAATCGATTCTATAACATTGTTTGTAGTCTCGTCTATAAAAGTCTGGCATATAATCGGGTCTACAGTGTGGTACAGTCTTATTTACTAAAACCACCTCTATCATCATCCCCACAAACCTGCGGTCTTGCCAAGTGGTACTTTATTATGGGTCACTGACTTGGTAATTATTTAGACAACCGGTTTTTTATAAAGCAGTCTACAATTGGGTATTTAAAGCAGTTTTGTCTTAACGCAACCTACAGCCTGATCTATTGAATAGTTAACAATCCGGTCTAAAGAGCAGTTTACACTGTGGCTATAGAGAAGTCTACAGTTTAGTCTATTGATCGGTCTACAGGCTGGTATATAAAGCAGCCTACAATCTGGTCAGTAAAGCATTCTGGGATCTAGTATATGGTCTCTTCTTTAGAGCAGTTTGAAGTCTGGCATACAGAACAATTTACAATTTGTTCAGTAGAGCAGTCTACAGTCTAGACTATAAATCAGTTTTGTCCATGGAGAAGTCTTCAATCGATTGTTCGGTCTACAGTCTGGTATAAAGAGAAAACTATAATCTGGTCTAAAAATCAGTCTACAGTTTTGTGTATAGATTATTCTACAGTCTAATCAATTGCGCAGTTTTGTCTATGAAGCAGTCTATAAGCTGGTTTGTAGAGCAAAATATAAAGCAGTATACAGTCTTGTCTATAAAGACGACTACAGGCTGGTCTAAAGCGAAGTGAACAGTTTTGTCTATAAAGCAGTCTACCTTGTGTTTTTAAAGGCGTTTACAGTTAATAAAAAATGTTTTGTCAGTTTATTTATTTTTTTATGATTTGCATAACATTTGCTTTAATTTCGACATTTTTACATTTTTTTAATAAAGCGATTGGTCAATTATGAAATGTAAACAGAATTGTTTATCTTAATAAAATAACAATATAAATTTCAAGTTCAATAATATGGAAAAGGCAATAGAAAAGAATTTAAATACCTTAAACTTTGTAATATAAAATTAACATAGAAAATATGAATTGACTTCTTAACAATTCATAGGGTTTTGTTTATTTTCTTAAAAATAAGTAAATTGCCTCAATCATTATGAATTTATAGACAACAAAGTTAATCTTAAACATACACAAGACGAACGTTTAAACACTCTGAGCTGGAAATGTAAGAAAATGTCTTTAGTTCTTAATGCTCTTAGGCCACAAAGATTTGTTAACCAATAGATTTGTGACAAATCGTCTATCCAACTAATTTTGATAAATTTTTAATGTGTTGCAACAATTGTTCACAGTAATTAATATTTAATGATATATTTTTTTGTTTGGAGAAATTAAGTGATATAAACAAACAGAAATATCAAACTAATTTAAATAAATAACTCATTAATATAAATTGATTTTTAGAGAGAAAAATCAAAAACATATCTAAAACAAATTAGAAACGGAAGGTAAAAAGTTTTTGTATATTGTAATAGATCAAGTTTGTATTGAAAAATATTTTTTTATTCAATTCCAAAAATTTTTTTAATTTTGTCAATTTTTTGTCGTTTTGTTAAATTTGTTTTTTAAAAAATTGTTAATTTTTTGTTAAAAAGAAAGAAAAAACCCTGAAGAAGGCACTCAAAGAAGTGCCGAAATATTGGTTTTTAATAAATTTATAAAACAAGTTTTTTATATAAAATATAAGACCTTAAGCTTTGTTCACAATCAGAGAAACAATTTCGTTTTTTCTTCTATCTTTTTTCTTCACAAAGTATTTCATATATTTTCCTTTCATTTTCAGAACAAAAATGTTACTAAAATTTTTTTAAAAATTTAACTAAAGTTGAGTCAACTAAAACTTCAGCAACATTTTGTATGAAATTGTTTCTTACGTTTAAAATAATTTTATTTAGTTTTGAATGAAAATTTAAACTTTAAGTTGAAAAAAATAATAATAAATGCATAATATTGTCGTGGGTAAAATTTGCAAACGGTTTCTTAATGCAAAATGGGAGTGGTGGCGAAAAAAATGTTTGCTCTATTATGAACCCCAAGTGAAACTGTAACTGTGATTGTGAATGAAGCTTTAAGCTCAAATATTTAATTTATATATTAAAAAAAGATAGGTTAACCGAAAAAAAAAGAATTGCAAAAACAATTTTAAAGGCTTAAAAATCCGGATTTTTCAAGGAAAAATAGTATCAAACTCAGCTGAGTAACGAAAACTTGTAACTTTCCACTAGGCCTCCTCTGACAGCTTATAAAAGTACTTTAGCAAATTGTCTGTTTAAAAAAAAATTCAAAAAACAATCCAACAACTTTCATTAGTACTTAATCAATTGTTTTTTTAATTTTCACACAAGTTGCCTCATTAAAAAACTTAATTGCAGGCATTTATTTCATTGTCAATAGAGTACTGGAAAAAATCAGTATTTTTGTAGTTTAAGTATATTTTAAAAAGTAAAAGTTTTAATGATTTTTTTGTTTTAATAAATTGGACATATTTTCATTAATTATTCAGTTTATCTAAAAAGTTTTTTTCTCTGTACCATCAACAACTGGCATAAAGTTGGTTGTTATAAATTGGCAAACAAAAAATGGGCTAAAATAGAAAAAAATTTATTGTAATGACTATAAATATTTTACTGATGCAAAATCATTAACAGATTTGCGGCAATATTAGCATAAAAGTTAAATAGGTTTTTGTATACATTGAAATAAAATAATAAACGAAAAACAAATAAATGAAACCAAAAATGACAGTTTTAAGTCTAAAGTGTATTCCACATTTTATTTTATTAGCGAAGTCCATAGTCTAGTTTTAGTAATTCTTCGAAAGATACATTGAACCCCCACTGATGGCATGCACAATTCCTACGCAAACGAACACTCCCATAATCAAATCCATTCTTTGATTAACTACCATTAAATATTGTTTCTTAGAAGGGTCGTATAAGGACTTCAAATTCTTGAACCTTATTAATGATGCTAATTTTATTTCCACTTTGTGTGGCTTTTAAGTTATTCGCAATGACTGGCTTACGAATTCTATAAAATTATCTGAGGCATCTTGATTCTTTGTCGATCAAATCATGGATGCGATCACGTTTTTTGCTGTCTGGACATCTCCGAATAGTGACTGGATTATGAAATGTGGGCAGTTAAATATCACATATTTTCTCATCTTGCCGTCATTTGGAAATACTGAGCATACTGCTGTTTATAGCTTTGTGTATAGGCTAGTTTATAGCTGAGTACAAATCTGTGGCATTTTGACAAAACATCTTAAGTCGAGATAAGATAGCAAAAAAACTTTTTAAAAAAACTCGGTGAAAAACTCTTTTTTTATCAAAAAATAAAATAAACCGAAATTAAAGAAAAATTTCGTTTATAATACAAAATATTAAAATCGTAAACAAAAATGTTTTTTGAAGGAAAATTCGTATAACTAACAGCAATTTTTCAACTTTTTAAATTTGACTTAAGATGTTTTGTCAAAAGGCCACAGATATTAAACTGATTTTGCAAATGGACTTGCATGTTGGTTCCCGAAAAAAAAGATGGACGGAATGTAAACATTGAAATATTAAAAACTGTCTTAACCAGTTCCTTTAAGGTCACGGGCGATACAGAAGTTTTCTTTTTTAAATTGGGATATGGAGTCACAACAAACTGTCCACCATACAGGGATCCAGAGGTTGCCAAACTGGTGTGCTAGATTTCATGAGTGCAGACGTGTAAAAGTTAATAAATTTTAGTGTATCAAGAACGTCATAAATGACGTAATAATTTAAAGCTGTTTCCCAAGGAAAGTAAATGACAATGAGAACGCAGTTTAGTGGGTAGGCGATGAACAATATCTTGTTAAATCTTACATCAAAAATTGAAAACAATTTTTATATTTGGAAGATTCTGCTCGCAATTTAAAAAAAGCGTAGCCTATATCGTCGAATCTTATCTAGTTTGTAGCATAGTTTGTGGCCTTCCGCTTTGGACTTGTCTATGCTATGGTTCAGAGTTAAGCTTCTAGCGTAGTCTTTAGACTACTCTAGAACATGGTCTAAAAAAAGTTTATATTCTAGTCCATAGCACAGTCTGTATGAGAGTATAAAATCTAAATTGTTGCGTTGCCTATATATCGATGTTTGAAGTCTATTATTTTGTCCTTCCTTTGCCTAATCAATTCCGCACAGTGTGGATTTTTGCAGTTTAGCTGAATTTTATTCGCTGCTGCAGGATTTATTGAAGTTAGTTGATAAAATTGTGTATTTAATAATATTGTAGAATTTAGTAGAGTAATATTTAAAAAATGTTTTGCAAATATTTGGTTCTTCTTAACTACCTCTACAACTTTCTAAAAAAATAATTTTTTTAATCTCTTTTTAGGATTATTAAAGAAATTCGCACCTTTTTCAAGAAAAAGTTAACAAAAAAGGTATGTTATTTTTATTTTATTAGAATTTTTTTATTTTATTATTTTAAATACTTGCTGATTTAACCCCATTGTGCAAAAAATATAATTCTTTAATGTCCTTGTTGATCAGCAAAATTTTTCCCAAAAATCGATCATTTATATGAAAATATTTTTGATCAAACTTTAAAACAATTTTAATCGCTAAAATCTTTGTTTCGTGAGAATTACATATTTGACTTAAAATCAGATTTTATATTAAAGCTTATTTTATAGCATGTATCTTCTTATATAAGAGTTTTTTGCATGAACGTGTGTAGCATTTAAGGCGTACCCCTACTAAGTTCTACTTAATATATTTATACCAGCAAATATTTCTACTCTTATATTTTAAAACTGGTACAACATGTGCCTTTGATAATACTATTAACTATAGACTACACTTAAGCTTTTTATTCTAATCTGTATTTGTGTGTTATATTTATTTATTTATTTTCTATTTCCTACATATTTTCATTTGTTGTTTTTTCTATTAAACCCCTTTATCAAATAGAAAATCTTTACATTGTTATTTTAATAGTTTGCAGCAAGAAAGTCTTTTAAAACCTAAGGAATTCAAACAGATTAAAGATGTAACGAAATTTGTTATTCTATTGATATTTGTTGTACACAAAATAAGGATTATATTACCGTCCTTAAGGATATGAAGTAATTGTTAAACCAAATTAAGTTATAAAACTACAACCTTAAGAAAAAAAAAGTTTTTTTAAAACTTTCATATGAAAAATCGATTTTGGTCGAAAATTGGGATGATCACGAATGAAGCTTGTATTCTTATTTAAAGGGTTATTTACGAAAATATAAGAAATTAAAGTTTTTTGGGAATTTTCATGTGAAAAATCAATTTTATTCAAAAATGTAGGTAATCAAGAATCGAGCTTATTTTCCCACTTAAAGGCTAATTTACAAATATAAAAAGACCAACAAAAAAATTTTAAAAACTATAATCGATTTTTTAAATATTTGCCTGTGTCCTTTTTGCTAAAAGATTTGACTTTTTACATTTTAAATAAATATTTCATATTGTTTTAAAACTTCAAATTATTTACAATTTCACTTTGAGCTTTTGTTGGATTTTTGAATAACGAAATGTTTCCCCAACAGATTTACTGAACCGGAAGTATGTGTTGATTTCAACAGGAAATGAAACAAAAATTATATGCATCTACGTAGTTATTTGAAAGTATTCCACACACCAAAATTAGACAAACATTTGTTGGTTGTTGGTAATAGAGGTTTTTGCTCATTCAGAATAAAATAGTGTGTTATAAATTATAAAGGACGAGAGCAAAGGCCAAATTATATAGATTAGGTAATAAGCAAGCACCTGAAATATTTAACAATTTTTTTAATTTTATGCCAACGATAGGGATTTGTTTTCACTGTTTTTACAAGAAAGAGCATGTTAATGTTAATTTCGAATCTTTAATTTACTTAATAATTGCAGCATTTTTATTAGCAATTGGGGTTTTTGTAGAAGCGGTTCTGTTTGAGGTGAGCTAGCTTTAAGTTTTTAACTTTAGACTTTACTTTCAGTTTTATTTACTTCTTTATTTATTAATTATTCTTAAATTGTTCTTCCGACTATTATGTTGTCTGCTTAACTGCAGTTTTCTGAACTTATTGCAATAACTAGATAATACAAAATTCAAGTTTAAGATAAAACAAGATTTTTGTAGGCAATACGTTGCCAAAAAGTTGTAATTGTTTTATTAGAGAAACATTAAATCAATAAAAAGTTAGGAAAAATTAAAAGATTTATATAAATGAGTCTAGAGTCTGAACAATAGACTTGTATAACTTCGGGTCTGCCGTCTATTCCACAGTCTGACCTAAAGACTTGTCAATAGTTTGGTTTATGGATATAGACTTATATGAAGACTTGTGTTTATTCTAAACAACAGGCATATAATCTTATCTATAGACTTGTTTATACTTTATTCTATATAATTGCGAAGTGGAATCTTCAAAAGTTGTATTCAGTTATTGCTTTCTTACAATTCATTTTTGCGCCTGGGCACTAAGCAACACCATTACACCTTGCAGAGCTGCCATACGGTACTACTGTGCAGGAGAGGTCTGCTTCTGCTGCTCTTTTAATAATCATAGTCCAGCCAAATGCCTTCCCTTTCCACGTTATCAAGTACTTGCATTACCATTTTGTGTGGTTTATTGTCGGCCAATTATACTCTGATTTTAACATAAGTACCACAATGTTATTAGATATAATGTATTGCCTAAGGTCGTTTCTAGCTTGTAACGAAAGACTTGCAAATCTCCGTCACGTAGAGGTTAATTGGTCGTTCACTCAAGTGCATTGTGGGGTCATTTATCTCACATTATATTTTGTAAATTTTCCCATAGAGTCGGTTCATTTACACATCAATATGAGGGATTAATGTAAAGTTTCAGCTACCATGGGTGAATTCTTCCATCTTTGACACTTTGTTTTGGTCCTCTCTCTGTGTATAGTGTGATCTATAGTCCGCTCTATTTACTGATTAAAAGACTTATTTTTAGTTTAATCTAAAGGATGCTCTACATATTTAATTATCTAAAGTATATTCTATAAACTTGTCTATAGTTTGATCTATAGACGAATCTTAAGACTGACATTAAAACTTATCTATAGGTTTGTCTAAGTTATGATCTAAGGGCTTGTCTATAGCCTGATCTTTACTGTGATTTATAGACTGATCTATAGACTTGTCAATAGTCTCGTCTAAAACTTGTAGCAGCATGTCTAAAGTCTGCAGTAAGTACAGTAACCAAAATTGAAGACATACTCTTAGCCATGATTTTTGAAAAAGTAAAGGTTGTTTCCGCATATAGTTTTGTATTCATTTATTTTCTTAAATATCATTTAAGCCCTTGTTTTTCCCTGTAAGCCCAGAGTGTTAAATGTTGATTATTAATTGTTAAAATATGCACTCATTTCCATGAAACCAACTGATGCGATCTGTAACAGCATTGTCCAGGTCTCCAGTTGAGTTGTTAATAACGTTATTTATACATATTTATGTTGTTCATTTTGTACTAGTTTGTTTTTTATTTCAGTTGTTAACAAAAGCTTCTGTGTTTTTTTTCTGAAAAAAGTTGCTTACATTACTATTGGGACTCACTAACTACTAAAGTAGCTTTTTGTTGGGAGGGAAATGGTTTCCCAGTATAATCCAGTAAACAATTTGGCTGGGAAAACAGAAAAACATTATGAAGAAACCAAAAATGCTTGAAAGATTTTTATATTGTTTATTCATTTGTATAGGAACATTTTTAAGCAAAATCTATTTTTTTTTAGCAAAATATCTTGTGGGTTATTTCCTTTTTTGCATAGATTTTGCGTGTTATTTTATGTATTTATTAACGTTTTTAGTTGTTCGAGCTTTTTTATAAATTATTTTTTTTTTACTTTTGCTTGGCATTTTGCTGTTGTACTATTTGTTTTGTTATTATGTTAATATGAATTAACATAAAAAGGTTACCGCTTAAGCTCTTGCTTATCTAAAAAACACAAACACTTCATACACAAATGCACTTTAATGTAGTAGTGCTGTTTTTGTTTTTTGATTATTCATTTTTACATAAACACATTTACTTGCATCACTTTATTCTCCACAGTTGCCATTTTTTATTGTTTGTATCTTTATTTATTCTGTTTTCCCGTTGTAAATTACGTGACATAGTTGTGCCTGTGTTTAGGTGTTGGTGTAGCTGTGTTTGTGTGTT
The DNA here is from genome assembly GCA_949318255.1 of Pollenia labialis. Taxonomy (NCBI): domain Eukaryota; kingdom Metazoa; phylum Arthropoda; class Insecta; order Diptera; family Polleniidae; genus Pollenia; species Pollenia labialis. The sequence continues at coordinate 863,366 of OX439142.1, forward strand.
TCTACGTTCAAGTAATTGTTGGGCCCTTCTGTGATAACTAAGTCTTAGTTTTGGCGGGTATTTTTGTAATACAGTGTTTTTATTAATATTAATTTTCCCCCTTGATTTTTGTACATCTTTTAAGGACAATAAAATCTTGAATTGGCCTGAGAGTGTTGTTTGCTTTAAACGCTAAAGAAAGATTTATGAGAGAGTTTTATAAAGTAATTTAAAAAGGGTTAAATATTTGTATAGAAAATATGTAAAATGGGTTTTCAAACAAAACTTAAGTATTTTTCTCTCTAATTAATGAATTTCTAACATTTCCATCATTGCAATATTTAACAAATATTATAACCTTTTTTATTGATTAATTAATTCATCCAAACAACTAAAAGTGTTTTCAGATAACAATAATAAAAATCTAACTCTACTCAGCCACTTAAAACAATAATGAGCCTGATTATAGAGAAACTCTTTATGTATTCCAAGCACTTGAAATATTCAAGTTTCCTTTTTTGTTGCGTTGTGATGAATTCGAATAATTATGAAAATTTATTTCAATTTATGTATCTTTTTTATAAAGATTTGATTGATTTATTGCAAACAATTTGTTGAGATAATTATTTTGCAATTCACTAGTGAAGTTTTCCACTTGAATATACTTATACTAAGAAGAGGGAGAAAAAAACATAAACTACCGAGAGTATGATAAAAACGTGCCAATACGGAAATATGTTTAAGCACGGTTGCCTCTACAAGTAGATGGTTATAATCCTTCAAACTACAATTTTGTTTGTAGGAGAATGCGAATTATCGCTGAAGATTTTTTGCCATCATTTTCACGTGGTATTGAAAGCTATATTCGTTCGTCCGTGGTAATTTGGCAAAACATTTCGATTTAATAGGAAAAAACTTAGTATCGAATAAATAAACTAAAAAAGCGGCGTTACATTAGAGTTTAAGGACATAACTCTTTTTGTCGGGTGAGCGCAACATTATTACTTGAGGTAGCTAAACAATTTTAGTGTGAAAAAATGTCAACTGCTCAATTATGCGTTCCTTACAAAAACACTAAATGGTTACGCAACAGTTACGTCTTAAGAAAGGTGTCCACTGATTGACTTTATATGGCTACATGAACTTTATGAATACACAAAAAGTCTTTATGGATTTTTGACGACATTAACATAGTTTATTATGATAAGACCTAGATAATTGTTTCTCACTTTTGCTATGTATGTATTATCCATTTAAAATTTATTACAATTGCTACCTAATGACCTCTTTATTTAAATTATTTTGACCAAAAATTGATAACAAAAGGTTACTATTTAGGACATGTGTACGTGTATTCACAAACAAAACAAAATAATTTTACAATACAACGGCAACAAAAGCCCCAAAATGCTTGTCATAATTACGATAATTATTTTGCGATAAGAGTTATTAAACATAAACAATTTGGGCTAAATTATACAACAGTTTAAATGTATAATTAAGGTTTCTAAAGTAAAATAGAAAATTTAAGACCATAAAGAGAATTTGGGCTTAAAACTTTTTTAAATCTGAAAAAAATACAAAGCATTGTTTGTTTTTTTCCTTTTCTTCTTAATTTAAAGGGTGTTTTAAGCCAAAAAGGACTTAAAAAACGTAAACTGCCAGACGAACGGCCGTAATATGCTCATTTTTTGATATTTGTAGTTGGTTTTCTCTGGCAAATTATTATACGATGCCAACTTATCCGAATATACTTTGAAAATTAGTAATCGATTTGCGCAACTTGTAGATGCAAAATTGTGATGAGGCTTATTTTTTCTTTTAAAAAGTTTTGTAAAGAATTTAATTTTTTGGAAAGAGGCCAATCCACAGCAGCCCCTTTAGACTCCATTACATCCCGAAAAATGCGCCGTTTGGTACGGTTTACACGCTGGTGGCACTATCGGACTTTAATTCTTTAAAAATAAAGCAGGGGCTGGTATAACGGTTAATGAAGATCGTAACCGCAAGATAATCAAAAATTTTTTGTTTGAAAATATAAATTATATTGATTCAGGCGAGATGTGATTTTAACAGGAGAGCGCTACAATCGAATTATTGAAATCAAAGTTTGGCCTTAAGTAGATTTTGAGATACGGACATCTTAATTGACCTCCAGGAACGTGCAATTTGACATCGATTGTTTCTGCTGCGCTACGTGTTGTCACTGACTTATGCTGATAAACTATCAACAATTGACGCCTTAAAGGCCAACATTGTTCGTGTTTTTCGGGGCATAAGGCCAGAGGTGCTTGAAAAAATAGCCGAAAATTGGACGATCAGAACTTTCAAATGAATTATTATGAATCGCTTATAAATCTTGTATCAAAGAAAGTCTTAAAATGTGTAAATGTGAATGCGCTGTGCCATGGTTTCCAAATTCCAGAAAGCATTTTTAAATGTAAAACCCTTTTCTTTCTTGGTTTTACAATTTTAAATTCTATCGAGCTTTATAAAACCTCTTTGCACCTTTTTTTAAATGTTTATTTTGTTCTTTTAGGCAGCATTTTAATATTGGTCCTTCAAAAGCCAATTGTAGCAAATTTTTCTATTGTCAAACTTTTATTTATTTGTATAAAAAAAATGTTTAATTTTTTATATAAAAGTTAAGGTTTTATGATAACAGGCGTTAGGAAAGCACTTGCTAAGTAACAAGTCTTTTTTATGGCAAAATACTTATTGTTTTTTAAGGTCAAAACAGCCAAAATCAAGCCATAAAAATATAAAATATTATGTTGAACATAAAAGAAAACAGTTTTCTTACGCAAATTGGCTTAAATTTTTCACAAGTTTTGAATTTTCTGGATAGCAATTTATGTAACTGCAAACATTATTTATGCAAATTTGGACAAAAAATACAATTGGCTATAAAATTCGCATGAAAATACAACAATATTAACTAACTTATTTGCTAGATTTAGAATGTTGTACATATGCAAATTTTTAGAAAAATTATTTTGTGAAAACAACAAATTGCCTGAATTTTCTTTTTGTTTCTTTGACTACTTTGTCGTAAGACCTTTTGCTAAAAAAACTATCAGGGGTGTGCTGGAAATCGCAAACGCAAAACGCAAGAATTTGGAAGTTGTTTTTAATAAACTTTAAACCTAATTCTTATAATTTTTGGTTTAAAATCCTGTTTAAGAGGGAAATATTTGCTCAATATTTGTCATAAAATTCTTTTATTACAGAAATGTTATTAAAAAACGACGTTTAAAATTCTTGCGTTTTACGTTTGCGATTTCCAGCACACCCCTGTATTCATTAAAATTGAAATGAGTTCTCAGTTCATATTCTTAACAAAAGTTTTCGTTGCAAGATACGAGTACTTAAGAACATATAGAATAATTTTTTATAAAGTTTGAAAAGAGAAATAAAAGTTAAAAACTGCTCAATGTTATTAAATTTTGGGCCACAACTGGCTTAAATTTTCTAGTTTTTACATAAATTTAAACTGAAAATTGGGAAATTAGTTTGCCTAGTTCCCTAAGAGCTTTTGGTGCTTTTAAATGATAATCTAACTTTTAATTTTAGAAATCTTTAACAAAAGACAAAAAAAAACATTTTACTGAAAAATCAAATTTGTTTTATAGAATAATACATAATTTAAAACAATAAAAATTGTATAAATAAGTCTTCTTTTTAGTACTTTAAATTCTCCATTCGTTTTCCTAGAATTTTCACCATTCACTTCTAGTACGTAGTAAATAAATAATCCGTCCATTATCAAAATTGTTTAGTGAAAAACCATCCTCCCTTCTTTTTTTAGTGCTTACAGCTTTCCGTTTTGTATATAATCTTAAATTGATTGATTTATTAACATTTTAGCGGAAAAACTGCAAACAGCGAAAAAAGTAATATTCTTAGTATTCTCCGAAGACATTTTCGTTCAACGTCATTGCAATAAAGTGTTTTATCCTTTTCAAGGATAACCATTAACAATAAAGTCAACGTGCGTTATAATGCAAGACAAAAAGTAGGACAGCAACATAAAGATAACCATCACTGATTGTACACAAGACTAAAGCGTGCGTTATTCCTTTCTCTCTTTTTTTCTCAGGCTCTGTTTTTGTTCTGCAAAATGAAATGATTAAATGTCCATTAAAAGGGCAGATTATTAAAATCTACTTGGAATTGTGGGAAAATTAATGAAGGTTCTTTATGCATTGGCGTAATTATATTATTAATTATAATGATATAAATTTACAAGAATTGAGTTTTTTTTTATTTAAATATTATTAGCAATTTTTTTTTTTAGTTTACGAAAAACTATTGATCATCTAATTAAAGGCATGAAAAATAAGACAGTATTAATTGTCCTTAGCTAAGCTTTCGAAACTATTGAAAAGTTATTGACAGCCTAAATTTAGGCAATGAAAAACCACCAACCATCACACCCAAAGCTATGCTTTGTAAACGCAAACTGTAAATTAATTTATATTTTTACCTAAGTTTAAACTTTACATATTATAGTCAAAAAGCCTTTATCTAATTTAAGGCCACAAAAATAGACTTATCTTTGCTTCGAAAATTATCTAAATACATTTATAAAAATTAAAATTTTTTGTATGTTTGTTTGTCTGTTGGCTTATAGACTCCTTAACTACTGAACCGATTTTCCTGAAATTTACACAGTAAGATCACGTGCGCCCCGAAATAAATAAGCTGCTTATTTTTTAGAAAGAGGCAGGAGAAGTGGTGGCCTCCAAAGGATGCCAATATTAAGTATCGCATATCTTAAGAGTCGATGCACCCATTTTCTTCAACTTTTTGTAGTAGGATCTTCTTAGCCCTGAAATAGAAATAAGGTTACAGCAGGATATGTGGTACTCCCATAGGACGCCAATGTTAAATATAGCATATCTTAAGAACTGTTATAGTGAAAATGTTCAAACTTGAAAGGAGTCACTGCTATGGAAAACTAAACCTTTAGGAATAAAAAAGTGGGTGGGCTCAGGAGGGGAACGAAAATATTAAATGCCGCATATCTGAAGACAAAAGTCTTAAAGTTTTGTAGATCCCACTCTTTTGATAAACTAAACCTTTCAAATAAAAATTAATGGGGTATGTGCAGGGGAAGCAATAAATATGTTTATTCAAATTTAAATCCGTATGTTTCTGTTATTGCTGCCTAGAAACTACTGAAAGGATTTTCGTGAAATTTTCACAGACATTTCCCGATCGCCCGTCGTTAAAGTAAAAGTTGCAAATTTGGAACAAATAGTTTGGTTATAAATACAAAATATTTTCCAAAAAGCGAGCTAGACCAAAAAAGAACAATAAAAATGTTTAAATATCTAAAGATGGACAATTGGTAATTTTGGTATTTGGGGTTAGCGAAGCGCAAGCGGTTAGGCGAGTATTAAAAAAAAACACCAAAATCTTTTAAACGGCAATTCTAAAAACTTTTAACTAACTGCTATAGTTTTTAGCTCAGACAAATTTCCTTTATATATACAGTTCTAAAAATACTCAAACTCCCCCATTATCCAAACTCGATTATCTTAAGCGCTATTTTTTCAACGCCAAAAAGTCTACACTTAAAACAAGCAATTTTCTTTAACGCTCATTTTTAAAATAAACTTAATGATTTATTTTTTTATTGCAGCCCTTAACAAAAAGTTTGCCCCTGTTTTCACTATCTAAGTATTACAGTTTGTAGTGATTCATGCTATTTTATTTCAGCCACTTAATTTCTTTTTGTTTTTTCTAAGTTTTTATTTTCAAATGACAGATAACAGAGACTTTGTTAACAGCTGTCACCAGCAATAAGTAAACATAAAAACAAGGCATACAAAATAGATTAATTTTATGTCTTGTCCTTATAGACTTGCATATAAACTACTTAATCGCCTTTCCTTATTTGCACAGCATTTTCTAGGTTCAGAAAAGGTTATGATAGCACTTGCCTTTTTAAGCGTCCACTTGAAGGCCAATTCTCCGATCCAATTTATTTAACATATACCTGATGGTCCACCTATTATAATCCTTAATCTGATTTTATTGCGTCTGATTCCGTAGTTTTCCGACAGTCAATCCTACTAAACAAGGTCCTTATTACTCTTTTCAAAAGGTGATTGACTTAAAGGTGAATATACAAAGAGGGAGGACCAGCCTGTTCGTTTAAGTTAATCGCAAAATTTATTGACATCGCAATATCCAGGAACCCAGCATAGAGCTTTTTTCTAGTCTCGAATTAGATTATATCTGTCAATGTGCTTTGAGTGCTGGCTAGCTAACGACTAAAGAATCCGCTTCCGCAATAAATAACGGGGACGAAGATATCATGGACTGTTCCATTGTACTACCAATATAATATATTTGTCACGTACCTTACCCGGAATGATCGTGTAAACCTTCTTCTTACAGAATTCTCGAATGGTCTGCATGTTCCCCAGAAGACCGAATTCACAACGGAAGCTATAAGTATTCCAAGGGGGCGTGCCGCGTCACATATATTTTGCTGTATATGGAGAAAAAGAAAAGTTTCCATTTTTGGTTAAAAACATTTGTCGGAAATTGGGATGGATTAAAGAAGTGGGCATACAAAGACAATATACATAGATTTCTTTATATCTGGAGAAAGGAAATAGTAAAAATTTCCAAATATTGTATAAATGTTTTGGTTATTAAGACACCACAATTGTCAAAAAATTTGTAAAGTGACAAAAGTCTTATTTAATTTAAAAATAAGTTAACAAAATTTTTTGAAAATGTCTTAAGGATGAATTGAAAAAATTTATTTAGGGCTAATAACTGATTAAACGATATAAGTGACCCTTAATTACTTTGAAGTAAAGGATTTACAGCTTTGTAAAAAAAAAATTTCCTGAAAGCGTGTGATTAATATTAAATTATATATAATACTAGCATATACCCGCTACTTCGTTAACGTCTCCTTTTTCTTCGTGAACATATTTGTATGCCAAAGTTTATTTTTCTAGGTTTAACCTTGTTAAAATTCTAGCATTTAATGAAGTATTATTTTAAATTTTTCTGTACATACAATAATACTTCATTGCTATTCGAAGGAAAGCTAAGGTAAAATGTAACAAGAAGATACAATATAATAGTCTGGTAGTGTATAATGTCATTCCTAAAAATTAAAGGAATAGGACTATTACAAAAAAGCTTTATAAAATACATAACTGAAATTTAGCTCATAGAATAAATTCGAAAAAATAAAAAATGTTGAATATTATTTATTTGTTTTAAAAATGTATTTATGTATTGAAGAGCTCATTATGGTTTATACTTAAAACCAGCAATATTTTTATTTTCTGCCCTGCCAATTTGTTGTCCTTAATAAATATTTTCAAAACGAATATGTTTCAAATTTGAAAAATCTTTTGTATGGTTCAAATCTAAAAGAAACAAGTTAGAGTGCTATATTCTGCTGTGCCGAATCTTTGACACCCTCCACCGACAGTTCGAATATCTCAGGAGTGAGACATATATGATTTCTATTTATTATAATTTATCTTTATAAAAACAGACATCAACTTTAAAATTTAATGCGGTTTAGACATATTTTAAATTATTGACCGACAATCATAAAGTTGTATGCCATTTTCTACCATTTTTCTGACCATATGATACTAAGTTGGAAGATGTTTTACTACAAAAAAAATATATCTGCTACGATTTTAGGCGTATTTAATTAATTTACCAGAGTGGGCTTTATATGGGGCCTATAGTAAATTATGGACCGATCATCACGAAATTTATTAGTGTTTTTTCTCGTCCTATCAACTGTGAAGAATTCAATTTTATTAAGATAGAATAAGACGTACTAAACTGTTTTCCGGGAATAGGGTGTATATGGGGCTTAGGGCAAATTATGGACCGATCTTCACGAAATTTTACAGTGTGATTTCCAGTCGAATAAAATCTTATATCTTTCCGTACATTGTTCCACCATTAATGCTAGTTTTTGTAACAAATTTATCAATTTTTAGGGTGGTGATTGCAAATTTTGATTCATAGCTCTGATCCTCCTAAACGGATTTTGCTGGATTTCCATCCCAAACTGCTTAGGATAACTACACGCAATTTGACACCAAGTTTGTTTATTTCTTTTGAGTTTTACAAAAGTGAGCGTGTTTTCAACAGACGGGCATGGCTTAATCTACTTGGAATTACTCAAGGAGCTAGAATATGTGTATACTTTATGGGGTCTGTGATGAAAAATAAAAAAGTTTCACACTGAATGACGAACTTAGTATATCCTCGTCACTACTTATTGTGGTGGAGGGTATAAAAAAACAACACAGCGTGAAAGATACAGGACTAGGAAACTGTATATGATTTTTCAACGGCTGTTGCTGGTTAAGTTGTTTTTGTTCTTGGTAGGAAAACAAGGACTCTTGTACAGATAAAAGTAAGGAGTTGTACTTCAAGGATGTTAGATTACTTTTTATATTTTCTTTTCATATAGGGAGTTGTTGCTACGGAAATTTTCCCTTAAAAAAAGTTTGTATAGTTTTGTTATTATTGTGTTAAATTAAGAATTTTTTTGCTATTTTTTTTTCTTGGGATCATAGATGTTTTTTCGTCCTTTTTTGTTTTGCAGCAGTTCAACCGCAGCAATACATAATATATAAAATAAATCTCTACAAACTATTGTAGTATGTACTTTCATAAATGACTCAAGTTTAATGTGGAAAACTAAAAAAAAGATTTAATTTTTTACAAAGTAATTTTTTACTGAGAACTATTTATTGTGTAAATACAATAGAAAATGTGTTGTGGTATATCTTTGTTGTGCTTTATGTTTTAAGCAACAAACTTATTATGAAATTTTTGTGTTATTTTCAAATTAGAAAACAACATTTCCAAGATGAAATTTAATAAAATGGCAGGTAACTTATTTAAAAAAACAACAAGTTTAAACGTATTTTTTACAAGTTTCTAAAATTTTAAAAATCCACAAAATAAAAATTGAAGTTTCTTAAATTCATTTTTAAATTCTGCAATTTAATTTCATATTGCTTTTCAATATTTTAATTAAGTTAATTCAGCCTTTTCAACAATTGCATGAAATCCCCCTTAAAATTGTTGCTAAAGTACTCCAAAATAGTACTCCGATTAAAAAGGCAAGTAGGTCATATAGAACATAAAACATTTTCCGATAACAAGCCTACAAGTACACGTGCACAAATACTAGCAAGGCAGACAAACAAACACTTGAACGTATACAAAACACTACATTATTACTACAAAAGTTTACAAAGGGATGCCGAACAGGCATTTACAGTGAATTAAAAGAACAACAAATAACAGACAATTTATCATCCACATATACAGTGGGTGATAAATTAAAACAACGTTCATACAGTGCTTATGATTAATAATAATACTGTGCAATTTTACAAAATTGTTAAAAGTTTGTTCATTTTGAAAGTATTTTCAAATAACAAAACATTGTTAAACAACAATTGTGATTTTTTATTGAACTGTTTGTTTTTAAATAAACATTCAATCAAAAACCAACAGTTCAATAAAAAAATCACAATTGTTATAGAAAAATTTCGAAAAAAAAATTGTATTTAAAGTCTAACCCCCGTATTCACAAACGATTATTAAGTTTAACAAACGTTTATTAAGGACAATTTTTATAGTAAATTTGTTCTTTAAACCTTTATTAAATTTAAAATTTTTTTATGAATACAGGCATAAACTTTTTGAAATTGATAATATTTGTTTACCTGTAAGGAAAGAAATTTAAAAAAAAATCATTTAAAAAAAGTTTCAGTATATACATTTTTCAAATACACCAAATAAGTAATTTTGCTTGTAAGCAAAAATTCCTACATACTTCTAAAGTAGTTTGCTCTAATCAAAGCCCACTATCCCTCAAACTCATTCCTACAATGTACCCAAACTTACCCTCACTGTCGCGCACATACTCACTTACCAAATTCAGCTACATAAAATCTCTTAAGCAGACCATTTTACCAAATAACAGAAAAAATATTTCCGTCAGTGTGTAAAAGTATGAAAGAATTGATCATATGAGGTGAAGGGTGAAGCTACGCAGTTAAAATTGTTTTTTTTTTTTTTTAGTTGTTTTACTCGGATTTAGCCATGATAGAAAGAAACTAAACACAATTGTAAAGGGCTTAAATTTTACACCTAAAGTTTATTTTTAATTTATTTTATACTTTTTAAATATGTTGGTTTATACTGGAAAGCAGGAGGTACTAATACCGCAATAGTACTATTTTAAAACATAGGAAAATAAAATAAAAGCGGAACGCAAACAATGGGGAGGGAAATCGTATCTAAATAAACGTTATAAAAAGGATAATAGAAACGCCACAGATAACAGTAGCGTAGAGAATGTAGATGAGACCTTAGATTAAACTAAACGAATACTACAGAAGAGACAATAGGAGAAATTACAAGCGAGACTTTGGTGGAGTCAAGATGAAACCCTAGACAATAATTTAGAAAAGCCTACTTAAAAGACTTTAGGAAAGACTATGCAAGAGACTAGCCGAGACTACAGACAATCGTGGACCTTAATTGTGCTAGGATTGAAAATTGCAGCGAAGTGTGTGCAAGTGCTTCTGACAGAGCAAGAGGATGACGCTTTTTTATTGGGCACTCAACTAAAATTATAATTTAAGAGAGGTATTTGATGAAAAGTGATGACAACGTGGTTTTCCTATTCTCCTAAAATATGAATTGCTTATAAGTACGGTTTTAATTATGATATTTCTGGAAAGGAGCTGACGTAATATACGGCTGGCAACCGTTGCATTCAGGAACTTGAGTCGAATATGCGAATATTGTCACCATTTAGTTGGTGGTACCAGTACGGATGTATTTGCCCAATATGAATTTATCTGGTTCTGAGATATGAGTTCATAAGTTAATCATGTCCATCCGCGTGAGTCCTCTCTGCATACAGCATAGTTATGTTAGGGCTCAAAAGTCAATTGGGGAAACAGATTTACATCTCATCTTATTCTTAACCAATGCGTTTACCAACCGCCCCTGTATGTGAGCCCAACCAAAACATACATAAGCAGTTTGAGTGTATAACTTGGCAGAATTATATTCTCGATTCTTATTAGGGAGCTGAAACGAACTTACTTCCACTTCAGTTTTAAAGCAAGCCGCATCTGTTAGATAGCAAAGAGCTTAGGGAGTCCTCCAGAAGGCCAAACATTTCCACAAGTGTTGAAAAATCAGACCTTGAGGATCTTCCTTCCCGTGATGTTGGATTCAAATCGCAACCAGCGCATAAGATGAAATTTAGATTTTCGAAGGAATTAAAAATAGCTTCAAAGAATAGACCACAACTTTAACAACTGCTATCGAAAAGGGAATATTCCTGCTACTTCGAATAAGCAGAAAAAAGTTTTAGCGCCAAACATCGACAAAATGCCTGGAGAGCCATAATCTTTTATGCCAGAATATGCAATAATGTCTATACTTTTTTACGGTTTCTTGTTGCGACTTAAAATTTGGCTAAAGTCTTAAAAGCTTTAGATAATCTTCAGTATTTAGTTAAGGGATAATGACCTTTCATTAAATATCATATTGAAAAACCAAAGCATTTACCCACGCATTAACAATTTAATTAAATTTATTTTAATTTGCCCAAAATAATCAACACTAAAACTTCTTTAGGACTCAAGTGTGAAACTACACCAAACACTATTTTCAAATTACAAACAGCATTGGACAGCAAAGCAAAAGGTCAACAGTTTATAAAAGACAAAATGCCAAAGTAAATTTTGGTGGCGTTAAACCTTGAGCAAACACAACTTTCTCTTGCAGTAAAGTAAAAACAAATATTTTAAAAGAATAACACAAAAAAAGTAATATAACTTTATATTAAAGGATTTAAAGTCTAAATTGGAAAATATTATTGACAAAACCAATGCAAAATTATGAAAAATATAAAAGCAACCTTTTTAAATTATTAAATGTTGATAATAAATAAATTGTACCATATTAATAACTTATATTATCTGGAAACTTCATCCATAAAGATTTTAGAAAAACTAAAGATATTAAACCAAATAAAACTGTTAAGCGTACAAGAATTACAGCAACAGTTCTACTTGTAACAATATCAAATTTTAAACAAAATCACCAACAACAAACAGTGAGTTTATCTCTCCTTACTTTGTTTTTTTTAACCTGCTTACAGCTACAATTAATTTTGGAAGAATTCCAACCAATTGTAGTGGGGAATGTAAGGACTTATCTATTATTATATTTAGTCACAATCGGAGAAATATTTATGAAATTATGTTTAAAATGTGTGAATCATTTGCAAACCTTAGTCTTCAGTGTAGACTATAGACTGTATTTTTACTACAAGATAACAATTTTCAAGCTTCTAGCCATTCGAAATTAAAACTATTTTTTGTGTTAGAACATCCGTATGTTTTATATCTCTCCTCCTTTTATATGCAATATTTTTTCGTTTATCTTTCTTGGTTTTTTGTTAAACAGCTTATTTTTTATAACTTAGGAAAGTACCTATTGTTATTTCTCATTGCATATTTACTGTAATCGAGTGCGAAAACGTGCGTTACGAAGAAAAAATTAATATACTGCACAAAAATATGCAGGTATTTTTAGTTGTTTCATACATTTAGAAAGATAATAATTGTGATATTGTTTTTGCAATTTTATTTGAAAACAAATTTATAGTTTAACATAATATGTAGAAAAATCGGATTACGTGATTGTAGTGGCTTTAATGCAAAAACGATTGACGCAAAGAGTTCCCCAGGATGTGTTAGTTATTCTAATGCTTTTTTTTATTATTTTAGTGGTTCGAGGAGTTAATCCTAACAGTATTTATACTTGTCATGAGAAGAGGCATGCTTGTGCTCATTTGTTGTTTAAATTTGTTTAATATGGATTAAAAACCATAAAGAGTTCAGTAAATTAACTACAATACAAATTATTGTTTACAGCTACTGCACAAGCTCTATATTTAAATTTGTGCTTAAAGTTGGGCTGAAAAAGGTCAACATTAAAAAGAAGGACAAAACATGAAGAACAGAAAAATATACTTTGGACTTCAAGAAGAATTCTAGACAGAAAGTATGGAAAACAGAAGTAAGGAAGAATATATAGAGCCCTAACTGCGAAAATAACTTAAGCGACATGAATTTCAGTTTTCGTTTTTTTAATAAATGACTTTATTGGCAACACTTGCATCATCTCCTAAAATGTCATGGTCACATAAGGTATCGTTACGATTTTATAGCAAGAACAATTTTATTGTAAGCGACAAATTTCATACAAAATTTATATGAAATAAAATAAAAAAGCTCTCTTCTGTAAAATTTGATTTTTGGCGCTTACACTATTTTCGCGGTAGGGGTCGATATAAATCAATTAAAATGGATCATCATTCAAAAACAAATTTCGATCTTCCAAACATTAAAATACCATTTGGTTGACTATTGACTTCCAGACGTCTTCAATGGCGGTGAGTGTTAAACGGCAAACCGCTCTGAAGATATTGAGTGGTTACAATCGAAACATGTAAAAGCAACTTGTCCGTGAAAGCCTGGGTTTGGTTCCCAGCGCAGTCAAGAATGAAACATAGCAAAATTCCTTTCTTCATAAAAATAATTTAATCAACATTTAATTTGGATTGAAAACCATAAACAGTTCAATAAATAAATCACAATACTAATGTTTAATTTAAAATATTTAAAAATTTGCAACTAAATACTTTTTTGTATTTATTATTCACAAAAGTTCTTCAAAACTTAAAAAAAATATTTTTTTAAAAGTGTATATGGCAAGGTGCTTTTAAAAAAAACTTTACAAAAATTTCTATACCCATAAAAACTACATTAAAAATATATTTATATGTTTCAAAAGGACTTTCACAAAATTTTGTTCCAAATGTTTTTTGTATCACCTTATATGACTTGAACATTCATAAGTTCTAACGGCTATATTTAAGAAAGTAAAACAGGTTAATAAAGAAACGAATTTTAGGCTTAAAAAAAAGTCATCAACTTAGCGAAAAATGTATAAAGTATCTTAAGTTTTAAAAAAAAGGATATATGTGGCCAACTCCGAGAATAGGGACCTAGTGTGTGAAAATTAAGTTTTGAGAAAAACGCATTCTATCTTATTCTACACCCTTTTAGGTACCAGATTCCACTCTTAAGTCCAAACCCGTTTTTTGACACACTAGGTCCCTTTTCTCGGAGAAGGTCAAATATAGCAGCAACCTTAAAAAAGTATTTGTTTTTTCTAAAAAATTGTAATTAAATTAATCTCTATATAATGTTACGTCCTTTTTATAAATTAAGCTGAATAATTTCAAAAGGGTTACCAAAATTTATAGAAGATTTCCAAAGACTTAATATTTAAGGACTAAAATTAAAAAATCGAATCTTTTCTCGAAATTAATATATTTATGTTGTAAATTTCTTCAAATCTTAAGCGGCTCATACACTTTCAATATAATTTAACGTATTGTACAATTATTTTTCCAATGTGTATGTGATATTCTAAGGTGGTACAATATATTGGTACAATCAAAGGACTTTTGATTTTTATTGCACAACTAATAGAAGGTGATGTGTGTTGGCAACATTGTACAATACTGTTTATGTTATTCCTATAGGTTATGTTCACCATTTTATCGAATGAATGAAACCATTGTACGACTTATCGCATAATATAGGACAAAATGTGAAATAATATGGCGAATATCATATACAATAATATGGCAAGTGTATGGGCCGCTTTACATCTAACCTTTAATAAATAAATAAAACTTTCTTTATTTTAATTCCAAATTGCTAAATAATATCCTTTCATTGTGTTTTCGCACTTAGCTTTTTAAGCAATTTCATTATCTCTTTTTTATTACATTCAGTTGTATCTCTTCCATGCTGTGCAATTTGTTGCTAGTAATTTGCAATAATGTAAACAACAGCTACACGACATTGCAAAGCTCTATTACAGTAACTAGAAATCCCCAAGATAAATAAATACATAAGCACAAATTTAAACACACATACGCAAACTATCTTATACACCATCAATTTCAATTGCAGCTACAGCATACAGTACGCCATAGAAAATATTGAATATATTTTAGCGAACAGCAACAATTTTTAAGGAAATGCAAATGGAACAAGAATATCTTATGAAAACTAAAACCTTTTCTTGAAAGCAATACAATCAATAAAATGCTCAAAGATACGTTTTATCTTTAAAAAAAAAAAACTGTCATCTAAAGATGTGCTATATATTTTATAAAAAACTTTATAGCCTCTTGAAGGTGTGCAGTATATATTTTTTCATAATACTAAGAAATATTAATTTTACTCTTGTTGTATATGCAATATAAATTATATTAACACTGGTTTAAATTTTACGTGATATACATATGTATATTTATATACTCTTCTAAAAGTATGCTTTTAAAAAGACACATACTCGAAAATACACGCATTAAAAAATAAAAAATTCATAACACAAGCATAAAAGAATAATTGCCACAAAATTTATAAACAAGTCCCATAAAATATGGCCAAGTAAATAAGGTTATAATATATGTTAGGAAAAATAAATTAACTTAACATATGCTAAGGCGTTTACAATCTTTGCAAAAACATGGCATGTTGAACAAAAAAAAACAAAGTTAAATAAAACTTATTTAAATTTTTTACGATTAAAAAATTTTTTATCATTATTTTACTTTTTTCTAACAAAAAACATATTAAAATCTTTATAACGAGTATCTTAAGGCTTAATGGCATACCATCAATCAATGTGCTTAAGACAAGTATTTGAATGTTATTTTAATGACGCGTCACGTTTTTATAGACAATTTAAATTAAATTGAGATTTTTTGTAGAGGTAATTTATAGACATGTTTAAGAGCTTCTCGCCGTCAAAAATTCTTAACGAAGACAAAGTGTTGTAGCAAAAAAAAAAATTAAGTTAAATATACATCTTTTTTTTAATTGCTATTCTTTTGGCTGGTCTTATAAAAAACTTGTTGCTGGCAAATTCACTAACAACTTTCCTTTAAAAAAAACACACAAAAAGAAAAAGTCCTTTCACAAAACCCAAAGAACAAAATCTTTTTAACAAAGTACCAAGTTTGTTTAGAGCGTCCTTTTTTGCAAAGAAACTAAAAATTTTTGTTTAATTGCCTTGAAATTAATTTTTTCCCAACTACGTGCATAACCAACACATTAAAAACCTTTTGACTAGATCTATTGATTACTTATTGAGAACGAATGTACAAGAGTATACATTTTCTGTGCTAAAAAAATCGCTATTAAGCACAATATTGTGTTCAAATATATTGTTGAATCCTAAATTAAAATTTGCTAAAATAGAGCCTTAAAAATAAGTTTTATTAAAACAAAATTATTTAAAACAAGTAAGAGTGCTATACCAAATATAATATAGCCTTTATATAAGAGTTATCCAGATACAGTTGCTTAGATATAATAAATCTAATTTGTACCACTCCTACTTCTCCAAACACGCCCACATTGTCGGTTGATGTGTACCCAATTTGGAAATTTAAGATCCTGACATTCTCCAGATATAATATATTTGAACGCGATGTGCCAAGGTTGTGTATTGATAACCCAGCAATGTGTGCAACATTTTGACAATTTTTCTCTTACCGTTCTTTAGATGTTAATAAATCTGTTTGGTTTCACGCCAGACGGTCAGGTGGATTTCGTTATATCAATTTCGTTTCTCATAAGGACCCAGAGTACATGTACTTTATGGCGTCTTTAATCAATATCCACCTGTGGAGAAGGGTATAAAAAGAACATCTGTTATTCTCATCTCTTTATTATAAACCACTTTAAATTAGTAAAAGACATTCTGTATTTACATTTTTCTAACACTTTAAAAAGTGTTAACTCTAACCACACATTTTGATGTTTGCATTAAACACTATGAGATTCACTAACTTATTTCTAACCACGGTAAACAGTGTCATATTTCTCTCTATTCAAATTGATATATCGTGGCAACTCTGCCAAGAAAAACATCAAAAAAAGGATAAAATAACAAAGAAGAATAAAAAAAACAAATCAAAAATCTTTTAATTTATAGATTTGAAATGATATTGTGAGAAGTGCGTAAAACATTTCTAATTTTTATTATTTTATTAATAATTTTTTTAATTTAATTTGAGTCATATGGTTTGCTTTAGGATAAATAAATAAGAAGATCCACGGAAAATTGGTGTGTGATAAGAAGTTGATGACTTGTAGGCTAAATACCTACAACAACGGTACAACGATAAATAAACACTTTTCCAAGCGGATTTCACCACACCAAAAATGTTGGTGCTAATAAACCACAAATTGTTTTGTTAAAAATAACAGCTGACTGAAACAGCTGGCTTTTAACACCAGCAGATGTCGTTAAAAGTGTTAGTGAATAGCAAAATGGTTAATTGTGTGGTTAACATTTTAAAACGAAACAATTGTGGTGTAAAAAGGATACTGAATCGCACTACTGATCTCATTAAATTCGAAACAATTCCACAGCATGTAAAACAATGTGCCCGAAATGCTTGGCAATTAAAAAAGAAAAAAGTTCTAATACGAAACGCTATAAAAGTCTGATTTATAATACATTCCGTACAAATATGCAGACACGCATAGATTTCAGCATATGCATAAAATGAAATAAAAATATGCCAGATCTTATACCCTGTTTTTATTCTCCTTTCAAGAGCCACACGATATAAAAACCAAAGCAACATAAACAAAACCCAGGATTTTAGTTTTAGTGATTGCGCTCATGCAGTTTTGCAGTAAGTGATTTATAGTTGCCAGAAAAAATAAGAAACATTGTAAGAAACATGAAGATTTTTTAAGTAAAAGTAGAGTTTTAAATAAGAATTTGTTTTTGTATAAATTTAATACATACTAAGTTTAATTTGCCTGACATTCTTAATTAAATATAAATTTTATTTTTTCCTTTATTGTGTTGATTTTCTTTGTAAATTTTCCAAATAACATTACATACAATTTTGTTGTTTTCAATTATATACATATATAAAACTAATTCAATTAAATTCTCCTTTAATTGATTTGTTTTTTATTTAAGCTAATAGGGCCTAAGGTTAATTAATGTAAATAAAAAGCAATTTTTTTATTACAGTTTTCCCGACGTTTCGTCGATTTTTTGTCGACTTTTTCAAGGGAGCGTCTATTTAAAATTTTTAAAAAATATATAAATTAACATAAATACAACAAATTACATTAAAAAAGTTAAACTTACAATATGAGATTTTCACATTAATTTATTATTTTCCTTATTTTCTTAACCTCAGTTATTGTTTTGCCAATGAATTGATAAGGAACTTCTACGCAGCTACATAATTATCGGGTCTTAACTATTAAAAGGATTCGCACGACTTATACTTATGTTGCTAGATTAAGTGAACCTGCAATAATGTTTTCAAAAAATTACCTTCTCTCCCTTTCAAAATAGCAAAATATTCTAATTGACGATAAAAAAGTATGCTTTGGTTTTTAAGAGAAATAAAAAGGAAAATGGCTTCAAAAATTTTTTGAAAAGAAAAGTTTTAAATAAAAACAAAATAAATGGAAATGGCTTAACGTATACTATAGTTTTTTTAGACCAAGAAAAATTATAAAAAATGAAGCATAATTTACGGCTATTAAAAACAAGGTGTTCATCAATTTGCATGGTAACGTTCTAATCTGTAAACGTAGCATTTTAAGATAAATTACTTCCCTAAGGTACACAATATACAAAACAAATAAAGAATAATTTAGGAAGACAAGAAAAAGTTTTTAAAAAGAATAAAGAAAAGGTATAAAAGGGTTATTCGTTTCAAACTTCCTTAAGTGTGCAATAATTATCGAAATATTTTGATCTAATTTAAAAAAGAAAATTTTAAATTTTCTATATTTTTCTTAAAGTTTGTTAAGACAATATTTAGTATGAAATGATATATTCCTTATTATCCTAAAAGTATGCTAAAAACCCTTATAAACACTAAAATTGGCAAAAAAAATGTGTTTGAATTTACAAAGCTGCAATTGAGTTACTAAAATTAAGTAATGCCTAGAGGTCGGCAATATTTTAAAGTACACATTATCTTAAAATTAAGTTTATCTTTAAACAGTTTTCCAGAATTGCTAGAAAACCCCTACAAACAAGTCATGAAAAGAAACCTCTTAAAAAAAAACTTAAATTCTATAAGTTAATGTAAATTTTTTGCATTTTGATCCTTTTTTTTAAACCTAAATATTCTTAACGAAAACAGCCTTAACCTTGCCATTGCTCTTCCAAATATTTTTACATAAAAATTTTCACAATTCTTTTGTTAGTTTTTAATCTTCAATTGCAAAACATACAAATAAAAAGTCCTTGTCTTTATCATGTTTTGGCAAGTAGCCTTAAAGTATGCAATGACCCATGCTACAAGAGAAAATAAAGAACTAATTTAAATAAAAAAGAAAACATTTGAAAGCCTTATAAAAACCCTAAAAAATTTTAACTGATTTAAAAATCAGAGTGCTAATATTTGGTAAAGTATTAACATTAAACATTTCTTAAAAATTTTCTTCGATTTCGCCTAAAAGTAGTCTTTAAACATTAATTCTGTATTCTCTTGGAAAATATTTAAAATTTACTGCTTCACCTATAGCCTTTGGCTTATAATAAAAACTATAATTGAAAAATGTATTTTATTTCTGTTATATTGTATTTTAAAGCATTTTTTATTGCATATTTTGAGGGGCTTACAGTTTGTTTATGCAAATTCTTTGGCATACACATGTGTTTGGTATAATATTTATGAAAAAAATTGTATGAGGTGATTGCAAATGTCAGGCATTTACTAAAATTGGTTTTTTGAAAAATTATTGTAATAAAGGAATCAGAATATTAAAAGGAACATTTAATGTCGTATTTCGCATAAACTTATAAAACGGATTATTTTTATGTTAAACAAAAAGTTTAAATATATTATCTACTCAAAATATACAAAATTAGATTTTTCTTAAAAAAAATATAGAATTTTTTTAAGGGCTAAAAAAATCATTTATGGACAAGTCTGTAGAACAAATTTATTTCAACTTATCCGAAAGTATTATTAACTTTACTCTTTATTCACTGATTTAATTTTAAATTATTTCCGCATTTTTAGATAAAAAATTTGGATTTTATAAATAAATTTTATAAATTCAAAACTTTTTTATTAAACTATAAATACTTATATGTCTATTAAGTACAAAAAGAGAAATTTTTGTTTTTTAACCGAATTTTATTAAGTTTTATTAAAATTAAAATGTTTTATATCAGGCATGTTCTGAAAATCATTTTTTGTAAAAGTGATTTAAAATCACAAGAAAGGTGTTCTGGACAAAAAACTTTTTCCATAATTGTGATTTTAAACCGTTCAGCTAAGTGGCCGCTTATTTTTTTCCACCATTTTAAGCCAAGTTAAAACTTTTATGGTTTTCAAAACACCCTTAAATAATAATTGTGATTTTAAAATCACAAGTGATTTGAAATTTTGTGATTTTCAGAACATGCCTGTATATATAAAAAACTAGTTTGAAGTGTAGTTTAGTTCTGTAGTCCTTTATTATGTCATTTTTTCTGTTAAATTAAAAATAGTTTACAGCGCAATGTACCGTAACGAACACCAGACTTAAGTAGATAGCCCCTTTTGAAAGATACTGTTCCCTAATTACGGCAGCATTTTAAACGAAAGCATTGAGTTTTTTTAAAGAAATTTCTCCTTGTACGGACACATTTTAATGGTCTCTTAGCTTTGTTAGCATTCAAGATTCCACTATATATAAACAATGCAATCTTTCTGCTTTTTTGGTAAGGAGCAAATTTATTACAAATTAGGTAGTAAAAATTATTTCTAAAAATATTCCACATTTCATCTGACAAATTTAATACATTTGTTGAATTTTCATTAGAGTTGTCATATGTATTATCTAATGCTCATTTTCCATTAATTTTGTGGTTTCTTAGTATCAGAAAGAATAATATGTGCCATTCCTCCTGGTTTTTTAAGAAATTACAAAAATGTTTTGTTAACGTGTTCTCTTCTTAGGCCAACATTTATATTATTAAAGACAATGCTTATAAAAAAATGTTTCTAAGTTCCAAGAGATGTTCAAACTATTTTTTTTACTTTTTAAATGTTATTACATAATAAATTTTAAAGAATTTTTCAAGTTTTTTTATACTTTACAAGATTTAGTTCGTCGTGCTTAATTTTCCAATTTTTATTCTTGATAAAAACACTGAAATTTATTGTTGAAGTTTCCTTACGATCTGGCCTAAGCAACCAGTGTAATGCGCATAGGAATAGCTTATCCTATGCGCATTACACTGGTTGCTTAAGCCAGATCGTAAGGAAACTTCATCCAAACATTTTAGAAAAACTAAAGATGTTAAGCGTATAAGAATTATAAGCAACAGTTCTACTTGTAACAATATCAAAGTTTTTTACATAAATTAGATTTTATTAAATAAAAAAACATTTGCTAAATTTTTCTACGTATACAGTAACTAAGTTAATACTTGGTTTGAATATTTTAGATATTAGACCACCTATTTTTTTACTTTACTTACTTGCTTTTTTAAGGCATTAAATTTATTTTCAAGGATAATAATATTAAATCGAAAGTCTAGCACATTTTCATATTAAAATCAGAATTTTTTAATAATATAAAAAAGGACATACGACCAGCTCTTTGTTTTTGTAATAAATTTTAATGAAAATCTGTTCATACATAGCAACTTAAGTTATACGTTCGCATTATTTTTTTAAGGCATTTTCATTATTTGTTTTCAATATTAAAATGTTTCCTTTATATTTAAAATTTTTAACTAAGAAGTACATACATCACGTTTTTACAACATTTTAACCATAAAATCAAAATTTGTGCATGATATAGAAAAATGGATGGATGGATATGAACGGCTCTTTGGTTTTTCGACCAATTTCAAGGATGTTTTTTAATCATGTATTATTCTAATTTTGAATTTATATTTCAAAGCATCCTTATAAATTTCCATAGAGAAAAATTAAATTTATTTGCGTTTGAAAATCAAAAAATTAAATTTTTATGAAATTTTATTGCTCAACTGCAGTTTTTTCCTAAATTCTTAATAAAATATCAAATCTATAAATAAATGAAATTTGTCTGCTATTATATAAATATATTTTAATCTTGCCATTGTTTATATTATAATGCATTTTTAGTTTTAATATAAGCACATTTTCTTAATCCTAAGCAGATTTATTTGTTTTTCAAAAATATATTTGAAATTTTTTCTAATTTTTTTTTTCTTTGTTTTTTTTTAATTTAAAATATTTATAAGAATTTGGTAACATTTTTTTAAGTAAACTTTTGATTTTAGTGTAATAAAAGAAAAAAGTTGCTCCTTATAAAATGAGTTTTTCAATTGCTTTCTTTATAAAATGCCAATTTCAGAATATATTGAATACTCGTTATTTTGATTTCAATCATGTCGAAATGCACTCATAAAAGTATAATTTTCAAAGTTATTTTTGGGAATACAAAATTTATTGTCAATAAGATTTCTGTATGACGTGCTAAATTATCAAGTTTGTATATTTGATAAATGCACTGAAATTTATTGTTGAGGGAAAGCTAGCTTCTATGCGCATTTCATTAGGTGCTTAGGCCAGATCATCAGGAAACCTTTTTCAAAGATTTTAGAAAAGCTAAAAATATTATACAAATAAAACCTTAAAGCGAATAAGAATTATAAACCCTCAAAGTCTTACTTGTAACAATATCAAAGCTTAAACAAAGCACCAATAATAAACAGTGAGTTTATCTTTTCTTACATTTCCCTACAATTGGTTGGCTTTTTTCCGACTCGAATTGTAGTTGTAAGTGGGTAAAAAGAAAAAACAATATTAAAAAACAAATTGCTTAATTTTATTGTCTTCGTAAGAAAACAACAAAAAAAAAAACAATTTTTCAGTTCATTTGTTTGCACGGGCACATGCAAGTATATTATCAAAGTTATTTTTGGGAATACAAAATTTAATATTAATACGATTTCTGTATGACGCGCTAAATTCCTAATGTTTCATATTTGATAAATACACTGAAATTTATTGTGGGGTTGGAAATACGATTTGTTTTTTGTATTTCTTCTTTTCCATTAATTTGTATGATATGTTTTCTTACCACTATTTTGTCCCTTCGGAAGGAGTAAATATTTCTCCCAGCCTTTAAGTTTGCTTCCCTTTATCAGACACAAAGAAATTAATAAAAATCACTTCGTCATTTAATTTGTTTTCCTTTTTTTACATTAATAATGTCTTTTATAACAAATAGATAAACACATTTGGGTTTTCTGCACAGTTTATTGGCAAACCAAACATGTTTTAACAATTATATAAAACAAAGCCTATAAGTATGCTTTATAGAAGTAGTTGCAAATATTAATCAAATAAAAAGAAACAAAAATAAATATCAAAAAATAGATATTGTTTATTTGACCAAAGGATTTAATAGATGTGTCATAAGAAGTTTTAAACTTATTTAATCTAAAACAAAATGTAATCAAAATGTTGTTGTGGTATTCTGTATAACTTTCATGTTCTTTGCTAAGCCACAAAGTATGCCACACATATTTTAACAGAAAATATAAATTCGTTAAAAAATACAAAATAAAACTAAGCAAATAAATACAAACAAATAAATACAAACAAATTTAAATAAATGCAATAATCTTTTTCTTTACTAATTAGCAACAATAATTAAACTAAGTTCCTTGCAACGAATTGTGATTAAAATAAATATACGTTAGTTCACTTTTTATTGAATTTTAAAAACTTTGCTTATATCCTTGAATTTCATTTTAGACATGAATACAAAGCCCAGCAAAATTTTTAAAAGTTGTCACTAAATGGCTTAAATGTGTTAAGCAAAGCCACCTGCATTATACTTTCATATGTTTAGTAGCAAGAATCCTTTTTTAAAGAAACACTGTAAATAGATAAACTAAAAAAATTTGATAAAACGAAAAATTTTCCAAAAAACTTTCTTAAAAATATATATCAAAATATTTTCAATGGTGAATTTGATTAAGCGAAAAATTTTCTTCAGAAATTTTGATAAAGCAAGAAATTTTGTATGCAGAAAATTCAATGAAGCTAATAATATTTTTATAGAAATTTTTATGAAGCGCATTATTTCCTATAGAAATTTTTATGAAGCAAATAATTGTCTATGGACATTTTTTATGAAATATAATAAAGCAAAAACATTTAGAAAAGTGATAAAGTGAGAAATATTTTCTTTAAAAACGGTTTTTTTTTGTTCTATCCTATTCGTTAGTTGTATTATCCTTTGATGATTTCAATTTATATTTGTTAGAACTAGTTAGAACTAAAGTCTGCATGCAAACAAAGAGTTTTTTATGTGATAAACGAATTTATTTATTTTCCTTAGAAATAAGTTTAATTTCATTGCGTTGCGTTGCTTTAGTTCAAAACATTTGAATACTGCAGATATACAAATAGCAACAAATTGCATTAGAAAATCTAGCATATGTAAATGAATGAAGTTTAATTTTTTTTTAAAGGAAATTAAATGTGTTAGTTTGGTTGCATACACGCTTTCTTTGCTAATATTATTTGCATTGTTTTGTGCAAAATAACACAATAGCAAAAAAAAAAAATCAAATGTTTATGCACAGCACGCTTGAACATTCGTTGATTACAAACCAACTAAAATGACACCATTAACATTAGAATGGAACTAAAAAAAGTTGGATACAAATGCAATGCTTTACAAGTCCTGCGGCGAAATTAAACATTATGGTAGTAGTAGAAAGTTTATAAAGCTTTTTGAAATCTTAGAATATGTATTAAAAGAAGAAATTAAGTTTACAAATTGTATCCCTTTTTGTATATATTTCCATCCCGTCGAATATTTCTGTTTCGCTTTACTAAACAACTTTTCATATTTTTATTATAATTTCTACGTTGTTTCCAAAAGGACCTTTAAGTATTTTTTAAACTCTTTAAGTGATAGGTCTCTTTTGATTCGACTTTGCCCTTATATATTGTATACTGCAATTTCTATTGTAGTCATCCTGTTTATTTGTGCATTGTGTTGATTTCTGTTGACCTTTTTTCACTAACCCCACTGTGTTCAGCTTGAACTCATACTGTGTGACAATTATTTTCAGCAGCCATGTGACAAAAAAAAGCATCTGCACTTTTTATGAATAAAACATTTTAAATAAGAAGCAAATATTTAAAGCTATAAGTGTAAAAAAAGTAATTTTTTTAAATTCCACAACCAATTCTTCTTAAGAAAGGTGCAGAAAATGTTTTCTAAATAAAAAGTTGTTTCCGTGTACATTTTATTTTAAGCCATTTTTACTTAAGTTTTAACAGATATTTCTAGAGGTATAATGAAACTATAATTTATCGTTTAGTTTGCCGTCTTAGCTACATTTTGAGCTGTGCAAAAGAGCTTTCAACAAGATAAATAGAGGAAAATGAAATGAGGGCGGCTAGAAAAACACTGTTACACTCATAAGGATAATTTTCTCAAAATAACTTAGTTTGCAAAGTAATTAATGCTAAAAATTGTTTCTGTATTTTGTTTTATTTATTTTCTTTATTTGCACAACAAAATAGTTGCAAAATATTTGTAAAAGTAAAACTATTTTAGTATATTAAGTTTCATATACAAATAAACTCTTTTAGAAAGAAGAATGTTTAAGAAAATCTACTAAAAGATAAACTGCCTCTGTTTAAGACTGCACTTGCACTCTAAGTAGGTTTATTGATAAAAATAGGGACAAGGAAATAAACCGGGCTAGGCTCATCTACGAGACTAGCTTCAGACTGTTGACAAACTGGTTTTTTGGTTACGCTACGTACTTGACTTAAATCTAAGCTTATATCCTATTTTGTAAGCTTTATACAAAATATGATATAAGGAGTGCTTAGTCTCTTCACTGACCAACGTAGTGTCGTTGATACTAGGATATCAATTACGAAAGAAAAAAGAGTAGATTGGGCTAAAAGGAAACGAAAACCAAAAAATTGTAAATCATCTTTTAATTCTAAAAATTTTATCTTGTTCCAGTACCCATTTTCTGCAACTTTAGTGAGAACTGAGGTGCAATTAAATATTCCATTGTTTTTCTAAAATTGAGAAAAAAAAACGAAGCCGATGTTTGAGACTTTGAGAACACCAGTCACAAATATCAACGACGGCGACCAAAATTAACTTAAATTGAAAAATTTTTAGCGACGGCGGCGAAAATACAACAGTCTGCTATACCAAATAATGTAAAGTGCGACTTAAATGTTTGTTGTTTACAAGAAGGGCTTTGAAAACATTTGTATATTTTTCAAAAATGTTAAAAGCAAAATAATTCAACAATGAAAAAACCTGTCAAGAATAAAATACTTACCTTTTCCCTGTTATTATTCCATGCATTTACATTTTTAATTTATTTTTTAGTGGGCACAGGAAGATCTTAAAAAATCGGCATCAAGGGCTGATTTAATGTTTTTATTGCTCTGTATTTTTCCTGAGGGCCCAGAGCCTAGAGTAGCCTAAATATTTGGACAAGGTTGGAGCCTAAAGCGCAGGTTAGGCTATAAACTATGCTACAGACCAGGTCAAAGACTTTCTTAGATACTAATTTAGAAACAAGGCTTAGCCAAGAGAGTCTAAGCACTCAGCAAAAGACTGGACTATAAAGTAGGCTGAGAGCTTTACTATAGGCTTATCTAGAAGAAGGCTAGATACTAGACTTTTAACATATCTATAAACTAGGCAAGAGGCCATAGAGTAGTATTATATAGAATGATTGAATAAAAAAAAATTCAAAGGACTGCTAAAGACTTATGAGAATTACGCCAGAGCCAAGCCTAGAGATGGACTAGGATAATCATTAAATTATAGACGAGACTAAAAAGCAGTATTGTATACCAGGAGGGAAGCAAAGTAAAAAGCTTAACAAAATTCTGTAGTATTTCTTACTAATTAATTGTTAAAAATAATTTAAAAAATGGTCTAATGAATTTCGAACAAAAATCCTCAAAGAAAAACTTACCTGGCTTTATGCATAAAAAACAAATACTGACCGTTTCACCTCAAGATCTTAACTTTTGTTTAAACTCATATCCTGAAATAACCATAAAGAAACACAACACTTTTCACATGCCAACAATTTTGTTTCCACAATTTCAATTTATGATATCTATTCTATTCAAAAAAAATTTTAGTTTTTGCATTTTTCTTTTAGACAACCTTTATGAGAATGTAACCAATTAAAATTTGAATTTTCTTTTTTATTTTATGTCTTTCAATCGGAAATCCTTTACATTCTCTAAGAATTTTTTTTTTAACACTCATACAAATTCCTTTATTTCATTCATTCGTCCATGCATTCCTTTAGTATTTTGTATTCCTTTTCTTTAAATTTTTTCCCCACAACTCGAAGATATGAAAGTTATGAAGTGAATTTATATTTTCGGCTTGATAAAATTCAAAAGGCGTATGAATTTAATGAATTCTTTTCCATAAATGTTGTGTTTTATGGTTTCTTTTGGGCTTTGGCCTTTAGCAAAACACTGTAGATGATAATGAAAAGTGGAAGGTATTAAATACAATATTTAATAATTTAAAATGGGCAATTTACTTTAAATTTTATATGGAAATGAATTAACAGGGGGAAAGAAATAAATAAAGTAAACTAAGGACTAAAAAGAAAATTACATTGGTTGTTAAAAATAATTATAACAAGCAAATGATAAATTTAAATGAATGCTAGGCTACAGCAAACGCTATTTATTTCCCTAGTAACTGCCTATAAGCCAGCCTTGAAAACAGTCTTGAGGCTTACCTAAGACTAAGTTTAAGATTTGGCTTTAGAAACTTAGCTGTAAAAAAGTATATGAACACGACTAAATAAATACTTTACATACTCTTGGTAAGAGACTACGTTAAAAAAGGCTAAATACTAGGTAAAGTGTTAGGCTATACACTTGGCTTACAACTTGCAAAAGACTCAGATTTACACTGGGCTGGAGACCACTACACTAAGCTTTAAACAAGGCTAGAGATTAGACCTTAAACTAAGAGTCCTGTTTATGGCGAAGGTTGGGACAAGGCTAACGACTAGTCTACAAATAATTTGTTTTGCTCGGCTGCTGAATACGTTAGCATTATTCGAATAAAGCCTAAGACAAAGACCAGACTAGTTTTAGGGCTAGATATTATTGAAATTTTTTAAATAAAATTTTTTCTTTTCCTATTTAATCTTCTGCTTCCAATTTTGTCACACTTGAGTGCAGTCAAGCGTTCAGAAAACTTCTATTTCCTTAGTTTTTATTTTTTTGCTCGTTGCACTAATTTTTCAAACACAATAAAATTTTTGAAATATCAGTTATGATACCATTTTTGCTCGTCAACTAAACAAAATTCTGTTGTAATGCTGTCAGTTATTATTAGAGACAAAGCCATTCATTTACAATTTGAACTTAATATTCTTTAAAGCGACAAATGAAGAATAAAAAGACAATCGTGAAAAAAGAAACAGAAATGAACGTTAAATAGAACTATTGATACTTATTTTGCAATCAACTGTATTGTTATCGGCATTTGTTATTAAAGGAAGAATGAACAAGAAGTATGAAATTCAAGGAAGTCAAAAAAATTACGATAAGAATCATAAACACTTTGTGAAGTGTTAAGATATCGAATATTTGGAAAAAAAAATTGCAAATTCCAATTTTAAATAAAGCTACTACTTAGTACTTAGGGTTACTGTTTAAAGGAGAATTAGTAACTAATTTCTTTTTCTCTTTTTATATGGCATCATTTAACTTTTTCTTTTTTCCTTTTAAAGTCTAAAAGTTTTTGTTTCAACCTACTTAAACTCCTCCCATTTAAATCGAATATAACAATTACTATCATCCTTTTGTGTCTTTTTAAACAGAATGAATGTATGTGATTGTGTATAGTAGAGACTGTTTTGGGAGTTTATTTAAGTTCAAAATAATATATGTAAAAGTCGTATTGTTACACAAATTTACTGCCGCGAAAATGTGCTGAAAA
This sequence comes from Pollenia labialis, assembly GCA_949318255.1. NCBI lineage: Eukaryota > Metazoa > Arthropoda > Insecta > Diptera > Polleniidae > Pollenia > Pollenia labialis. The sequence goes on from OX439142.1 coordinate 892,507, forward strand.
TGTTGTAAAATTTCAGTAATTGACCAAATAAAAAATATGTCTCCAAATGCTGTACATTCAAGAAGAAAGGTGTTACAAGTTGCAAAGGTGAATGATCAGTTAACAATGTTATTGTAAGATTTATACCAGTAAATGAAATTTTGAAAATCAAAAAACAATGCTACGTATAAAAAAGAATTCAAAACTTTGGTTAAAAAATTAAGGAAATTTAAATTACTTCCAAAATTTATATTATGAAACTCTTAACTTTCTTGGTTATAAATATCCAAATGTCTCTTTAGATATCTTTAACTTGGCGTATACTTGATATTTAATTTATTATACCAACTTACGCCCAATTTTTAGGATAGCATCTAAATCTATATTAAGTTAATTTTTATATACACTTAAATCGTTTCCTGTTTTTGTTGTATTGTTGTCATATTGAGGCCACCTTGCTAGGTTATTCCAATGAAAACTTAAGTTGAATTTAAATGTACCACATCGGTGAATTAAGTCTTATTTATGTGTTTAGTGAATAAGTGAATTTTGTATTTTAAACGATTTTAAACATAAGTGTGTTTAAATATCAATCCTGAAAATTGGCTATTATGCTAACAAGTTTTTAAAAATTGATTTAATTCATTTTTTATTCATAACTCAATCATCTTGCTTTTACCTAAGTATTCTTACCATTTTCAATTCTTTTTAAATCCCCTAGGCGTACACTTATTTTGTTTAATATTCTTCATACGCCTTGTATAATATTTCAAGTTTTTACTCTTATTAGAATTTTATAATTGCTTTCTTCTCTTATGTTTGGGATTTTTTTATTCCGAATTCTTTTTATCTTAACACCTGCGTAAGCCCATTTTTATGGAAAATTAATTGCAACGTTCATATATTTTTTTTTCTTAGCAAAAACATTAAAGGAACAGCTTTTTAATGGTTTTTGTGGTTAAGCAATAAGCTGAAATTGTTTTTAAATTTATGTCTTAAAATAGGAAAAATTACTAATTTTAAACAGAAAGGAAGTCAAAGAAGGCCATACACAAGGAGATATTTTAAACGAAAACTTTTTAATGATCGGATCAATTAAAAGAAAAAAGTAATTATATTACAAAGAAAGTAATTATTAAGAAATATGTTTAAAATAAAAAAAAAGCAATACACAAATTATGGTTACTACATTGCTTTGATAATAAAATTAGTAAAACTTAATTTGTTTGCCTTTACAAAGCTTTTTTAAATTGGCCATTGTAAACTCCTTTTACTGTCGTAATGTTATCTCAAATTTTAATTACACAGATTCATTAAAAAAACTCTGGCAAAGATGATTGAAAGATGCCATTTTTAAGCTCTTTTTACGGAAATAACTTTTTTTTTATTCTTGTATTTGAATTTAAATACAAAAATAAAAACAAGGATATAAAGCAAACTTTTAAAGTTAAAGAGTCAATATTTGAGGTATAAATAGGCATAAAGTTATTACAAATCGTAGTACAACTATTTTTAAAAAATCTGAAAAATTTAGATTTTTGTACAACTTTTAAGGTTTTATGTTAAGATTTTTGAATACCTTTTTAAACTAATTTTGTTTGCAATTTAATATGAAAGGATATCCATATGTGTATACTATGTATAAATCCAATTATAAATTAAATTGTTGTTTCTTATAATTTTATCTTAAATTTTTATCAACAATTTGTAAAACTGATTTATTGACAAAATCCGGCAAAGATGATTTATAAATGAAAATAACAAGTTTTGACCCTAAATTCACAAATAAGAAAAAAAAAAAAGACATGTAGCAAACTTTGTACCTACAAGAGCTACAATGTCATTACTTGAGGTAAAGATAGGTATAAAGTAACCACAAATCGTATTACAACTATTTTTAAGAAATCTTGAAAATGTTGATTATTGTACAACTTTTAAAGTTTTTAATTTAAATTGTAATTATAATTTAATTTCAAACTAATTAAATTAGCAATTTTACATGTAAGGATATATGTATGTACTGTAGTAATATGCATTTAAAAATGTAATTGTTGTTCCTTATTGCATTAACCTTAATTTATTTTAATAGATAACAATGTATGTAAACAAAATCCGGCAAAGGTAATTTATAAATGCCCTGGAAATAACTTTTATTTTATTCTTGTATTTTGACCCTAAATTTAAAAAAAAGTAATTAAAACAGGATATACATCAAACTCTTCAACTAAAAGAGCTACACTGTCTTTACTTGAGGTATAGATAGGTATAAAGTAACCATAAATCGTAGTACAAAAGTTTTTAAGAATCTTGAAAATTTCGATTATATAAATTTTTTTTTTAAATTTTAATAATAACAAAACCAGGATATATGACACACCTTAAAACTAAAGCAGTTTTGAAATTGAATGTAAAAACTACTTGTTATAGTGACTATAAATGGAAAAAAATCCTTTAGAAACTGATAATTTTTTGATAATATAATCGAATTTTTCAAAAAAAATATTCAACATGTATCTGTTAACAAGCTACGTTTGTACGATTTTCATTTATTTAAAACAAGGATATATGAATATCTTTTAAACGAAAGTAGTTAAACCAACATAATTTAAGATATAAAATGAACTATAAAAACTACTTGTTTTAGTGAACCAAAATGTCAAATACATATTACCGAAAAATTTATTTGATTAAACAATAAAAATAAAAGATATTATGACAAAAGTTGTTCCCTACCAGTTGTTCTCATAAACATTTTCTTCTTAGTATTTCAATTCAAAAGACGCATTGTAGCGCATTTTTAATCTCAAAAGTAATCACAACAGTCAAGTAAGCTACCTTAATATTTATTGGACTGTAACCGCCACCAAACAAATCAGTTATACTGCATTGTTGTGAAAAGTTTCAAAGAATTTTTTTTGTTGTGAACTTTGGCTAACTAAAAAGTTATTATTTGTACGGTTTTATACATAATGAAAAGTTACAAACAATTTCTAGTTTATCCACATAAGCTTAGGACACTAACTGCGATTTACTAAGCAGAGAGTGCTTAAAGAAAAAGGTTTATAAATAAAAGGTTTATGAAATATTCTTCGCTCTTTTGTTTCTTGTTCTTCTTTTTGCTTTTTCTTTTATTTTTTTTGTTTGTACCTAAAACTATGTATTAATCTTTTGTTTTATTAGTTATTATTATTTTTAGTTTCAAAAACAGACTGGACAATATACTTATGTTTGGTTTTTTATACATTAGGACTGTCACAAAAGCTCTTTACTGGGAAAACGCATTTTATGGTAAACCGAATTCGCTCAGCTTAAAAATAATCTTTTATTATTATTCTTTTTATAAGCGCCAAACTAAATAAACTATTTGCTGAATTTTTAAGATTGTAATAAAGCAAACAAGATTCGATTATTGTATAGTTTATTTTAAATTTCGTAAGGGCTCATTAGGAGGAAAGCACTAACAGTCTAAAAACTGGATTTTATTTTTACTATTGTTGATAAGATACAAATATTTTAAGTTTATCCAAAGATTTGCTACCGTTTCTTAAGATAAACACATTTAAGAAATAAGCCTTAATATATGCTGCGCTAATTTTATTGTTACCATGCCTAATATTTTTTTTAAATTTAGATTTATTTCTGCAAGACTTCCAAATTGAGGACACTGCACTTCATAAGTAACAGCATTTTTTTACCAGTTCAAAAATAGACTTGGGTTGAAAAAATTCTTAAAATAATTGTTATATTTTCAAATCTGTTTTGTTTAGGAATTCTCACAGTGATTCCTAAAAAGCAAAATACTTTTTTAATATTATTTTCCAGCCTTAAAATATGCTTTATTTCCTTATATTTCTTTGTTAAACAATCTGTGCAAAGCTTTTTTATTTTCTTTTTTTATGAGTTCTTTGTTGAGTTATTTTTCTCATTTTACAAAACATTCAGCTTTTTTACATTATTTTGTTATGGATATACAAAGCAAAATTAAACCTAGTGACCATTATGAATTGTTTTTCTTTACTTTCATTTATTGTTGTTGCAAAAAGAAAAAAGCAAACTTTTCTTAAGAGATTCCTTTAAATCTACTTAAGGGTATGTTAAGTGTATGGTTTCTTAAACATTTCTATTGTTTATTGGCTAAAAAACTTTTTAGTATTCATCCTTTTCTTTGTTTAGTTTTGTAGTTTTCTCATAACCACAAATAATTTTGTAAATGGTCAAAGTTTTGTGTAGGTATTGTTTTCATTTTTTTAATTGCTTAATTGGATTTTAGTTCTTGGGTGTTTGTTATTTTAGGATAATGTCGACTAATTTGCAAAACCAATAGGAGCTTAACTTATTTATTAATGAGCTATAGAGTAATTGTCAGGTTTTCGCATGTTCTTAGTACTGAATTGTAATAAATATTGGCCTGAAAATAGGCAGGCTAAAAAAATATAAAGAGTAACTAAATTGGAATAAAAACATTAGCCAAATTAATATTTAGTTTTCATATTACGCTATGAAAAATAGTTATATAAAAACTTTTATTAAAAGATATTATCTTTTATAGACTATTTCTGCGCTACTCGTAGATAAAAAAACATGTTTAAATATGGTCCCCTCCAACAAAACTATTTTTAAAGAAAATTTTAAGCATGTTATGTTTAAAATTACCATATTATTATCACCGACAACCATCTTAAGGTTAAATTAGTACTCCATCAAGAAGCCACAACCGTATTATGGCTGTCTCTAAACATGTTATGGTTAAATATGGCAATAATTTGTTTTAAAATTACCAATAGTATTTTCCTCTTTTCAAAGAGCAAAATGATATGGTTGAAAACCAACCATGTTATTATAAGTGTTAAACATATATTAGTTGTTTTAAACCATAACATGTTCGGAGACAACCATAATATGGTTGTGGCTTCTTGATTGAGGACTAATTTAACCATAATATCATTGTCTGTGACAATTACATGCTTAAATTAAACATAATATGTTTAAAATTTTAATTTTAATAGTTAATATAATAAAAAAAAGATATATGGCATCTCATTTACCAACTGCTGCTAAGAACGCAATTTAGTATATAATTAGAAAAGATGGAACTACATATTGTAAGCTATAAAAATCTTATCTAACATAGAAAAATATTGATGTTTAAAAAAATTAGAAAATCTTTTAAGGTTATGACTAACAATGAGAATAGTGTTTAAAATATGTAATAATTTTATAAGCAATTTTTAATTTGTTCCTCAAGAAAATATAGCTTTATATTCAATCTTTAAAAAAAATTAATTTAATAATTAAAATAAATTTAATTAGAATTTGTTGATGGTATTATGCAATAACTTTTTTCATTGCTCCAAACGTGGGAGAGTTAGTGACTCATGTCAGTAATGATTGTACTTTTTATTTTTCTTTGGGTAATTTAGGTTATTCGTGGATTTACCCTCCTACGCTGTCGAATAAGTGTTAACATTTATGTTCAGTCTAGTTGATAATGCGTTTACGTCCTGGGTGGGTAAACTACATAGCAGGAAAAATTAATGTATTTCTGAACACCAGAAAACATAGTCAAAAAAAATTATGAAACAAATAAAATCAATTTGACATACAAAAGAGGATTTTAATGCAAACACAATACAAAAACTATTGATTTTTTCTAATGTTTTGCTATTTTAAAGTTAAATTTATTTTAATCCTTTCTAAAAATATACTTTAGTACATTTTTCACACCTTCTCCTGAAAGTACGATGGAATATATTGGAAGTTCTTTATAGTGCTTTTATTAATGCTCTAGTTATTACCCGTCTGCCTAAACATGTGCTTAAATACGTTGTTATATTTTGAAAAAACAATTAATTTTTTGAAATTTTATTGCATTTTTTAGCTTTTATTATTTATTCATCATCTAAAATTAAATTCAATTGATTGTTCTCCTTCTTTTAAAATAAATAACTGAATGAATAAAAAATTATTCCCAAATTCTGTATGATACGATTCTTGCTTTCATGCCAGTGTATTGTTTTACTTAAACTCCATTCTTCTTCTCCAGAAAGTGTGCTCTATTATTTGCTATTTATTATAATAATTTATTTATTTTTTTCCTTTTCTCACTCTTAATTGTTCTTATACTAAGCCACAATCTATTTTTTAATATGTTATTGTATTTTTGTCGTGCTTTATTCCCAATTTTTATTCTTGATAAAAACACTGAAATTTATTGTAGAAGGGATAAGCTATTCCTATGCGCATTTCACTGGTTGCTTAGGCCAGATCATCAGGAAACTTCATCCAAAGATTTTAGAAAACCAAAGATATTGAACAAATAAAACTGTTAAGCGAATAAGAATTATAAGCAACAGCTTTACTTGTACCAATATCAAAGCTTTAACAAAAACAACAAAAATAAACAGTGAGTTTACCTTTTCTTACATTCCCCATTTTTTTATTTTTTAATAAAATAGTGTTCGCCTTAAAGCAGTACTTATAATAATTTTGCCCTTTATCCTAAAAGTTTACTTCGATATTTTCTTTATGTTTTAAATTTAGATGAAGTCTTTTCTTAAACTAATTCTAAGTTATAGTAGTTATTTCCTAAAGTATGCTTCATTAAGTTTTTTAATACTGCCATACTAAGTTGCAATCGGTTATTGTTTTTAACATTTTTACATTTTATTGTATTTATAGTTTAACTTATTTACTATTATATATTTGCCACATATTTTCACTTCTTATTGCTTAAGTTATAATAAGTTACAATATTTGTTACACCTTCTCCCAAAAGTATTCTTCAATATTTTTTTTTTCCTTTTCTCTTTTAAACAACTTTGCTTTAATAAAGTGTTTTATTAAATCCTGTTGCAGTTTTAACTACTTTTTAAAAAGAATAACTTTAGTTGTGTATTAGTTTTTTGTTGCAGCCAAGAAAGCCAATACATTTTTTTCTTATCAACCAAGAAAACCACAACTTGTATCTTGTTACTTTCACCAAACGCTTAAGCCTTTTAACTTCAAGCTAAAATAAGTATCTTTCGATGCAATTTATTTAGGAAAGAAAATTTAAGAACACTTTATATATAAAGGGGTTTTGGGTGAAAAAAGGTCCTGTTAGTATTATTATGTTACTCCTTTTAACAATGTGTTATTGTTTGTGTCTTTAAGAAAAAGTTTCGTTTTAATTGAAATTAACAAAACTTGTGGCTGAAAAGAATATCTGTTGATTTTCATTTACTTTTATTAGAGTTTTCTTAAAATTTTGTAAGTAAAACTTCAAGTGTTAACTTTCCTTTTTTAAAGGACAATGAAAACTGCTGGAATTTATATACTTGTCTTCAAATAAAGTCATTAAAGTAAAGTTTGCTTTTAAAGAAATTTAAAAAACTTTTAAATCAGAAACTTTTTTAATTTTAATTACAAAATAAATTCGCATTAATAAACCACATTTTTTAATAAAATCCTTATACAATTAAGTGGTTTTTACCATTTTGCCTCAAGCAAGTTTTTAAATTCTCCACTTTTTTCTTGTATAACTTTTCCATAAAACTTCTTCAAAAAGAATTCTGCCTAAAATAAAAAATAAGTTTTTTATTTGAGAATAAGTATACAAATTTTATTAACAACAACTTAATTTTTTATGTAAACCAGTCTCCTATTTGCAGCCTAAATTACCACCCATATGCACATCACAGTTTACATTTTAATTATTTCCATTAATAATAATATTATTCAACTTTTTAATTATGCAAAATATTAAAGACAAAGTTTTACAAAGTGTTGTTTACTTCTATTAAAGACCACGACAACACACGTTTAAGTGGATACAACTACATTGCCACTCTTAATTTTTTAACACACAGAGAAAAATGCAAGCATAATATTAGGCTTAAAAAAAGTTTAAGTACAAAAAACTCTACAGTTTTGTATAAGCATGCACCTTCTTAAAGACATTTAGTCAACACAATTATAATGTATTCAGTTACATATAAAGGCAATATTGATAAAAAAAATATTAATTTGAACACGAAGGTTGTTATTTGCCAGAATAAGGCTGAACGTTGAAGAAAAATTGCTGATATTCATATTTGCTCAAATAAGTTTCTGTCAAATATTCTGCTCATATACATAATTTCTGTTTTATATTTCTTATTAAAAGGATTGAATTAGGTATTACTCTTATTTTCTGTTAGCATTAAAGAAATATCTTACAGTTTAATTTGTTAATCACTTCAAATTGACATGATTACAACTAAATACTTTCATTAATCACATGAAATCCTCTGAACATACCTCAAACTGAGTATAATGTAGAATTGGCCCCCATGGACACATGTACAACCGACCACGATTTCTTCTTAATGTTTTCCTTTTGTCCTTTAATAATTCATAAATTTTAACAATTTTATCATAAAAATGTTTAAAATAATCTTTTGATAACTTTATTAAAGTATTGTGTCTACTAGAATGGATTTTCCTAAAAACTTTATATTCCACGATAAAAGGCTTTTAAATGATAACAAGAAGCCAACATTTCGATTTTGTAGCTTTTATTGATTTTAAGCTTTTCATATATCCTGTATTTTAAGTACATAAATCCTTTTTTATGAAAATTCATAGAGAAAGTTAAGCTGCAAAGACTTTTTTTTAATAAAAAAAATGTATACTTCTTTTAGGTGAAATCTACTACATGGATCAAAAAATTAAAAAACTAAATAACTTACGATATGGGGTTTTGCAAAGGTTAACACAACCCGAAATTTGAAAAATGTATCTTCAACGAGTAAAAAACTTCCATTTTCTAAAAACATGTTTTTAAGAACAATTGTGATTTTTAGTTGAACTGTTAATTTTAACTTTGATATTTTTAGTAGGGCTTGAGTTCATCAAATTAAATTTTCATTAAATTATTTTTACTGAAGGGAGGAATTTTATTACTTGGAATTTTATTAAAATTTATTGATTATTTTCTTGGCTGAGGTGGGGCTCGAACCTGGGTTGAATTTACATGTTTCAAGAATCACCACATTCTTCGATCAGAATTCTTTGAGTTCTAACCTCTACACCACTGCGGTGCAATTTCAATAAGATAGCATGATAAATCAATCAGTCAAAATTCATTTGAAATTATTATAAGTACAAAAACTGTGGTTTTGAATCTAGGACTGTTAACATTAGATCTGAAGTTTTAAAAGCAAGTTTTGTTTACGATGAATCTGTAGATGAAATCGCCGATTTGTTTTTATAGAAACTCTAGCTTGAATCGTAAGTCAGATTTTAACAAATCGGTTCCTGAAAACCTAACGAATCAGTAGTCAGAATCGGAGGAGTGTTTCAAATACGTCTGTAGCCGACATTATTAATCGGTTTATATTGAATCTGCTTCTGGAATCGTATATCCGTATTAAAAAGTTGTAGCTGGAATAGTCAATGTGTTTTTATTGAATTTGTTTCTGAGACCGTAGATCTGCTCATACTGGATTTGTAATTAAAATTTTAGATCGGTTCGCATGGAATCTGTATCTAAAAGCATAATCGTAGCTGGAATCGTAGACATCTTTAGATAGAATCTGTAGCTGTAATCGAACATCTATTTATGTGAAATTTGCAACTGAAATATGAAATCCGTAGCTGGTATAAGACATCTGTTTTTAAAAGATTTGCAACTGAAGTCGTGAGCTTAAAATGTTGAAAACTTGTTCTATAAACTTAATTTTGTCATAAAACTTTATTAAACTTTCCATCAACTGCTTAGAAATTTCTCTATTTGAGTAACATTTCCTTTTGATATTTTGGTTTATTTATTTATTATAAATACAATTCCTGTACAACAAGATTTAATCTTATATTTAAAGTACAGGAAAGCAGTTTCATAAATTACATTAAGATATCATCACATACAATTGAATTAAATGAAATAAAATTAAATTAAACTATAAATTATTTATATAATTGGGGGATTCACAAGGTGTCATAAAGTCATAAGTTTTAAAATAATAACATGAAAATATACGACTGTTGTGACAACCCCTCATAATTTAGTGTGCTATTTTGAATTTTAATCAGCTGATTTAAAACAAATATAAAAAATAAATATTTTCCTTAAATCAAAATATTTTTTAATTCTAATAAATAAATAAATTAATTAAATTAGATCTTACCTAACTATTTTTCATTTTTAAGTCGCAAATCACAAATAAATTTTATTTTGTTTGTTTAGCAAACAGCAGTGTCCAAAGCCGATATAATTTGACGCCGCAAGTGTTTTGTAACAAAAATTGCTAGCCGCAGGTTAAATTCGGATATTAGACGGATAAAACGATACCATCAACGGCGACGGCTACAAAAGCTAATGCGGTTCGGGTCAGGCGCTCAGCGCAGGTATCTTCTGATTAATAACGACAGCACAATAAACATACCAAGCAAAGTTATATTAATTTAAGACACTTTTTGTTAACAAAGCAACAACAATATTTTTAAACCATTGTAAAATGTTAGAACATTATGACAATATAACATAATAGGACACCTTGTGAGTACCCCAAATATAATAACAGTTATCTACTGCAGTGCAAAGTATTTAAATAAGAAGTTCTTAAAACTACTTGCGTTGCTATTAAGCTGCTGAACTTGAGGAAGCCAATTCCATAGACGTGACGCATGTATAAAAAAATTCCGTTCATATACAAGAAGGCTATGCAAGGGAATTGTAATTATTTTTCCTCTAAGTGATCTGGCAAACCTAATTTCATCCCTAAGATATCGATCGTGGAGTCTCCGAATAGATAAGTTTATGTAATAGTAAGAGTACACGAAAATTTAAAAGATTGTCAAATGAACCGCCGTATGGGTATAAAGAGGCATGTGACACTTAATCATATCTACCAAGGTCAAACACATATCTTACAATATTATCATATAAGACATTAAGCTTTCTTCTACTAATGGAATCGCAATTTGCAGTAAGTTCACAACCATACATTAAACCTGGAAGAAGATAAGATTTTGCAATCATTAATCTTATATTAAAAGGAGTATAGTATTGTGTCGACCAAAGGCACCTTAACTTTATATAAGTTTGACCAGCAAGTGTGTTGACATGATTTGTCCAAGTAAGGCTATCATTAAAAATTAGCCCAAGGTTTTTGGCCGCATTCACAATATTGATTATTTCCCCATTATTTAAAATATCAAGACCGATATTAGAAGCAAGTGATCTCTTACGTATTATTATGCACTTCGACTTATTAGGGCTTAAACAAAGTCCGTGACATACTGACAGTTATATTCATATTATTCACAATTGACCGCATTGGTCTCCGAGTGGAAGTGTGTCCTTGGGCGCATAACCGTTCTTAACCTACAAACATATTTGTCAAATAATTCTATGAGTTTTGATAAAAAAAAAATTAAAATACTAAATTGAACACATAAAATGGAACAAAGAAAATGGCAATAACAGCAAGTTATTATTTAGAATTTGACAAATTTGCTGGCATATAACAACAACAAAACAAAAAAACAAATAAGGAATTCTACACAATCTCCATTTGTATCCTGGACAATATGCAATATATATTTTTTTGTTAAAGTTACTCAAACATATAAATTTGTACTGCCGAAAGTTACAAAAGCAAATTTCTTATAACCAAAAAGTTTTTTATGACAACCTCAAGTAATACTTCACACAAAATTAGGTCAGCACTCATTACAAAGACTCCATAGAGACAATTGTTTTCTACGACTCATATACATATCTTTTTCCCTAGAAGACTTAATCCGCCAAAAAAAAAGTAGATTCCCTGTCATTAAATATTAACCTGCCTAAAAACATTTCGATTTTCCTTAAGTGTTTCTGTTACTTTAAAATGTGTTCGATTTATCTATTTCCAGTTGCTTTCACATTAAAAATCTTACCAAAAGTAACAAGGACGTGTCGTGAGTCTCAGTTAATAGTTGTTTGCTGGCATTTACAATAAATGTGCCACATTTATTTTTTTTAATGGTTATTTCGCACTAGTGTTTGTTCTTTTTGTTGTTTGTTTGTCTCTTAAAAACAAGGGAATTCAAGTATTTTTACAGCTTATAATGTTGTTGTAGATTATCCAGATCGTAAAATACTTGAAATGTCGTATTTGTGAATGTTGTATGTGTAACATATAAATTTAATGCAAATTTTATTACGATTCAAATTTTTTTTTTAGGTAGTTCTTAAAATAAAAAGTCCTTTTTGTCAAATTACTAGCTTTAAGATAATTATGCTCAAGTGGTAGAAAATTTGTTGCGTAATAGTAATTGTCTTGCTTATTGATATTGATATTAAATGGTTTTTTTATATTTTCAGAATCTTTTCAAGTATAATCTTTTTGAAAGATAATTTTAAATAAATTCATTATTTTTGGCTTTATTTATAAATACTACTTACTTAAAGAGTTCAGTACTTTTTTCTCTAAGAATTGCCCTGCGGTTGCGAACTATTTCAAAATCTGCATCCCTGTTATTAATTCATTGAAAACTTGTATAAAGAAAAAATTAAGGATTTTTAAAAACTGAGACTAAGAAAAAGGCAAACTTTTCCTAAATGTCTAGCAGCATGTTTTCAGACGGCGTTTTTTTGACATTAAAACGAAAACAAAATTTAAAATTAAGTTGATTTTGTTTTAATTGTAAGCTAAACAAAGGAATTTTGCGCTTGTCATCTAAAAACAGGCTATAAATCGTTGTCTTAGTTTAGTTTCGCACACTAAACCATAAATAGCCAAAACTCAAAATTCAAAAATATTCAGGAGAGGTAAAAAACTGTCTTGAAAAATATGGCTGAAATTTTTTTTACCAAATTGAGTCTTACAAATGTTAAAGAAGAAAAGTTAAAAAAAACAGTGAAGCTCACGAAATTTGCCTGGTCCTTATAGATTTTATTTGTGAACTGATTTATGAAAAATAAACGATTTTGATAAATTTTGATTTGCGACTGTTTATGATTAAATGTGCGATAAATAGAGAGCGTTTTAAGCCGATGGAACTTACGAAAGTGTTAACTATCAACGAACTGTTATACTGCGTTAATTTTTTTACATTAATTATCAGTATCCTCTGGCAAATTATTGCGATTATATTGACACCTTAATTTACTTTGAATAGCAGTCTTCTAGGCTCAATCGGAAAATTGAGTTCAGCGATTGGGCTAAATTTTGAGCCAAATGGTTTCGAAATAAACAATATTTTTGCATACGGATTGAGAATAATCCATAACAGAACTTAAAACTCCATTTCAGCCAGGAAATGCACAGTTTAGTGCGATCGAAAAGCTGGTGTTATAATCGGATTTTATTTCTTCAAAAATTAAGCCGAAGCTCACGTTACGGTCAATGGAGATCGGTACCGTAGTATGATCAATGTGCGATTTAACACTACTCCTATATTTTATGTGAGGCTACGTGAAGTCACCGGCTTATGCTGATATGCCAACAATAATTGACACCTTAGAGGCCAACACTGTTCGTATTATTCCTTACATTCAAATGCTCAATATAGTGGCCATAATTTAACGCCCAGAATACGCTTCGTGAAGAAAAGCCACGGTTTGCACTCGAAATTATTTCTAAATGTCAATGCTATGCATTAATATTTCAAGTAAACTTTTTTTTAAAAAGAATTTATAATCTGCGTTATTTTTTACAAATTCAATTTCTATAGGACTTAGAAAACACAGTTTATGTCTAAGTCTATGTCTGTCTAAGAATCTGCGCTTTTATTAAATTTGAATTCGGTTTCAATGCCTCGGATTTGGATTAAGTCTGTGTCGTGTCTATGTCCTGTTTCTTTGTATATGTTTTTGTTTATATCTGTATCTGAATTTAAGTCGAATTGCTTGTCTAAGTCTATGTCCAAATCTATGTGATATCTAAATATCTTTGTGCACTTTTATGTCAGTGTTTTAATATGTATACATATATGTTTTTCTGTGTGTATATCATTCTTTCCCTTCTTTTAAATTTACATTTCCCTTTGGATAAAACATCAATTTTAAAAGAAAAAAAGTGCTGCGAAAAATTTCCAGGACAAATCATTGATTTGGCGACAAGTTAGGCAAATAGCTAAAGGACTGTTTGATTGTGTTGTTCACTAACAAAAAAACTAGTTTTTCCTAGAAAATACTTAATAAATATTCATAGATTGCATGGCTTACACAGCTGACCTCAAATCAAATCTTGTTTAAAAAAGGATTCCGAATTGTTTGATATTTTGTGTAAACGACAATTAATGACAATTTGATTTTAAAAGATTTAAGGAACGTAAGATTTTATTGCTGAAAAAACTGAGTTTTAAAGAAAATATTAGAGTAAAAATTTATTTATTTTTGTATGCCTTAAAGTATGCGTAAATGCATTTTCCTTATATCCTTTTTTATTTCTTAATTTCTGTGTTTCTTACTTGTTTTATTTTGTCATTGTAAAATCGCTGTCATCCTTGAAGAAATGCAATTAATTTTTTTTTTCTTGTTAACTTTTCTCTGTAGAGGTTTTTTTCTTAATGCTAACGAATTTTTTGTACAACTACCCCCCGTTTAAAAAGAAAAAATTGTCAGAAGTAAAATAGTAAGAGCAACAAGAACTTAAGAAAAAGAGTTGAAAATATAAAATCAAAATAAAAAAGAAAAAATGTATCTTATTAAACTGATTCAAAAGGTTTTCCTTTAAATTAACAGATTTTTAATGATTTTCATTAAGTTTTTATTTTCTGACTTTGTTTTGTAACATAAATAAAAAAAAGTTTAACAATGCGACAATTGCGGTTTCGAATCGTACTAGAGATCTTGGTCTGTTTTACTTAATTAAAGTACAATTTTTTATTATATTTGTAACATTTAATAACAACGAAGAATTTGTCATTTTAAAAAATGTCATTGCCTCACTTAAATTATTATTTGTAAATTTGAATGATCATCTTCTATAGTTTTTTATCTTATTTTTTTACTGGTATAATCATGCATAATTATACAGTTCAGTGAAGCAAATAATCACCCATAATTAGCGTTTTGTTTTAAAATTTTTTTAGGATAGAGAAGACACAATTCAAAAGAAATTTGCTTTATGGTTTTTGCAGGATAAAAGCAATTTGCAAATTAAGCACAAAAACAAAAACTTATTAATAAAAAATTATGTATTCCTAAAAATAAATTTCATAATATATTTGCAAGTGCCCGTGCATAAAAAACTGCACTGGCAAATTGCTAAATTTTGATTTTCTTGCAAAAACAATAAAACATTAACAAAGTTATTCTTGGGATTCAAAAAAATTGTTTTTTTAATTTTGTTTTTCTTTTTACCCACTTACAACTGCAATTAATATTGCGAAAATATTCAACTTATTGTAGTGGGGCATGTTAGAAAAGATAAGCTCACTGTTTATTGTTGGTTTTTTGTTTAAGCTTTGATATCATTGCAAAAAAGAGTTGAGTAAATTCTGATTCACTCTGCAGTTCAATTTGTATAATATTTACAGCACTTCTAAAGTTGTGGGAAAAGGTTTCCTGATGATCTGGCAAAGTTCAGTTATAATTAACTATCACTAACAATTGTCAAAAACATATTGTTAATCAGCAGTTAAAGTAAAAGCTAGTTATAACTGAACTGTGAAATTGGCCGTTAAGGTATTATACAAAAATTAAAAAATGTCATCAGTAAAATTGTTTTTACTCTATTGTTCCAAATATGAGAATACTGCTAAGAATCCCTTGTTATCCACGAAGACACCCTTTTGCGAACCACTGCCTTATAAAACCATATAAACTCTCTCCTACCTTAATTTTTCTATACATTTGACATTCAAAGTCATTGAATAGGGCATACACTTACACATAAGTATAAGTAGGGAATTAAACAAGTTCCTTTTTGTAAAGCATTTGCTTATCCCCATAGTGCACCAACAATTTGTTTCTCTTTTTTTCTGGTACTTAAATTTTTAGTGCACGAATGAAGCATCAACATATTTAAGTGTATGTTCAAATGCCTATAGGAAAACTCCAAGTTCTTCAAATCAGGAATAAAAAAGAGTAAACTAAAGGGGGTTACAGGACTTTTCCTAGGAAAAATAAACAAACAAAATAAAGTTTTTTTCAGCCAGCGTCATTAAACAAGAGTTTGTATGTGCATGAACTGCTTTGTAAGATCAATGTTTTTCAGAAAAGTTTATGTTCACTTGAAACTTACGAGTGTTGCATTATGAGAAAAGGCAAATGAATTCGAATTTCAAATCCATAAGGGATTCTTACAAACAGAATACAGAAATACAAAAACACTGTTATTTGAGTCTTAAGTTCACATAATGTTGAAAAAACATTTTAATCTATAAATGTAAAAATAGTTTATGAAATGTTTTTACCATATGCCCACTATTCCTTTGATAGGATTTTCTGCCAACTCCTCCATTTCCATCTGTCTCTTACTTATTTCTTGCTATTTTTCTCTCTCTAATTATTTATTGTAATTTTCAACTTATTCAATAGAAAATTGTTTTTTCCTTTAGTATGAAATAAACTACACACGACGCTTCATCAGCTTTTGTCAAAATGCTTCTAATACATTTTTCAATAAAGTGTAATAAAATTTATTATATTTTTTTAACTCGCTTATTTGTTTTTACATTAACTCCCGATATTTCCACAAAAGAATAGCTGGTCGTATTCGTACCTAACAGTTATCTTTTCCTTTTTCAACGTTTATTGACGATAAAGAAAATGGATCTATACAATGACCGGAAGACCACACCTTAAAGTCGAATATCTTTGGCACCAACGTAATCCTCTATGCGGGTGGTACCAGAGGCATCCCATCTAATACAAGCTGCTTAAATTGGGTTAGACGATCACGTTAGACATGTATCGAACACAACACGAAAACGCCTTACCCGCTGAAAACCCCGTCCGACTACTATTCGTTTTGGTTTTACTTTTAGATTCGTGTATGTCCTTGGCAAAATGAACCATTGGGTGAGAGAAATCCATATGCTGCTAGTAAGTTGGTCTTAGTGAATTACATGCGGTTGATGGTATAAAGCAGGCGAGATCCGTAAAAGTCAACATTAGAGGATGATTTTGAACCCACTGAGGGGAAGTTTGGCCAGCTATTGGCAGTGTAGGTTATAAAGCTCCAGCTCCTCAGCAAGGGAAGAGCGTACAGGTTTCCGCCGAGATTCATACGCTTAAAAGTTTCTCCCCATGTAAGTATTTAAACATATTGGCGTGATAGACGGTGAGTACACAACTCTGAGATAAAGCTGACGAGACAGGTACCCACGTTATTTTTCGATACATCTGTAAAAATTTCGCATTTTTAAGTTACACACCTAATATCGTTATTATTGCTACTGAATTCTTCATCATTTGTCTGTATTTTTTTTAAATAAATTTGCTTAACTTTTTGCTTATTTGTATTCAAACTTTTTGAAAATAAATTCTTAAAAAAATAGTAAGAATTATTTATTATGTTTGCGCTTCTTATATTTCTTAAATTCTTCTTTTTTATTGGTTTCTTTTTTCTTTGCTGAAATATGCAAACTTTTTCACATCAAATTGTTTTGGCATATGTTGCTTTCATCAAAGCTTTTAACAAATTTGCTAAACACATTTGTGTTTGTACTTTGAAATCAAAAAAAAGAACACAAAGTCTCAAAAGTTTGCAAAGAACTCAACATTTTGATCTGTTTGAAAATTAATATTTTAAAAAAAAAAATTTGGAAACAGTGAGAAGATTTAATTTATTTATTAAAAAATAAAACCGTGTTTATTTGTTTCCAGAAGATACATGGAATGTCTCAATATTTCCTAGAACATTTTATTTTCTTTTATTTTATTTAAATAGATTTTCTTCTTTCTTTTAAATAATACTTATTTGTACTTGTTAACTACATTTGTTTCTTGGGTTAACTTTTCTGGAATTACTACTTCCCTTCCTTTTATCTAGTCCTGATTCCACTCTGTCATTAAAATAAGTTTGTCAAAGGGCCTTCAAAAGATATTTTTTTAGGTTTAATGTTGGATGAAATAGATTTTCTTCTTTCTTTTAAATAATACTTATTTGTACTTGTTAACTACATTTGTTTCTTGGGTTAACTTTTCTGGAATTACTACTTCCCTTCCTTTTATCTAGTCCTGATTCCGCTCTGTCATTAAAATAAGTTTGTCAAAGGGCCTTCAAAAGATATTTTTTTAGGTTTAATGTTGGATGAAACACCAGTTCTTAAGGGCGGCCAAAGAAATCTTGGAAAGTAAATCTTGTTTTTCTAGTTTCCACTAAGTTGAACAAGCGCAAGTAAAAAAGAAACAATGTGGCCAATAACTTAAGAAAGATGTCAGTAAAAGATTGTTTTTTTTTCTAGAAATAAAAGAAAAGAAAATTTGAATAGAAAAACATTTTTGCAAACAAAAATGGAAGCTCATATGGAGCGTAAAAGTGTTATTGGATTGTTGGGAATATATACAAACCAAAACGTTTCAATAAAAATAAATATAAATATAAAGAATATAAAAAATAAATAACCCGAGAAAAAGAATATCGATTTTGCTGGGAAAATATTTATTAAACAGCTTTTCTTCGTAATTTAAGTTCAATCATACGCCTCCTTTATTTATCATAATTAATAATTCTCATACACCTCTGTTAAACTTACTTCAAGTATTAAAAATGTTTTAACATTTATTATAAGTTTTCCACTCTTTTGCACTAATTTTTTTATTTAACATTATTTTTTCTCTGCTTTAAAAACATGTGGAAACATTGTATAAAATATGCAAAGAAGAAAAAAACTTTTTCACACACATTAATCATGCAAAATTTATTTGTTTACTGTACGCAAATTGCTATTAAATATATGTATTTTTTGCGTTAAATATGTATATGAATTTTTTTTTTTGCTTTAGTAATTTTACCAAACAACACATGTTTCCAAGAGCACACAGAGAAAACAAAGAGGAAAAACTCAACACAGGTGCTAATCTAACTGCTCTTACCCAAAGGACACTATGATAAATATCTATTTTTATACATAAACAACAAACTTTATTGCACATATTCGTACAAAAAAACCAAAAGTTTAAAAATAAAAACATTTTAAATAATATATAAAGTAGGCTATAGAATAGAATAGAGGATATAGAAAATACTGTAGTGCAGACAATGATTTAGACTTCAAATAGACTATCCCATATAGAAAAGATAATGGAATATAATAAAATAGATATTTTAGAATAGAATATAGAAAAGACTGCAGAATAGACTAAACAAAAGGCTATAAACTAAACTATAATATAAACTATTGAAGAGGCTGAAATTGCAATGGTTTTGTTTGTTCTTTATAGATTCATGTTCACGCCAGAACAAGAATGGTTACCCATCCCTGACCTGGAGTGTGTGGTGCCAAGTCTTCATAGATGGACTTGACGTTCAGGGTGCACTGCAGTAATTGGAACCTATTTGTTTTTAACCTTTTTTCTTGAGAGTACTTCGGGCTACCAATAAATTTTTCTGTATCTATTGTTAAATCGTTTCTTAAGCCAGTCAGTCGTTTTTGTTCTGATGCGTTTAGTTTTACATTGAAATCCTGAATTTTTTAAAACAATAAAATTGTAAAATTTGAATAATCAACATAATCTCCTGGTATTGCCTTTATTTTTATCCTTTTTGTGGATTACTGTATCGAGTCTTGAGGTTCCAGTTTGGTGAAGTTAGCCGCCTTGACGCCGACGACACTAACACTCCAAATAATTAATTCATAAACTACTAAACCGAATTTTCTGAAATTTTCACAGCGATTTCTTGATTACCAAGCTACTTATAAATAGTAAAAGCATGTAAAATCTTCATTCATCGTCGCTTGACTTTAACTCGTATGGTACCGATTTTTATGCTCTTGGTTAAATCTTTATGCCTGCAAACGTATTAAAATTGCCGATTGAATATGATAAAAGTCCTTATAGCGTTATGCTTTTTAATTTATTATTTTTCAACTTTTTCGGCTAAATTTGTCTTTCACGTGAAAATCTCCGTTTCTGATCCACGCAAACCATCTTTGTATACGTGTAAAGGTGCTTTTCTGTAGTTAGCAGTGTAACTGTCAAATTTCCCCCTGCAAAATCATGCACGTCATGTAAACGCAAAAAAATTGCTTCTGTAAATGTCAGATGGAATTAACAGTGTAAAATTTTTCAATTAGATCGTGTTTTATTTGGATCTGACAAAACATCTAACAACAGCTGTTTTGCAAGTCACTTGTTTGTGGCGGCATGTATTAATTTTTATTAATTTATTTACACAAATTCTTTAAAAACACAAGATTTTTAATTAACTGAAATAAAATTAAAAAAGAATAACAATATAAATATGTAAATAATTTGCTGTTATGAACGGTTTTAGGTTATGTCAGATGAAACCAAAAACGAACGTGTGAAAGTAAAAATTATAAGTCTTCTTTATTTGTCAATTTTGACAGACATGTGCAGTTGCATGTCGATTTTTCATCTGTCAAACCCACTGCAAAATACAGATCGTGTAAAAGCACCTTAACTAATACGCCATCTGTAGTGGATCCCGCATTTTTTATTATACAGCAAATAATTTTCTTAAACTAAATATTGATCTGTGTTCATTATGTGCTCCTTATACTTCTTTAGAATTTTCTTAAATTAAACATTTAAACTTATTACTTCTTTTATTAGTCTATTAAAAATAGATGCAATAACTTTTTTACTTTTTTGAAAACTTTTACTTTATAAATAATAAATTTAATTTTGGTAAAACTTGCTGCACTTTATTAGAGAATAGTTCTATGGAGATAACAAAAGTCACATATTTCAAAGCCAAACAGGTTGCCCAGATTATAAAATTAAAGTCTGTGATACAATAATTTTAAGTTTATAAAATCCAGGTGAAAATATTCAAAACAAAAAATATATATTTCTAATTTTATAAATAAATAACAAAAATATATCAGTTTCTCTAAATTTTACATAAGTTAGACAAAAGTTATATTTTGTGGCTGGTTAGGCTCTTTTCTCCCTTTAAAACTTTCTTTCTGCAAAGTTTAGATAACAATTTTTTTGCTCTCGAAAAAAGTTTTTAAATAAAAAACTTTCATAAAATCCAATGACCATAAACACCTTAAAGCAACAGCAGGTGTTTCTCGTGCATGGTATTGATTTCAATTTTCTTACGGTCTGCTTAAATTCAACTTATTAATATTCATAACTTGGCAAATAAATAAAAATTCAAAAATATCAGCAGAAAATATAAAATCTTATTTGAAAAGGAAATTTAAAAAAACATAAATTTTATAAAATTAAAAAATAAATGGAAGGAAAATAATACTATAAAAAGAAAGCATATTGCAAGGGGGAAAGTATAGAAACAAAATTTAAGAATTTAGGATATTAAGTAAAAAAAACTAATTGGATTTAAAAAAAAATTATCTGTAACCATGATTTATTCCATTAATTGCAGAAAATCTAGTCTTGCAAAAGTAAATTGGAAAAAGGAAAAAAATTTTTAAACAATATACCAACAATATGTCAGCAATTAAATACTTGCTTTAGGATGGATGTGTATACATTTACTCTTTATGGTATTAATTTATTTATTTATTTATTTATTTCATTCACAGCAACACATATTTTTAGGAGAAAACAAATTTAACAAAAATAATTGAAACTATTTTAGAAAGAATTTTTAGGAATAGAATTGAATTTTGGCAATTGAGATGACCATTGTAGGGAGTTTAATTTGAATTGAAAAAAAAATGTAAAGCATACTTTACGGAAAATATAGGAAGAATCCAAAAAACCTTTTTTTTATTTTTACAAATGTCTAATTAATTGGGGGAACTAGTTTAAAAGTTTTTTTCTTTTTTTAAGTAAAGCGTGTTTTAAGGCACTCAAAAATGTTTTTCAAAATATTTTATTATGTTTTCTAGAACTTACTCTAAAATTTATTTATTTATTAGCTTTTCACATTGAATACATAATATCTTCTAAGGCTAGTTTATTAAAACTATCATTTCTTGTTTTTAAAATTCTAGTCCAAATGTCAATTTTCATTTCAAATTCAATTCTCTCCCTAGGGAATTTCTTTGAAAAGTAAAAAAGAAAAATTAAAAATATACATTGATGAAACATTTGTTCTTAAGCATGAACAAATTTGTCCTATAACGAAACCTGTCCTCGTTATACACATAACAAATTTATGTAGCATACTTTAAGGTACACTTTTCTTATTATACTTATAGGATTGTCTTGTGAAAATCATATCATTTTAAAAGATTGGATATTATATTATTTGTTTTCTCTTTCGAAATTTGAGCTATCATGGTAGCCGTCATCATTTCAACACACAATAAGTCTATAATCTTAACAAAAATCATCGAAAGAATTTCAATGAAGTGTTTGCTGTTGCCTCATACAGACTTCAGGCTGTATTTATTTTGTTGTTAAAAAGGAAAACAAAAATAAAAAATAAGGCCAATTGAAAATAAACTACAACAAAAATCAATTTTAAACTTACAATTGACTTTCAGAGACGTGTTGTTTTCAACTTTTCGTTAAAGTAAAAAAACTGAAGTCTAATAAATCCTTCGGGCTAAGCGATGTAACTTTTAAAATTATTAGGTCTGTGTTATTGAGTAAAAACACGAAATGGCAAACAATTTGTTAAGGTTGTAAATATAAATTTTAAGAAGCCAATCAATGTTAACGAATACAGAATTTTTGTTCTATAAGATAATAAAAAGGAAGATGTCAAGGAACTTTGAAACATTTTTTTCAAATATCATTCTGGCTATTTGACTTGGTGAGGGTATTGGGCCTAACTAAAACCTTTATTAGGTCTAGCTTAAATACATCTTCTTCAAGGAACATTATATGTTATTCACGAAAAGGCAAGCAACAAATAAAGTACATTTATGGAGCAAAACAGGGTACAAAATCGTACTGTACTGTAATCGTCCCGAAATTATTTTATCGAACCTGGGCAAAAGCTATTTACATATTAGAATGAATGTATGTATATTTAATAAAAAGAATACCTAATTGCTGCTATTAGTGTTAGAAATAAAAAATTTCACAACAACGCACAGTTCCTCAAAGACTTATATTTTCATAGCACGTATTTGCTGGGAAAATGTAACAACAGATGACTTTTTTAAACATTTAACATTTTCAGCCCAATTATGAATAAAAATTCCCCGGGAGTTTCTTTCCTTTTCTCATTTTTAAAATTAAATTAACATAGGAAAAATGGGAGAATTTTTATTTCAAATTGCGCTGTTTGAGATTTTGATACAAAAAACTATATTTCATACTTATGGCAGTCTTTAAGCAAAAGAGATCTGTGTATTTTAATAATACATGCATATGAATAAAAAATACAAGCCTGGACAAAACCGAATATTTAAAAATATGGTGCAGTAGTTTTCACCTGGTGACCTTTTAAGAGGATTTTTATAGTTTTATTTGGTTTTTTTTTTTTGTTAGTTTTGCACACACACATACAAACTTGTATTTTTCAGCATTTATTCTTAATGTCATTGTATGTATGTCCAGTTCAGGTTATCGTTATTAAATTGTATTAGTGTAACAATTGCTACAATTTTTAATAAACACATCATAAGCAGACAAGGACATTGGAATTTGCAATAATAATTTAACATACAAACTCAATATAATAAAAATTATTTTTTTTTTTTATTAAAATTTTAATAAATGAAAATGATTGATTGCATAAACACTCAATCAGTTCATAAAAGCTTTTTCCTAATGAAATTTTTATGGTTTTGGCAAAAAAAAACAAAATTTGGTTATGGATGTAATTTTTTTTTTTGTTAATTGATTAAAGAGTGCTTAAAAATTGCTTTTAATGATGGATTAAAAGACTTTAAAATAACCAACCAGGAATTTATTAATTTAAAAACTCTAAAGCGAACATTGAGAGGTTATAACGTCAAAAAAATCGTAAATACAAATTATAAACAGAGCAAAAATATATTAGGGCAAAGATTTTTTAAAATTATCTAGGCTTTATACGGTCTAGCTTAGAGTTATGTAACTATGCTTAACCTCAGCCTTGTTTCAGCCGTTTTGATAAGCGCACACTATTCGGTAATGTATTGTCATCTACATCGGCATTTGGCTTTTTCAGCGAAAAGTATACTTTTTGTAACGTAACGTAATGCCAGCAAGGAAATAAGATTGTTTTTTGGGCCCATGTTGATTACATGTCATCTTTTTTGCTACAAAATGTGGAGCTAGTTGCGCCTTACACCAAAAATTTTTTGGAGAAACAATTTTAATTACTCAAACGCGTGCCGTTACAAAAGTAGACTTTTAGCTGAAAATGCCCATACACATTAATGTGATATCGAAATAATGTTTGGACGCAGATAGCTTTTTCAGATTCGAATGAATGCAGTTGCCCTGCTAACAGAAGGATCCGGGTACTCACAGATTAGGTTAATGAACGTTACTTCTCTTTCCCTGTCATCGAAACTGGAACAAAACGCCTTGTCTTTAGTCCATATCAAGAGTATTGACTAGATTATAGTATTATCTATCGGCTGGACTGTATTCTATATAAGAGATTTTCGTTCTGTCTAATGTAGTCTAGATTCATGCTTGCATTTAATTTTGTATATATGCTTGTTTTTAGCCTACTCTTTTATTGTATCGATAATAAAGCCTCTTGTCTATAGTCGTATCTGAAGTCTAGCCTTTGGCATAGACTTATCCATAGTTTTATCTGTAGTTAACAGGACAAAGTTGCCCTAGGCATTGTCCACAGTCTAGCATATACCGTCATCTGTAAACTATCGTCTCCATGCATAAATATATAGTTTGATAAATGGTCATATTTATAGTTGTGTACTTTAGAATAAATTATTATTTTCTTATACACTTTAGTTTAAAAAAAACAGTTATTGAAAATGTTTTTTCTTCTTTTAACCCAATATTTTACTTTCAAAGTAATCTTTTTTCCCCTTAACTTTGTAAAGTCAAATTTAAATGAGACCAAAAACAAGATTTTGTTTTTTTTCCTTTACGGTGTTTGACTTATAAACTTTAACTTAATTAAACATAAACTAAATATTAAAAAAATAGAATAGAAGTGAAGTGAAAGCAAAAGTTAAAAAAAACATTTGTGTAAATTCTTAAGAGTCGAGTTAAGTTAGTTTAATCTTTAAAAGTATTTATGATGAAGCTAAAGATGGGTTTAAAGCAATAACGATGCATGTTTATTTTATACGAAACGTGTCTGTATTTCTTTAAATTTTACTTTTATTTTACAAGCTCTTGCAGTTTTCCAAAAATTACATTAACGCCCGTACTTGGCACGTATGAATGGAACACGAAAAAGTTATTACGTGATATTATTAGAAAATTATCAAGATGTTTGACTAGAGATTAGTTAGTGGCATAAAGAGGTTTTGGCAGATAAAGAAATGAATAGACAAATATTTTGTAGCTTATTAAAAGAGAAAGAAATCGATATTTCTTGAAAATATTTCAACTTAATCATCAAGTTTGTATTTTTACATTTGAATGGTTATTATTTATGACTTCTTTTTAATTTATTTATTTTTTAATTTTATTTTCAAGACACCTTTTGATTATTTTTATCTTTATGTTGCAGAAATTCACAAGCATTAGCTGAAGAAAATTAAATTGACATTTCTTTAATAAATCCAATTTATTTGTAATCTAAAAACGAAATCAAATGTTTATTATATTTTCATTTTTATTAAATTTGATTTAAAATTACAATGAGTTCAGGGTAATTCTTTTATTATAACCGAACATACAAAAATTTCTTGAATAACCGCAAAGAAAAGTAACGTAGTTATTAAACTTATTCGAAACAAAAGTAATATTTAAGGTACATAATAAAAAAAGAATTCTTAAAAATCCATTGAAATGGAGTAAAATTATTATTCTAATAATGACTTTGTTTAATAAGAAATATATATGTATATTAAAATAAACGTAAATATTTAACAATATTACACACGCACACGCATAATTTCAAATTAGCTAATGTAACAAAAAATAAATTGACATTTTTCCATAAAAAAAAACCTAAAAGTATGCAAAGCAAAATACGTTAACACAGCCCCTCTTTTCCTTTCTCTGTACAAGCTTTAAAAGCAAAAAAATCTTAAATTTTTAAAATCCTTTGTGCCTCAAATGTCTTAATATAATTTTTGCTTTTCACCAAAAAATATAAGAAAGAAAGAAATTTGAATTTAAATAGTCTAAAAAGTTTTACAACAAACAAGCAAAAGTCAACATTACCACTCATCTCTATAGTCAAGACACTTATTATGGCTTTTTTGTTGGTTGGCCTCGTTATAAGTCTGTGTGTGGGTTTGTCTGTGTTAGTGTTTCCTTCCCCTGCAAATGATAGGACTAGCCCAAACACTCGTAGCCCACAAGGGACTAGTACTACTCCAAAAGTAACCCAAAACCCTATTATTTGCAGGGTTGTATTTATCTGACTGAGAGTGTGCGTTAAGTCCCTGGTTGACAATTGTATTGCAGTTCATTTGCATTGCAGAGTTTTTAGGCATTTTGAATGAGTGGTCTTAACGAATAGTTGCTGTTGGTTCTTTATAAACATTAATTGTGAAGTTTAGGAAAATATTTACAAGGATACAAATGAACTTAATAGAAATAACCATAAAAACGCTTTGGGATAATATCCATAGTCCTTTTACGTGCTTGGACTTTCGGACAACTTTTGTAAATTGTTAAACAGTGGTGCAATAAAAATCTATTAAACAGTTTTGGACCTGTTCGTAAATGCATAATTGCTATGCATCATAGGAGCAAACTTCACTTTACACAGCCAATGCATGTTTGCTGATGATCTTTTATAGCAGGAGTCATTTTCTACTCCATATTTGAATCTGATTTAGGATATTAACATTTTTATTTGTAGGGCAGTGATGCATTTACGAACGTGACTTTTGTCATCTTTAGTTATATATTTTACCCAACTTTCTTTGAACAGATTTGGAAAAGATTTACACCAGCAGCTGCCATATGGCCTTATCTCATCGTGTTTAGGAGATGGAGCTATCTTGCATACTTTGATTCTGCAAAAATGCCAGTATCACCTGTTGATTAGCAAAAAAAAAACTTAGAGATGATCCGTCCCTCAGGCCGAACTATTCAACAAGTGGAGCAGCCAATTTCGAAAATCGTATTCTGAAGTAAAACGTATTGGCGTTAGAGCCTTTTGTTTCGGTTAAATCAAAAAAAATGGTTGTTGGACGGAACATGTTCTGAACTATTTTCTTAATAGTTTTATTCATTTTTAACACATACTATAACACATAATCTAGTCTATTGTCTATGTTATAGTCTGATGTATATTATAGAATTAAGTCCATTTAATAGTCTCATGTATTACATAGACCATAGTCCTACCTTTAGTCTGTTTTTATAGTCTAGATTACAGTTTAGTCTAGAATCAATTTTTATAAGGAGCGCAAATCGTCCTAATATATTTATGATGTTTATTATTGATGTAACATTTGAAAAAATCCTGGGCATGTTCTCTATTTTCTATATCCAAACATGTTAGGCAGTTCGGTGAATCGGCAAGATTGAGTTTAAAGAAATACATTCTCTTTAACCTTGTGTCATAAATGAAGTGTAGCGATAATTAATCTAAATATGCTAAGGTTAATCTACTTTATAATTGCAGGAATCATCGTCCCTGTTGTGTTTTCATTTGCAAACGTTTGCCTTTGATCAGCTGCAGCCATATCTAGGGGTTCCATTCCTGCTAAAGCTCATATAGCTATTAATGTTAAGTCTAATCTATAGTCTAGGACAAAGCCTAGTTAGTTGTCTAGTGTATGGTCTCATCTGTATTTGTACCAAATATAAGTTTTTCCCGAATAAAGTCAAAAACTTTGTCTGCAGTCTTTTTGGTATACATATCACTTAACCCATTGTCCAGTCAAGTATTTCATTAATGTTTTTCTTTCTTAGATTTTTTCTTTTATGTTTTAATATTTAATTTCGCGTGTTTTTTCCTTTCCTTTCCTTTTTCACAAAAAATGGGTTTTAAAACGTTTATTTAACTTTGTCCTGCTTGGCCTTATATCGATTTGTTTTTTTTTTTTTTTTTTTTTTTGTAAACTTTTTAGCTGTTTGTTCTCACTAAAAGGTAGTAAATTTTATTTTCTTTAAGTCTATTAAATAATTTACTCAAAATTCTAAAAGAATACTCCTTAAGCCCTGGCCTTTATAAAGTGTCACTAAAAGTTTTTGCATTTGATTAATTGAAAATTTTATTGTCTGTACTTTGAAAAATAAATAAATTTTTTTTTTTAAATAACATTTTTCTTAAAGTTAAGCAAATGAACAGACTTTTTAAATTATAATTTCCAAAGACGAATGTTCAGATAATTCTGGGAAAAAGTTTCAGGCATGTGGCATGTGAATTGAACAAAAATGAAGGTTTAAAAATTGTTAAAATGTAATCTGCGCATGTGCTTAATTGAAAAACTACTATTTTAACAATTAATTTGTTTTAATGTTAAGGCTGTCTTTTACTAGCTTTGAACTTTTCTTAAATCCTCTTATATACTTAATATGTTTACATAACTGATTATGAGGGCAAATGGAAAATATTTAGTTTGATAACGCAAGAATTTTGAAGTAGTTTTAAATACACTTTTAATCTAATTTTTGTTATAAATTTCTGTTTAATGGAGATATATTTGTCATAAAATTCGTTAAATACAGAAATCTTATTAAAAAAAAACTTCTAAAATTCTTGCGTTTTATGTTTTCGATTTCCAGCACACCCCTGATAGAGTTTTAATTTGTTTCATACGCTTAGTTTAAAGGTAAATTTTCTAAAATCTTATTATGCTTATTAAGGAAATAATGAAAATGTAAAGAAAGTTTATTTAAACTTGAGTAAAGTTCTTTAGCAAATTAGCAGCTTTAAAGCATGTTAGGGAATATGAGTCTTCTAACGTATTATTATTTTATATTTGAGTTAAAATGTTATATTGCTCCCACGATTTTAAAACATATAATTTAAATAATTTTTTATATTTATTTTAATCTTTACTAAACTTTTGCTTAACACTTTTATTTCGTTTTAAAAGTTTTGGGTATTTAGTTATTTATAAATCTTGATTTAAAACTCATTTAACTATCAGCCTGTCATTCGAAAAGTAGACGAAAAAATTTGCAAAATTATTTTAATTCAGAAGTCTTAGGAAAATGTAAGACCATTTTAAATATAAATAATTTAACTGGATAAAACTTTGCAACTGCAAAGAGTTGACAGCAAATGGAAATATTTTTCTGTATGAAAATGCAAGTTGATTAAAAATTAGTATTAAAACGGAGAGTTTAAAGTAAATTTCCATGTCAAACCGAAAGTTTAGTGGATAAGTCGATAGTCCAGTAAGAAGTCTTCTAATTGGATGTCCCACTATATTGTCTAGCCGGAAGACCAGTTAGTTGGCTTGTCAGTAGACTATTTAGCAGTATAGTAAGCAGTCTAGATAGTTTTCTAGTCCGCGCTAAAGTTTGTAGGCCAACAGCCTAATCAATAGTTAAGTTAGTAATAGAATCAGTTTATTTGTATCAGTCAATGGGTAAAACAGGCGTCTAGTTTGTTGTCTAGTCAACAGTTCAATCGAAATTCTATGCATTAGAATAGTATGTGTTCTAGTTATTAGAATAATTCGTTATCAAGTATATTGTCTAATAGGCCTGGTAGTATTCTAGTCAATAGTTTAATTAAATAGTAGCCTGGCTGTTAGCCTAGTCAATAACGTAGTTACTTACAAAACCCGCAATCTAATTAGTTAACTATTTTAACTAATAAACATTTTTTATATCTACTACGGCTGTTTGCAAAAGTGTACTGTGGAATTTTTCCTATTCATCTTAATTTAATTAAAAAAATTTACTTTCCTAAATGTTTTAATAACATAAAGTTTTAATAATATTTAAATTCAATTACCCAAAAAAAATTAAATTTTGTAATAGACAAACTTTAAAACAAACCGAAAACCCCCGCAAAACTTACCAACAAATCCAATTCTAAAGGAATATTAAAACTAACCCTAAGGAAATACTTTATAAATGTAAATAGTTCTAAAATAATGAATTTATTTTTTTTCGACCATTTTGAAAAACTTTTTGAATTTTTAATCCTTTTATGCTTTTTTAAAGCAGAAATTTTTCATTATTATGTACTAGTCTGGAAAAAATTCATGTGTGGTAAAGTTCTATGGCTAGAGAAAGAGAAAAAGAGAAAATGCTAATATGTGTACGGGTGTGTGTGTAAGCACTTGAAAATATTTGCCAGTGTTTATAAATTCATAAGTGGAAGTTTAGCAAAATTAAATGAAGAGTAGATTGTAAAAGTCTAGTTTAACTGATTTCCAAAATGCTAGTAAATTAACTTTACTGGAAATGTTTTAAGGGCAAAAATTAAAAAATTCTGTAAATTTTGAAAAAAATTTCAATCAAATACAAGAGCTAATAGCCAATTTACACTACGAGATTTCGAGCCAAATCTAGTTGTTTTTGACTTGATTTCCCATTCAAAACAAAATCTACTTCGTGACTAGATTTCAACGAAATCTACTCAAAATCTAGTAGTACATAGTGATGCAACTATGGTTTTTTCCATATAGCACTAAAAAATACTTCCCTGCCCATGAAAAAAATTCATTTTAATAAAAAAAAACAAAAACTGTTAAAAAATATAAAAAAAAAATTGATTCGAAAAACTAAAAAAAGACAAATAATACTATTAAAACAAATGCTGTTAATTATAAATAAAAAGTATTACAAATGTTTGAATTTATATTTCTTTTTTTGTTTGTATGTGTAACGAAAAAAACTTTTAGTAAGCGATATAAAATATCGCTAGTGTCAAAAAATTTTAATTTTAAGAAAATGAAATCTACTACATAGATTTCGTTGTAGTGTAAATGGCCTATAAGAATCAAACATCTAGATTGAAAAGCTAAAATGTCCATATCTGGATTAAACAAACTAATTTTTCAAGTTTTTTTAAGATTCCTCAAGTTTTCATTTTCTTTTTTGTAGTTTCGTCCTTTTTTTCTCTTCTTTTCATATCAACTCAATATTAATTGATAAAACTTTATTGATTTCCTAAAAAAAAGTCTAAAAACTGGTTATGAACAAATTTTCGTAAGTTGCAGTTAAGTTTAGCATTTGAATCAATTTACTGGTTTAAACAAAATGCAGAGTAAGAAAGCAAATCAAATAAGAGAAGTAGAAAATGGATTTAAGAATATTAAAAAAATTCTAGTAAAATGCAAAGAAGAAAAAACTATACAAAAAAACTCTTTTTAGTAAGAAAGAAAGAAAGAACACAAAGAAAACATATGGAAATTTTAATAAACTAAAAAAAAAATAATCTGGAATTAATTGAAAACCTAAGCTGGCTAAGTACTTTTGAATACAATCGACAAACACTTTAGGTTCATTGCTATTAATTACAGTTTAATTCAAGAAAATCAAATAATTGATCTAAAAATTATTTCTCTATTAAGCAAAAGTACATATCTTAACACACACACACACACACACGCTTATAACAAAATTTTTAATTGAACTCCGCCTTTTCGAGTATTTACAAAAATTCTGCTTAAAAGAAATTTGTTTTTTAGTGTTTGATGTTACGAAAATTAAGAACGAGAGAGACTATAAATATGAAGCAAGAGTTCACATATAAACCACTTTAAAAATGCAGTTTAGAAACACAAAATTACTTGTTCTACTAGAGCATTGTTGCCAGAAAACTGTTTAAAAATAATTTAAATTAATAAAATACTTACATACAATTTCTTCATCTTGCGAAAATACCCCAATCCCCGCTCTCGAATATTTGTCACCAAATTAATGTGGAAATCCCCAATTTGGAGACAAATCCCTTTGTCTGGCAACACTGTACTTTTTATTTTGATAGAAACACTAAGAATAAATAATGAAAAAGAACAGAGAAACAATCATTTGCACCTAAACTTCTTTTTTACTTAGAAAATATTTGTTTGTGTTAAAAACTGTTGTTTCAAACGTTTTAATAGATTTTTGAGTTTTCCTATACATATATGAGGTCACATATGTATATATTTTTTTCCTTTTTTTTTTTGGTAAAATCCATTATATTTAAAGCAAAATTTATGACTTTTCATCAATTACAAAACTATTTGATATTGAAGAATTGAGTAGTAAGTTTTTTTCCACATAGAATTGTTGAATGTGTGCGGTTGACTTTTTCACCGCACTGTAGTGTAGTTTATACGGGTTTGTTGTTGTTGAAAATAAATATGAATTGGATTTATTTTATATGCTTAATTTTTATGGTTTCATTTCCTTTAAATATAAAAAAACTGGTGAAATATAAAAAAAATATTTATCAGAAAATAAAGGAAAAACAATGTAATCAATATTTTTAAAAATGCAAACAAACAAGTATTGGGGTACATTATCAAGTTAGACAGTTCGCTTAATTGCGATTAGGGGTTAAAGAGCGAGTTATACCTGAAAAGGTAAATTTAATGCAGCCAACTAGTTAAGGAGTCGTTGGTGCTTGTTATACGTGGTCTCTTTAATAAATTATTTACTATAACTTTAACATTTTAATCAACTTTTTCTTACACACACTGAATTTACAAATTAAATTTAAATAAAAAAACAACCATTAATTAATTTTAAAACTTCTAACAAATTGTATTTTTGTATGTTGTGGTTTTTGGCTATTTTAATTTATATGATGTAAACTGTATTTGCTTTTTCATTTTAAGAAATATTTACATCTTTTAAGTCTTTATTTGAATAATTAGTATTTTTGTTATATTTTTTTTCTACAATCTGCTCAAATTGTGGTTTAAATTTTCATTAAGATTATTCTAAAATTATATAAATAACCAGTGAAGGGGAAGATGAAATGTAAAATTATATAAAAGAAAATCGCATTTCAAATACAACAAGTTAAGTGCAAAATAAACGAGACAAACAAGAACTTAGATTAAGTAATTTACAGTTCACCAGAAACCCGTCAAAATGGCAGCTAGTGAAACTAAATAAGATTTAGAGCTAGAGCTAGAGCTAGGAAAGTTAGAGTTAGAGAAGATTTAGAGTTTTAATAGAATAAGAGTAATAAGAGTAAAGTAGAGTTAAATAGAGTTGGGAAGAGTGAAGTAAAGTAGAGTTCTAGAAGAGTAAGAGTAAATCTAGAGTTAACTTATGCTAGAAATTTTTTACAGTTAAAACTCGCTTTGTAAATTTGTCGCATGCAGCACAATAAGACCAAACATGGTCATCTGATACTGAATTTAAGTAGAGCTAAAATAAGTATTGAGTAAAGTAAGAGCAGAGTCATAGTAGAGTTAGAGTTACGTTAGAAATAGTAGGAAAAGAGGAATAGAGTTATCTGAAAGTAACAGTACGATAAGGTTAAGCTAATGTTTCTCTCAGTTAACTGGGCCTTAAGACTTGAGTTAAATTTGCAATAAAAGTAGGGTTAGTGCAGAGTGAAATTGTGCTTCTTGTTCCCTGTAAGTCTTAGTATATATTTTATTTATTCTTTTAAAATTATATAAGTTTTGTAATTTACTTTAATAAGATTTATTACAGAATTTAGCTTCTTTTATTAAGCTGCTTAAAATATTTAGTATTTAACTATCATGAGGTTTTCTGAAGCAGTTGAGATGTGTATGAATTACAAAATAAATAAGCAATTTACTTAAAAAACAAATGTGTCCCTAAGATTTTGTTGAAAGCCCAAACTCTGCTTCTAGGACATTTTGTACGAAAATTTTCTAAGCTTTGAGTTTAAATTTACTTTATATACTTAAAGCTTTTACTGTAATTTTCCTTAAATTGCTCTTAATACAAATGTTTTAACTCTGAAATTATTTTCCTTTACTTTTACTAGAAATGTTGTTAATTGTATCTGTTGATTTTATAATAGTGGCTGTGTATTAGACAATAACAGATAAGAAATATCTTTGTAATAATGTGCAAATGTTTAATAGTTTTCATGTAGTAATTCTTAATACATTCATTCATCCAACATATGAGCTGACATTTTGAGTAATGAACATATAAAATACAAGACATATTATAACATTTTAAGTATTTTATGGAATAAATGGAAAAATCAAGGGAAATATAATAATATTTTTATAGCTAAAGCAGAGGAAAATGAGGGAAAAAATAATTTCTTAATATCAATTTCATTCTCTCTTAACTATCTTCTCGTAGAATGTGTATTTTCCGAATGTCACTATGATTTTCAACTATTTTTAGTAAATATTTACACTTTTAAGTAGGCCTTTTCTATTATTTCCCAAAATTAGCTTCTTATTTCAGTTATTAACCTCCTTAAAATATACTTTTGTGTTGATATTGTATCAAGGCTATCTTCATACTGATTTTTGCTAAGATTGCGAAAATATTTATTTTCTCTAGACTTAATTTTTATTTTATTATTGTTTATTCTTCCCTATCTGTCTTTTCTTTCCTAAATCTTAAATATATCATTCAAAACTACCAAAAAAAAAAAATCTTGCAACATTTGCTCAAATAAAAACACAAGTACACATCCTTCCATGTAACTGTCTCATAGCTGTCATTTGTGGCCTGATGTTGCATAGAACAGTTGGTCCAAAGAACAAAAAAATTATTTAAAACAAGTGCCGAAAGCCACATAAAACCGCAAACATAAATGAACTTTCATACATACAAATCTTTTTCAGATTTTATATGCAACAACACAATATTAAATAAAGAACAAAAATTTTTCGCCAGTCCCACATTCATCAATCACTCTGTTTAAAAATGCTGGTTTGCTTAATAGTATTTTTGGTGGCAAAAAAAAACAAATAAATTCACAAAGAAATACATTTATTTAAAAACAAAAAAGGAATTGTTTAACAAATTGTACAGAATTTACATAAATGTCTGCAAATTTAATGAACCAATAAATAAAGTCAACAACTGCGTTTCGATCGAAACCGAAAAGCGCTTACAATGAGGGAATTACGTTAATGTTAAAAACAACAACTACTTGATAACATTTAGAAATTATATGCAAATCAAAAAACAATATTTAAATTTATAACTCGTAACACAAATTTCTAATTGCAGTTTAATTACCTTCCCGTCTCTCCCACTTTAGTAAACGAATTAAATTGTTAAAATTTTATTCAACGCACATTATTGTGTATGCTGTACAACAATTTTATAAATCATCTTTCCCCTTCCTTATTAGTTCTCTTTACATCCAGTTATCTTGCACATGATGTGCCACTTACACTTCTTATTACTTCTCTTCAGCATAACTAATATTTTAAAATCAGCACCAAAAGGTGTTCCAAAAGAAAATTATTTGTTTTTAATTATTTTTATATTAGATACTAAATCTATATTTAATGTTAAAAGAAAACGCAGGTAGAACGAAAGTAATTTGTGGCATGTAAAAGTACTTACCTGCCACATGTTGCGTAATGAAATATACAAAAACAGTTGTCGTAATAAAAGTAACTTGTCTAAGGCAACGATTTTGAAACAAATAGATCTCCTCTAACAATAAAAATTAGTTGGAGTTGATTTAGAATAGTGTTAGAGTAGAATTGAGAACAGTTAGATTAAGAATCGGAGTAGGGTAGAGTCGAGTCGAGTTAGAGTGAAGTAGCAGTAAAATAAATTTGGAGAGTGTAAGAGTAGAATTTATTTAAGAAAGGGTTAGAGTTGAATAAGAGTCTATATCTAGATTGTGCACAGCTGGTGTACAGTTTCAAATAGAGTAAGAGTTTTACTTAAGTTAGGGTGAAGTTAGAACAAAAGCAAATTTAGACCGAACATTCACCATTTAGTTCGGGTAGCGCTATTTTTACCCGATATTAATCAAATGAAAAAAAAATGTTTCGTTAATAATATTTCATAAAAAAATCATAATTTATCTCACGTTTATAATAATGCTGTCCTTTATTAATAAGTCCCATTAAGTTCAAACTCCCTACTTATTTTTTTTAATATTTATAATTCTGGTAGGTCATTACACCCTTGATATGTTTTTTTTTTTTTGCTACACACTTTATAGTACTTAGAATTTTATTATAATCCATTAATTAAAAGTCGCTTACATGGCCACAAAGCCCCCCATCATAAGGATTTTCCAGAAAGAAAAAACAAACCAATGTTACTGTTTTGTAATCTCAGTACAGCGGCAGGATAAACAGAAAAGGGTTCAGAACATGTGCGAAAAGCATTAAATTAAAACAGAGATAAATAATTAAATTGTTTCAGCAAAGGATTGAAAATTAATTAACTTTTTTACCTCTATTCCATAA
The DNA here is from genome assembly GCA_949318255.1 of Pollenia labialis. Lineage (NCBI taxonomy): Eukaryota > Metazoa > Arthropoda > Insecta > Diptera > Polleniidae > Pollenia > Pollenia labialis. The sequence goes on from OX439142.1 coordinate 928,879, forward strand.
TAAAATTTTAAAATACTTAAAATTGTTTAAATGAATTATGTGTGTTTTTTATTTGGTTCTTATCAATATTCTAATTGAAAATCGATAAAGTTTTTGGGAGACAAACTTACTTACTCTTTTGCTATACCCAAAAAGAGGGGCTTATTCTGTTTGTAGCACATAATGTTTATTATGAATCCTTGTGAAATTCAAAGTCGTCTTAGCCATGTCCGTCTGAATGTGCCGTATTTTTTATTTTAATTCATTATTGCAGAAAAGTTTTCTGTAAAATTATTTAACTTAATAAATTATTTTAAAGTTTATGGCTTTTAAAACTAAAAAAGAGATTAAAACTTCAATAATGCTAAAAAAAAAAAAAGTTTTCAAAGACACTGTTGTAGGTATCGTATTTTTAAGTTATGTTCCTCATAAAATGATCTTTTAGGACTTTCTTTTATTTAAATTTCAATTCAGTTCTTATTTATTGACAACTCAACAACTTTACAAATAGTCAGATTTAATCACCTGATGAAATATGTGAATCCTTGTTCAGCAAACCATAGAAGTAAGAACATGAGATCGAAATATTTGCAAAAAACAAAAAAAATTTAACGAGTTCTTCTTGTTAAAACCAAAAGCTTATTTTTCCAAACTATTGTACTGTTCGTTGTGATTGTCATAAACTTGGGTATAATATATTACTAGTTTAACAAAATGCTTTTGATATATTTACGGCAGCAGTTCATTTCTGCTAGTAAAGAAAAGAGTTAGCAATAAAGTTTTCTAAAGAAATTGAGAAAAAAAATATAATTTAGTGTAAGTGAAATGTACAACAACACAATTTCCAGTTAATTTAACAAATATCCATAAGTCATTTAACAATAGAAACAGAGATAACATTTATTTCCAACAATGAGAAGACATCAGGTTGCTGTAGATTTGTATTCCAAGAGCTGTCAGTATTTTGTAAGAGTTATGAAGTTTCAATGGAAATTATAGTCAAGGTAGTAAAAACTTAAGATTAAATTTTTAGAGTCTCTTGCAAATTTATCATATTATTTTAACAATTTTTTTATTTTTTTATATAAGCTTTTTATTAGGTAAAAAAAAGAAAATATTAAAGTTTGTACTAGGACGTATAAGTCATACTATTAATAGAACAAACATATATTGCTTATGCGCAAACCTTTCGATAAATACAAAAACGAAAATATCTTGCTCCCTAAAGTATGCTTCAAAATAATAAAAAGTTTGCTTCAAATATATGTTTTGTAACTCCATTAATCCTGTGTTTTTAATGTTGTTTGCTTTTAAACAGTTTACAAAACTTTATTAGTAATAAACATTAGTTGCATACTGTAAGCAGAATTTTATGTTGTTTTTCATCGTATGCTTTATGAATTTTTTTAACTTTTGTAGCTGCTTCTTATAAAAAGTTCGCCAAACATCTAACAAAACTTTAGTCCTTCAATGGCTATTTATTGAAGCATAAAATTTTCGGTCTGACAACTTTATTGCAAGAGAACCATTGAAAATAAAACACAAACTCAAACTACTTAAAAATAAATTTTAAGAAATTTTTAAAAAAAAAATTACAGAGGCGAGCAGGAAAGTTGGAAGACTGCTGAAATTGTAATTACACATAATGAAAATAAAATGAGATCAAAAATGGCAACTGAAATGAATTTTATAAGCAAGTCAAATTGTTGTTGTTTTGCTAAGGTAAAAGTTGACTGAGAAAGACACAAATTATTCAACAAATGTGCTTAGATTTTTATATTTATTGAGAAAAATGTTTGAGGAGTACATTTAAAAACAGACTACGACTATTGTTAACGAAATTCGGTATAATTTTGTAAGCAATATTTTGTGTGATAATAACTCTTAACATAATAAAAGTTTTCTGTACTTTTATTTTTAAAATTATCATCTCAATTAATCACTTCGTCTTACGTACTTAGGCGTATGAGCTTAACAAAATATTGAGCATACGCTATGAATTACAAGAAATTTTAATTATTAAGCAATATAAATTTTAATTAAGTACCGCGACAACTATTCAAAAATATAAATGACCACTTGTCCCTTTAAAATACTACATTCGTATATTTGTTAAACCTTTTTTACAGAAATATTTTAATTATTAGTTTTTTTGTTTGGGTGCAGGTCTACGTAAATAAATAAAATAAAAAAAGTTCGTTTATTCCAAAATCTTCGATTTGAAGAAAATAGTCAATACATCAATGATTTAAAAAAAAAGCTTAAAACCTTTCAATTAACTTTGAATTGTGTTTTTGTAATTCAAAAATAATTATTTATAACTGATTAAGTTTTAAAGAAAATAATTTAGATATTTTTAATCATAACTATAAGTTTAACAATTTAAAATTCAACAACTTAATATGTGATGAAAGTATAAAAATGTGGAATTTATTTTAAGGATTTATATAAAGAAACTCTCGAAGGAAAGCTTCTAACATCTCCAACTGATCTTTTTAAAGCCGTTTATCGAATTATTTGTAATCTTTCTTTTAAAATAACATTTAGTAAAAGTTTTGTCTTTAATTTTCCTTGGGCTGAACTTCTTAAAATTTCTTGACTTTAACTTATTTTGCCCGTATTAAGTAAAATTTTCTTAAATAACGAAGCATTTTGCTTAAACGAAGACATGTTGAATAAGTTATGATTGGCTTGGAGGAGAATCATGCAAAATGTTCTTGGTTCAAGCCATATTTAGTAGTTAATACTTTCCAGGCGCGGATTCAGGGGGGGGGGGGAAATAAGGAAATTTCCCCCCCCTAAATTCTAAAAATATGTTTGGTTTCTCTCGATAATACAAGAATTCCCAATAATAATATTTTTTATATGCAAAAAATTTTAGGAAATCCCAGGAAAGTTTTTTTTTGTTTTTTTATTGAATCTAACGAAATTTTCAATAAGTAACCAAAACTTAATTCTAATAGGGCGATTCCATTCTGACGGGTGCAACATTTAGACGCTTTAAACGTCTTTTACTAATATAAAGAAACACATTTGCAATTAAGTTATTTCTAGAAGGGGTAACATTTTGTTATATACTATTGTTATCTATTTACAAGAATTTATATGAAACGATCAAATAGCCACGAGAGAGCTTTAAAGTGCATGACGGGTGCAACCAAATCGGCCCACTTTCATAAGATCATACCACAAAAGCACAAAACTCTGTTAATTTTTAAACTTTTTTTGTATTATTCTTTTTTATTGTGAAAGATGAGATATCAGACGATGATTATCAAATCAAACATCGTAGAGAAATACAATCCAATAATAAGAAATTGGCTCTTTAAGCCATGACGGGTGCAACAGGCAATGAATTTTCGGTTCGCACCAAATCTATGAATTTTAATGCTTCGAAGTGCACAACAAATTTATATTAGAGCTTACGTCTATAAAAATCATATTATTATAAAATATAGATATTTTACTTTAAATTGGCATCAAAAAAGTATCAAATAGTGTAATTTGAAAATTGATGTTAAAAGTTGTCTAGAATGGAATCACCCAATAGTTATTTATTAGATATTTCCAATGAAACATCTAGTTAACTGTATTCAAATACTTATTATTCTACATTCAATCCCAGCAGGTGGCATCTATTTATTTCCAAAGAATAAACGTTTGACTTGAAAATGCGGTTGAATTATTAATAAGCCTTTAATATATGAATCAAAATTCTATTCGATAATTTTTGACGAAAACTCAGATTTTTCGAGGAAAACCCAGATTTCCTTATCTTAAATATATATAAGGAAAAATATTAGAGAAGCATTTATTGGCGTTGTTATAAACACATTTGAAGAGGCTTCAAAGGATATTGATAATGTGATATGTCAATTGATGCGAAGGCAGTATCATCAATAGTTCTAAAAGCTTTGACAAAGTTTAGTCTTGACCTAAACAATTGTGTAGGAAATGGAACAGATGGGTGTCCTCTGATGTCATCAGAAAATGGAGCTGTTATAAAATTCTGGACAAATGCAAAACAAACGCCTTGCTATTCCCATAAATCAAACAACTCAATTTTAAAAAGCAACAAAATGCCATTAATACAACAGTTGTATCATTTGTTAAAAAAACGACAATTTTTTTTAAATATATTCATCCCAAGCGAAACACAGTTTTAGCAAAGTATTTGGGAGCCAAACTCTCTACATTATGCGAGACAAGATGGTAGGGCCGTTACGACTCCCTTTTCACTTTGCCACAAGTGCACATCATATAGTAGTAGCTTTGGAAAAAATATCTGAGTGGAAAAGTAGAGATACTTCATCAAAAGCCTTATATTAAGGAACTCGCTTTTGAATTCATTTGAGGAATATTATCATTTTACAAAAGCACGATATAGATTTTCAAAAAGGATCAAGCCTTATCAAAACTTAAATCATGTGCCTTGAAGAGAAAATAAATAAAGCCGATCTCCGAAGATCTCCTCAATGTATTGAACATACCTAAACTTATACCTCAAAGTGTAATCAAGTCAAATACAGATACAAAACTTTTAAAATCACAACTAGCTGATGAGCTGTTTATGTTTGATAAAAGAGATAGATAAACACCTACTAACATCTAAACTTGATTCTGAACTGTTGCATTTGCAACAAACATGGAAAATATCTAAAAATCTATCAGATAACATTGCAGATGCTTTAATAAACTGTGATAAAGATATCTACCGGAATCTAAGAAAAATATTTCGAATTTTCGTTTCAATGCTCGTCAGCAGGGCAAGTTTAAAATGGCACGAAAAATGGCTGGCAAAATGCACGAAAAAGTATAAAAAATGGCACAAAATGGCAAAAATAAACATGTTATTTAAGAATCTTTTATTTTATTAAGTTTTTTTTTGTAAGTACAATAGTATGTTTCTTCAAATTGTCAAAAAAAAAAAAAAAAAAATTCTGGGGGCAAAACGCAAGAATTTGGAAGTTGTTTTTAATACATTTTTGATCTAATTTTTGTTATAAAATTCTGTTTAATAAAGAAATATTTTTTATAATATTTGTCACAAAATTTTTTTATCAGGGAAATGTTATTAGAGAACGACGTTTAAAATTCTTGTGTTTTGAGTCTTCGATTTCTAGAAAACCCCTGATAATTTCCTGTTATCACATAAAACTGTTATATATATGAAAAACACTCTTTCAACATCGCACGATGTAACTGGAGCATATTTGAACACTAAAAGTTCAGATGGAGAAAGATTGTCAATAAATTCATCCGTCTCACTTTCATTAAAACAAAATTGTGAGAAAATCGATTTAAACACTTTTTTAAAATTGAAATGCCAAGCCATATAGATTTTTCAAGAGTATTGAACAATTTACCACATGTATTACGATCTAAAACGTTTTTTAAACTTTTCAACAAAATCTTTTTTATTGACATCTTGTATTATTTTCATTAGCACTATCAATTAAGCCAAAGCTTTCATTCATAGAAATCCCTTTCGTTTGTAACTTCAAGAGGCTTGAGCAGATGCATTGAAAGTACTTTTTACGTCCGATTTTTGCATTATTCAGTAAGCATTTCGAATAGATTCTACCTCATATTCGCTAAGCTTATTTAAAATTTTTTTTCTATGTTGCAAAAAGGTATTTTTTAGCAAGCTGGACCAAAAATTGCTTTTTAAAAAAATAATTGAAGAAATGGCAAAAATGGCATATGCCATAAAAAACTTGCCCTACTCGTCAGTAATGCTACGAGAGAGAGAGAGGTCATTTCCTACCCGTCGTCTTATAAAAACATGGGTCAGATCAACAATGATCTGCCTCACGAGGAAATCATAAATTGCTTATTTAAAAAAATTAATTTATATTGAACTACTCTTATATTTCATTTAACCTTATTGTTGAGTTTTTTTAATAAATATACACATATTAATTTTAATAAACTTTTAAAAACAAATTTTTTTCTTTTTTGTATCAAAAAAAATTTTCCCCCCCCTAAGGCTCGAGCTGGATCCGCGCCTGATACTTTCCGTGATTGCCAACAACACTTATTCGAATTTTTGGGGATGTTTTTTTTTCTTTTTATGGTCTTCAATATTGTGGCCATAATTGTTTGCTTTTTATTTATCTTGGAAAACTCATTTAAGTCAACAAGTTTTTTTGATGACCTTATTTTGTTGCCAGTTTTGTTTTTATTGTTTCTTTGTTTCAATTTCCACCATCACATGCAACAATTATGTCTTAAAAGATGTGTCATTTATGAGACAATATTTTTATAAAAAATACAAAGTATTTTTTATTATTTGTATTTTTTTTTATCTTTTTTTTTGTGTTTATTTTTATTTCAACAACATTTTTGAAACTGAATTATAATTTCCAAGGAGATCAACAAAATGAAAAAATATAAAAATACAATAAGCCACATCTTATTTTAAGTGTTTGTTTTAAAAATCAGAAGTAGAATCTCGAAAATATAAATTAAATAAATAAACAGAAACCTTTATTTCAATAAAGAAATGATGATGATGACAAAAATTTATATTAGCATATTTAAGCAAAAAGATTTATAGGTGACATATGAATTTTATGGCAGAGGACTGGTATTGAATCTTAAAAGGCTCTTTCCACAAAAAAAATGAATTATGCAAAAAAGTCTGCAATATAAACATAAATAAAAATGTCATTAAAACAAATAAATATCATCACCAAAATAAAACAAATTATTTACTAACAATGAGCAATCATGGACCCGCCATAAAAAATTATGTTATGAGGCCAAGATTTATGAGTTCTTTGGGCCAAATATTTTCTAGATATACGCCTTAATATAAGATTTGTTCGTCATAAAGCGATTTTATAGAGACACTTTATATCGGAGCTTTGATTTATTTTGGGTCATTCCTAAAATCTTTTAAAGTTATCGTTATCGTGGCAAATTTGTACATCAATACCGGCATTTTAAAGGAAGTTATCGAATTAAATCCTATATTTGGGAGTGTTTTTGTAGGGGATCTTTTATGAGCTATGAACTAATTGCAATACAATAAAGTAAGGTAGTTTTTTTTGCAGTTAAATTGGGCCAAATTGGGCCAAAGGAGCTTTTAAAAACTATTAAAAATGATTGAAGTAAAGTTCAAATAATTTTTTTTATTAATTGTAAAAATGTTTGCTTTTTCCAAATTTTATTTTAAATCGATTTGCTACCAGTTATGGATTATTCATCTACTTCCATTAAATTGTAAAAATACCAACTAAATTTTTTTTAATTTACCTGAAATAACATGAAACTTTTTTGTGTATTTTATTTAAATATTTTTCAACTTAATAAACGTGACTTTCTGGTCATATTTGTTTATGGAATTGTTATGGAATTAAACCAAAAATATGTATGAAATCAAATTAAAATCTAAATATAATAGAATTCCTGGTGTTCGGTGAGGAAAACAAAAAAAGGAATAGCTTTGCAAAGTTTTGGTAAAATAAAATTATTAGAATCAAAAACACGTACTTATGAAAATTAAAACATTTTTAAACTCTATTGAAAAAGAGACAAAAATGGATATAAATAAATTGTTTAAATATTTGTAGTACAAAAGTAATTAATTTGCCTTAAATTGTAAAGTAAGAGAAATATTTCTACCCAGCCTAAAAATTTGCAACAATTTTTTATTCCATTAATAAAAATTAACAATTTATTTAACGTCACAAAATTTAAACTAAATTTTTATTTAAAAAGGTTTTATAATTAAAATTACAACTTAATGGAAAGAGTTTAATAGCCTGAAAAACATTATAAAATCATGAAATAAAAAATTAAGTGGTATGCGTTTTAATTACAAAAAGTCCTTAGGGCTTAATCCCTTTTGTGGTGTTTTAATTGCAACTATATTTTTGTTCTGCTATATTAATTTATTGTACTTTTAAATTTGGGCTGGGGTAACTTTTGTAATAGGAAAATGACTGCTTAAGTTAGTTAAGCAATAATTATATAATATTCTAATAAGTCAATTTCATAGTTTTGGTTAACGTCTCAGATACAGTCTAGTCGACACAGATACAGTCTAGTCGAAAATTGTTATACTTTTATAATAGCTGTAGTAAAAATCATGCAAACGTTTTAATCTCAATGTTTTTCATCTTTATTTTTATATTATTGACGCCTTTGTATTTGCTTTGACGGCCAAAAGTATGTGTGTTAGTTTCCTATTATCTGTTCTAATTATTATTTAAAATTTTTTGCATATTCTGAGGCTGATGCATAAAAATATTTACTTTAATTTATTTTACTTATGAAAACTTTTAAAAAAAGTTCAAGCTGTATATGCAGGCTGTCTTTTTAATGAAAATTTAAAAACAAGTGTTTAAGGCAAACATGATTTCTGCAGAAATAGCTTTTTTAATTCCTATTTTATACTCTATTAGTGTCCACCTTCTTGTTGCTGTTTATTTTTCTCCACATTCTTGACTCTAGTGTAATTTAACTCCTCCATAAATTGTAGAAAAATTTTGTTTGTGAGAAATAAATATATTTTTGTGTAGAGCAAAAGAAAAACAAATACTCCGGAAAGAAAAGGAAGACCAGAGAAAAACTCTTAAGTGTTTTTTTTTCTTTTTTTTGGCGTAAATATTTACAAAATAAACCAGCATTTAGTTTTTAACTTCAAAAGCAACAGAGAAACAACATTAATGGCATGGCACTGTAAAATATTTATACAACTAACAAAATATATATCCAAGTACTTCTTCGGTAAGAGTTAAACAAACCATTAAACCTTCTTAAGAATTGCAAACGAAAAAAAAATAAACAAAAAATACCCAACAAGACAATCCAAGTACACGACAGCAATTTGAAACTATAAATTACTTGTTTATTTCATAAGAATTTAACTCGAAAAAAATACTTCCTAGAATTTCCAGCTAATTTCTAATGAAATCCTTGAACTTTTGTTTCCTTCTCATATTTTAGCAATTTTTAAAGAAAATTTCTAGTATTTACAAGACACTTAACCTCTGAAAGACTTGCACAGTAAAAAATGACTTAATCGAGAAGAAAGAATTATAGTTATTTAGATGAAATTGTGTGAAAAAGGAAGCTGAAGTTTTTGATAGTATTTCAAACTTGTTTTTAATAATAAATACAAAACGTGTGTACAAGAAATTAAGAAAAAAGAGCGTAATAGAAATTTTTAAGTAGCGATAGTCTATGAACATTATCGATAATAGTCTCGTTTAAATCTCCGTTTATAGTATTGATCATAAAGGGTGTTTTTTTAAGCCCGAAATAACTTTGAGTTAAATTAAAATTAAAATGTAATAGTTCCTTTATTGGAGTGATCTTTTATGACATAATTATTAAAAGAAATTTAGGGCATTTGGGCCCTGCGGCACTGCGGCTGCTTTAGGCAACGTGTTTTCCAGACGTCTAAATTTTTAGAGCAGGAATAACATTGGCCTTCACGGCATTCGTTGTTGCTGGCTTATAAGTGTCAACCAGCAACTTTAAGTAGCCCCACTGGAAAAAAAAGTCCAAAGAATAGAATGTTAACCATCTGAGAGTTTTACTTCTTAAAATAAACCTGTCGCCAAACTTTGATTTTACGTTGCACTTGTTAAAATCTTGTTAATACGACGTTTCGCCCGGTTCGATATCATCTATATTTTCAAACAAAAAATAATTGATCATGATGCGCGAATGATCTCCATTGTCCGAAACGTGACATCCAGCTTCATTTTTGAAGTAATAAGTTTTGATGAAAATGGCCATTGTTTGCTAATAATCTTAAGTGTCTTTAGAAAAAAACAAATAATTATAATTAGCAAATTTTTAAGTAGTGAGAAGATGCTTCGACTATGAAAACTTCTTTGCATACATATATTTAGTTTTGGAATCATAACAATTGGTTAAGTAAAAAAACAACGAAAAAATTGTATAACAATTAATTGAAATAATCATAATTTTTTAGAGCCGAAGAGAAAAATATGGAAAGAAACTTTATAGTTTAGTAACAACGATTTCATTTATTTGCGGAAAACATTTAAATATTTTTAACATACATAAATAGAATAAAACCATTAAATTTATGTGTTATTTTTATTTAAAAAACAAAAAGCCATTAAAATAATGTAAAAAATAAAACCCTTAATGCGAAACAAGCATAAGAAAAGAAAATTACACTCTTATGGCTCCTTAAGGAATTCATTAAAATCATCCGCATTTCTTATTTTATAACGAAAAGCATTCACAACAAGAAAATTTGTTTTTTAATCTGAAAAGGACATTAAGAAAACAAAAGTACGTGCATACAAAGAACTTAAACCCTAAGAGTATGTAGGTTTTTTTAACAACAGAATATAAAACATTTAATAGAAAAAGCAGTAGAAAAAGGCTCAATTAAGGAAAATTTTTACTTCTTGTAATTGTTTTACCTTTTAAAAAAGTTACATTACAAGGAACGTTTTTGAGTACAAAATGTGTTTACCAAATAGTAGCTGCCGTTACTGGTCATGAACATGTTAAAGATGCATAACACACCTTCTCTTTATTTAATAGTCTTCTTTTACACATTTTACTTCTGTGCTTTGGCCTATTATTCAGAATTTTCTTTAAATACTTCCCAAACAGACGTTTCTATGGTAAAATAAAGTACGTTTACATTAAAAATCATGTAGAAAGAGTCATAAAGAAAAAATAACAAGCAAAAGAATCAATACCTGGTAATAAATAAAACTTTCAATTTCTATTGCATACATGTGGGATGAAACAGAACAAACGACCTTAATTGTTGAGGATTGTTTTGAGCTATAAAATACAATTTACGTAAGTACATTTAAGTATCGAAAAGATTATTTTCATCCAATTGCTTTCAAGGACTTTTACACATAAAAACGAACTGAAAAGCCATTTAAAAAACTAAAACTCGACAAATTTTGTATAGAAAATTTTTCGTCAAGTTGTTTCAACAAATTTTTTTTTTTGCTTTTAAATCGACAAAGTAAGTAAAGCCAAATTATAGAATTTCCAAAAAAATTTTCTCCAAAAATTCCAACCCCAAACTAGAAAAAATTTTTCTAGTAATTTTTAAAAAATTGTTTGGCCTTAACTCAAGAAGAAAAATAAGAATTTTTCCTATTGTACAATTTTGAACGACTACTTTTAAAAATTGTCTCCATAAAAAATATCTGACCTCAGAGGAAAAAAAATTTTAGTAGAAACTTATGAAAGCTTGAGAAAATTTTTGCTGAAAAGAAAGTTATTTATACAAATTTTTCGTTCTGAACAGAAGATCACAACTCGAGAATTCAGTATACAGAAGGTGAAACAGAAAACATTTTGTGTTGCAACTAAAAAATGTTTTTAGTAAATATTTTGCCCTCAACTCTAGAAATTTGCTTACACCTAAATCATAGTTAATGTTTTATTGCCCTCAACTCGAGAACTTTAATTGCAAGAAGGTTTTTGTTTTGAACTCGAGAATTTATTCGATTTAATTCAGTTCGACCTTAACTGGATTACTTATTGAGGAGGACGTTTTTCTTTGCTCAACACCAAAAATTGTTTTTAAAGCAAATAATGCGCCCTGAAGTCGAGAATTTATTTAATCAAAAATCGTTCTTAACATCAGCATTTTTACCAAAGACAAAAATCCAAAAAAATTATTTTATTTCTAAAAATGAATCTTCAAGTTTAAGCGATCTTTCTATTTTTCTGAATTAAAATGTCTTTTTTTTAGCGGTTTTCTCTTCTATTTGAATACAATTTATAATGTTTTTTTTTTTGTAATTTGTAAAGAGTCTATTATCTGCAGCCAACCAAAAAACGAAATCTTATAAATTTCCTTTAAATAAAACATGTTGCATATTTATTGGCGTTTCACTAGACTGACTGGCTGACGACTTACACTCTCGAGAACAAGTTCAAGGCAAGACACTAAATAAAATAGCAAAAATTAAAAAAAAATATTTTGTATCTACCTGACATTTGTAATTGTTAATTTTATAAAGGTTCAAATCTAAAGCATAGTTTTAGTAGCGACATAGTGAGTAAAAGAAGTGTTAAGTGATTGAGTGAGTATAAATTTAGTTTATTTGTCGCAAATAGTTTCCAAAGAAATACATTAAGCCAAATAAAACTGCATAAAAATATAAACATATTTTCTTATACAAATAGATTTATTCGTTTAGGGCTGAGAGATAGTTATGTGTCAAAAAAACAATTGTTATTAAAGTAAACAGATCTTTTATATAATGATAAATTAATAATAATTTAAATACATAGCCTATATATAGGATGCTGAACTTTTTGTTTTGTAAGCAATTTTTTTCAAAGTTTCTAAACAAAACCAAAGTTGTGATAAATACATTTTAACGAATAAGTTTATTTAAATATAATTTTAATATTATATACTTTTATGCTGATTCATTATTTTTTATTTTTATAATTTTATTTTAGTTTTTTTTCTGACCTTTGACCTTTTTTCTAAATGTCATAACAAAATCAAAAAATTGAGCATGTCAGATAAATAAAACAAAAATTTAACTTTTTTCACTTCAAAGTTAAATTTCTATACGTAACTTAAATTAAACCAGCAATGACATTTTTATATATAAAAAAATAAATAATAATAGTCTACCGTAAGGCTTTGCTGTAATGCCAAAGAAATAAAACTAATCGTCGGCAACGATTTTCAACATTAAACCTTGATAAAACGTTTAAGTATTTTAAATATTATCATTTATCTTCTAGACATTGGCTTATTGATTTAAAAAAAGTATTGATAACAAGAACAAACAAAATGTGTTGCATACTTTTGGGTTTGTGTTTTCTTTAATATTGTTTAAAGTTTTAAAAAGAAAGATAAAAATAAAAGCAAATGTCTAGCATTCCATATGGGTTTTTTAAATAAACTAGCAAGTTAAAAAAAATTTATGTAGCATAGTTTTAGGTACTTTCTCTTTCCTTTTTAATAAAGTATATAAAAATAAATAAAGGGATATTTGTGCATGTTACTGTTATAAAAACTATGAGCCAAAACATTGTTAAAGGAAATTGTATTGCCAAAATCTAAACAGAGCAAGGAAAAGAGAAAACAAAAATTTACTCTTACATGCTCTCTTTTTTATCTAAAAAAGGTGAATAAATAAATAATCTCTTTGGTTGAAAAACATAACAAATTTAAAAGAAAGTCATTGTGAAAATTGAGGTCTGCTTTAAAAAAAGGTCATGACTTCTACAAACAAATGGAAAGTCAATTGCTTGAAAATTAATTTGGGTATAAAAGAAAATTTTTAATAATTACACTGTGCTAGTTTAAAATTCAGACAAGCCGGGGACATGGCGTTTTGCTTTTTTTTTGAGATATGCCGTTATTTCGAAAATGAAAAAGGTTGCACAGCATATATTCGCGTAACTCAAAAAGGGCTTAGTTTTAGAAACATAATTTTTTTTGAAAAATAAATTATTTTTTTTGTGAAAAATTCATAAAAAATTGGAAAATGCAGCTAGGCTTCTATGTAATTTTTTGCAGACATATAAAAAATAAAGCAAGCCATAATTTATTAAAATCTGTTAGCATCTTTTGATTTTATTATTTATATTTACTTTTCTTAAAGGAAATTTAACTTCGGAATTTCCGGTTTTTTTAGTAATTTCAATAAACTTAACAGTTTTTGAGTTACGCGAATATACGCTGTGCAACCTTCTCCACTTTCGAATTAACGGTATACCTCGAAAAAAGATAGCTAACGTAAAAAACGGTTTGCAGCAATGGATTCAACGTACCCGAATTATGTTTAAACGCCAAGTGTTCAGCTTGTCTACCAAAAAAAATGTAAATTTCGAGCACAGTGTAATTAAATACCTCAGATTCAAATGAAAGAACTTTTTTTTGTGTTCATTAGGCAAGTATTCTCTAGTCTATATGTCTTAGTAAGGTCATCCCACACCTGCAAATTATTTCGCGCCGCAAAAAGATTTGAAAGCTTCATTCTAAAGACAACAAAATTGGAAATGAATGTGAAATTCTTCCCGCTATTGAGCTATTGCCTATACCCGCGTAAGTGTTAACCTAAACAGTGTACAGTCCCAAAAGTTTTAATATTATTTTTGCCACGTTTTTTATTTCAAATTCAATTTTAACTGACAAATCATGAATGTTTATTTATATATTTTTTTTGTATCTTCTTATTATTTCATTCCCGAAAGATTTTCTCCTTACACTTTATGCTTCCTTGGTTTATTATCTTCATTCTAGACCTCAGTTTATTAAGCTATAAATAATTTTAACACTTCATTAATAATCACTACCATTAGCTAAGCAAAGGCTATAAAAATCAGCCACACATCTTTTGTAGGAAAACAAATATTAAAATTGAAATATTTTAATGTACATAAACAACAGCAAACCGTTTTACCAAAAAAAAAATAATAATACACAATACCCTTCAGTTCCGAAATCTAACAAAAATAACTAAAAATTTGATTGGGCTAATTGGGCGCAATATAGGGAATATTATTTAACATACTCTGACAATCTAAAAAATAACATATTTTGCCTGGCAAAGGGTTTGAAAATAAACTAAATTTTTGAGTTTAAATTTAAAACAATTTAAATTACTTTTAAGCTTTTTAAAAACTGCTGGGTTTTTTATTCCCCTAAAAAGAATACAATCTTTTTACATCAAAACAGTGGATGGAAAATATGCCTTAAATAAAAAAAAAGTTACAGTGAATAAAACACCAATAAAGCATATGTGGAGGCGTTAATTCCTTAAACAAATTTCCTGTTTTAAAAACGAATAGACAACAAACTTTCCAAGTATAATTTTCTTGGCTCTTAAAAAAAATATTTTTTTTATTAATTTACTTACATACTTCAACACTTTAGCAGTTTACAAACATTTTTTTTCTTATAGCTTATTTTAAGGCTTAATGCCAAAATATCAATCAGTGTTATGAGCCAAGAGAAAAAGAAATAATATTAGAACAAAATGGAGTTCAAGCACAACAATTTATTTACAGACGCGTCACGTTTTTATATATTACATTTTCTTAAAGCAATGTTTTTTTATAGTGTCATTGTAAAAGCAAAAATGCTCTTGAAATTCACTTAGAAAAAAACTTCAATAGAAGTTTTTCTGGTTTTTTTCATTATTCGTTTTATAGATAAAATTAAACTTTAAATGATGGTTTTAATACAAAAAAATAGGAAGAAAGTAAAATTTTAGAAAACACATTTATGACAGTTTCAGTTAAAAGGGACCTATGGATGAAAAGATCGATTTTACTTTTTTGGTGATTCTTTAAATAAATAATACGCTCTTTCTAAAGCAGCAAACTGCAGTTTTCTAACTTTATTACTTTTGTCATTTTGTTTTCAATAATACTTATGCCTATTTTTAGTTTCTTTAAATTCTTAAAACTTTTAATGAAACACTTTTTTCGTTAAACCTATTATTAAGAAATTTTTTAGGTGTTTAAAATTAGTCCTCTTTTACTCATTTATTTTAAAGCATAAGGAAATTCATTTATTTTTTGAATACTTTTGTTACTTTTTAAAAAATGTCAATATAATTTAGTCCTTTAAAGGCCAATTTCGCCAAGTTTAGTTTTAATTAACTTTTAGTTATAGCTGTCAAAAACATGCTATTAACTGGAAGTTAAAGTAATAGTTTGTTTGAACTGAACTGAACTTGGCGGAAGTAGCCGTAAGAGTGAAACAAACTCTGCCAAACCATTTTTATTTAAAAACGAATTAAAAAATTTCAGTGCTTCAAGTAATACTAAGCAGTTTGGCGTAATTTAAGATGCCAAAAAGAATCGCTTAAACATTTAAATTGTGCTACACCTTAAAATTCACCTTTCTCATTTTTCCACTTCCACCGGCAATTATTCGCATATCAAACTGTATCTTGAGATTATCTTTAAAGAAAAATGTCTAAAATAAAGAAGAAAACTGTAAAAGTACAGAGAAATTATAATAAACTTTTATTTTCATTTCATTCAAAGTAATAAAATTCACTCACGCAAACATTTGTTAAATTTTTTTTTCTATTTTCTACCCCTCAGTTTCTCAAGCAAAATGTAACATTTGACTATCGAAATTTGTTGGTAACTATAAATGAAACTAAAAAGTGTGTGTTTTTATGTGTGCAGTTTGAGTTTACATGCGTCTATGTCACCACTATTTAAGTTGAAAAAAAACAACGTTAAACTTTATATTAACTTTTTAACTTTATGGAAAAAAAATGTTTTTAAACTTATTGAACGTTCGTTATTATCCAATAAAAAGTAAGATAGAGGTAAGTGAAATTAAAGTTACAAAAATAACTGAGATAGCTTTAAATTAAATCTGAATTTAACTTAATGCCAATATATAACTTTTCAATTTGATGTCTCAAATATAACCTGCTTCGTACTTAACTGTAGTCTAGATTAGAAACCAGGATATAAACTGTTATTAAGATGGTATTAGGCTTTATTTCCCCTAACAACAATATTTTACGCTTTTAAATACTTTTTCATATTTCTTAACGGGCTTAAAATGTTTTAATTTGTTGGTAAATAAAACCCAATAAAATTTTTGTTATTATTTCCTTTTAGCCTTTATTTAGCCAAATTTAAAATTAGAAACAATGTTTTATAATCAAATTTTGAAACTAAGCGAAACGAAACGTTTGTAATCATTTTGCTTTGTAGTTTGTAATGGGTAAAAACCCATAACAATGAGAATGATTATGCCATAAAGTTGAAAAGCTGGAAAAAAGAAGAAAACACAAATCCGAGCGAAATTTAAAAGTTTGGAGAAAAAACTTTTCGCAAACGTTTGCTGATTGATTTTCTTCTTTAAGTTTTGTTCTGTTGTAGAATTAAAAGACAGCTTCCCGTCAAGTTTATTTTGTTTTTATTCAAATGCTTGCTTAAATTAGCCAAGTGCAAATAAATAAGTCAGTTAATTAATCATATAGAAAATAAGTTTTTGGCATTTGTTTTGTTCTCAAAAGTACGATTGCAATGGTAAATTAAAGCATGCAGATGAATAAACGGTCAATTCTTTTGTTTTCTCTCCTAATTTGTTTTTGTTTTGCTTATCACAAAAACGAAAAGTATTTTAAATATTCGAATCGTTTCCAAAATATTAATGTTGTTCCTTAAACTGGTTGGAACATAATTTTAAAAAGATGAAAAAGAGAAGAAAAGGACATATTTGATTACTGCTTCAAAAAACAAGAAACATTTGTTTCAAAAAAAGTAAAATGCTTCTTTAAGTTACATGTTCCTAACACATTCTTATCAAAATTAAAGACAAAGCTAAGAGGCTGTGAATAAAGAATTTAAAAATATGTGTCAAAGTAGATAAAAAAAAAACCGTGACATTTTTGGATTTTTTTTTATTATTGGCATTTGAAATGATCACCACTCTATTAAATTTCAACACAAAATTGTTACGAAATTACCTTTAAATCTTTTATGAAAAATATAATGATTTCCAATCAATTTCTTTAAAATTCTGAAAAGTGATGAAAATTTTGATAAAAATAAAGTTGGTAAAACTAATAAGTTTGCAAAGTATTCAAAGGATAACAAAAAGAAAGTTAAAGGGAAAAATCCTTTGTCTAGTCGTTGTGAGTTATAAACACGTAATACGAGCACAATCAAACAATCTGGGTGTTAGTTACAATAAAAACATTCACAATAAAGATTCACCTGAGTTCACCTGCTTAAACACGTTATTAAACACACAATTTAGAAGAAAATATAAAAATAAACAAAACAAAGCTCTTATACACATAATTAGATTCATATAAACCTTCTGAGTGTGTTTACTTTTAATGTAAGAAATGTTTGTTTGTGCTGCTATTAGTAACGAGTTTTTAGGCAACATGTCTTTTCGTGGCATATTATTTCCGCCGGAAACATAATATAATTATTGTGTTTGTGTAACAATAAAAAAATACCCATGTTCCAATTCACACAAATAAGATTCCATTATAAACAACATAGAAGCACGTATTTTAAAAGGAAAAGAAAAACTTAACCACTTTGATTATTTAAGAAATTCCAAAAAAATTCAAAAAATCTTTGAATTAATATAAAGATTTTGAAATAAAATAAAATACATGCCTTTAATAATTTTAAAAATATAACTAACCAAAATAAAAAAGAATTATTATTTATTTATCTGATTTATATTTATGGCAAAAATCAGTTAACAAAACAATAAACCAAACTGTTTACTGAACATTAATTTTTTAAATAAAACATTAAAATAAGTTTATTATATTAAAATTCTGCTTATTATAAACATCACCAATGATTACTAACAGAAATGTTAAAATTATACAAAATAATACAGATTTATCAATTTATTAAAAAATAAAAAAAAAATAAAAAAACAAAACAATCAATTAACTAGAAAATTTTATTTAAAGTAAAAATAATAAAAATATACTGTACCTAAATGTATGCCACACAAAAAAGTTTAAGCAAATAAGTAAAAGTATACCATACAAACCTCTTCATTAAAAAAGAAAAAAAAATTGTTTTGTTCAATTTCTGTGACCTTTTTAATATTAGTTCTTCTTTAAACAAATTTCCAACCTCATAGTCAGATTTATAAAAATATTTATTAACTGTTTAATTCTCAATCGATAGCTTCTTTATGAATAATTGGGTTTTTTAAAATTAAAACAAAATGGAATATGAGAATTATTTCTTTTTATAAGCTATTTTTATTATATTACCCAATTTATTTTATTATAATAAACTTATTTAATTTCCGATATTATTCTTAAAAATTAAATGTCAGTAATTTTTAGCTACATTTTCTGTATCTGTTTTAAAATTAATTTTTTGTTGATGTCTGTTTCTTTATTTAAAACTGGTGTATGATTATAATTGACGCAATGTGTTGACAATGCAGTCCCTTGAGAAGATGTATTTCTATCATTTTGGTCAGATATATGTCCTCCTTATACCGATGGACTTACGGCTTATTCCAAAAATATTTAAATGGATAGAACGTAAGCATGTGGAGGTTAACGACCACCTTACCCAGTACTTGAAGTTATCTCTTCAAATATGGGTATAAATTGTCACTCAGCTGTGCAACATAAAAAGAGTTGGAGCACTCCAAACTCGTTGCTCAAAGAGCGAGGTTGGTATAGGATATACTTTTACTCCGGATTCTCAGGTGTCAGTTATCAAGTATTTTCGAGCCAAATAACTGAAGGATGGAAATCACAAAAAACGGGAAGAGAATAGATATAATATGCAGGTAGTATATATGCTGACTTTTCCCGTATTGTAAAACCTAAAGGCAATACCGTGGCGCACAACATCTTGTGAAATCTAACATATCTTTAGAAGATTCCGCACCCCATAAAAAAATTAAACTTTAACTTGGTTGAAAATGTACACTATTAAATGAATTATAAAAAGATGAATAGACTATGCTATAAACTAGACTATAAACTATATTCTAGACTAGAATGTTAACTAGATTATAAACCAGATTACAAACTATACTATTAACGAAATTATAAATGCGAAGATAAACTACTTTATAACTATAAAACACTGTAAACTTCACTATAAACAATGCTATAAACTAGGCTATGCACTAGCCTCTTTACTATATTATAAGCCAGACTGCGAGCTGGACTATAAACGAGGCTATAAAGTGGACTATAACAAGTATAGAACCAGACTTTAACTTTTTATTGTTATAGCATGTAATATTATCAGCAAATTCAATGTGATAATTTTCGACCGCCTTAAATTATGCTGATTCTTTTTTATTTCTTTGTCTTTTTTAAAACGAATATTAAGATTTCTACTTATTTCTACAAGTTAGTAAATAAACTGTAACAGAATTAATAAAAAAAAAATCACAAAATATGTTAAATGTAGTAATATTTAAAGCTTTTTTCTTATTTGATTTTTAATATTCCTAAATGTATGCTATGTTTTTAGGACTTTTGAATTTTTCTAGTTTTTATGGTATTACTTGATGTTTTGTGTAACTAAATTAATTAAATTATGCAAAAACTAAAACTATTATAGAAATACCATTCTTATGAAATACAATAAGTAGTTTTATAACAGTTCCCTCTTGCAGATTTTCGCATAAGCTTGTATTAATGTTTCATATATTTGCATTTTTTTAATACTCGTGGTTTTTTATTTACATTTTCTTTATTCGCTTTGCCTATTTTCACTGAAAACGCATTATATATAATATTTCATTATATTTTTTTAGCTAAAAATGCAATTATGGGAAGCCTGGAAGTATACTATAGAGTTTCGCCGTTTTTATGTAACAGTCAGTTACAATTAAAACATCAGAATTATTCATGCAATTAAGTGAAAGTTAACATTTTTCTATAAAATTTGTATAATGTATTTGCATACTTATTTTATGATGAAATAAATTTACAGAATGATATTGTAAGTTTAATTAAAATTTTTACTAGAATTCATGTAGAAGCTTTTAATTTAACATATCAATTATTTTTCAGAAAATCTCAATGCAATGTTTATTTTTAAACATTTTCTTAAGAAATTTGTTGTAAACTGATTTTTTCTACAGAAAGTATTTTTTAGGTGTAAAGTAAAAAAAAAATGTAAATATTTGGCATCCTAGAAAAAGGTACCTGCTGGCCAAACTAATGGACTGATAGGAAGACAAACGGCTGAAAAACAAAGACAACTGTAAATTTACGTCACAGTTTTGTGGTCGACTTTTCACTTGAGCCCTTGCTTTTTTACATTTCTAGGTCTACATGATATGTGGAATAATTAAGTGATTTTTTTATGCAAGCACATGCAAACACACACAAACTCTCTTTCTCTTTTTTTCAGCGTGTCTGTGTTAAAGTATCCCAGCGGGAAAACTCAGAAGACCTTTTTACTTCAGGCCTTATAAAAGGCCTGCTAAAAAATTGTTTTGATTCAATTACTGTTCTTATCTAACTGCTAAAGAATGACTCAAAGAAGGCCTCGGCTCTTTGGTATAAAAGATAAGATACACCTTCCACACTCGCTTCTATAAGAAGGAAGTAGCGAAGTTGTAACATTTTTTGTGTTGCTTTTTTGCACAAGCAAAAGCAAATAATTATTTTTTTTATGCCGTCATCATTCTTATCTACCTGCGTAAGAAGCGAGAACGGAAGGTCTACTTCGCAATGACGACGTGTGTAAAAAAGATATGAGTATGGAATGGAGCGAGCAGGCCTTGTACATCCAAAAAAAGAGGTACAGAGGCCTTCTAAAAGGCATCCGTTCTCCTTATTTTTCCCGCAGGGTCATGTGGGTAGCATTCAATCATTTTCATGTGTGATTGCCACTGCCTGTAAGGCGTTACATTGAATTCCCTCAGCCATACGAGAGGAAAAATGACTAGTAACAACGCATTTTCTGTCATGTCATGCAGTATTCTTTATATTTTTCCACGCAAAAAAGTTTTAAATGTAGTGATTTTTTTTAATGTGTGACTTAAATATTCTATGACAGCCTCAATTTGTCAACATTTAAAACATATTGTTGAGAAAAATGAGCAAAGTTGCACAATTTAATTAAAAAAATATATATACAATTATTTTATGAAGAAGGCAAAAGTTTATGTTTTTACTCAACACAGATTTTGATTTAATAGCTTTTTGGCATAATAAAGTAAAACTGTATAAACGCTTTTTAAATTATAAGAATAATTTCAACTAAATATTGCTACATAAATTGCATACTTTTGCAAAGATGCCAGTAATTTCTAATACATTTCAGGAACATAAAACTATATTGTTAGACGTGTGTATAAAAGTTTATTCCAACAAGTGTTTTTTTATAAATTTTTTTTATTTAATTTCTTAAATTGTTTAACCATTAAGTGATTTAGAGTATGAAAGATTTATGTGCCTGATAGGGACAGGTTTTTACAAATAATTGTTAAAATTAATTTATTTCTCCTTTAATGCATAGACAAACGCATAATTTTTGTTCAAATTTCATAAATAAAACGTATATAAAATGTTTTTAATTTTTTAAATAAAGTATTGGCCTTCAGCCAACTTGTAGGCTTTCTTTACAAAATATTGCTTCATATCTTTCCACAATTTGCAAGCTAAAAATATTTTTAAACATGTTTTTTTTATCATAAATGAAGGTTTCCTCCTTGTCCTAAATGATTTCAATTATTCATAAAAACTACCCACAGCAAACTCTTAAAATTGCTTACTTTTTAAGGTTTAATGGAGTTTATACAATTTTATTAATTATTTGCAATTTTAAAGGATCACATATACACACACACGCTGAAAAAATTATTCCCCAGAGTATACAATCTACAGTCAGCGACTTAAGTTTAAACACACAATTAAAATTTCGAGTTTTTGGAAAACTAAAGTTTTTCCGAAGATTTGTGGTATGCAGTTTTGTTTCCCTTCGTTGATAATACAAAATTCAGAAAAAAAATGTTTACCTTATTGAATACATAACGGTAATTTAAAAAAAAAACAAAAAAATAATGAGGAAATAAGTTTAAATACACATTGAAGTTTATCGAATTAATTGCCATTTCTTCCTTTTATGTTCACGTTATTATTACTTTTTTTGATGTCAAATTTATTGTTCATCGTTCAATTGTTGCTGTAAGTTATTTTTTTTTTGATGCCTAATTGTAAAATTTAACGCAGACTATGGGTAAAGGAAAAGAGATATATTTCGGCGTAAGATCTTTCATAAATAAACATTTTTAAGAGGAAAACCCCTATCGATAAATAGAAAAATTGTTGGATTAACTATTTTACAGCGTCCATAACATCGTTAGAAGTAATAAACAAACAGCTTTAATCGAGATCCTAGCTATGACTCCCGAGAAGTGAAGAAAAATCCCAGAGTATGCGCAACCAAAATAGTGGGTGATATCGCTAATTCTTTGAATAAATGTGCTCATCCAGAAACAGTTAAAAACCCATAACGGGAAAGCGGATATAACAGCAGGGTTCCACGGTTAAAACATCTAATAAGTGAGCAAAGAAGAAGGCTTAAAAGGTAAACATTTTTTTCTTAATTTTATTTTATCAACGAAGGGAAACAAAACGGCAAACCCCAAATTTTCGTAAAAACTTTAGTTTTCAAAAATTCGAAATTTTAAGTGTGTATTTAAACTTTAGTCTGTGACTGTATATAATTATAAGCTTTTGCCATTTTTTTTTAATTAGCTCAAAATAAAATTATAAAAATGAAAAAATTAACAGTAAAAATATAATATTATATAAATATAAAGAAGTTTATTTTCTGTTGTAATTATATTATAACAAAAAAAATCAAACATCGAGGGTTGTCTTCAGTTCTTTAATAAAAATGAATGAGAGTAAATTTTGAACCAACTGAACTTTTGTAAGATGGAAGGGGGGGAAATAAATAAAAATAAGCCATTTATTTGCTGTTGCTTTTGACATTAATTATATTTAAAAGAAGTTCACGAAATTATGAAAATCAACTTTCGTTAAAATAATGTTTATATATTATAGCATGCTCATGCATGCTGAAACATGTTGCAACAATTACACTCATTACAAGGGTAGAATGCAAAATAAGCAGTGAAATGCATGAGCAAGCAAAATTATTTAACAAGCTTTCGCTATTGTTTTTGTATAGCTGTTGTTGTAGTTAAAATGTAGTAAAGTTGTGTTTTCTCGTGTTGTGTGTGTGAGTTAATCATTTTTTGTTGGTGTTGTTGTGTAAAAAAGGCCTGATAATGGAAAACTACTGTTGTTTTTTTTTAATGAAAATTAATTCAAGTAAAAATTCTCTTAAGTGTATAGTTGATGTGATACAAATTATTATTTTTTTAACCCTAAAAAAATGTTTTTTATTATTAAGTAAAAGTTTAAATAAGTTGGAAGTTAAATTAAAGCACAAAGTTAAGTGTTAAAAGTAAAAAATACTTTTGTAGGTAAATGGAGAAGTCATTTAAAGTTTGTCAGTTTAAAAAGTAAATAAAAAGATGGTAGAGAGATTAAAAGAGAGAGAAAAACTTTTTTAAGATTGCACTTGCAAAAATCTGTATTCATGATTGCCTTTAACCCTTAAAAGCCATTTTTTATTTTCATAGCATCCTGTTAGAATTCGCCGTTAGGTATATAAATTTTGGTACACACAGAAAAAAATACCAATGTAAAATTAACATGGAAAAATGTTGATTGAGAATCATAGTAAATTTCTGCAAAAGTATGCCCTTTATTTAAATATATCATTATTTCATATTAATTTTAAATGAAAAATTTTAAAATAATCTTTAATCACGTTTATTAAATATTATTCACTGTTAAAAAAATAAAAAAACAAATATTAAAAAATAAATAAATATGGATTCAATATTGAATCCATAAAAACCTGTTTTATATTAAAATCAAAAGTTAATCTTGTTAAATTAACATGCATACATAGTAAAGTATGTTATTTTTTTATTTTCATTCTTAAAATATGTTATAAAAAGAAGACAATTCCGGTATTCTTTTAATTAAAATTATTTAGTTAAATAGTAAATCAAGTTTTCAAAGTAGAATGATGACGAAAACCATATCGGGCCATTCTGCTGATTGATCTGTTAACAAAGGCGACTACAAAATAAGTGAAACATGTGTTACAGGGGTAAGTGTTTTGAATTATTCTTAAATAAATACATATGTTGTCTCTGAAGCTTCTTCACACTGTTATAACACACTCAAACCAATTAAATTCTACATGAAATGCACGTTGTTTCAACTTGAAATAACTTTCATTCAACGTGATTCGGATTGTTATATCAATATAAATGACATTTTGCTCTAAATTTACTGCAATGTTAAATTAACATGAATTATAGTTATTTTAAAAGAAAAAAATGTTGTTCGCAAGTAATTATAAAATCAGTTGAATTAACATGAAAAACGTATGAAGCAAAATCACCACCGAAAAATTTTAAATCAACCTTGTTTTCGACGTTTTTAACTTGATTTTTTCTGTGTGTAAAAACAACAGAATTTTATAGAAGTCTCCAAACTTTGAAAAAGATTTAAAAGAATTCTTTAATTTACATTACAAATTTATTCATTTAAATACATTTGTATTTTTCTCTGTGTATAAAATTCTTTTATTTTTATTTAAACCCACAAATTATTTAATTTTTTATTATACAGAATCCTTTTTTTTTTTTTTTTTTTTTTGCTTTAATTTGTTTAATTACTTTCAGTCTTATTTAAAATATCTTAACAAATTAACTTAATCTTTTTGTTTTGTTTTTAAGCAGAATTCAAATAAAGTGTAGTTTATCTTTGTGTATGTCAGTCTGTTAAAGCTATTTCCTTATTCGTTTTTATGCATGCCAAATACAGAAATTTTTCTTATAACATTTGTTGCTTTATATAATATTTTACTCATAAACATTATGCACATGCCTGACTGCTCATGCATGCTTGCATGCATATGCATGAGCTTATAAATTTCAGCAGAAACAGCATGCGGTAGTGCAATTGTAAAAGCAAGGTTTTGGTGGCAACGTTTAAGTTGAAACAAATAAAAACAGAGAAAATATATATAAAGTGTTGGAAAGAATTGCGTAGCACTTTTTAAGGCAGTTAAACAGCTTGCTGCATTACACAAATTTACTGAAATAAATGAAATATGTACTCATATTTTTATGAAACTTAAATACACTTGACTACCTTTAGGCTGCCATTTATGTATGCATGTATATGAAATGAATGATTTTCGCTATGATACTGATGCCAGGCTAAAAAAGTATTTACATCTTTTTTAAAGTAAAGGCATTTGTTTGCTTTGTTTTTTTTTTGTTTTTTCGAAAGTTCACGCTGCATTGTCAAATGTTTTGCTGAAAGAAAAAAAAAATTTAATTTATTTTTTTTTTGCAAAAAAAAAAAAAGCAAATGGCAGTAAAGTGTCAATGAACAAATGTTTAATTGTTCTTATTGTTAAAGTATTATAAGACTATAAATGTTATTGTGCGGATTGAAAACGTTAAATATAAAAAGAATATGTTTTAAAGTTCAAAAGTCATTCATTAGTTAAAGAAAATTTGTTAAAACTTTTCTAATATTATACAAATTTTCATATTATTCGAATGTGTATTCTAAGTAAAATTACAATCCTCAAAAGCTTTTATACTTTAATAGTTTTATTCCTTCAATATTTTCCAGAAATATGTTGTATGCACTACTATCAGAATTTTTCTTTGTATATTTCTGTTACGAGGCTTACTTTAGCTATCCTTAGGCAAGCAATGAAGTAATTTGTAAAGAAAATTTATACAACTATTAGATACCAGCAGAATGTAATGCATTTTCTGGCCCGCTACGGCCTTCGTCAGCATTCTTTGTATCTTATAACTGGATAGTGCCTATTGCAAATTTTATGTGTTTAACTTAATTATTTTAAAAAATAGAATCTGGGAATTAAATTTAATTCCCACACGATAGTAAAAAAAATACAACAAAAATAAATCTTAAGCTGCCTGGGATTTTTCAAGTAACATTTAAATACTGGAGAATTTTGTTAATAACTTGATCCCACCCAGCACTAATTACCGGATCAAAATTTTATCAGGAAAATTATTTTTGTTGAATAAATAAGTATATTTTGTGAATTTCAGCAAAATCGGTCAATTTGAACA
This sequence comes from Pollenia labialis, assembly GCA_949318255.1. Lineage (NCBI taxonomy): Eukaryota > Metazoa > Arthropoda > Insecta > Diptera > Polleniidae > Pollenia > Pollenia labialis. The sequence goes on from OX439142.1 coordinate 955,511, forward strand.
AAATAATAAAAAAATAAACAACAAAATGTCAAAATATTTTTTAGAAAATTAAAAGAATACCACAATCGTGTTCAGCAGCCTCAATTTAGCTTTGGAAAGATCTTTTCGGAGGGTATGGCAGAAAGTTGAAAAATTGTGAACCAGCTTCTCCCTTAAAAAATCCAGAATTTTTACACGATTTTTTTTTTAAATATACACAGATTAAGGGGGTAATTTTGTTGTTCACGTCACCTTGCGTTGAGGAAATTTTCATATAAAATTTTTTAAATTTTCAAAAATTAAAAAAATTTTATATGAAAATTTTCTCAACGCAAGGTGACGTGAACAACAAAATTACCCCCTAAATTTAACAAGCAAATAACTCTTTTAATCAAAATTCAAAATTTTGATGAAACATTACTCCAAATTTAACCGCCAAATCGTTCAACACAATTAGTCTATACCAAAATAACTACAACAAAACAACTTTAACCTAGTTACATTTTTACAACAACAAAAATATTTTAAACATCCCCAATAAATTTTATTTTATTTAACCTTTATTTATTAAATTTCAATATAATTTATTAAGCTTGAGGTGTTTGTTTTATTTTGAGGGATAATTGTTTTCCAATGGAACTGATATCAAATATAATAGGACAATGCAATAATTGCAGAACCAAAAATTTACAAATCACTTACATGTATTTCTAAAATATCGGAACGTTTGGAAAAGTCGAAAATATTTGACACAAGGACATGTGAAATAGCACATAAGTCATATAGTACAGTTCACTACGACTAAGGGTAAAGTGCATAAGTTAGAAATTTCGAATGTAGCTTATAAAATACCTTGTAAGGGAAATGATAATGGACAATGCAACAAAGTATATGTAGGTACGACAAAGAACAAACTGAAAACTAGAATTTCGGGACACAAATCAAGTCAAAAGTTTTGGGATATTCCATCACAAAAAAACAGCATTAACAGCCCACTGTGCCAGTTTAAATCACTTTCCGGACTTGGAGAATGTATCAGTTTTAAACACAGAAAAAAATTGTAAGCGACGTTAAATGCTAGAAATGTTGCAAATCATTAAAGTACCAGAATTGTTATGAATTAATTTTAAATCGGACACGGAAAATGTAGCACAAAATTATAGACATTTACTGCCGTTAAAAACAAAACAGGAAATTAAAAACAATTTTTAGAATGTAATAGATTATTTATATAAAAATTTTTCTAATTGTAAATTATTTTTTCTATGTGACAATTGTTATTATTTTTTCATTATTTTGTGAACGTTTTTTTAATTCTTTAAATATTTCCCTGACGATGATACATATTGCTGTATCGAAATATTGAAACTAAAAAATAAATGTTATCTAATTTTTTATATAAAAAAGAAAAACCTCAAGCTTAATAAATAATATTGCAATCCAAAATAAAATTACAACTATTTCTACTCCAAAGCTGTTTATAACAATATTAAAGCATATCACTTTTAACCCCGCATCATCCACAAATATCATCCAAAATTCCTAAAACGAGCGATTTTCAAAGCGCGAGCTTGAAAGGTGTAACGCATAAGTGCAAAATTCTACTTTGGCACGTGTTTAAAATTAAAAATATTAAAAAAAAATTGTTTAAATCCATTTGTGCACCCTTTAATACAACTAAAGCTTTTTGTGCTACAAAGCAATAAATGTTTAAAACAAATGTTTATTTATTCCTTTATACAAGAGTTTTCTGGTGTTTTTACTAACCAAAAAATCAAAAACATACAATGGAATATGAAAATTTGGTTTACTTTTTAGCCCCTTTAAAAAGAATGAAACAAAAAAAAAAAATAATATAAAATATTGCTTTTTCCATGAGTGTATGTTTGCATCTGCCTCAGCTGCAGCTTAAAGCGAAATATTGTTTCAAACGTTGCATATTTGAAGGCTAAAAAAGAATTGTTTTTTTCAAAAATTTACTTTTTTGCTTTTAAGATAGAAAACCCATCTATTCTTTATATGAAAATAGTTACAGACAAAGGTGATGCTTAATTTGTGTGTGTGGTTGTGCGTATTTTTAATAAATTTTAAATCCACAAGGCAAAAGTTGCACTTTTAGTATCTTCTGTTATTTTGGTTTTTATTATTTTACCTTTGAGAAAAGTTTTCTTATTCATTTACGTACAATCGTAACAAGAAACAAACAAAAAAGGAAAACCTTTTGCAAATATTTCGTAATTAAGTTGAAATTAGTAAAAAGTCAAGGGGGTAGACTTAAAGGGGTTTTAGGTTCAGAATAATTAAGTAGGAACTAGTAAAAATGCACGCTGGTTGACTAAAAAAGGATTTTTTTTAAGTTCAGACTAAAGTGTGCAGTAAAGTCTATTAGTCTGTGCTGTAGTTCTTAGTCAAATCTTTGGTCTACTCTGTAGTCTAGTCTATCATCTCTTCTGTAGTGGTATCATTAGTCAAGTTTCATATTTAGTCTATAATTGTGTAGAGTCAGTAGTCAAGTTTTTAGTTTGGTTCGTAGTCTAGTCTGTGATCTTCTCAGTAGTCTCGACTTCGGTCAAGTCTGTTATTAAGTCTGTAGTCTAGACTTTAGCCAGTATTGTTGTCTGATTTTAGTTCAATCTTATGTAAAGTCAAGTCCTTAGTCTAGACCTAAGTTAAGTCTGCAGACAGGTCTTTAGTTTGATCCGCTATCTAGAATATACTAATAGACTAGACTTCTGTCTAGAGTCTTGCTTGTGAAGTGTTTCTATTCTAATTTAAAGTATAGTCTCTAGATTAGTCTAAATTTCAATATATGCTATTGTACCCTGGTTTTTACCATAATGCGGAGTGCAGACAACAGTGTAGTTTTAAATGGGTTCAGTAATTGAGTGTTTAAGCTTGACTGCAGTTTGATTTGTACTCTGTAGTGAAGTACTTTATAGTAAAGTCATTATTGTAGTCCGCAGTTTAAATCTAATCATTTCCTGTAGTTCAGTTTTAAATGAATTTAAAGTTTTTCAAAGTCTGTTTTTTTCGATATGATTTTTTATCTTTTATTTTCCTGGTTTATTTATTAATTTTTAAGTTTTTAAAAAATTTCAAAAACTTTTTTTAATGCCATTGAAGTAGAAACGAAAAATAGATATTTTGATATTTTAATTTTGTTTTAACTTGCTTGGAATTTGTGTTTGTGGTGAAAATCTTTTGATTTTGGCCAGCAAAAAAAAGGAAAAACTTTTATTTATAGTTTACGGGGTTTCTTTGTGCACAAAATATTGTTTGATTGTAAAACAATTTATTTAGTATGGTGTAAATGAAATATATTTTGACTAATATCACTGTGCTCGAATTTGGCACTTGTATTCTGACAAGCGGCCCCGGGGGGGTAAACCGTTTTATTAGGCTAGCTCTTGTTTTTGGGAGGTACCTTTATTTTGAAAATGGAGGAGGGTGCACATCATACATTTGCTTACCTCAAAAACGATTTAGTTTATTGAATAAACTAAAATTTTTTTTAATGTGCGCAGTCTTTTGTGAAATAAAATTTCTTTTTGTGGCAAAAACATAATATTTTTTAATAAAATTTCGAAATTTTTGTTTTTAAAACGGCATAAAAAAATTGCAAAACATAGCTTTTAGCGGAATTTTGGTTTTTTTTTTAGTTTTTGAGTTACGCTAATACAGGGTGGCCCAAAATTAAGAAAGGGGGTTGAATTCGTTTTTACTTTTTATTTAAGATATAAATATTAATTTTTTTTGAGTTATAAAAAAGAATATCTCGCTAGTGGTGGCCATTTTGTGCTTCGCAAATTCGTGCTCTTTCCAACACATTTTCCATACCGTGTCCATTTTCAAAAATATAAGGACCAATTATTCTTACCGCACCAAACCGTACACTTAGGTGGGTGTAATTCTCGCCGTTGAACTACTCTCGGATTTTCCGTATCACATATCCTGCAGTTTTGCTTCTCAACGAACCCACTTAATTGGAAATGGGCTTCGTCGCTCATAATTAAATTATGAATAAAATTATGATTTAATAAAGCTCAACAATTTGGGCAAGTTTCTCAATTGAGTACCGCTCCATTTTAAATTCCACCTGTTTATGTTGTGCAACCTCCAAAATTTTCGAAATAACTGTATGTTATAACTTTATTGAAAACAAGAGCTAACCTAGAAAAAGAGTTAGCACCACTGAATTCAGCATACTCGAATAAGGTAACTAGCACAGTATTATTTAAAAAAAAATTTTTGAAAGTCGGAAAAGTTTTTAATTAAATTCAGGTCTTGAAATTTAAAATTTCTATAAAATACAACCTGCTGACATTTTTTAGTTAAATTTTTTTCTATGTACGTATTATTTGTGTTTTTTTTTAAGTCATTTAGCCCATATTTCCTTTTTTTATTTATCTTTATTTGATATCCTTCGTAGATGTCTTTATATCCCATAAAATTTCCATTTTATTTTCTAAATTATTGCTAAAATATTTATTTAATGTTTTCTTATGTGTATTCAAATGGTATTTGCCTTGTATATTGTTTGGAAATCAAAAAAGAAAAAGATCTTAAGAGTTGTCTTCACAAGTCGATACAAAGAACAAGCGAAGCAAGACAAGCATGAATTTCCAAGATATTTAGATACACAATGTATCTTAAGCATGACGACTTCATGTGTGTTGGCTTGTTTGTAAATGGATTTACAGATTGATTTTTTATATAAAAATCAATGTTAAAAGCTTGCCAGATAAAACAGCCTAAATGTGTTTACTTTTGTTAAAATTTCTTTGAATGGAATTTTGTATGCGTTAAATTTGCATAAATAGTAGTTATAAGACACCTTTTGGATGATTTTTTAATATATGCAAAAAGTGTATCAAAAAGGCATAAAAATTTATAAAATAAAAAATAAAGAATAAAAATCTACTTTAAATTTTAGAACTTTAAACTTGAACTTTTAAAATTATTGAAAAAGGTGATCCATTATTTTGGTAAAAGTGCAGGTTATAGTATACTTTTATAGTTTTGTCTGTAATTTAGTCTATATTTTAGTCATTTTAGTTTTTAGCTAAGTCTTAAGTTTCGTAAATAGTTTTATTTTTAGTGTTTTGTTAAATTTTCATCAAAAGTATGGTTAATAGTTTTGGCTTAAGCTCGTCTTTACTATTTTCTTTGCTCTCGTCAATAGCCTTATCTCTTGTCTAGTCTTATCTAAAGTCTCGTCAATAGTCCTGGCAATAGTCTCGTCTATAGTCTATTATATAGTAATGTCTAGATTCTCGTTTTAGTGATCGTCTATAGTCTCAATAAAAGCTTCTGCTATAGCAACTTATTTTGGTAGTTTATAGATAAGTATTTATTTTCGTTTTTATTTTAGTTTAAAGTTAAAATTTCGTCAAAATTACAGTTAATAGTCACGTCTTTACTCTCGCTTTTGTTATTGCTTTCGTTTATAGTCTCCTTTCTAGTATGGTTTAGTCTATAGTCTCGTCGATAGTCAATTATATAGTATCATCTATTGTCCCGTCCATAGTCTCGTTTATAATCTTGTCTAAAGTCAAAGTATTGTATCGCCTGTAGTCTCGCGTATATTCTTGTCTATAGTTTCAGCTATAAACTCATTTAAAGTTACGCCTATAGACTTTACTAAAGTATTTTTTTTAATCTCATCTCTAGTCTCGCTTTAGACCTCTTTATGCTCATCTTAACAGTTTCGTGTTAAGTCTTGTCTATAATTTCTTGTCTTATCTTGTCTAAAGTCTAGTCTGTTATCTTGTTTTTAAGATTATCTGTAGTCTAGTTGTTTAAAGAAACCATTTTCAATATTTCATATCGTTTTTTATTGTTATTTTTTTGTTTTTCTAAGAAACTTATACAAACTTAATTTATAGTTAAATATGTATATAATGAATTTTTTAGTTTACTTAAACAAACTAGATACTTTTTATATGTTAACATTTTTATTACTTTATAAACAATCATTTCTATCCTACAAGGATCACATAATGGCACAATTATTTTAAATTTTTATTTTATTTACAAAAAAAAACTGGCATTACAAAAATTCTTTTTTAAATTACAAACACAAAAAAAAAGAAAAAAATTATTTATTTTTAAACCATTTAATGATCAGTTAAAATTTTCTTGTTTTTCGTAACAAAAAAAATAAGGAACTTAATTATAAAAACATTAAATTATGACATGAATCTTCTTCCAAAGTCTATTCTACTCATTTAATGACCATCGGTGAAGAGGCTGGCCTATAGCTACGGCGACTGCCATTCGTATAGAGGCTTGTGGTGGTCAGTGTATTTCGTTGCTGCTTGTAGCGATAGCCCGTAATCATTTCTCGTATTGTCTTGCGGTATTTGTCCGATAGGACGCAGTATAAGAAAAAATTTGCTGCCGCATTTGTGGCTGCCAAGAAATTGAATATATTGCCAAAGATGGACTGTAAATGAGATTCGATTTCGATTTGACTGGAGACAATCAAATAAACTGCCCACGGTAATTGGCAAACGATAAATAGTAAGACGACAGCAATTAAGGTGATTGTGACACGATTCTCTTGGGAGACTGAGGAGGTGGTAGATTTGCGCTTAAAGAGAAGAGAAAAGAAAAACAATTTATCAGGTTATTACTTATTTTATGCAGAGCAAGTGCATGAAAGTTTAAGGAAATTGCAACATATTTAAACAAATAAACTTTAATGTTAAAGCTTTATTGAGAAAACTTTTGATAAGATTAAGATTATCAAAAGTTAAAATTACACATATTTAATCCTGTTACACTTGCAGTGTTGCCAAAACTTGGTGACCACAATGGCTAAATTTACGGAAAAAATGGCTAAAAATGTGCTAAAAAATGGCTTAAAGCTTTTTTAAAAAAACACATTAAAATTCAATAAAAAACAAAAATAATTAATTTAAAGTTGTTTAAGATGAAATTGTAAGTTAAGTTTGTTAAATACGAATAAACGTAAATTAATATTTTGATAGATATTTAAAAAATTAAATCATCCATAAATTCGATGTCGTTATTATTCATCTCATAGGAACACGACAACATTTAGTCAACCTTTTGAGTCGATAAAAAACAAGTAAGAAAGTGTAGTCGGTCAACACTGACCACATTAGAACCAATGTACCAAATTTTAACAAATAATCTCCAAAATTGCGACCTGTACTTTGCGCACAAGGTTTGCATGGACAGCCAGTCAGACAGCCGGACAAACATCGTTAATTCGACTCAGTAAGTGATTCTTAGTCAATCGGTATACTTAAAGGTGGGCCTAAACCCTAGAACCCTCTCCACTATTGTGGTGGGGAATAAATATTTTATTGTTATGGTAAAAATAATTACCCTTTTGATAAAATCGAATTAACGGTTTCTAAATGTAACATATTTCTCAAATTACTTTAAACGATGTTAACTTGGCTAAATACACTCTCTACTTCAGCATTAGACCATGGAAGTGAGATCAACTGTATAGTCAATTCTGAAATTTCCAAAAAAAAGAAACACCGATGTTTGTGTTTATCCATTTTATAAATTTAATATTGGAATACCGTTTCTTTATTTTGAAAGATGTTTCATTAACATCGTTTATAGCCATTTTCAACATTTATAAAAGTTGTGATTTAAATTAAAGGCGTTTTAATTGTTAAAAATGTTTATTTTTCTTTTATAAATTTGTATAATAAAATAAAAATTATTATTTTAAAAGAAAAACGGCAAACAAATTTTATGGCTAAACAAGTTGATAAATAGCTAAAAAAAAATGGCTAATGGCTAAACTCGTTTTTTAATGGCTAAAGAGGGTGAAAAATGGCTAAATCTAGCCACTAAATGGCTAAATTGACAACACTGTACAGTGTACACCTGTAAGTAGCTTCGAACAAAAGGTCCAATTAAAACACAAATAAATTTTAATTTAGAAAATCGTTTTTCTTTCATGAGTTGATTTGCAGAAATTTATTTAAAAAAAGCATGTTAATAGCTCTTAATAAAAGCTATTTGAAAGTATTTTTAAAGAATCTTTCAATAAAAACTATTTTTAAATATGTATGTATCCTTCTTAAATAATGTATTTTTATATCTTCTCAAAAGTTTTCATAAAAATTTCCTTAAATACTTTTCATAAAGGCTTCATTTAAGCTTTTTTAAAGAACTTGAAATTGAAGTTTTAAAAAAGCTCTTTTTAAAGCTTTTACTCAAGTTTTTTATAGCACGTTTTTTAAATCATTCCATATAAAAGTTATTTTCAAAGCTGTTCAAAAAACTTGCTTAAATTATTTACATAAAATAATTTTTGAAAGCTTTTAAAAAAATGTTTTACAAAATCTTTCCTACCTTCGGTCTTCTTATACTATTAGCGTTCGTCATCTCTCCTCGAATGGTAGTGGAACGTCTTACCAGCATAATTAAAAAACAATTAAATGTCACTAACACACATAACGGTATTAGCACAAATGCACACAAAGTAACAAAATACCAAACATTTATATAAAAATCATCATCTCCCAAAGCGGTCGGTTGATGATTATAATAAGTTACCTGCAAGACATAAACATTCTAAATATTCTCTCTCTCGTAACTTCTAATCAATAAAATCATACATTTTCACAAAATTCAGTAACATTTAAGAAAATTTCATCCACCATTTGTGTGTCAGTATCATTTTTCCAGGCATTCATATTCATTTGCTTCAATAGAGGGCCAACCGCAGGTGGAACTGTCGATGATAACGGTGGTAGAGATGATGGTGATGTTGGTATAGCCTTTGGCATCAACAACCCGGAGGTATCTTCATGCATATCAAATGCTGTTGTAGCCATTAATAAAGCTTTGCTCTCCAAAGGATGCTGTGTTTCGGTTGACTCCATCACTAGAGCTGCAGCTGACAACAACGATAGCGGCGGCGACGACGAGGATGAAGACAATGCCAGCGTTATGGGTAAATGTGAAGGAATGTTTGCTAAAGTTCTGGATGTCAATGCTTAAAAAGATGGATAGATAGTAAGGATTTGTATTTATTGCTGACATTTCAATGGATATAAAAAGAAAAATGTGTTTGCTTTGTTGTTGCAAAAAATAATTTGTCGAATATTGTGCTAGACTTGAATGGTCATAGAGCAAAACATAAATTCCAGTGATGAGATCTCAAAGGATATCGAAATTTGTGAGGAAAAGAAAAATGCGTAATGATTGTAGTGCAAAATACTATTGCTAAAAAAAAATTTAAGTGTAAAAGATAGTTTATTTTTATTTATTTTATTAAAAGCTTTAAAAAATTATTGCATTTTTTAAAGCTAAGGTTAAAGTTTACGATAAGCTTTATGTGATAAAGTCTTAAAAATGCTCTTTTATTATATATAATTAGTAAAAGCTTTTTGAAAAAACTGAGTCAAAGTTTTGTACAAGCTTTATATTACAAAGCATTAGAAAGCTTCAGTAAAAACTTTTTGAAAAAGCTCCAATGAAAATGTAAGCTTTAATGATATATAAAGTATATATATATATAAAGTTAAAAAAATAGTTTAAAAAAACTTTTAACATTTTAAACTTAAAAAGCTTTAATAATACCTACCATCGTGGTTTTGTTTCATATTTATATCCTCACTTCTCCTTCTCCTATACTTCACACTGTCTCCGTTCTCTTCACCAACTATTCGATTTAACTGGGATAATCTTTTTAAAACATTCATATCATTTGATAAAACAAATTCCTGATCATTTCGTTCGCCGCTGCCCTCGTCAATAAATTCTACAAGTTTTTCTACAACTTTTAAGGGAATTTCTTGTTGCTGCCCATGCTGCTGATGCTTTTGTTGCTGCTGTTGTTGCTGTAATTGTTGTTGATACTTTTTTTGCTGCTGTATCGCATAAGCCTTGGCAACAGTTTGATTACAAGGCTGCCCAATATTATCCATCATACGATACTCAATATTGTACTGATGCTCAAAGGCTGTTGAAATTGTGGATAATAAACAAAAGAGAGTCACACCTAAAAATTGGGCAAAAAAATAGAAAAAAAGTGTTGGCAACGGAAAAGAAATAAAAAAGGCAACCAACAAGCAACAGCAAAAATAAATGTAAATGTAACAATTAATGTTTACAAAGATTACAAATTGGAGCAACGCCTAAAACTATACAGTAGTATCATAGAATCATACGCACATACATAACCTACATTTCACTCAAACGCACACATTACAAAAGAGGACATTTTTGTTATCAAGAAATCTTTTAAAAAGAGTTTGTAAAAATTTTTAAAAATTATTGAAAATTTAACACAAAAGAGAATTTTCATAAAAAGCTTTGTAATAACTTTTAAGAAAAGTTAGAAAAGTTTAACTTTGGAAAGTTTTGCAAATATTTTTGAGAAAACTTTCAAAAAATGTTTCTCTCAAAAACGTTTTTCAAGCTTTTAAACAAAAACCCTCTTAAGAAGGTTTACATTAAAAATTTTTTTTGTTTTTTTGAGAATCCTTTGAAAACCTTTTTTATTTTTACTTTACAATTTATTTTGTTATAAAAGCTTTAAATACAGTTTTATATAACAGCTTAAAGTTTAAAATATTTAATAAATGTACTTCTACTTGTGCAGATATACTTAACAACCAATCTGTATGACTTTTTTCTAAATTTGTTGTTTTTTAACATAAAAACCCCCTTCAGGCCTTTTATGTTTGAATTGTTATCGATGATATTATTGCTTTTGTTTGTTGGTGTTGCTGTTTGCGACTTACCTGCAATAACTTTCTTGGCCAATGATTCGGTGCAAAAAGTCTGTCGTTTCAATGGATAACGAATGGCTATAAATCGTTCGATTGTAAAACACACAGCGATATAAATTGAAATGTAGGCTATAAGTGGCCCCAAAACAAAATATCAACATTCGATATGAGTATCCACATCCGCATCATCGTCAACATCATCATTGTCGTCATCATCGATAGTTTGAATACAATTTCAGTCATTCCAAACAATAGAGCACAAGGTGTTTGTGTATATTTTTCAGCGAACAGCATGCAACATCCCCAATAACACGATGTAGAAAAGAGAAAACCATGCCGCAATAAAAAAACCGGAATAAATAAAACCATAAAAATCTTTTTTTATTATATATCTTAATACTTTTTTTTCTTCTGCTCAGTGCAAAGAAATTAAGGATACATATATAAATTGGTTTTGGTTCTCATACTTACAACAGGCATCACACAGCCACACGACCACCCCGTAACAAATCCAATAGATTTTACAATAAAGATGCACGTAGTGATAATGTTGCAACGATAACAACAAAGCCATGGTCAAATAAATAATGTCCGTTATAGCCAAAGCCGTTAAATATATATTTGTGGTACATCTCATGCGTCTTCTAAGGTAGATGGAAGATGAAAGAAGAGAAGCAGATTTAAAACAAGAAAATCATATATTTATTGTTCGGCAAAGACAACAAGAGAATGTTAATTTGAAGTTTTTATCTGTTTTTTTTTTAATTTTTTACAATTTCCCATACTTAATGTGTCATTGGCAGATTAAAACCAGAATTACATTTCATTTCAATTTCAAAGTTTGTATTCGAAAACAAACTGCTAAAACATGTTTATTCCGGTAATGGTTTTCTATTACTATTTATTTATTTTATAACTCAATTACTTTTTATATCAAAATAGTTTTTGGAAAACGATTTTTGAACGCATGAATAAAAGGAAAAAACAGCAATTTTCAGAAATATTAGGTACGTTCACAAAGAAGTGGTAAAATAAAAATATTTATAATACTGACTATCCATTGTTTTATGCATAGAAAGCTTAAAACATTTAATAAAATACCTTCAAAAAGATTTATATGAACTTTCTATTATAAACACATTTTTTCAATTAAACTTTAATTCAAGAGATAAACCTTTCTCTAAATCAAAAACTTTAACAAAGTTTTTTTCAAAAAGCTGTTGGAAAGCTTAAGAAACATAAATAAATGTTTAAGCATTCTTGAAAACGCTTCTTTCTTTGAAAAATTTGTTTTACCATTTTATTTACATTAAAGCTTCTCAGAAAGCTTTAACAACTTGAAAAAATGTAAACTCATATTAACAAGAACTCTTTTTTATCAAAAAGCTTATAAAAGCCTTTTAAAGAAAGCTTTCATAAAGTATTTTCAAGAAAATTCTAGAAAGCGTTAATAATGTGTTTCAAATAGCTTTAATAAGATGTTTTTCGAACTGCTTTTTAAAAACAGCTTTGAAGGAAACTTTTTTAAAGCAATAAAGATTTCTTAAAAGCTTTTTCGATATCTTAAAAAAATTCAAAAAGGCCTCAAAAATCATAAAACAGCTTTAAAAACATTTTTAGAAGGTAATAACAAAGCTTTTTTAAGAAAACTTAAAAAGGTGTTTTAAGGAAAACTTTAGGAAGGCTTTTTTAAGAAAACTAAAAAAACCTTTTTCAAGAAAGCTTTTTTTCAATAAATTCTAAATGTTTTCATTGAATGTTTTTCATTTAACATTTAAACATCAACGAAAGAAATCAAATTTGCTTTTGTTTTCGGTATAAATACAGGCAGTGTTTCCACGTTTTAACACTTCTTTTATTTCATAAGTCTTTAATTGTCTGTTTCGCTTCTCTCCAATCAGTAAACCTCCCTAATAATAATGTTATTACTTTGATATCCTTTTAAATTGCCAATACCAACAGTAACATTACGATTTTCAAGAGTCGATGCCAACGAAAAATATCAAAGTGAAAACTAAAAAATAAAGATTGCTTAAAGCAACAAAAAAAAATATATTAAATTATAGTTAATATTTAGCAAAAAAAAAATAATGAAGCTAATTTTATACACAATTCCTATTTTACTTTTTCCCCTATTTTTTCTTTAACTACTCTTTGCTTATAAAAAATTCCCTTTTGTTTCACTTTCCATAAAGTCTTCCATTAAAACTGAAAAATTCAATTCAACATCATACACCTTTTGCAAAAACAAATATCGGATGACCATCATTTTATATTGTTCCTACATGTCCTTTTCATTTGGTTCAATAGAATTCATTAAAAATCTTCTTTTTTTATATGACGTCAAATAACTACTTGGAAATATTGAATATATAACAGAGGACCAAATTGAATAAAGCGGTTTTTTACGTAACAAGCGAAAAGTTAAACTAAAAAAAACATATGCTATAAACTCTTTAAAAGTGGCAGCATTTAGGATGTTCAACATATTTGATAACAAAAACAAGACTGTAGACCAAATTGTAAAAAGGTATAGGTTGGTCTTAACTATAGAGAAGCCTATTAACTAAACTAAAAACCAGACTATAGACCAGAATTTCAAACCACACATTACACCAGACCAAAGATCGAAGAAAAAGACTATGGGCCAGGCTAAAAATTAGATTATAAACCAGAATATAGGAAAAAAAACTGTAAAACAGACTATAGATCATAATAAAGACCAGATTTTAGATCTGACTAAAGACCAGATTTAAGACCAGAAAATAGACAAGACTAAACTAGATTATATATCAAACTAAAGATATGACCATAGACCAGACTTAAGATTATGGCGAAAACCAGACTACAGATAAGACTATAGACTAAGCTGTAGAAAAATACTAAACTGTAGAACAGCCTCATAATATAAACCAGATTGTAGACCAGATTTTAGAACAGCCTCAAGAATATAGGCTTAACTATAGACCAGATTATAAACCAGACTTAAATCAAAAATAAGCCACATTATAGATCTTAGCAATGACCAATCTAGAAACCAGACAAAATATATGATAAACTATGCTAGATAAGAATATAGAACAGACTATAGACCACACTTAAGACTAGCCTAAAAGCCAGACTATAGACAAGTCTAAAGACCAGGTCACAAACTAGTCTATTCACCAGGCTTTAGGCAAAAATGTACACTAATCTATAGACAAAACTATAAAACTGTCTATAGACTAGACTAGAAATGAAACATTTGACCAGACTTTATGTTGCACTATAATACAAAATAAAGGCCAGTAAAATAAAACCTTGAAATTTAATGCAGAGTTGGCTTTATCCTACACCTTATCTTGGAAAAGCTCCTTAGCCAACGCTTTGCTCTTTCTTATTTATTACTTGAGATAAAAAATTATACAACCACAACAACCACTTCATAAAGATATACAACATGCAACATTTCCAAATTTCGACATACAAGAACTTACCTTGTCAAAACATAAATGCTTACAGAATTCCCCAAGAGACCAATAACAAAAACACATGGCACCAATATCCGCTGCACCACATGACGCACTTCCGCAACATCGTGATCTGTAAACGACATAATGGTTGAATGACTCTCGCTGTAGCAAAAACGGGATCCTACAGTTCTTTTGTTGGTGGTTGCTGCTACAGTTGCTTACAAACTCACACACACATTCAACAGTTATTTGTATCTTTATGTGATTGTGTGTGTGTGCGTATTTAGAATTGGGGTGTTTTGTGGATTTCCTGCCGCTTTTTTTCTCCCCCTCCTCGTTTTTAGTTTAAATTTTTAAAAATTCTTGTGGTTTTAGTTTTTATTATTATTGTTACTCTTGTGATGCTTGCTTGTATTCCTTGTGTGCTAATCGAATATTGCTATTGATAAAATGCAGGAAGAAAGAGCCGCAGAATTTTTTAGTTTTTTTTTACACTGCAGGTTTTTAGAAATTTTTTGTTATGATTTTCTATTTCAGTTTTATTATTTTGTTATTTTTTGGAAGATTTTCTTTTGTTTTACAATTTCAATTATATTTTTTCTATTATTTTAATACTTTTATTAAATGGTTGTGCATAAAATTTAATTTCTGCCATAAAAGCATTGCATTCGTACGTCAATATTGTGTTGAAAGAACTTTTTCAAAAGACATTTCCATTTCATTTGAATTTTGGGTGTGTTGCTGGAAATAGATAAAGAATAAAAAAATTATTTTTAAAAACATTTTCATTGTTTCTTTTAGATTTGTAGAGATTAAAAAGTTAATTACTTTCATACACTTTTAGGTAATAAAATATATCTCTGTTTATATTGTTCAAAATAATTTTGTTAACTATTGTAATGTAAACAAATTGTTAATTTTTTGAGAATCACAAATTTATTATTTTTAATTGTATTTTTGAAAGGTGTGTTTATTAAAAAACTTAAATTTCCAGAATTTCAGAGAATTTTTGGTAAAGTAAAATGGCATTATCGTTTTGCTTTATTTATTCGAAATTGAAAACTACTAAACATCTTTAATACTTAAATTTATAAAATCAAAAATTTATTTATATTAGAAAAGAAAAAATCATCAAAAACTTAAATTTACAAAGTTTGACAAAATAAAAACCAAATCATGCACAAAACTGCAAAACAAACTTTAGGCAAGATTGTAGAACAGATCGTTTAATCTTGAAATGGACTTATATAAAGACCAGCCTAAAGATTAGACTATAGATAGGCCAGAATATAGACCAGAGTATAAATAAAACTATAAACCAGACCATAGACGAAATGTAATATTATTTAACTGACCATAGACCAGAATATAGATCAGATTATAGACCGGAGTATATACCGGACTATAGGCTAGACTTCAGATCAATCTACACGAGGAGAAAACACACATTTCGACATGTACACCTCCAACAAAACTTTTAATAAACTTATTATGTTTTCCTGCAACCATGTTAGTGTAAAATCCCACGTCTATCAAGAAGCCAATCCTTTGTTATGGTTGCTTTCGAATATGTTATGGTTAATAATATCAACCATAATGTTTTAAGAAACTACATAAGAACTCAATTAGCCGGGAGTAACAGTAACGTTGCAAATCAGCTGATTCATTTTGTTGTATGTAAACCAATTAGAACGATTAAAGTTAGCAGTAAGATGTTACGTCTCAATCTGTGAGAAATAGATTGGTCTTAATTTTTTACGGTAAGGTTACTGTTACTGTTACTGTTACTCCCGGCTTTCTTGAGGGTTACACGATCAAGTTATGCCTATCAAGTGTTAATACACTCACACTTTTTTACCAATACAATCATACTTTTAAAAATTGAAACGAACTTGCCTTTAAAATTCTCGTTCCAGTGAGTGTTTCAATTTACGTTCAAGAAAACAGCTGATTTCAAGGCTAGTGAGCAAATTTTTCGTTTGTCTTTATAGATTGTTTTCTTTACGACATCTTGAAAATAAATTGCTCAAAAACTTTAATAGAACTTTAAATTTTGGGAAATTTTTACAAACAGTATATGTAAATACTATCAAGAAAAACTTGAGCGTGTAACTGAGCCTTAAGAAGAAGTAAAATAATAACTAACGGCATAATTGCAATATTTAGTTGTTACTTAAAATATCAGATAGTGAGAGCAAACAAAACAGTAGTTTTAAAGAATGCAATCACTTTTAAACATACTTACTTTAAAGAATGTAATCATCCTGCAATCATACTACAAAGATAAACAAATTATTGCTTTTATAAACTAAACCATGTTTGGAGGCAACCATAGTATGGTTATGACCACTTAATAGAGAACTAATTGAACCATGGTATGGTTGTCGGTGATAATTTAGTATGAAATATTTAAAAAAAAATCTTTAAAAATGGTTTAGTGGTAGTTGGCCATAAAATTGTGGGTAAATAGAAACGGAGAAGTTCAATTTTCTTTGCACAGTTTGTTTTCTGGATACGGTGGTTTTAAACGATATTTACACAAGTACCGACTAGATGATTCTCCTAAACTCACTTACTGTCTGAATATAGCGAAAGATACTTTACACGTTATGTTCCTTCCTGTTTAATGATGGCCGATAAAAGGCAAAACAGACAGTCGTCCACTTAAAGTATCGTTGCTGTAATACGTCCTGGGATGAAACATGATGAAATAAAGAAAAAATTAAGCCGACATGCCGGAGAGTTTAAAAACAAAATTCGCGGGAAAAAAAATTTAAAGAAGAGAATTGAATAAAATTATTCTCGAGGGTAGAATTTTTTCCTACCCTGGTTCGAGCACCAGGTTTTATTTTACCACATCGATTTAAACGACGATGTAAGTGAATCCATTTCAAGATTTTTTTTCCTCAAAATGTAGCGATTTTTTATTAATTCCATCTGGCAACTATGATGATAGATTTAGCAGGTTGTTTGGAAAACAAAGCCGGAAAAATTCTGATATACTGATATTTACCCATCAGGAATATTAAGTAGGACTCCCACCTGTCTAATGACAAAAAGACCAGACTTTTGCCCTAACCATAAACAACCCAATAAAAATTTTTATCATTTTGCGAAGCACAAATGGTACATTTAAAAAAATAAGCGCAAAATTATGCGCTACGCAATAAGACATACAGAAATGCAGTAAAGTAAGTGAAAGAACTCTTAATAATTTTTATAAAAATAATAAAATTTCAAGTGCTACGGCATTCCCTTACACGAAGCAGGTTTGTAAGGGAGAATAATAAAAAATAACTGTATCAAAACATTCAGTGTGTAAAGCTGTTCATTACATCCAACAATTTTTATAAGCGCTGAATAATGCGCTTTATGTGTCAAAAATGTATTGCTTCAAAGTGGGAACTCGCTATATAAAATTCATATCTTCCGTAAGCGCAATCGTAAGCGAAACTCTTGCATTTCTCCCTTACAAACCTGCTTCGCTCGAAGCACAATTTTTTATTGGGAAGACTAAAGTTCGGAGAATAGACTTAACTACAATCCCGACTATTTATTGACCAAGTTATAGATCTATTTATACTACTAACCAGGAAGAAAATCAAGTTTAGTACCAACATATTTCATACACAGTATAATTAAGTTTTTATTTATGTTTTTATCGACTCGCCTTCACTTAATCTAATAAATTATTATACAAAAACATTAATTATTCTATTTTGCTTAAAAAATCAAAAAAACTGTATTTTAATATAAACAAATGAGAAAAACAACTAAACAATTTAAATTTATCCAAAAAATCTAATGAGTGCACATGTTTTTTCTAGCCGGTTGTTTAATTTTATTTTTAAACAAATCGACGTTTTAATAATCTAAACAAAATTTAGCTGCCAACTTATAAAAATAAAGTTAATTTATTATTAATTTATTTGAAAATAAAAAAAAACGATAAAAATGGTTAAACGTGGGTCAAGAGTTGAAAGATTAAAACAATAAAATATTTTGTGCTTTACAATGTTTTTTTTATGGGAATAATGTTATTTATCTATATTTACAAAAATTTTAATTATTTTTAACGTATAATTTCAACAAGTTGAATTAGGATTAATTAGTACTATAACTGCCATTAACCATATGTTTTTGTCAGTTATACTGATAGTAAATTATAACTGAACTTGGGGAAATTGGCCGTTAATTGTTTTTTTTTTTTTTTTAATTTATTGACTTTTTATTTATGTACAATGTTAAAAACAATGTTTACATATTAAATATTATAAAACTAATTAATTTTTTCTAAAAAAAAATATTAATTTAACGTGTTGAAAAATTTATTCATGTTTTTATAGTTTTAATAGAAATTGAGGAAGTGATTAACATATTAAAAATAATTTTGTATTATTATAGCAAATTTTACATTTTTTGTAAATAAAATGTTACAAATACAATTAAAAATTATAGTGTTCGTTTTGACAAGGATGTGTTATTAGAGAGGTGCACATTAAAAATATTTTATTTTATATTGATACATTTCTTTTGTGGTTGACAAAACAGTTTTAGAGTACACTTTAACTTAGATCAATAAATGTTGTTCTGTTGAGTTTCAAAATGACTTTCTATGATTTTGATGTGTTGACAAAAGACAAATAATTTTTTGAAGAATAAATCTACTCCATAGTTGACTAAAGTGTATAAGTCTGTCCTTTAGTCTAGTCTATAACCTAAACAATATTTATATCTATGTATGTTCTAAGCATGCTACAGTCTAGTCGACAGTAATGACTGACTCTTGACTTTAATCTAGTCTTAAGTTAAGTCTATAATCTAAACACCATGCAAATAATAGGACAAGTCCAAACGCGCGTGTAAAATGTAGCCCACAAGGGTCTAGGACTATTCCATAAGTAACCCAAACGTATGGAAAAACATGGTCTATTTAACATTACGATGTCCTAGGGTAGGACCATATAGCCCAGCTTTGGATTACAAAGGAGTAGTCTTAAAACTACTCCATTGTATAGACAAGAGGATTAGTTTTAACTTCGTTTGAAAGCGAAAACATGTCGTTAAAAACGTAGGCATGTCGTCCCACTACAAACTCCTTTTTAACAATGACATGGTCCAGGAACTAGTCCATTTAATCAAAATGGATCAAGTAGTCCAATATTATTTGCAGAGATAGTAAAGACTATAATGTAGTCTCTCGTGTTGTTAAGTAGTGAACTGTGGTCTTATCTACTTTTGTGTATTATTACATATTGCTTAGAGTTTGGTCTAACCTTTAGTCTGATATTGAAATCATTGTTTTAATAGCATTTATAATCTTCACATCGTATAACTTTCTTCATTCTCCTTAATTATTTACTTTTTCTAGTTTCTCTTTTTAAATTACAATAATTATGATACATTTTTTATTGTTATTTACAAAACAAATGTTTTTTGTTATAGATATTAAATGTATATGTCAGAAAATAGAACAATTATATATAAACATATACGCACAAACATACATACACTTTTATTATTTGTTGAGGTTGTCTAAGAAAATGGAGGAAAGAAGATTATAGTCTCTAAAAGAGACAAGAAAGGTTCAACAAAAAACAAATAAATAAGAAACTAATCATGGCGAATTGACTAGAAGGTGAGGCCAACTCTACAAGAACACTGCTTCTGTGGTCGGGTTGACAAAAATATTGCTAGTAAAAAAATAGGTTTTTTTACATAAAAAAGTAGTTTGTATGCAAACTTTGACAAGTCGACCTCCGAAAGAAAAACACCATATGTTGACTTGACCCCAACTTCTAGTCAATTCGCCTTGAAACATTAGAACTAACTAAGAATAGGGGAATGAAAAAATAGCTTTTGGAAAGGGGAAAAAGACAATAAGTAGAGCATTTCCTAACAAGGTTTTGTAGGCTATCCTTCTCCTCGGTTTTTAATTTTAGAATGGAAATATGTTTTTGCTTTTTTCTAAAATTCTTACGAAATTTTATTTTTATTTTTATTATTTGTTCTCTCTTTTCTCCCTTTCTCTGGCTTTTAATATAAAACTCATTTCGACAAGACAGCAAATGTAAAACTAACACAACCATTATAATCAAAAGAAAAATTCCTTGAACTGATTCTTTGAAAAAAAATAAAAAAAATACAAATGCTGCAGTTTCTGGTGCATTATGAAAGTAACCAGTCTTCCTAATGACAAAAGTAGCACAAATTTTCTCACAAATCTTCAGGTTTTTCCAAACAATTGTTTTTTGTATAGCATTATGTTGAGAATATTATGCAAAACCTTGACCATTTATTTGACAACATCCTGTAGATACTTGTTTGAATTGATTGTATACCCTTTCCCTGCAATTTTGTCCAGTTTTTATTTTCTTCATGAGAAAAGAAACAAGATATTAAAAATCTACGACTTGTAATTTATTCATCTTTTCCTTTTGCTCTAGTTGTTGAATTTTTCTGATTATTTTAAATCACATGCAACAGCAGCAGTAACTGAAACTTCTCTTTACTAACATCCAGCTAAACATTATTGAAATCATCGTAGTATTTGTATGACAATTTTTTGATAAAAATATTCTAGATTTTTTTTCATTCAAGCTGGAATACAGTGGCGTTAAATAAAAAAATTATAAAGGCTTATTTGATATGAATAATTCACGCCTAGGCATATGCACCACTAATTTTCATACAAAAAAATAAGCTTTAGTCTGTTAGAAAATAATAAAAACTTTAAACCAAACAAACTATAGTCTCAAATTTATATTAGAATATAAACTAAACTATAAATAAACCTAAAGCTACAAATATACTCTTAACTATAGCTTAAACTATAGTCTAAAGTTAAGTCTTCAGTTTAGCATAAAATGTAGTCTGTAGTATATATTATACTCAAATGTAATCCAAACTTTAGTCTATTCCTAGCTTTAGTCCAAACTACAGCCTTAAATATCTAAACTTTAGCCTTAATTTTTGATATTTTTTTAGTTAGGCTTGAGTTCATCAAAATTAATTTTCATTAAATTATTTTTACTGAAGGAAGGAATTTTTACAACTTGGAATTTTTATTAAAAATTTTTTTTTATAATTTTCTTGACTGAGCTGGGGCTCGAACCTGGGTTAAATTTATATGTTTCAAGAATCACAACATTCTTTCATCAGAATTCTTTGAGTTCTAACCTCTGTACCACTGCGGTGCCTGCCAGCCAACAGTCAAACATCAATCTTTAACCAGTGATAAAATTAAATTTGATGAACTCAAGGCTAACTAAAAAAATATCAAAAATTAAAATTAACAGTTCAACTAAATCACAATTGCTCTTTAGCCTTAATTATAACCTTAACTTACATCTAAAATATATTTTATCTAAAAGTTGAAACTTCTCGAACGTTTTATTGTTTTTAGTATAATAACGGTAATCTTAACTCTATTTTTAACAATAGTCTAAACTAAAACTTTAGCTTAGTTTCTTCTTTAATATTTATTTACTTTTGCCACACTGTATAGGCAAAACTCTTGTTACAAGGCCAACATGCTTGGGAGATGTTTTCTTTATAATATTTGTCATTTAAAATTACTCACAAACATGTCAACATACACAAGAACAAAGTACATATGTAGGAGTGTAAACACATATACACAAACACACCGGATATGAAGAAACAAGGTTCTCTATGCTTTTCTGTATAAACACATTGAACACAAAAACTGTTTAAAAATGAATGTTACAGTTAGAGTTGAAGAAACCACATGAACGCTTAAGAGAGCGAAAAAGAGAGGGAGGGTAGTGGTCAGCGGTGTGACCATTTGGCATTTTTGCAGCATTAAAAATTTTGATATAGCTGCAAAATTTACCAAATGTTGCATATTTGGCATTTTTAAACATTCGGAGGAATATATTTATTGATTAAACTTAATTTTTTGGTTTTTTTTTAATTACACTGTGCTCGAAATAGACACTTTTTAAGACAAGCTGGGCACTTGGCGTTTTAGCATAATTCGGGTACGCTGAATCCAATGGTGCTAACCGTTTTTTAGGTTAATTCTTCTTTTCGAGATATACCGTTATTTCGAAAATAGAGGAGGTTGCACAACATATAATCGCGAAATTCCGCATTAAAATTTCCTTTAAGAACAGTAAAACTTTATTCTAATTTGAGCAGTCGTTTTAGAAACATAATTTTTTTATCAAAATTTCGCCATTTTTGTTTTTTTAAAATTCACAAAAAATTGGAAAATGCAACTAGGCTACTAATTTATTGCAGACGAAGCTGCAAACAAAACAAGCCATAAATGGGAAAAATCTGTTAGCAACTTTTGATTTTATTCACAAAAGTCTTAAAATTTTAATTAATTTAAGAATTTCATTAAACGCAATATTTGTATGGGAGCCCCCCTAAGAAGTGGTGATAAGGGGCAAGTATGTCTCGAGAAAATGTTAAGGTAGAAATTATTTACCGTTTAATTAGTTCAAGGAAATTTCACATTGTTATGTAAAAATTAAATCTATATATGAAGTTGCATTTAAAAAAAATTGTTTTAATCCCAAAATAAAAATTCAGTAATATGAAACGAAAGTCTAAAAAAATTTTGCTCTAAACTGCTGAAAAAATACTAATTTTAAAACTCAAACTTTTCTTAACTTATAAGAAATAAACTGCTCTAAAAAATCTATTTTAGAATATTTTGAATCGAAGCCAAGTATAGAAATACTATCATTTGCATCTGGCGTGTATCAGGGGTCGCCAAAATTATATTTTAAATACCAAAGATATTTATTTAAATATTTATTTCCATTATGTTAAAGACAAGTCACTAAAATATATTTAGTTTCGAATATAATTTGATACTTTTATGAAAGGTCTAGAAAAATGTTTTAGAATTTTTGGAAATAAGATTCAGCACTTATTGGCCATGTGTTATGCCAGATTAAGGTGCGAAAAAATTTTAAGATCTGGTCACACTGGTGGTAAGTCAAACAAGTGCATAAACACAAAACATACATATACACAAGCAAATAACTACCGAGAGCTGCAGAATCACCATAAACATTTTTTTGAGAGCAGGATGTATCATATTACTTAACATTGCATACTTAAGTCGGTTAAGGTTGCATTTCTTAATTTTTTTTTATCTACAGATTTCTCCTGTTCATTTGTATACTTTTTCGTTTCGTTTAAGAAACGAACAAAATATGCACAAACCCTTCTACAAGAAAATTGCATTTTGTGTTGTGTGAAATAATCGTTTGGTGGCTTTATGATAATCATACAACAATGATGAGAAAATATTGTTTAGCGTAAGAAGAAATATAGAAAAATATGAAAACTAGTTTGACATGTTTGCGGGCAAAAAGCAACAACGGGTTTTGGTTGCCTTTCTATGCACACATGCATACATACAACATAATAATGTGACAGGACATGCAAATAAGAAAATGTTGTTACTGCCTTGTCTTTCATTTTTTTCTCCTTCTTCTTTTTTGGGAAATTTCAGGTATAGGAATATGTGTTTGACAATAATTCATGTTAAAACTGTTTTTGTGCTAAAAAAAAAAATGGGGAAAGAATCTCCCAGAATTTTTGCACTTTTTTAAAAATACATACTATTCAGGACTTTTTTTAATATCTTTTTGGAAACTCATTAAATAACTTTTCGAAGTGAATTTAAAGTACTTTTCTGATTATTTTCAAAAATTACTTTTATGAATATGTTCCAAAAGATCATTTTTAAATATTTCTAATCGTGTAAATATAAATTTCTCTAGAATTTTCTTTTTTGATTTTTACAAAAAGTATTTTTTTAATAATTTCAAAAAATGTATCTTAAAGATAAATATGAAAAATGTTAGTTCTATTTAAAAGTGTTGAGTTTTCATACATTTCAAAATACAAATATAAGCTGTGATTTCTTTTCGTTGTTGTATTTTTTTAATAGTTATAAGTAACGTTTTAAGTACGAAAATAGATATTGAACATTAATTATTTCAAAAAAAATCTATTAAGAAATGGGGCTTATATGAAAAAAGTATCCTTTACTTTTTCCCTTTTTTTAAGTAAAGTATTTGTTTGTTGTTATTTTATGTAATTATCAAATTTGGAGAAAGTTAAATGAAATTTTTAAACTTTTAAAGAAGCTTTTATCAACTTATCAACTCAGGAGTAGTAAAGGTCTTCTGGTTGTTATTAGGGACATTGATTTATGCGCAGATCCTGATGATATAAAATCCTTCTTAGAAGGGAAGACCATTAAAATACAAAAAACCTACTTAATAATTAGTAAAAAAAAATTTTTGTTTTAAATTTAAAAATACTACTTTTAGTTTAGTAAATTTACATATTTTTATTATTATATTCAACATTTTTAATTTTTTCGAATTTATTCTATGAGCTAAATTTCAGTTATGTATTTTATAAAGCTTTTTTGTAATACATAGTCCTATTCCTTTAACTTTTAGGAATGACTTTATACACTACCAGACTATTATATTGTATCTTCTTGTTACATTTTACCTTAGCTGTCCTTTGGATAGCAATGAAGTATATTGTATGAACAGAAAAATTTACAATTATTAGACACCAGCAGAATGTAAATTGTAAATTTTTCTGTTCATACAATATACTTCATTGCTATCCAAAGGACAGCTAAGGTAAAATGTAACAAGAAGATACAATATAATAGTCTGGTAGTGTATAAAGTCATTCCTAAAAATTAAAGGAATAGGACTATTACAAAAAAGCTTTATAAAATACATAACTGAAATTTAGCTCATAGAATAAATTCGAAAAAATAAAAAATGTTGAATATAATAAAGTAACCTACGAAAGGAAATAATTCCCAGTTTCTATTTTTATTATTTATATAAAATAATATGACATTTCTGGCTTTGACTACTTTCTTTAAAGAAAATACTTTGTTTTTAATACTTTTTTTCTTAATATCTTTTTTCGTACTTTTTATAAAAAATGGTTTTTTTTAAAGAATTGGTTATGTTTTTTTTTATTGGTATTTGTTTTTAAGCGCTATGCTTCCCCTTTTTATTTTTCTACTACTGTATTACCAGTGAATATCTTCTACAAAAATTTTGCATATGAATTGTATACATATTAAGTTTTGTCTCGTTTTGTTTATGCATTTTTCGTACATTTTTAAGCAGTTTTTGGTTGGTTGTAACTCAAATAAAGCTAGAAAAAGGAATATGTAAAAAATTTAAGTACAAGGTGTCTCATTTTGAAAACTGGGAAAAAAAACATGTTGCATGTAAAATATTTCGAATAGAGGGGATGGGGGGGGGGGGTAAAAAATGCACAAAAATTGTGTGTTTTTTAAGGAAACATAAAGGTTTTAATATTCAAAGTATAGTTTGCATTTGTAAATAGTTTTTAGAAAACTGTCAACAAAAATGTTTATTTCTAAAGACACTAAAGCGTATTAAGAAATATTGGTTTGACTTTGTTTTTTTTAGTTGCAATGAAAATAAAATATGGAAATATTTTCATGAAGCTTTTACTTAAAAGGAATTTGTTTATCAAAAATTAAAAGCAAGTTGGATTTATTTTAAAAGGGAAAATGTTAAAGAAATGTTTATTTAATATTTTTAAGCTTTTTTAGCTTTAGGGGTTTCTTAATAGCTTAATGACATGAAAAGCATTTAATTTATATTAATCATACGCACGTGAACTTTTTTAATTAGTTCCCTTTATCTATTTAGATAAAGATCTCGATATTTTCTTTTTAGTTTATTGGTTATTTAGCTTACTGTTTTGTTATTAAAAGCTAGTTGCTTTTAAAACTTCTTACAGTAAACGTGTTTCTATGGACGCAAGCATACAAAAAAGCATTTTGCTTAAAGACCTAAATATTTATCAATGGCTATTTTCTTTATTTGGTCTAAATTTTCCTCCATTTTTAATTTATCGTCAAGAAAAGGATTTGAAATATTACTTAAGCCTTATTGCGTATTTCCTATACTCGTTTATACTTCTAGCCATCGTCACCTGGACCGGATATATTCACATTGTTATTGTATATGGAGCCAAACAGAGACATCGCTTTGACTCTATGACGAAAATTATAAGTGACATACAAAATTCTGCACAAGTTTTATTGCAACTACTAATAGAATATAAATGTTGGCTGTCTCATCGAAATCTTTTGGATATCCTTACGCAAATACAAAAACTGGAACACAATATGCTCTCAGTGTGTCCCAATATATTAAACAATCGAAAGCTTAGCAAACGTTTAATGCTTCATACAGCTTTATTTTTCATTATTCTTACTCTACTATTATGTTATGTAAACTTCTTTCTTATAGCTAATGATATGCATTTAAGAGACAAAATGTTTTTAATCTTTTTCTTGATTTGTATGCAAATGAAATTTCTGGAATACGGCATATATGTGCAACTAATTAATGAGTGCTTAACATTGCTAATGGAAAGTTTAAAGTATTTAAGGACAAAAATAGAATATGAGTCGAAAAGAACACAACCTTTGAATTGGTCTTATCAAAAATCTCTAAGGCAAAATCAATCATGGCTAATGGAAGTTTGTTTATTGGTTCGTAAGCTGGAAGAGTATTTTGCCTGGCCTATATTTTAACTATTTTTTTATAATGTTATCGTAATATTAGCCACCGTGAACTGGGCTTATGTACATTATATATATGAAACCAGGCAGGTTTTCCAGACACGTAAGTTTTTTTTTCAAGTCAAAACTAAAAAGCAAAAGTTATAAAAAAAATTTTTTTTAGTTCGATTGACTAATATATCTATGGTGTTACTTAATATGCTATTGCTATGCTATTTAACACAAAAATGCATAAACCAGGTAAATGCGATTAAGTAAATATTTTGAACTTTAAGCTTCAGAGTAATTTAAAGACTGCAAAATTAAACACTGACAATAGAGTAGGCCATCGATAACTGACTAGATGTTAGACCACAGAGAAGACTTTACACCGCAAAGTAGAATATAGACTAAAGCGCAGACTATGTTCTACAGAATTGACTATAGACTTCAAAATTGGCTCTATACTACAGACCAAATAATTGA
Source organism: Pollenia labialis (assembly GCA_949318255.1). Classification (NCBI taxonomy): domain Eukaryota; kingdom Metazoa; phylum Arthropoda; class Insecta; order Diptera; family Polleniidae; genus Pollenia; species Pollenia labialis. The sequence goes on from OX439142.1 coordinate 982,732, forward strand.
CAATAGAGATAATAATAGACTTTAGAATTCAAAGTCAACTATAGACTATTGATAATAATATAGAGTACAGAATTGACTTTAAACAACAAAGTAGATTATAAAGACTAACGACTGCTGATTAGACAATGGGCTTGCTAATACTTGACATTTTGAAGTTTAAACTAACTTTGAGGTGAATAATAATTTTAGTTAAAGCTAGTACTTTATACTGACTAGTAGAAACTAGTTTTTCCAGCGTTGAATAAAAACGAGTAAATGGTTAAAAAGACTAGTATTTGCTTTATTTTTTAAGCTTACGGTTGGGGTGCATGAAGTTTGTGTTTTGCTACAATAATTAAAAAAAAATTATATGTATTTAAATACTAATATTTAAGATTCTTTTTTATGTTTGATTTCTTTTGCGATAGAAAATCTGTGTTGCATTTTTTTAATAAAACAGAAAAATTTTTAAAACGAAAAAAAAATTAAAAAAATCAGATAAATGTACAAAAATATATGTATTTATGTTCGCATACAAACTAACTGCAGGGAATTTTTATTTATTTTTTTTTTTTTTTAAATATCTATTCACAGCAGAGAATGACAACAAGTACCCATAAGAAAAATCTACAGAGGTATTTACCCACGCTTTTCGTTATTGTGTATACACATATTTATAACACAAATAATAACAGCAGCTATGGGTGTGCGTTGCATAAAGTATGGTTTTTACTTAAGCTTCGTACAGAGACGGTGGTCAGATCTTACAATGTTGTCATTTTTTCTAAAAATGGTACCATTGCCAGATGCATTAATTTTACACATCTGCCAAATAAAAATGAGCTTACAATGTTAACACAGTTGCAAGACATTTTTAGACAATCTTAATTACAATATTGTAAGATCTTAACATCGTCTGTACGAAGCTTTATTCTTATGCACGGCAATAGTTCACCCAACCACATTCAGTAAAAAAAATGCATGAATATTATGCAGATATTATTCAATACCCATGAATGTGTTTTGGTTATCTGCCATACATATAAAATATCCACGTTTAAAAAAATACCTTCAGTATTTTTGGCAAAAATGTGCTTTGATCACTAGGCAGGTATGGGATTATTTACATATTTTTTATGATACATAAAATAAATTTGTTCATAACATCAGCAGTACCTAGTATGTAAAGCTACACAAAAGCTATGAATTTTTAAAAAATAGGGCAACGAGGGGAGATAGGGGGCAATTTATGCCTCTCCAAAAATTTCTAACAGATTTTTATGAAATTTTAAACATATCGATCCCTATTTATATAGGCACATGAATTTTTAAAAAAAAATAGGATCACGAGGGGAAAAAGGGGACAATGTATGCCTCTCCAAAAATATCTAACAGATTTTTATTTAAACAACTACAGTGGATAACATAAATTATGGTAAAATTAATTTTTTTTAATTGATAGGTAAAATGAAAAAATTTTTAATAAATTTTGTTTTAGAAAAGTTTTTAAAGTCAAAGTTTTAAGTCAGTTTAAAAAATTGAAAATTTAGTATGGATATTTAGCTATATAGATATATAGCTTATGTGTCCATATTAATATGGATCTATAAATGTTTTGTAATTTCATTTAAATCTGTTAGATAGTTTCGGAGAGGCAGAAACTGACCCCAACCGCCCCTCGTTGTCCTAACTTTTTAATATTGTCTTAAACCATCAGTGAAAGTACCCCTTTCCAACGCATGTATTGGTTTGTAAATAGGTTGTGTAGTTCTCTAGTTATAAAACAGCTTTGCAAAATAAGCTTACCGCCTTAGTCAAATCTCAATAAGCTTTAAAATTATCTCGATATTTTTCTAAATAACAACACAAAAAAATTTTGCCTTGTTCCAAAATATTTAAAATTGCATTTGCCATCTCTGCTCTCTCTCTCTCTCCATCTGTATATGGGCATTTCAAGCGAAAAGTCTACTTTTTGTAACGTAACGCCTAAATGAAAAATGAGCTGACCGGGTTTTAAATGAATTTTTTTTGTTTCATATTTCATTTTACGTTGATTTACCTACATAATATTTTCAGTGTAGTAGACTATATACTAAATAGTTAAATATACACTGCAAAGAAGACTTAAAACTACAGTGTAGAATGTCGACTACAATGAAAATTATGCAGTTCAGAGTAGACTATTAAAGACAGTATACGCCTGTTGACTATAGAGCAGACTGTACACGCAAAGAAAAAACATGGTTGTGGTAAACATATTCTAAGAGCAACATATTATGATAAGATTCATGATTGTAGTCACCATATTACGATTGTTATTAAATCATATTATGACCAAATATGTTCGTAATATTATTTATTTATTTATTTATTTATTTATTTATTTATTTATTTATTTATCAATACAATACAACAAGAACAAGTCTTATATTACAGTATTGGGTAGCAATTTGGTAGATAAGTATATTTTATATTTAATAGTATGAAAATACAATTAATTGAGAAAAGAAAAGAAAAAAAGAATGACAAATAAAATTACTATAAGTTTTTTACTATAAGTTTTGCGCACAAATAAATATATGTTAACAAATAAGTAAATGTTAATAATAAGGCTATCCTAACCGAAGTACTCAAATATGGCAGATTTAAAATGTCTTGCATTGCTTATGATTTGGATTCGAGGGGGTAGTTGGCTCCAGAGACGAATCGAGTTAATAAAGAAGTGTTGATTAGAAATTGATTTGTTATACCTAATACTGTTAATCTTGTAACCTCTGTTCGATCTAGAGAACATGATTCTTTCATATAGGTAGGAAGGCTGTTGGCTATATATAATCTTATGCAAAAACAATAGAGTTCGGCAAGTCAATAAGTTATCAAATGTTATGTTACATATCTGTTTCGCAAATTGTGAGATGCTATGGTTCCTTTTTATTCCAAATACATATCTAGCAATATTATTGTATGTTAAGTTGAGCCTTCGCCTACTAACCGAATCGCAACTTGAAAAAAGCTCGCATCCATACATGAGTGTTGGCAATAAATACGTTTTAGCTAATAACATTCGAATGTGAATCGGTGTATAATATTGTGACATCCATAAGTTCCTTAGCATAGAAAAAGTTTTTCCACAGCTTATTTTCACATGGTCTGACCAATTAAGTTGATTGTTAAAAACAACACCAAGATTTTTTGCAGTATCAACATAATTAATTGTCATATCATTAATCTTTATTGGTGGTAGACACGTGTTTATATATTTTAATGGTCCAATAGCAAGAGCAACTGATTTTTTTGGGTTTAAGCTTAGGCCATTTGCAGATGCCCAAAGATAAATATGATTGAGATCTTCGTTTATAAGTTGAATGCAATTTGCGGCGTCTGATATTTTACAGCTTATATAGAGTTGCACGTCGTCAGCATACATTTGAATTTTACAATGTTTCACTTGCAATGGCAGATCATTAGCGTATATAGAATACAATAGTGGTCCAAGGATTGAACCCTGTGGCACACCTCTAAGCATTAAGCAACGATCAGAGACATTTGTTTCATGGAATACGCTTTGACATCTGGAACTTAGATATGACGTTAACAGTTTCAATGCTGTTGAGGAGAAATTGCACATGTGCTTTAATTTAAGACAGAGAATGGAATGATGCACTGTATCAAAGGCTTTGGAGTGATCAAGCAGTATTAGGAATGACATCGTTTGGCGCTTATCAATTTGGCATCTTATTTCCTCCGTGACATCAATGAGAGCAGTAGTACAGCTGTGCTTGGGTCTAAATCCAGATTGCCTGTCATTTAATATGGAGTTTGTATAAAGGTAGTGGCTTATTTGCGAGTGTATTAATTTCTCACAGACTTTTGACAAATAAGGCAAAATTGAAATTGGTCGGTAGCTCTTATCAGATTTCAGGATCGGAATAATTTTAGCATGCTTCCATTCACACGGGAACGTACACGTTGTGATGATCGTGTTAAAAATATGAGTTAAATGAGTTAGTATGTAGGGAAGAGTAAGCTTGATAAACTTTGGATGCAATCCATCATAACCAACGGCATTAGATTTGATATGAAGAAGTGTTTCAAGTACAGTTTCCTGAGTAACGTGTGTAAATTGAAAGGAAGTTATTTGGTTTTGATTACTGCCCAAGTTATTATAAAAATTTTTGTTTATTTGAGGCATAGGTGTACTTGCAAATTGAAAATTTAATTCGTTCACGTCAAGGACCTGTGCATCGACATTCCTACGATTTACTAAGCCCATTTTACGAATTTCCCTCCATTTTCTTCCAGAGTCAATATAAGTTTGAAACCTATTGTGATAAAACGTCGATTTAGCCATTCTGATTTTTAAGTTAACGGCAGCCCTTGCATTTTTAAAGATACTATATAATTCAGGCATTCTGAAACGTTTCCACCTTTTGTAAGCATGATTTCTGCGCTCAATTAGATTTTTTATCTCGTTTGTAAACCATGGTTTCTCATTTCGTACAACTTTTGTTTTCAAAGGAACATATTTATTAAAAAGATAGATCAACCTTTGTTGTAGAAAATTTAATTGTTCGTCAACACTAGCCATATAGAAAATATCATTCCAATTTAATGATGATAACTCAGTATCGAGCGACTGAAAGTCGATGTTCTTGTAATCTCTATATTCGTGTAATCGTGGTGTAGTGTTATTTACAATATTAAAGTCATAACATAGAAATAACAAGTCATGTTTGGAGAACATGGATGCCGATAGCTGGTCGAACAGAAGCAGATGTGATTTGTTACTAGTAAAGCAGAGATCCAGTAATGTACTAGAAGTTGTCGTAAAATGAGTTGGGATTCGATTATTAACCATATGAAGTCCAATTGAGCTCATATCATCAACAAGGCTATTGTCTACCAAGATATTTGAGTTAAAGTCACCAATTAATACTACATCATCATATCCGAGAGTACACATGCTCAGCATTTCTAATATATGATCCATCATATTATTTTTCCCTTAATCATATTGTTATCCTGTTAATCATAAAACTTTAAGAAGTTATAATATTACTGTCATGGTAATCATAATAAGATAGGAAGTAATCATATTGTTGTCATGGTAACCATAATAAGTTAATAAGTAATCATATTACTGTCATGGCAATCATAATAAGTTTAGAAGTAATCATATTATTGTCATGGCAATCATAATTAGTTTAGAAGTAATCATATTATTGTCATGGCAATCATAATAAGTTTAGAAGTAATCATATTATTGTCATGACAATCATAATAAGTTTAGAAGTAATCATATTATTGTCATGGCAATCATAATAAGTTTCGAAGTAATCATATTATGATGCAAAGTGATATGAACTGTTATACATAAATTTTTTACATCATAATATGATACAACTTTAAACATAATATTTTTATTGGAAAAAAATACTTATGATAAAATAAAAAACATAATATAGTTACTGTAATCTTTTTGTCGTAGGTCGCAATTATTTATAAATTATTTTATGGAGTTTTCATTATTTTTCTCTTAAAATAACACAAAACTTACCAGTAATGGTTAATATTTTGCACCAATATTTCACAAATTTTTCCACCACTTTAAGATTATTAAAATTTTTAAGCAAAGATATTTTATTTTGTGACACTACAACCCATTTTTAATGTTTTTTTTTTATTTTTTTTAATTTCTTGTTTATTTTAATGGTTATTTTGTTATTTCTTTTTTAACATTTTTCTTTATTTTTTTTTAATTTCTTGTTTATTTTAATGGTTATTTTTTTGTTATTTAGCCACTCACTAACAAATAATTCGATATTTTTATGTAAAACACGACACAACTGATACAAAATTATTTTACAAATGGCGATATCAAAATATTATTAGAGTAACGATATTTTGATTGCATCTTAAACTTATTATGATAAATGTATATAAAGTTATCATGTTATGGCTATTAAATATCATGTTATGGCTGTGAGTAATATAATATGTTTTGAAAGTTATCATAATTTAGTTGTTAGAAAAATAATTATTTTTCGGTCAACAATACTCAAATTTATAATTGCGATAAACATTAATATGTTTACAGTAACTATAATATTGCTGATATTTAATAAAAATAACAATTATTTGTGTACAACAACAATATATTGTTACAATAAACACAGTGTGGTTGCCGTAACCATGCCCAACCATATTTTTTCTCTGCGTGTATGTAGACTACAGAGCATACTACGAATTAGATCAACAACTAGAGAGTAGTCTATAAACTTTAAAATTGACTTAATACTACACACTAAACTACAATCTACAGAATTGACTATGGACAACAGAGCTATATACCTTGGAATCCAAAGAAGACCATATCCCACTTAAAAAAAACTACATAATACAGAATTACACAACAGACTACAAAAACAGCAAACATACAATGAAGTTCAAAGTAGATTATAAGTTACAGAGTATACTAAAAACTGTAGACTGAACTATTGAATGCAGAATATACTATAAACTGCAGAGAAGTTTGTAGAATGCTAAGTTAACTATGTACTACAGAGTGGACAATATACAGCATACATATATATAATCTATAGAACAAACTCGGGTATTCGTTAGACTAAACCCCCGTCCAAGACTTAACTATAGGCTTAGCTCTAAATTTAACTTTAACTTTGGGGCTATATTAATAGGCATTATAAGCTTAAATCTGAATGCTTAAAAAGTTTCTTTGTATTTTAGTACCAGAACATTTCCCATTTGTTGCTTAACTTTAAGTTGTGCCCCCATGATAAGCAAATGATTAGGGGCATCAAAGAATATTCTTTGCAGCTGCTACATCAACCGATAAAATTCACTTGCAATGGTTATATAAACATAGACCTGAGTTATTTTGGAATGGTAGGTAAAAGTTTTGCATTGAAATTTAATGAAAAAAAACCTGATCGGATAAAATCTTTGTAAAGTAATTTAAAATTATTATTACATTCTTTGTATTTATTTCCAGACCTCTTTAGTTATTTTTACTTATACCATCATTTTAATACAATTCAAAATGACCGATGTAAGTGAGGGCGCCGTTAGAGCCACCAGAGTTATATTTGGTAGATTTTAAATTAGAATTTAAAATTATATTGTAGTTTTTAATTTAAAAAAATACAATTCAACAAATAAATTTTAAATCAAAGTTCACATTTGTTTTGTGCTAAATTAAGCAAAAATTAAACTTAAATTTTGAAAGGAATTTAAAAAAAATTTTAAAAGTACTTTTTCAAATTGTTTGTTACTGTTTATTTAAATCAACAATTTTCTAGCAATTTTAATACCTTTTTTTAAAGTTTTGTTTAAACATTGAAATTTTTCTTCAAATTTCAATGAAAAAAAAATTAACATTTGGTTAAAAAAATAAAATTTAGTTTAAAAAAAACTAGAAATTTATTTACAACTAGCTGACCCGGTCCGCGTTGCTGGCCCTAAGCAAACATTAGTGTTGTATTAACACACGATTTAAAATGAGCTTTTAACGAAATTTACGGCCTTTAAAAAATCCATGGAATACCAATCATAAAGTTTTTTTACAGAATAACTTGCATATGGTGTAGGTATGGGCTCAATCAAAAAAGAAACGCATGTATTTAAGGCAAATTGGAAATAATATTTATTTATTACTTCATCTTAAGGCCAGCTGATAGACAATGATTTTTGTTTTTTTTTTGGTGTAAACACGTATAAATTTTTTGGCGTGCCAACTCGGGAGCAAGCCACATACAACTGGCCGTGTGAAAAACATGAATTTTCCAAAATTAAGCCAGGAATAGTCAATGACCCGCTCTAGACGAAGATGCCCTTTCGCGATTTTGCTGAAGACGTAATTCGCGTTTCTCAGCTGATTCATCGGCTCTTCTTTCCCTCTGCTTCCGTGTTGCGGTGTTTTTTTTTTTTTTTTTGTGGTATTTTAGTAAACTGTAATCGTGTAAAAGGAACAATGATGTGTTTTGTGTTTTACTTTTATAACATTTTATTGGTTGTTGGAACCACAGTAATCATATTACCTGTTTGAAAAATTGGCATTAAAAATAATTTGTAAACTTATTTTATTATTGCAAATCGCAAAACACTTGTTATTTACTAAATTGATTTTACTTCTAGGTTTTAAACTTATGAACGCAAAACAACAGTTAACGCAAAACAAATCAAATGCAGTCAGTAAGCAATCGAAAGTAAAGTTTGTTTGATTTCACCGTTATTTTTTATCAGCGTTTGAAAAAAACTCAAAAATGTGCCCAAAATGTAGGTATCTTAAATGCAAGAGTACTCAAAGTTGTTTATCATCGATTGATAATCGTGGTTATTCCAAAATACCCGTCGAAGAAGTGAACATTTACATTAAAACACAAACAAAACATAACCAGGTTTCTTTCAAATGTGCTAAATTCCCATTTCATACTATTGTTGAAGGGATAAGCTATTCCTATGCGTGTTTCACTGGTTGCTTAGGCCAGATCGCCAGGAAACTTCATCCAAAGACTTAAGAAAAGCGATGAAGATGTTATACAAATAAAATGTCAATTAAAACATACAAACAATAGCAGTTACTTTAAAAAATTAATAAAAAAAACCAAAAAAATTAACATAATATTATTAAAGTAACAAACAAGAAAAAAAAATGTTTAAAACTTATTAAAGGTTTTGGTTTTATAAAAATTAAAGGTGTTTAGAGTTTAAATATGTACCTTAAATGCTCAAAAAAAATTTAAAAACTGTTAAGTTTTGTTGGAAAGTATATGTATGTATCTTAATTTTAATAGTGAAATATTTTATTTAATTTCAAAAAAAATATTACTTGCTATGAACAATCTGTATGTCCCTAATATTTTTCTGTAGTTTTTCCTTTAAATTGTTGACAAACTTGTTAAGCAAAATCAAATACATTAAGCTACTTTATTGACTCTCAATATGTTATATAACAATTGCAAAATAAAACATTGTATAACACACAAACACACACACACACAGGTACAAACCAACACATCTAAACAATCTTTTAAACAGGACTTTTTAATACGGTGTGTACATAAGTTTGTTTTAAGTAAAAGTTGTATTCGAAGAAAAACATTCCAATCGTATTTTTATTACACTACCTCTTACGGCAATGCCAATAGTAATGAGCTAATAGTAGAGTATGCCAAAAAAGGTTAAAAGAAAAAAAAATAGCACCGACAACAGCAATACACTTAAAAGAAAGCAAAAAAATGTAAGCCCTATTTAGTTATTCCCTTAAAGACTACACTTATAAAATTATTACAGTAACTGATTGTGGGTTATTAAATTTGTTTTCCGTACTGTTAAAATTGAATAAAAATGTAGTTATTTTACGAATAATTTTTTTTTCAACATTTGTGTTTGTTATTCAAAAAACAAACTACCAAAAAATAATTTTTTTCCGTATTTATTTCGTTATGGCAGTTTGATTTTTTTCGGTTAAAATATATTATTTAAAAGTAAAAACTATTAAATTTTTTGGAATATGCTGTTTAATAAACAAATAAATTATAAATGAATGTAAAAATCATTTGTTTTAAATGAAATGTAAATAATCCGTTTTTTAAATGAATTTTAAGTTGTTTAAAATGAACATTCGTTTGAATTTAACTACATAATTTTTTGAGTGTACGCAATAATAACAGTTGTGTTCTAACAAATACACTTACGCCATGTTTTCACTGGCTACCTAAAACAAATTTTATTTATTGCTCCCCTCCAAGCAATTGGTAGAGTTGATTTCGATTATAATCGATAATTATCTTCGAAATTTGAACTACTTCGTCACATTTGATTTTGTGGAATTTAGCAACAACAAAAAATGTTAAAATCGAATAATGAGTTCTAAAATTATACTTATTCGTGACTTTAAAGTGATTTCAGAAATTTGTAACAGTTATACAAATAACAACAATAACAAAAAAGAACATTGCTCATGTAATATTGACTTCTTCGCAACGATTTACTGCTAAAAAGTAAATACATACCAAGTACAAAAGCAATTTACCAAGTTATGACAGTTTTTACGTAAATTGCAATGTAAAATTTTAAATATTTAAAAATTAAATTGAAATATTGTACTTAAACTTAGGAACCCGATGGATCCAAAAGATACCGAGCGTTCTAGTACCCAAAAGTATTAAATGAGTGCACAAAACAGCCCAAACTCATTGTTCGGGTAGATTTATTGGTAAAAAAATTAATGTATGATAAATTTTTAAAAATTTACCCAATCGGCACAAACATTTTTATTTGCGCCGTAAAGAGTTCGGCCATCTTGAAATTTTTTTCTTTGAATTCAAAGATGCCAATTTTGGATATAATAATGAAACATTTTTTGTATAGGTATGTACATATGTACATTATTTCTATTTAAATGTTAAAAGAACATGCATTTATCGGTATTGTAAAATATCAACCTCAGCCGGCTAATGATTCAATCAATTGTGCACCAGCGCTGCCGGCTTCCTTGCGACATAGATTAATAACATTATTTTTTTAAATAACAACAGTGATGCCAGAAAGTTTGTCAGAAGAAAAGAGAGCACGCTCTTATTGAAATTTTGTCAGATGACTTTGCGTCTGACTTTTACAGAAGCAAAGTTAAAAAGGTAACACATGACATGTATGTAGTTTGCAGTGGGAAATTTGACATGTTAGATGACAAAAACATGTCGTGTACGGTCGCCTTAAGTAAAAACTGTCATAACTTGGCAAATTGCTTTTGTACATGGTATTCACTTTTCTATTCTGACGTATTTTGTTTTTGCTAAATTCCGCAAAATCAACTGTTAAACTATCAAATGTGACGAAGTAGTTAAAATTTTGTAGATAATCAAAAATTACTCTGCCAATTGCTTCGAGGGAAGACACTCATATGCACATATACATAAGTATTACTACTTAAACGTGTTTAACTTGTTTACATTAAAAAAAACATGACGGTAAAACTGAAAAGAGTGCATATGATAGAGAGTGTTTGAAGAAAGCAAAGAATATGTAGTACAGTGTGTTATAATTTGTTTTTTTAGGTAGATTTAACTGAAGAGTTGTCTTTTTTTAGCTTGTTTCATTTTTTGTCACGTATAGTTTTTTGCTTCCCAACAAACACAAAGTCAAAGCTTTGATATAAAATCATTTGGCATCAAACACAGTTCTCAAACATTTTTCAATTGTTTGATTTTAACTCAAATTGATAATGTTTTGAAAATAAACATTTGACATCAAGAGTTTTATCAATTTGATGTCAAATTGGTATCAAATGTTAAATTCAAATCAAAAATAAACTTTGCAAAACTTAAACAAAAATTAATGTAAACATAAAAAATGGCGATTAAAGACAAATTTTTACTTCGTGGTCAAATGTATTTGTGAGTGATTACAAAGATTAAGAATACGAATTAAAAAAATAAAACGGAATAGTGAAGAAATCATAAGTTTTTTGTATGATCCGCTACAACCCTCAAAACAAAAGGGAACCAATTATTTCGTTTTCGTTAATGTACATACATAATTTCTGCATAAACAATGTTACTTTTCAATAGCATATCTAATGAAGCCGGATTTTTAATTTTTTGAAAAATAAATGAAAAAAGTTGTTTTAAATATTCATAAAAATAACAATTTTGTGCCATGCTCAACTCTGCATTCTCGCCCACATTTTGTCGAATTTTGACTATTGTTAAACAAGATGACTATACCTTATTTGGAAATTTAGGCTCTTGCTGTTCTCCAGAAATACATAAAAAAAGCAACAACAACAACAAGGAACTTATGGGTAAAATTAAAGGCAGTCGTGGTTTTTTGCTTATATATCAGCCACTTGTGAAGTGATCAGTCTGAATTTCAATGGTAAAAATATGTGACATTTGGAAACCCCATTTTAACGTACACACGTTCAGACGGCTGGACATCGTTAAATCAGCTCGTAAAAACCCAGAATATATATACTTTATAGGGTGATCTTAGATTAATATTGTATAAATAACAAATGGAATAACAAATTTATATTTACCCTTGTACAGACACAGCCCGAAATTACAGCTTTTAAAATGTTTATAATATTTTAGAACCATAGTAATGTTTAACGAGAAATTTTATGGATTTTTTAAAATAAATACTTTTTAAATTTCTTTTATAATTTGATTCCAAATATTTTTTTTGTAATTTTTTTGTTAAATGTTTCGCATTTTATATATTTTTGTGTCCCATCCATTTTTTCAATTGTTTTAAATTATTAAACCATATTATTCTGTTAAAAATCTTTGTCCTTTATTGATTTATTTAGACATTTGATAAATTTTCTGGCGGCAGTTGGCGCGATAATAATTTATAGTTAACAATTGCTACAATTCTAATGATTTTGTTTAACAAATGATTGATTTTACTGACTTTAACTTGATTTATGACAAATTTTTCTAATAACATTTATCAATATACGCCCTGCCCTGTAAGTGTTTAAAACACAAAGTACTTAATTAATATTACGCATACGTCTTCAGTTAAAATAATTTCAATATGTGGTTGCTGTCGGTTGTCAGAAGTCAGAAGGGGTGACAAGAACAGCGGTGTTTTTGTCTGATTTTGCTTTAATATTAACTGTCTTAACCAAGCCTTATTATTTTTTTTAATTAATATGCCAGTAAGGTATTTTTTTACAAGTATAATTATTGCACTTCATTTATATTTTATATTAAGTTTTTTCCGTGATTTTTAAGAGCAACACTTAAACCGTTGTATGAACATATTTTTTGTTGCTGTTTTTTTTAATTTAATTAATTTCAAATAAATTGTTTTTAATTTTAACTGTTTTAAATTGTTTTAATAAATTATCTATTAAAAAATTATTAATTGTGAATTATTATAATTTTTTCATTAATAAAACTTGTCTTTCAATTAAAAACAAAATGTAAAAAAGTTCTGTGAAAGTTTTATTCGTTTCGCAGTGTCAGTGTGACTGGTATTACCAGGCAACTAATATTGATAGCAAAAAACTATTTTTGATTGGCGAAAGTTTGTATGGCTCTTGTTGGTCTACTCAATAAAAAAAAGGATAAAACCATACAGGCTTAATTGTTTTACTACAATTAAGGCCAACCTTTTTAATGTTTATTGGATTTTGTTGAGAGTTTTATATTTTTATATATATATTTATATTTTTAAGGTGCCTGTTGCTTTTAATTTATTTTTTTATAACATATAGTTTTTGTGGTTCTATGAAAAAAGATGTTAACCATCCTTGAAATACAAAAAAACACACACACAAACATATAAATGGTCTTCTACTCCTTTTTTGTAGCACTATTTAGGTTTCAATTCCAGGCAGTTTTACTTGGTACCCACGCTACTTAAAAATATTATCTATTGGAATTTTATAGACTTTAGTCTTGTCCATAATTTAGTGAATAGTTCAGTTTTTAGTTAGGTCTAGAGTTAATTATAAAGTTAAGTATCAAGTTAACTTTATTCTCAGCACTAATGGTACATTTTCAAAAGAAAACATACAATTATGCGCTATTAAATAAAACATGTAAAGATTAAGTGAGGTAAATGAAGAGTTAAAACAACAACTCCCCTACTACCAAGCAATTTTGTACATAATCATACGATTCATTCGCATGAAAACCTGAAAGAATGCTTTCCGATATAAAAAAAAATATCTGGTAAATCTTTTGCCAATGCCACACTTCTATTGTCTTTTCTTAAGTCTCTTCTATAGACTCATCTATTGTCTCTTTTATCGTATGTTTTACTCTTTTCTATAATTTCTTCTATATCCTTTTATTATACCATATCTTAAGTCGCTTCTGTAGCCTCGTCTATAGTCTAGTTTATAGTCTCGTCTGTAGCCTCTTTAGTAGTTTTTTCAATGGTCTCTTCAATAGTCTCATTTATAGTCTCATATATGAGGAGCCGCAGAACAAAACGTACTTTTTCGCATTTTTTGACAAATTGGTTTTTTGATAATTTTATAATATTTGGGTTGAAATCTTTAAGAAAAAATCTAGTTAGCATATTTTTTTTTTTTACCAAGAAATTGGGTTCTAAAAAAATTGGTGCATAACAAAACGTACTTTTTTTCTTTTCAAAACGTGCTTTTTTCATTGTTTTTGCCATTTCTTCGTGTATATTCTTCTTAATATTCTTAATTTGTTTGACGTTTATTTATATCATTTCATTTTATTTAAAATTAACTGTTAAATAAAATTTGCAAAAAGTTCAAGTGTTGCCAAAATGCCCAATTCAAGAAGCTTATTACTCTCGTCAGCTAGGTTTTTACAATTTTTGTATTGTAGGCATTGATAGCAAAAATCCATCATTTTATTCCTCAATTTCCCAAAAATTTTAAATGTGTGAAAAAGTACGTTTTGTTCTGCGGCTCCTCATATGTATATACATATATTCTCTTTTTTGTGCCTTCTATAGTGTCATCTATAGTATCTTCTGTATTCTTTTCTAAAGACTAATCTATAATCTCGCCTGTTATTTCGTGTATTGTTTTATTTATAGCCTCGTCTATAATCTCGTCTATAGTATTTTCTATAATCTCATCTATGTTCCCTTCTATGTTCTTATATTTAATCTCTTCTATAGTCTCTTCTATAGACTCATGCATAGTCTTTTCTTTAGTATCTTATACCGTCTCGGCTATAGCCTCTTTAATTTTCTTGTCTATAATCTAGTCTATAGTCAAGTCTATGTTTTTACCCACAGCGTAGTTTAGTTTTAAATCTAACTTTTAGTCTGTAAAGCATTTCAAAGTCGTTATGGCATCATTTTATGAAATGTATCTATTCTTTTATTGTTGATTTCTGTTAGTTAATTTTTAATATCATGACGCTTAACTCTAGCGTATATAGTTTTTTTCTATTTTCTTTGCTTTTCCCATAATATTTTTACTTTGTCTGTTTGCTATATTTTCTAAAACTTTTTTGTTATTGCAATTGCTGTCTTTGTGACTTTTTTTTTGTTTTTTAATAAAACTTTTATCTATGGCAAGTCCTTTTTATAATCCTTTTATTTAATTAATAAATACAATAAAGAAACTTTAATGGGCATAATTAAATATGTTATGAAGGCTGTCATAACTTTATCAAAATTGCTTTGCCTCTTTTAACCTATAAAAACAAAAGGAAGAGTACTAGAATATAATTAAGATCAGACTAATAATAAAAGGTCAAAAATTTAAAATTATAAAAGCAAGATAGAAGAAAGAAAAAAAGAAGATTCAGGTTTCTTGAATTCTTGCATTTTATGATTGAAAGTTTGGCTTAAGGCTCAGTTAGCCGGGAGTAACAGTAACGTTGCAAATCAGCTGATTCATTTTGTTGTATGTAAAGCAATTAAAACGATTATAGTAAGCACTAAGATGTTACGTCCCAATCTGTAAGAAATTGATTGGTGTTACTTTTTTACGGTAAGGTTACTGTTACTGTTACGCCTTTATAGGTAAGAATAACGTTTTTTTCTTTTGGTACCAAATTAAGGTTTAATCTTTAGCCCAGTTTCTCTTCTAGATTCTGGTAAAACCTTTATTCTAGTCCCTTGACTAGCCTCTGATCTGAAATTTCTGAAGACAGTGATATTTTGATACTTGCAGCAAGATAATGTCAAAACCCTAAACAGTGTTACCAAATTCACTTGATTGTGTAAATAATAATTGTAGATTCAAATTTTTTTAAAGTATATTTAAACATATTTCTTGATTTTTATGCATATAAACATGAAGAAGGCAAGTAATTTAATGTTTAAACATCAATCTTATTTGAAAAAGTAGTATTAATTATTAATGCCAAATGTTTATTTGGAAATGAAGTCCAGTTTCGCACTTGGTAACTCTGATTTATAAGGAACTTTCACTTGACTGTGCAAACATTCATGCAACTTGTATGGCATTCGAATATTTCGTCGCCATTTTCGATGTTAATACGTATAGCCTACTTGCAACTAATTACTTGCATGTGTTAAGGCAGGGTAAAGTAAAACTAAGATTGAATCAATCTCAAAATGCGCCTAATTCAAGTATTATTAAATTAATTATATCCCGAATTAGAATGGAAAAATTATTGTGAGTAATTTACTTACCCGTTTAACACCTTACAGAATAATAAAACACCAACATCATGCCCGATATGTTTTTTAGTTTAGAAATCTTATATACGTACATATTTAACCAAAAATATAAACTGAATGAATGAGTTCAAATTTAGTTTTTAAACCTTCGTGGTACACATGGCTCTGGCCAGACCTTTTTCAATGTACATACATACATAGAAAATCAAAACATGCGTAAGCCAGATGGTTAAACAGAACGAAAATTTTAGCATTTTTTACTTGATTTAAGAATTTTAAACTTATTTCAAGAAATTTCGGGATTGATTTTGGAAAGTTATTCCATTTAAGGTTGCTTTGAGTACGTTTTAGTATTATTCGTTCTTGAATTTTTGAGTACGACGCGTACTTAAAGTCATTATAAAAAACTTGATTTATCCCGAGTGTTTTTCTTGCTGTGTAGTCTAGTTTGTATTCTATTCTCTTGTGGAGTCACTAGACTAGTTTCTAGACTTTTATTCGTCTATTCTCTAGTCTTGTTAGTAGTCCGATCTCCAGTGTAATCTTCGTGTAGTCTCTTGTTAGATCTGTCTTAAATTGCGGGAAAAACTGTTTTGAGTTTTTTCAATATACAGAACATTTCTTAACGATGGTTCAAATGTTTCTCTCCATGTCCTTAATTTAGAAAAACTAATCTCGTTAAAATCAAATGACCTAATAATTTCCATTTAAAATTGAATCATTAAATTTTATCACCAATTATCAAATTGTTTTCAAAATAATCTTATACGAGTATGTCAATATGCGAGTAGTAGAGAATATCAGTGTTATTTTTAATATTTCTTTACATTAAAAAAATAAAAACGAATTGAAAATAACAGATACCAGAGATAAAATATAAAATACCATATAAAATTAAGTCTGAATTGTAAACAAGAGTTGAAAATGCAAAAAAAAAAACAGCAAAACAATTCACAAAGAAACATTTCAATAAAAGTTGGTTTTTTCTAATAAAGGGTTTTTTAGACCAGTGAAGGGCACACACATACTATCACATTTATGCTTGTGTGGGAAGCAGCAGAAAACAAATGACGCTCGTCATCAAGAAATAACAACGAATAAACAGCCGAACGTACTTTGTCACAGACAACACGAAGAAAATTATAGTGTACATATGTCGACGTCACACAAGCAGAGCTTTTATTCCTATGCACGCGCACATACACTCAAAAAATTCATTTGAAGCAACTTAAAATTAATTTACATTTCATTTAAAACAAATGATTTGTACATTCATTTTTAATTTTTTTATTTATTAAACAGCATATTCCGTAAAATTGAATAGTTTTTACTTTTAAAAAATATATTTTAACCGAAAAAATCAAACTACATAACAAAATAAATACGGAAAAACATTATTTTTTGGTAGTTTGTTTTTTGAATAACAAACACAATCAGTTACTGTAATAATTTTATAAGTGTAGGATTTGCAAAAGTGCCCTCTACCACACTAGTTCCCTTTTCTCGAAGAAGGTCACAAATGTGTTTGACTTTTTGCAGTATAATTTGGCAAATCACCATGCAAATTAATTTATTTCCAAAATCCGCGCTCTGTTCGCAAAACATATGGAGCACTTTGTCAAGTTTACGGTCCGCATAATCGTCAATCTAAGCAGCAATTATATTGATGAATAAACAACGACGGAGGGCTCGAATTTACCGATCCTTTGCCGTTCTCTGCAACTCTGTCTTCTTCTAGGTAGTGGACAGGCAGAGGAAAGATTTTGGCATACATCCATACAAGATTCAAATGGTGCAAGAAACAAAGCCAGCGTCGTATATTCGGTGTATGGGCTGAGAATTAACTGGAAGTTAAACAAGGTTTTTACCGTCAAATCATCCTCAGCGATGAGGCTCATTTCATTATTATCATTATAATTAGCATTTAGAGATAGCACAATATTTATGAGACTCCATTACAACCCGAAAACATCAAAGCTTTCTGCGGCTATCGGCCCATTTGTCTTTAAGTCCAAAACCGATGCCGAAAATTCGTGATTTTTTTATTCCGCATATCAATACAAAGAATTTTTAAGAAAAATGGTCCCAACAGGACTCAGCAACATCCACACAGCTCGTTTTAACATCACTTTGTTGAACCAAATGTTTGGTGACTGAAGTATCTCCAGAAATGGACCTTTGAAATGGCCACCACGTTCATATGATTTTAAACATTTAAAACACTTTTTGGGGCCCTATGCTCTTTATAGGATCGATGGGAACATATATATATATATATATATATATATATATACATATAAACAACTTTTTGAGGGGGTACGGAAAATCTCTGGTCTGTGCTGATTAACCTTTAACAATTGCTTATTTAGAAGCCAACATTCGACTTACTGTTGACGAAATAGGACCCGGTATAATCTATGTATGTATATTCTATGCCCCTAAAAAACACCCTTTATATATTTAAACAAGTACTAAATGTTAATAACAATTTTATTGCTAAAATGCCAAACAACTAATTCTAAAAGCAAAACAAAATAAAAAGAAAAAACTCATAAAATATATAAAAAAAATATTTATCGACATGAATGTTAACAACTATCCCGACTCCCTCTTGGTTTATTTAATGCAATTCTAAACGAATCGTTATGAATTAAAATGCAATGGAAACAATTAAATTAAAAAGATTTATAAATTGAATTTCATTACAAAATTTCTTTTTAATATTTAAAAAATTAAAGACAAAATTGTACTAAGAATTTCAAAACCTTTTTCCGTTAAAAATAGCAACATGACGTCAGAGTGTTATTTGACAAAAAAAATTATACAAAAGTTCGTTTTTTTCAATTCTAAAAATAAAACAGGTGTATTTATTTTATAACACTCTGACTTTAATGGCCCTTAAATAAATTTTTAAATGAAAACTTTTATTAACAACTTATATTAACAAGTTGATTTTAAAATTAAATAACGAAAAAAACTAAATAAAAGCAAATAGTACCACATAAATAAAAATTAATGGTATTGTAATGACATTAACCTTGAGTTAATAAATTCAAAAATAGCATTTAAATGAACTTAGTTTTTCTAACACAAAAAATGTCACAAACACACAAGATGTGGCGCTAAAAGATACAAAATTTTATTAAATTTTCTTTGTATGTACACAAACAAAAAGACAATTTGGGAAAAATACAATAACAACAAGCGAAAAGAAAAATAATATTAAAATTAGTTTTAATAAATAAAGAATATTTTGATTATCTCGTTTTGTATGAATAAAAATAAACATTGTGCAAAAGCAAAATAAACCAACAAACATGTTCTGAGGCAACCATTATATGGTTGTGACATCTTGATAGAGACCTACTTTAACCATCATATGGTTGTCGGTAACAACAATATGGTTGAATTAAACATAACATGTTTAAAATTGTATTACAAATAGTTTTGTTGGAGGTGACCATATTTAAACATGTTTTTTCTCTGCGTGTTGTATAGTCTCTAATCGAGTATCCAATCTAGTTTCTAGTCTTTTCTCCAGTTAAACCCTAATCTAGTCTTTAGTCTACCCTTTAGACTAGTCTAGCTTTTACTCTAGTTTCTAGTCTAGTCGCAAGTCTAGCCTCTTGTTAAGTCTTTAGTCTAATTTGAAGTAATATCTCTAGTCTTGCTTATATTCTGGTCTCCAGTCGAGTCTCTAATCATATCTTTAGACTAGATTCTGCTCTAATCATTGATCTAGTCTCTTGTATGGTCTCTAGTCATGTCTGTATTCTAGTCTAGTTTCTAATCTCTCCTTAAATCTAGTCTGCAGTCTACTTACGAGTCAAGTCGTTTTTTAAGGTATTTTCACCTTTAAAATAATTTAAATAAAAAAAATTTATTTTGTTATATCGACAAAATTTCCACTTAAATAATTTCTTTAAAACCAAAACGGAAATCCAAAATTTTAAAATATTTTTTATATAATAAAATCAGTTGAATGCCTCTCTCCTTAGTATACCCTCATTCCGTGTGAAACTTTTTTATTATCCTTCTCAGGCTCCTTGAGTAATTCTAATTCGATTTAGCCATGTCCCTCTGTCGATCAAATTGATGTGTCCGTCTGGCCGACTGTTGAAAACAAGCTCACTTTCGAAAACCTCAAAAGAAAAAAACATTCTTGGTGTCAAATTGCTTCTATTTATCCTAAGCAGTTTTGGATTGAAATCCAGCAAAATCGGTTCAGTGAGATGAGACTTATGAGTCCAAATGTGGAACCACTACCCTAAAAAAGGTATAGTTTAGTTAAAAAACCTAACATAAATGGTGGTATAATGCACAGATTTATATAAGATTTGGCACAAATTAGTTCTCTATAACTAGGAATCATATTGTCAAATTTCATGAAGATAGGCCCATAATTTACCATAATCCCCATATAACGCCTTCTCTCTAATATAAATAAAATTTGGTACGCCACAGTTTTATATGATTAGAAATCACACTGTCAAATTTCGTGAAGATAGGCCCATAATTTACCATAAGCCCCATATAAGGTCTACTCTCGAAAAACAGTTTAGTAAGCCAAAATCCGTAAGAAATAATGCTACTGTAATAAAATTTGGTACGTCCCAGTTTTATATGACTAGAAATCACACTGTCAAATTTCGTGAAGAGCGATCCATAATTTACCACAAGCCGTTGGCATGAAATAACCCCCCAAAATACCCCCGAAAAAAATAATGATATAGCCTCACAAAAGTTTGTACGTAGCACAACAACAACGATTTTTGGGGGGTTATTTCTTTTTGTTTGGGGTGTTATTTCATTTTCTTAATTAAATCTTAATAAATCATTATGAAATAAAATGCCAATATATTTTTTGGGAATTGTTTCATTTTTCAATTTATTACGAAAACGTTTTTAGCGCAAGGATTTTCTCTTCTATGGTATGACAAACACCGCCTTCGTTAACATAAGCATCTCTGTATGAACGGCCTTCGGCCAGGCGCTAGAATATCATCCGCTATGTTGTACCAAACACTGTAAAGCTCCTAAATTTGGGCTTGCGCTAGGCCTAAGGCCGCCTATGTAGAAAAGCTTTAATTAGCGTAGCCGGTATTTGTTATACCATGGAGGAGGAAATCCTTACGCCCGGCAGAAGGCCGGCTATGCAGAGAAGAGTTAGTTAGCGAAGCCCCTGTGTGTTATACCGTAGAGGAGAAAGTCCGGCCGACGGCTGGCTATGCAGAAGAGCTTTAGTTATCAAAGCCGATGATTGGCATAAAATAGAGAAGGAAATCCTTGCGCTCTGCCGAAGTCTCAACCATGCTATCTATCGCATGATTATTAAACCAAAACTGTTCAATTAATTGTATTATACATATTGGCGACTTATTTAATTCCAGAAATTGGGGTCTTATTTCATATGAAATAAGCCCCCAAAAATTAGGGCATTATTTGATTTCTGTTTGGAAATAAGGGGATTGTTTCATTATTTTTTAGGGTGGTTATTTCATACCGTCCATAGGCTCATATAAAGCCAACTTTCAAAAACCGTTTAGTACGCCTAAAACCGTTACAAATAATGCTATTGTAATAAAGTTTGGTAGGTCAGTTTAATAGGGCTAAATAATATTAATTAATAATAAATAATTTAAAACCGTAGCAGATATATTTGTTGTGGCAAAATTTTGTTCAATTTAGCTTCATACGGCCAGGAATAATACCATGCAATTTTTAAATTATCGGTCTCATATTAAGCAGCCTTTTGAAAACCACCTTTAAACTACAAAATGCTATTTTTCTGGTTTTTTTTTAATACCAGAAAACACTCTACAGAATTTTGTGATGATTGGTCCATAACTTACCATGGATCCAATATAAATTCTCCTCTCGAAAATATTTATTTAAATTTACTTTTATAAGACTAGAAATAAAAGCATAAAGCTTTTTGATTGTCTGTCAATAAATTATCATATTTAGGTCTAAAGCCGGCGAATTTTAATACTGACCTCCGTTTATATTAAATTATAATTTAGGACCTAAATGTGGGTGGAGGGCTTTAAAGATTCGGCACAGCCGAATATAGCACTTTTACTTGTTTTTAATTAAAACACAAAAAAATCAGCAACAGATATAATTTCCAAGTAATTTTTTTTACAAAAAAATTTACTTTTATTTTGTATCTTTAAAAATACAAGCAATTTCTGAATTTTAAAAGAGAAGAAAATAAAAACAACAGTGTTTTCAGCTGAATACGAAAAAAAATCAAAAATACAGAATATAGTATGTATAATTAATATAAAATTTAAAACAACCATGACATTGGCTAAAGAGTGTTTTTTTTTTTTTTTTTGGGTGGGGTAGGGAGAAATCATTTTCAAAGTGTGTATGTACATATTTTTCTTTTTTGCCGTTAATATTTATTTCCAACAGAGCATTTAAAAAGTTGAGTGTTTCACACAAATGTGTCAAAGTTTTTAAATATTTTCGATTTTCTTACTTAAATAATACGTGTCTTACGAAATGACGTGTTTGCTAGATTCGAAAAAAAACCGTTAAGATGTGTCGACTAAAAATTCTTATGCCAGATAAGTGAATATAATGGTTGAGTGAATTGACACTTTAACTGCAATTAATTGAATTTAAAAACTATTTTTAATTAAATTTTATAAAAATTTAAATAAACGCATTTAAAGTTGAAATAATTACTAATGGAATTTTTTCTTTTTAAATATGTAATTCTGTTGTTTGTTTTAGATGAAAAATTATAAATTTATTAAACAATTTTGATAGATATTTTCAAGTATTTCAATACAAAGTAAAGAAATCAACACAAGTATTTTATTTTTACAAATGCTGTTTCACATTTGAAATTTTCTAAAACAAATCTTGTTTTTAACAGAAAATTAAAATCCTTATTTGGACCTTTTAAAATATTCTGTTTTAATAAACTACCTTCAATTAAACTTGTTACAACCGTTTGGTCTATACTACAGCCTCTTAATTAGCCTTCAATAATTACTTTTGCTTGGCTTATAATCTAGCCTCTAGGTTATTTTCTAGTAAAGCATCTAATCGGGTCTATTAGCTATACTCTAATGTGGTCTGCAGTCTCTAGTCAAAAGAATGTGAATAGAATTCTCTATATTCAGTATTAGTCCAAAGCTCTAGCCCAGTCTCTAATCCAGTCTCTTGGCTAATCTTAAGTCCAGTCTCTTGTCCAATATCTAGTCCACTCTATTCTCTAGACTTTTTTGTAGACTATTCATAAGTATATACAGTATTTTAGTATACTTACGTACTTATGAAAAAGGCAGTAAAGTGTAAAAATTAAAATCAGAGAAAACTGAAATTTAAATTATGTATGTTTGTATTTTGTTTTTTATTTCAAATATTTGACAAACTTTTAAAATTGCTGTTACTTTGAAATAATGATTTATTTTATAATTAATGAGTAGAAAATTACTTAAGAAATTTATTGGCATTAAAATTTAAAAAAACGCAGAAAGTGAATTTTACTGAATTTGTTCTAGTCACGGCAGTATAGACTGTTGTCTTGTCTTCCGAATACTGTATATTTTATATATTTTCTAAAAAATTTCCTTGGATTTACTGTAAAAACAAATTTAAAAATTCTTTTACAAAGAAAAATACTAGCATTAAGAATTTAAAGTCTACTTTAGGATCTTTAAAGGGATTTTTGATTTTAATTTTACTTGTTACAACCTTCATGTCCTTTTAGTTAAAAAAAAAATGTATCAAAGTTATTTCCGGGAATACAAAATTTAATATCAATAAGATTTCCGTATGACGTGCTAAATTCCCAATTTTGCGTATTTGATAAATACACTGATATTTATTGTTGAGGGAAAGTAAGCTTTTATTATTATCCAAGAAATTTAAAAAAAATTTCCTTAAGGTTAGTCATACTTTAGCTATTTTTTAATTTATTTTTTTTTTATTCTCCAAAAAAATGACAGCAATTTCATCTGCTTACACAAATCTTATATGTACAGTGGAATCTCTTTTGACCGGACACCCAAGGAACCATTGAAACGTTTACGTGCAAGGGGGATGTCCTTTCAAAAGACTGCAATGGGTTTCTTATTGACCACTTAAAATAAACTAAAAAGGCAAAAGTTTCTTTAAAGATTTATTGTTAATATTTTGTTCCGTTTTTTTATTACAGCAATGACTGCCACTAATTAAAAATTAAAAAATTACTTGACATGAAAATTCATCATAAAAGAGAATAAAACAAGCCAAACAATAATATAGTAAATCTACTACAAATGGGATAAAATATAACATAAAGATAAGTAGAAACTAAAAAAAATTATGAAAATATATTTTAGAAAGTCGTTTTAAATTATAATTTGTCAAGCTCGACCATTATATACACTACACCACTGTTTTTTGGCACCTCCTTTTGGTACCCATGGGCAATCATAGACCCGTCAAAATAAAATTTATTTGTAGGGTTATTCATAACTATAAAAGTTTTGAAATTCATTTGTTTATTAATTTTTTTAAATCTATGGAAAAATCCTTACAGAGTATTGCAAAATACAAGCGTTTATTAATGCAAAAAAAGAATCTTAAACAATCAAATACAAAATTATAAATTTAATGAATTTACTGCCTCTTCAACAATTTCGAACGTAAACGTGCGCATAGATAAAATATGAAATTATGTATATCACTCTTTAGTCAAGTCAATGTATTATTTATATAACTTATTGTTATCATCACCTACTCTACGAAATGTTCAAAATGAGCATAATTTGTAGTAAAATATTCAATACTCAGGATGTTTAAGTGTCTTGGTAGGCGAACAGAAACATTAAGGTTAATTTTTCCCGAAAAAATTGGAAGTTGACACTTCCGTTTATTAGCTTAAGTAGAGAAAGAGCATTTAACATTTTCCGACGACTTTTTAAAGTTGGTAACTTAACTAAATCGTTGACAAAAACTTTATTTATTTAGTTTTTATGGACAAGCCTTATATGAATATTTGTTAAAAGTAATTTTTTAAAACTGTATTATATTGCGATGCATGAATGTGGAATATGGATGTAAGCGAGTATATATATTTTGTCATGTGGTTCCCATAAGAAGCAAGTGGTCATATGTGGTTTCTATAATCGTTGGTGTTTAGGATGAGTGACTGATTGGAACTCTACATCGAACTAAAGTTTTAGTGCTGACAATAGACTCCGGGCACACTAGCCGCCATGTTGCACCGCTGAGTTTCAATGACACCTACACAAAGATATTAATGTGTCATTCGGGTTACTCTGTAAAGCTATCGCCTTCTCGCCATAGTGGGGCAATCACAAAAAAGTGGTAATAAATCTAAATCTCCTATACTACTGCCAAGTGAACCTAACATAATTTAGTGTAATCTATAGCCTAGTCTATTTAATTCTAATTAAACTATAGAAAAACTAGAATTTTTATCAATTTTTTCTCAAACAGTGCAATTTGTTTTATTTGAATTTTAATTTCGTTCGAATTTTTTACTTAATTCTTCGTTGAAGCCTTTAAAGTGTTTCCGCTTGAAAATTTAAAAAAACAATTTGAATTTCAAACAAAAATTTTAAACGGTCAAAGCATATTATATGAAGTTTTTTTATGCTGGCTTTTTGTAGTTCTTTTGGAATTCTTAAAATTTTAAAAATAAACAAAAAAAACCTGTAAAATGAATTTAAATTTTCTACTTTTTAATAGAAGTTTTAATTAAAACATTTGTTCGTCTATTCTTTTTATAAAAAAGTTTAGTTTTTTAAATTTTTTGTAAAACTGTTGCTTAAAATTAAAGTTTTTTGAATTTAAATTTTTAAAATTTAAAATTCAGAAAAAAGAAAAGATTTTTTTCAATGTTAAGCATGTTATTGTTTTATAATGCTAAATTTGAAGAGAAGGAGAAGGCGAAAGAGAGAATGTTAGCAAAATTATAAGCTGTTTTCAGAGAAGTGTGTTTACCTTTTAAGGTGAGGTGTAAGGAAATTTATCGATAATAGCGGAAAATTGTAAATACTATTTGTTAAATTTGATAGATTATAAAAATTTAAATATTTTTTTAAAAAATATTAAAAAAAGAACAGTAATTAGCAGCTGGTTATTAAAAAAGAAAATAAGTGAAGAAAAAATTGTTTAATTTATTTTTTTAATTTTTTTTCTATACTTCGCACACTATCTGGGGTGTGCTGGAAATCGCAAACGCAAAACGCAAGAATTAAGAAGTTGTTTTTAATAAACTTTAAACCTAATTCTTATAATTATTGGTTTAAAATCCTGTTTAATAGGGAATAAGTCAGCTGTCAGAGGATGCCCAAGAATCGCGTAATAGAGATTACAAAAAGGACCCTTTGCATCA
This sequence comes from Pollenia labialis, assembly GCA_949318255.1. Taxonomy (NCBI): domain Eukaryota; kingdom Metazoa; phylum Arthropoda; class Insecta; order Diptera; family Polleniidae; genus Pollenia; species Pollenia labialis. Next base: position 1,009,196 of record OX439142.1, read on the forward strand.
CTCACGAAAATGTTTACGATTAACGACAAATGACTTTTATACCCACTTCCGATCCATATGTGACAAGCTTTCGAAAACCATACGCCAAACTTGCAAAAGACCTAGATGAAAATGCCTTTAGTCTTATGAAGTTATCACAACTGAAAAGTGAAAATATCATGGTTATTAAAATGTATTTAATTTCTTCATATAAAAAATATAAAGTTCCTTATGGAAATATTTTTAATTAGCTTTTTTTTATTGTAACGCTTATTTATATCGCAAACACAAGAAATATGTAAAAATAAAATACTGTTATTAGTTTATAATAATACGGGAAATCCCGGGAATTTAAATTATTTAATTTCCCTTTTTCCCGGGATTTTTCTTGCGGGATCCCGGGAAATAAAAAATTCCTCATAATTTCAGAAAACAGCTATTTATACTTTAAAATTTAGTTTTCTATTCTCTAAAAATTAGCATCTGTGAATGGGTTGCGGATTAGATCAATTACAAGAAGTTAGTACATATTTAAATCAATGTCTCCTGATGCAATAAATCTACTAAAAGCAGAATGGGCAGTGCAACAGTTGATAATTATTACATTTTTTTTTTTTTTTTTTTTATTTATTTATTTATTTATTTCATTTTAATAAAAACTAACCAAGCCCTCTGGGCCATTTAGTGAAGTGAAGAGTTAATAAAGTACATTAATGCAAAATAAGATGCAGGCAGTAAAGTTTCATTGTCCATGAACAAGTCTTAAAAATAGAAGATACCTAAACATATCGCTCCTTTATTGCGTCATAGTCATATCTACAAAAACAAACAATCTTGGCAAAATGCGATTAAAGTTTTCAAAATGTGCCGTTCAAAGATATATTTTGCTATAACTTCGGTTCAGTTTGAGATATAATACGAGAAGGTGTGAAGGAAAACTTTGCTAAAGTTACTTAAAATTTTTGATTTTTTGAGATATGACTATGATGCAATGATGGAGCGATATGGTTATTAGGTGATAAACCCAAATTTTTTCAATTTGTGTTGGTTTATTTAACAGTGAAGTGCGGGAAAACCGAAATAAAATAAAATTTTGGAGACTCGTGTAAGATACTACAACATACAACTTGAAAAACCTTGACATGCATTTGACTGATATAAACGTTGTTTACAAAAAAGAAAAAATTGTTTCTGATTGTGAATCCGAAGCATGCTACAACGGTGCACTTTTAACTATTTGTCCAGCCTCGGTAAAAAATTAACGAAATTTTTCGGTAACATGCTAATTCGTAAATAAAATCAGAAAAATACTTTTTGACGACTTACTAAGCGCTTTGAGTGTGTCAGACAGTTATTTCCTAAGCCGTTAAAATGTTATATATTTATTCAAAATATTTTATCTACATACATATTTTATCTCATATCTTCAGTACCTCAATTTTTATTTTGTTTTTATTAAATAACAATATTGTTTTATGAATTAAATTGTTATGTTTATTTTATCTTTTTATCTTGTATCTAAGGCATAATAATACGGAATAGAAGCATAATAATGGGTAATAAAAGCGTGAGGTAATAATAATTCAAGTTCCAATTTCAATCTTCAATTAATTTTTTTAGTATTGAACCATTTCTTTTACATTCTTTGTAAGCAAGTTCCCTTAGGTATTTTTATAAAAGTTTTTTTCATTAATTAAAACAAAATTTACTTTGTTTTATTTATATGAAGCGGGATCCTGGGATCCCGGGAAATTTAAAAAAATTTCCGGCTTTCCCGGGAATCGAAAACGTCCGGGGAAAAAAACTCTAATAATAATGATTATGTCATGAATTATTAAATTCAGTTGTTGCAAATACAAAACTGTTTGTTGTAATTGCAAGTGCAAGTCATAACTATAAAAAGGAAATAAAACTCAAGTTTAATTATATACATATATTTACATAATCCTTTTAGTGAACGCTTTATTATTCACACATTTACTCTCAAATATATTTAAGATGATTTCCAAATTTCAGAATTTTATCTCATCAAACGAAAAAGTTAGATTTTTTATGCGAAAAGACCCAAAATTGATCATTGTGCGCAGTGTGACCATATTAGCTTTTTTCGAGCTAAATTTAGCTTTAATTTTTCCTATTTAGCTTGAGATATTTCATTTAGCTTTAAGCTTTTTCCAGCTTTTTTCAACGATGCATTTAGCTTTTCCTAGCCTTTTTTAATTTCAATTTCGTGATTAAGGTTTAAGCATACAATACTTTTCGTTTATAATCGCTAAGATCAAAAAAGTTCGCAAACCAACTGCGATTAAGCTTAACAAATTTTTAATTTTATTTTTGGTTAAGTAAAATTAATAATGTGTTTATTTAAACAAATATATAGCTCAAGTATGAAATTTCACTATTATTTAGAGATGGTAAGAGGTTTTTCCGCAAACCTTTTTTAACGAAAAAAAAATTAAAAACGAATAAAAAAAACAACGCATAATATTATGAATATTCAATATTGCATTGGTTTAGAAAAACCAATCAGTGCGTGAACTTTTTGAGAAAAATTACAAGATTATAATTTTCGTGGTCACTAGGACATGGTTGACCTCATGGTACTATGCCAACAAATTGGTTATAACCTAATGTGTATACCTTTTAAATATTTCACGTCCCATGTTTTAATAAAAAATTATTTTCTTTTGCAAAACGTTTGGTTAGCTCAAACATCATTATACAGTTTCTTAATTGCATTATACAATTATCTTCTTAGAAATAAAGTTAAGCAAATTCATAGAAATTGTTAAAAATGAAGCTAAATTTTGATCAATTTACTGGTCGCGCTTTTTTTTTGGATTTTTTTCATTTATTTATATAATTATTCTCAGCTATAATTAAATCAACACTATTTAATCTATAAAAAATATCGAAATAATTAAAAGTTAAAACAAGAAGCTATAAAAAAAATTTAGCTTTATTTTTTGGCTTTAAATTTCCTTTTTTAGCTTTTTTTAGCTCTATTTAAAACATGATTTAGCTTTATATTTTTAAAAAATCTGGTCACACTGATTGTGCGGGAATTAGTCTCTCGCCAAGGAGAGGATTTTTGAAAATTCGAATATTTAAGGTAAAAGAGATAAAAATAATTAATGCTTATAGTTGCTCATTAAAAAATAAACGGGCAGTACTTATTTTAAATTCGGCATTTTTAGGTAGTAAACGGCTAAAAGCTGTATTTTGGAACATTTTTGTCACCCCATCTTTTAAACCAATAAACAAAGAAATAAATATTATATCATCTTCGTAACTTATTTAAAAATACAACTTTAACTTTTTCGAAATTCGAACACTTAGGGGTGAAAATCTAACCTATTTTTGTTACTTTTTTTTGAAAACATATTTCTCTATTCGTTGGCATCGGGGTCACAAAAAAGGGATTTTCCTGAAACAGGGGTCAAAAAAACGATATCACAGAAAAAATTATTAGTAGTTTTTTATCAATTAAAAAAAGTATTTAAACTTAATTATTGTAATAATTGAATCAATTATTTTTTTTTTGTTGAAAGAAAATAAAAAATATAATTTTGATTTAATTTACATTTTAGTTGTTTTAAAATAAATTTTGAATCAAAATAATAATCAAATACCAAAAAATTAAGGGTCCTCATCAAGGCCCATTGAAAAGGTCTGCGCAAGAAGCCTGATGATCATTGTTTATGTTCTTTTTAGTTGTCAAAAGTTGTTTACATTTTGCTTAGATGTGCATGTATACGTTTGTTTACGTTTATGGTATGCCACACATACACGTTTTTTCTTTTTGCTTTGTATATGTGGTAGTACATTTTTGACAACTAAAAAGAATAGTTTTTTGTTTTTGTAGAAGTAAGCAGACCTTATAGATGGGCCTTGGTCCTCATGATGTCGCTTAAAATTGCCATTTGTGCAAATGCGCAAACTTACGAGTCTTGTTTCATGAAGCCCCTTTTTTTACTTTTGTGTAATTTTAAACAATGAATGTCAGTTTGTAAGAAACGTCAATACAAAAATAAATTAAAAATTAAAATTCAAAAATATAAAAATTTGTGTTTAAATTAGTGATTAATATGTATGAGAAATTTGCTTTTAAAAATGCTCAAAGAAAGCCAAAAGACCAATTTACTGAAATTATTGCTAGAATTTATTGTTTGTGATTTATAGACACTTGGATTTTTCATTGAAAACGACGTTAAAATCATTAAAAGATCTATCTTTTTGTATAAATGCACAATTGAACAGCGCAAGTTTACGAGACAAAATTGTTGGGCAAATTTACCAAGTTTGTGTAAATGAATTCTCATACAATTTTTGACAGTTCATTTACGAGGGCGTAAAAATGCACAGTTTGCACAGATTACGAGACTTATAGACAATATCATGAGGACCCTTATTATTTCGTTTAAAATAAAATAATTTAAACTTGTGAAATTGTTGTTGGAAATTGTCATAATCAATCAACACATTGTTTGAAACGGCAAAGTTTTTTGATCAAATTTTTAATTAAAAATAAACATATGGTTTATTGAAAAAAAAATATTCAAATTATTAAATTTTTAAAATGTTTAGTAATGAATATAATCATTTTGGTAATAGGAGAAAAATCAGCAAATGGGTTGCTTGAGTCTATGAATTTGGTATGAAATTGGTGATTAGAGAAAATTTTTAATTTTTTCTGTGATTTCAACTAAAAAAGGGTCAAGGTTTTAATATGCAGTATTTCCCACTTTAAAGAATATAATAAGACCTAGTTTTTTATAAACAAACAAAATATATTTGTTTCAAGTAAGAAGTGCTCAAAAAACTTAACTTTTTTTATGCAATTCCCTTCCTGTTTTTAGCACCTGACCTGATTTTTATCGATTTAGCCATTCCTTTTAGTTTTGAGGGAGATTTTAATCAATTTTAAGGCTTGTTTGAAATATAAAAAAATTATTTTTGCTATATTTTAATGCTCTTTGAGGCAATCGTTGCCGTTTTTAAAATTGTCCCATATATAAACCGAAGTCACCTATTTAACAGGGCAAAAATATAGAAGTAGAATAAAACATTACCCTTTTGGAGAGTAAAACATTTTGATGAAACGAACACCAAATTACATTTGTTAAATTAAATGGCACATTTGTTTATATGCAAGAGAACCATATGTTATTCAATAAATAAAAACAAAATACAAAAATTAACAAATGTGTACATATGTATATGAGTTATGTTTGCTATTAGGGAAATTGTACTTAAATTTGTACTTCATTATTAAAAATCCAATTTAGAAGTAGTAAAAACGTTTTGACGCAAACTTTTTGCGACTACTAACAACTTTTTAGGAGGAATTCCATTCCTCCATCTCCACTTTGAACAAATTATGAGAAGAAAGCATGGAATTGTAAGCGTCTACTTTGGGTCTGTTACAAAGTTTATTTTTAAGCAATGCTTATTTCGAAAACATTTGTTAAGCTGAAGAACTCTGTTCAGCAGTGTTAACAAAAAACAAAATGTGAGTGGTATTTCTAAAAAGGGTCAAAAAGTGGCACAAAATAGTTTAAAATTATGCAAAAGGGTAAACTAAAAAAAGGGTCATAAAGTATATCAAGAACGTCGAAAAAGGATAAAATTGATACATTAGTATCACAACGGTAACGCTGCAAGTTGGCATATACATACGTATAAAATAATGTGCTCCCACCACAATATTGAACTTTTAAATACATCAGTGGGGAGAAAAAAGTCTCAAAAAGGGGAAATACGGGAGATTTCTTTACTTTTCCCTTCTTCATGTGGTACTTTATAAATATTTTTTGTATTATATTGAATTAAGAAACATTAAATTATAGGTGCAGGATACTGAGTGAATGAGAACCTATGAAATGAAAACTGGTGGCACTTTTGTGTTAAAACCTAAAAACATACATAAACTTTGGCACGAAAAAAAAGGGAGACATTAACGATGTAGCGGGTTAAATGCTACATAGTTTTTATAAAAAAATTCTACTTTTATAAGTAATAATTAAAGTTTTCTAGTGTTTTAAACCTAATAAAATTTTGTTGATCCAAAAATTGTAAAAAAAAACTTACCTCTCCTAACCTCCTACGCCGGCATCATAGAAATGAAATACATACAAGCCAATGTATGTAGGTATGAAAAAGTCTTTAAATGATGATTATTTTGATTAAGTAGCTCTCGTTTTCCTACTTATTCAATTTAACTAAAATTTAAATACATACAACAATAAATTTCAAAGCAACAAAAAATCGTTAAAAACACTTTATTTATTAAAAAAATACAAAGAAAAAATAAACCTCCATTCGTTAAAAAAAAATCAAAGCCCGGGGCACTAATTTAAAATATTTAACTTAGTTAAAATTTATTATAAATTATACAAACACGAGCCACAATTAATCATAGATTTAAGATAAAAAAAATGCATTTTTAAAATTTACATAATTTTTTTAATACTTGTTTTCATTAAATCTTTAAATACATATTTCTTTTGAAATGTTTTTTATTTTTAATTTCCTTTTTTATTTTCGTTAATTTTTTTCACAAAACTGCAAAATTTTGGCAATTATTCATATTTTATTTTAATTTTTTTTGTTATTTCCAATTTATGTTAAATATGCTTTCATAATTTTTTTTAGTTTCGTTTTCTTTAAATTTTTCTTTTTAATTAAAAATGTTTCCCATTTCTTCGTTTTACTTCGCAGTGTTTTTTATCAGCGAGGCGATATTATTGCTAGACCGTGCACCCAAGACTGAGTGTTTAGTTTTAAAAAATCATTGAATCGATCTTTCAATATCAATGATATAAATTATTTGCTCAAATTTGCTCTAAAAATTAAGAAAAAAAGCTTTCTTATCAAACACAAAAAATATCTCTTTAAGTCGATAAATAGTAAATCATATGCTCAAATACAAAAACAAAAGAGAAAAAAAAATAACAAACCCGTAATAAAATGTCTGTCAAAATACTAGTGTACACATGAAAATGAAATTCGCATTTTTTAACGGTTTTTTTCAAAATTATAATATTCTGCAAAAATTTAAAAAACTAATAATTTCTCTAAAATATATATGTATGTATTGGTTTTTTTTTCAAACATTTATTTTTTCAATGTATAAAATGTTTGCTCTTAGCTATCAATTTAAATTAAAGGTACAAAAAATTATTAGAAATTGTTTGTTTTTAATTAGTATTGTGGTTATTTTGTTGAAATATTTATGGTCTTTAATCCAAACTTTCAATATTTTTAATCAGGCTTAAGTTCATCAAAATTAATTTTCATTAAATTATTTTTATGAAGAAAGGAATTTTACGACATGAAAATTAATTAAAATTTGAGAGGTATTTACTGGCAGAAGTGCACAATATATATTTTATTAAAATCTGTTTAATATTTTCAGAGTTATAAGCGTTCAAATTTAATACTAACACATATGCAAAACATATAAATAAAAATTTTGTTGTTTCCATAATAGGGTGGTCGATTATTCGACATTTGCAAGAAACCGGGTTTCGAATATTTCGAATATATAAATTTTACATTAAAATCGGCACAGGCAAACCAATTACGAACGATATAGCATATGAACCGGAAGTTGGTCCGTCGCCAAATCGAACCACTAAGACGAAAAAATGAATGCACGAACCATCTAAATTCATATATACTTAGATAAACTATATTTTCTTCATATAAAAAAATGTATGGCCAAATTTCGACCATTAGGAAAACACTTGTAAAATTTCAAACAATTTTGTTTTTATTTAAATTTAATAAGCAATTTATAAAAATTGTACTATTTCTTTTTAGAATCTTTAGTATCTTTATTTTTGCCTATATGCTCTTTTTTATTATCGGCAGTTGTATCTTTCTTTTGTGGCTGCATAACATTGTAGACATCTTTAGCATTTGCTTTAGCTTCCTTTAAATTATCATTTTTCTTATCCGATCCGGCCAAGGGTTTTTCATCTAGTTTTTCTTCCTTTAAAACTTCTTTTATTTCTGATTTAGGTGTTGCTTTAACTGCACCCTCGGGTGTTAGGCGGGTACCTACATTACTATGTTTCAAATCACGTCTTAGAACATTTCTGATATTTCCATCTAAGTTTTTGGCATAAACATCTACAGACAATTCGCCAGGATCTGTTGGTTTGTCCAGGCGTGCTTGTTTAACGGCATTATCTACTTCAAATTTAACAAGGTCGTCAATTTTCTATAATGAAAAAGGATAAAATTAAACATATTTTTTTGACTTATATTTACGTTACCTTTAATTCGGCTTCATTTAAAAGATTGTTGTTCAAACACAATTGCCTAAACCTAGTTATTGGATCATTTTTCTCTCTCATCATTTGTACTTCTTCCCTTTTACGATAACTAGTACCTGGATCAGACATTGAGTGACCATGATAACGATAAGTTTCCAATTCCATTACTATAGGACCACAACTTCGTGCATGATTTATAACAAATTCCGCGGCACTGCGAACGGCTAAAACATCATTGCCATTAACCCATATGCCGGGTATATAATCACCCCGGGTATAATAATCAGTGCTGCATGAAGATCTTTGGACTGGCGTACCCATGCCATATTTATTATTTTCACAAACAAACACAACAGGTAATTTCCACAAGCAGGCCATATTAAAAGCTTCATGAAGCTGACCCTGATTTGCGGCACCATCCCCGTAACAGGCGAAATTAACACCATCATCACAACGGTAGGCATGGGTAAATGCTATTCCCGCTCCCAAAGGAGTCTGGGCGCCAACTATACCATTTCCCCCAAAGAAATTTGGAGCATAAGTGTGCATGGAACCACCCTTACCACGACTACAGCCTGTTTGCTTTTGGCACAATTCGGCTATAATTTCATAAATCGAGACACCCATGAGCCACGTCCAGCCATGAGAGCGATAAGAGGTGATAATACTATCTTGAGGTCTCATGGAAGCTTTAATGCCTATTAAAAATTTTAAAATCAGAAATTATAATTAAAATTCAAAATCTTGAGCTAGAACTTTGGTAATTATTGCATATTAGAGACTCTTAGAGGGTTAAGTTCCTATTCTATATTTTTAATATAGAAGTTAGAAATCAAATTATAAAAAAACTAATTTAATTAAACAATCTTTAGTGAAATTTTCATATTAGGTTATTTTTTCAAAAACTAAGAACAAATTGTTGTAAATTACTCATTCCAAAATGTTTTATCCTTAATTCCTACAGTTATTTTAATATTTTAAACTTGTTTTAAAATTCTAAGCAAAATTTGGTTTCTTTTATTTATAATTTTTATCTTACCCACACAACAGGCTTCTTGGCCAACATACAAATGACAAAATCCCCTTATTATCTTTTCTTTATAAAGATTAGCACATGCATTTTCCATCCTTCTTATAGCTTGCATTTCTTTATATAATTTTGAGGCCATATGTTGATTCAAACTAATTGTCAATGAGGGCTCATTATCCAAGTTATATAATTTGAAAGGCTGAAATAAATTTTTTTACTGAAAACTTGTTTTAAAGTAACATTAAAAAAAATACATTTTCCAATTGTATATTTGCAATAGGACCACCATTATTTTTAAAATCGTCAGAGTCCTTTTTACAAAATTTTTCCAAAAACGACAAAGAACGCCGACAGATTTTGGGGATTAAGAGTTTTGCTTTTGAACACAACATTTCAATGAATTTTTTTAATAGATTTCTAAAAAAAAAGAAATTTGAAAGCTAACGAAAATATTTTTTTTATAGAAAAGTTGCCAGAAATTCGGTATAAACAAGCAGTTTTGCCACCAAACTTAAGTACATTTTTTGTTAAATGAGAAAACGAATGAAAAGAAAACATGCATAGCTGTCAGATAAAATGGTTCGAAAATCGACAAACTTTGCATAAAAAAACGTCAGAAATTGTCATTGTAAAATAAAACTAACTTTTGCAAGTATTAGAAAATTGAAAGCTATTTTTCGTGTTTTTTTTTTAATAAAAAACATTATATTTACATTATCTCAAAAAATAAAACCCCTATTCTCACTCAATTGACCATAAATATGAAAAATTCAGTTCTTAAAAATCCAAAATAGAAAAATAATTAAAAAAAACATTTTGGTAGTAAATATAAGTTTATTCTCGAAGCTTGTCAACAGATGACTTTGTTGTCTTGGTATTGTTCAGGTTGTCATATATGCGAATATGCTACAATAGTTTTAAATTATATATAATTAGCGACGTGACGTGAAAATTGGCTGCCACATGAACTAAGTCCACCGTTTTTACCCAACAAAAACTATGTTCAGTGCTTAATAAATAATAACTGCCTATTCTGTCTTTCGTACAACTTCATTTAAAACAAAATTTTTAAAATTTGTTTTTGTTTAAAATGTAATTGTATAAAATAATTGAAAAACGGATCTATTACCAGAATTCCAAAGTATCCAAAATATTATTCAAAAATACGAAAAAGTACTAAAAACATTTGTTGATTAGTACAAAATTTTTCATTTGAAAAATCGTCAAATTTAGGGTATAAATCGTCGAATCGTCAATGGGCTAGGGTGAGTTCGTAAATGCATCACTGCGCTGCATCAGTGTAGTAAATGTGGACCAAAAAATTGGGAAATACTCCACAAAAATAATAGTCACACAATAAAAAAAATTATAATTATTTGTTTATCGGCTTTAAAAAAAGTTTGCTTTTCTGATGCAGCGCAGTGATGCATTTACGAACGAGGCCCTACTTTTGGACCCCAAAATCGTCAAAACGACGATAAATCGTTAAAACTGGAAGCCGTGGGTACATGTAGTGCCAAGGCGAATTCATGTATCTAGTGGCCAGGGCTGTCAGATTTGACGATTTATAGTCATTTTGACGAATTTTTTCCCGAAATAAGCAGTGCCGATTTGCTGATTTAAAAAAAAAGTAACGATTTTAAACCAGCATATTGTTCTCTCTTATTTTTCTCAAAATAATTATTTTAAGAATAAGTTAATGAAGTCGTTTACAAAACGCTAATAAAAGTAATCTAATTATATTTATAGAAAAAAAAAATAGAAGATATTGAAACTAAAAAAATATATCCATTATCATTTTGTTATTTTTATTTTCGTAGCAAATTTGAGATTTAAATATTTTGTTTTATTTACTTTGAAAATATACGAATATAGCCAAATAGTATAACTTTTAACTTAAAACAATTTTTTTTAACAAAATATCAAATTTGTTTTTTCATTAATATCGTTTGCTATAATACATTTTTGTTTTTGTTCACTTAAAGCTTAAAACAAAAAAAAAATTATAATTTTAATGGTTTACTCCCTTATTTTCTTGGATGTGTTTAATATTGTAGTCGATAGCACCTCGAATTTTTGGCTCCAAACAAGTGGAGTAGACATCAGTCCACAAACCAGAAGGTGGCAATTCGGCATCAGCTTTAGCAGCGGCAGTGGCTTCATCGATTTCCTTGCGTACTTTAGTATCGATGGCTTTAATTTCATCGGCAGTTAAGAGACCTAATTCAATGGCCAATTCCTTAAAGGAGGTAATGGGATCACGTTTTTGGCGAACTTCTTGGATTTCTTCGCGGGTACGATAACTGGTTCCAGGATCAGACATAGAATGGCCGGAATAACGATAGGTATTGGTTTCCAAAACGATTGGACCATTTTTATTGACATAATCAATAGCAAATTCGGTGGCACTGCGTACAGCCAATACATCCATACCATCTACCCAAATACCGGGCAAAGCGTCACCGCGGGTATAGTAGTCAGTATTGCAGGAGGCACGCTCAGCACTGGTACCCATACCATAGTTGTTGTTTTCGCAAACAAAAATGCAAGGCAATTTCCATAAATAAGCCATATTATAAGCTTCAAATACTTGACCCTGATTGGCAGCCCCATCACCATATAAAGCCAAACACATGCCACCATTACCCTTGTATTGGCAGGCCAAAGCAACACCAGCACCTAAGGGAACCTAATATAAAAGTAACAAAAATAGTGGCTTATAAAAAATCTTTAATATTCTTAACATCTCTAATTACCTGAGCTCCTACAATACCGTTACCACCATAGAAATTGGGGCAATACATGTGCATAGAGCCACCCTTGCCGCGTGCACAACCACTTTTGCGACCTGTTAATTCAGCCAATACACTTACTGGTGGAACGCCCATTAAGTAGGTCCAACCATGCACACGATAAGCGGAAATGATATTGTCTACATCACGCATGGCAGCCTTCATGCCTACAATAAAAAAAATATTGAATACCAGTTTGTTTGAAAATGCCCCAATTTTCTTTTTTTAGCCAAACTTACCTACAGCACAGGCTTCTTGGCCGGAGTACAAATGGCAGAAACCACGAATAATTTTTTCCTTATACAAATTACCAGCAGAAGTTTCAATACGTCTAATGGTTTGCATTTGTGTATAGTATTTAGTGGCTTCCTCTTTTGTCAATTTGACAGTAGTTTCGGGTCCCTTGTCCAAACGATGCAATTTGAAGGGCTAAAAAGTAAGTTTAAATAAGACAGTTTTTTAAATTACATTCAAATTTAATGAATTAAAAAAAATTGCTAAATACAAAATGTCCCTAATTTTGAAGCATTCACAAAACAAATCGCAAAAAATAAAATCCTGAGACTTTAAAAAAGTGAAGTTGTTAATGCTTGTGGGCACAGAAATGTTAGGTAAGTCTGGGTTCACACTATGAAAGTTTTCTTGGTGGCCAAAATATTCCTTAAGACAAGTCAATGGTAAAACATTTTGACTACCATCCCGCTCAGTAATTCATTCGAGGAAATCCAGTTCTATTCGGCTTCAAAAACTAGGTAGCGGCTGTTGCTGCGAGTTAGATTTGAACTCCAAAAAATCGAATGTGGAATCTTCTGGAGTAGTTGAACTGTACTGCACGAAAATATCGTGTGTTTTAAAACTTTGCTTGGATAAAATCTTTATGTTCATCGTAGAAATTTAGAGTAACGTCTGTGTCGATGTTTGCAAGATGAGGCTGAACACTATCCTACTAAACTCCAAACCATCAGCTGTCCATTTTTTGCCATATAAGAGCTCGTTGACAGAATTAGTATTAGAAACGAAAATTTGTGTACAACTTTTCGCTTTTTGAGTTGGTTTGACTGCGACGGTTTACATTAAATAAATCAGAAGTAAAAGCAACAGATTGGTTTTGGCCAATGACAAATGATGACTGCAGTTTTTAAGCGCTGATTAATATTATAGAAATTACAAACGGAATGAAAAAATTACATGTATACCTACACACAAATTTATAACGTATAACCTTCGGTGAAGGGTATACAAAATTTATATTTTAACATATAAAAACCAGCATTTATTTTGTGCAGCGATCAATTACTTTTTTGCTTAAAAAACAAAAATTTACCAATTTTCACAAAGTTTCGACCAAATTTAATCCAACATAAGATAGTTTATGGGCGCAAAGGCACTATTCCGGATATAAGCTTGTATGGGGCTATGTAAAATTATGGACCGATTCTAATTTTCAAAAGGCTATGAATGTTCTTAATTGCATAAAATTATCTCCAAAACTGCGACCTGTACTGTGTGCCATTATAGAAAAAAAAGATAGTTAGATAAGATTTAACAACGTTAAAACATAATACATGTGTACATATTTATAAACCTTAAGTTTAGTTAAGAAAGTGATAGGTATTTAATTAAATTAAAAATAATTTACTATACAAAATTAAAGGGTTTCTATTGAGGTTATATGTAAAGTATCGACACAAGAAAAACGTTAAAAACGTATGATTAGTCCCGTTTAAGAAAAATTAACAAATATGCAGCGAAATTTTAAACTACTTTTAGATCAATGACAGAAAATTAGTTTAAAAAAATGAGGAAAGGTAATCTCATATTTTGTATGAAAGCATGACATTTGAAAAGTGGAAGAAAAAAATCACAACCAATATAAACAAAATGACCTTGACGTTAAATTTATGATCTTTTTAAACACAAACTAATTCCTGCTTGGATAAACTTACATATGTATATCCTATGAATTCAACAAAAGAAACTATTACTATATTTATAACAAATTCCAGTTTTAATCACTTATTAACATTAAAATCTTAAAAAGAAAAAATCTTTAAATAAAACTTATGTAACCTTCGTAACAATTTTCGAATTTTTATTTTTGCACTTACCCGTTGCACTTGCACTGTAGCTTCTGTGGCATAGTTGTTCGATTTTTGCGCTCCGGCTATGGCTGAACTCTGGAATAAACCGAAAAATGAACTTGATTTAAAACGTCTGTTGTAATGGCAACATGTATTTAGGTTTTTGATTGGCAATGGTGCCTTTAACGAACACACAACATGCAATTGTTTTTTAGCTAAAAATGATAGACGACCTACTTTTTGCAATTGTTTAGCCACTTTGGGCAAGTCACCGACTCGTGTTAATTTACGCAACATTTTTTCACTTAATTCGATAGCTTTTACTATGTACGGCGTTTTGTAGTTCTTTATTTTTCGTAAGCTTATTTAAAAAAGAAAATGTAAAATTTGTTCTGTGAAATTTTCTTTTCCGTGTCGCGAAATCTACGGCAAACGTCCCTAAAGTTGAAAAAAAATTAACATTCACTCACAATCGATGAAATGGGAGGCAAAAATTGCCAATCACAATAAAGAAATGTCAAAAAATTATTTGAACCACAATAGGTGTGTTCAATAACCAAAAAGATTTTAGTACCAATTTACAATGTAAAAATTTCTTACTAAACAGACGAAGATTATTGATAATGGGGCGACGCTGTTTGCGTGACACACTTTTACTTTTATCCTCTCTCACCAACAATCTTCGTCTGCCCGCATTGTAAATTGGAGTTTCTTACCGAACTTTGTCTTGGTAAATTAGTAGGTCTGCGCAAAACTATAACAATGCAACGATAGAAAAAACTACATGCATTTTGTTTTTGTAAACCATACACGATTCAATTAAATTGTCAACTAAGTCGGTTGTTGTCCAAATCAAAGCGTGTATGGCTTGTCAATTGATTAATTTGACGGTTGTCGAGTTGGTTGAAGAAAAATCAAAAAATTTTGATTTTTCAAGTCTTTCAATTCGATTGTACTGTGTGTGCTCGAGTCTCTTGATCCGCTGCCAAAATTAATGTTTTTAGTTTTCTTTTGCAAAAAAAAAGTTAAGTATTTTAAAAATTGTCTTTTATTTCCTAAAATTTTAAAATTAATTTCAAATCTTTCAATTCAGTTGATGAAGTGTGTGGCCAAGCATCAATTCAATTGAAAGACTCAGTTGACAATTGAATTGAAACGTGTATGGGGCGCATAAAATATGTTTAACAGTGCAGCCACACGATCAAGATTTTCTTGATAGTCTTTTACATATATTGTTTGTCAAAATTTCCAACAAATTAAAGTTGTGACGTAGGCTGCATTCAATTTTTGAGCAATTTACTTCCAAGATGTCATCAAGAAAACAATTTATAAAGGCAAACGAAAATTTTGCTCACTAACCTTGAAATCAGCTGTTTTCTTGAACGTAAATTAAAACACTACCTGCAAAGAGAATTTTAAAGGCAAGTTCGTATCAATTTTTAAAAGTATGAGTGTATTGGTAAAAAAGTGTGAGTGTATTAAAATTTGACAGGCAAAACTTGATCGTGTAACCGCTCAAGTAAGATGTAAAAAACAATTGCTACGAAAACAACTGCACGACAAAAACGCAACTCTGCAAAAAAAAGCAGCAATCGTTTCGAGCAGACCTACAAATTTGGCTATGAACTTTACTGCATTTTACTAAATTACGTTCGAATACAAAAAATACAGAATGTAAATGAGAAAACGAATTAAGAGCGTAATGTGAAAAAAACATTTTTTAAAAGGCAAACAAACAAATTATTATTATGAAAAAAAATGTTTTTTTCTAATACTTTATTTCTAAATTATTATAAAACATGACAACCTTCAAACCATTCAAAATATAAACACTGCTAGTTTTTTTATTTAGCACGCGTTTTTTTTTTTGTTACTTCTGTGTTGTTGTTAGAATTTTCTTAATTTCAACAAAATTTTTATAAAATTTCTATAAAATTCTTTAAATAAATAAAAAAAATGCCTAAGGAGCAGTTTCGTGAAGCAGATGTGATTAAAAAAATGTAATTTTTTATAATTATAAAGAAACATAAACTTAAAAATTTCCTTCTGCTAAAAATTTTTCAGCTCGCATGTGCAATTTAGCATTAGCGGCCCGGAGGAGATACAACAGGAATCTCATTTACGAATTGTTTCAAAAAATCTATATCAGGCTCAACGCCAACCTGTACCATATGGGGTTTTAGATCGACGCATGGGTGTAAGCAGCAAAGAAGCCAATTGCGAAACTTGCGGCCAAGGTCTTAATGAGTGTATAGGACATTTTGGTTATTTGGATTTAGCCTTGCCGGTATTCCATATAGGCCATTTTCGCTCTACTATTAATATATTGCAAAGTATTTGTAAATCCTGTTCCCATGTTATGCTAAAAGAGTCCGAAAAGAAAATCTATGAGAAAAAATTACTTAATCCTAATTTTTCTTATTTGGCTAAAAAGGCTTTACATGGTCAAATCTTGACGAAAGCTAAAAAGCAAACTAAATGTCCCAACTGTGATGCTGTTAATGGTGGCGTTAAGAAGGGTCCTGGGTTATTGAAGATTTTGCATGATCCATACAAAGGCAAGAAACAGGATGCTTTAATGACTAGAGATTTGGATGAATTATTGACTGCTACGGATAATAATAAGGAACTAAATCAAATGCTGCCTAATTATAATCATATGGAGGAATTAAATCCTTTAACGGTCTTAGAACTATTTAAAAGTATTCCAAAACGTGATATTCCCCTGTTGGGAATGACTTGTGAGGGCGCCAATCCTTCAAATTTAATAGTTAGCAGGGTGTTTGTACCGCCAGTGTGTATAAGACCTTCGGTAGTGTCAGAAGTTAAAGCTGGAACGTAAGTATACACCAGAAGAACAAAATTAGATTTAAAACCTTTCATAAGTCTGAACTAGGGAATGGTAAATGGATTTTAAAATCGATTTTCGATTTTTCGATCGACTTTTTATTTCGGACTTTAAAATCGATTTCAAAATCGTTAAAGATTAATTAACAAATGTTTTCCTTATATCACGAAGGGGGATACACCAGTGTTTTTTTTTTTTTGGCAAACTCCTAGAGAAATTGAACTAAGATTTTTACAGTGGGTAGATATGGATACTGTTTGTATTTCAACAGGAATGCCCTGGTTTAATTCACCTGTTGTGTTTCTATAATGTGTTGATTTCCACAAAGCTGACTTTCAGTGTATGGTTCGGTACGTTATGTTTAAAACTATTTTGGTCACTGTGCATTGATGACTTTAATTTCTGAAGAACAAGAGCCTCTATATTAAAGTTGAAAGTATACCAAAGGTTCTAATAGGTAAACACGTAAAACTACAACTTTAAATTTGGAAAACTGCATAAACATACCTACACACGTATTCACGCACAAAAAAAAATATCAAGTTTTATTGTACCTGCCCATAATTTTTTGATTTAATTAAGATTAAAATTAAAAATTGCCAAAATTTTGAAAGAAATAAAAAAATCGATTTTAAAAGCCCAATAATCGATTTCAGTATAAAATCGCATACGTAAATTCGATTGCAAATAATCGATTTTTTTTTACCACAAAATCAATTTTCGATTGCAATCTAAATCGATTTACCATTCCTTAGTCTAAACCTACAATTATCTCTTTAAAGAAAATATGTCGAAATCTGTTTTCTACATAAATAATATGCCATTTTTAACTTTTACATGCCATTTATAATTATGATTTAGAAATTTTGATTAACTAAATGTTGATGATCTACCTCAGGGTAAGTCCTGATAAAGCTAAAGAGTTTATTTTTAGATCAAATAAATCACAACATATTGGTTTCGACCTGCGGATTTGTGGTTCGGAAATTGATATTGTTCCCTAGTTGAGGTGTGTTGGCGTTATAATTGATGACAAATTATCGTTTGAGCATCATATTAAAATTGTTTGCTCTAACATTTGTTTTACTTTCCGTATGTTATATCATATGAATACTTTTTTGCCTTTACATTAGAAATACTGTGGCTCATGCACTGTTGCAACCTGAGTAATAGAAGAATATAAGATTGTGAGATTTGTTTACAACCTTAGACTAAGAGCTCATTTATTTCTCCTCCATTTGAAACATTTTTTTATCTTACCTTTTATTTTAAATTTCGGTTGATAGTTTCTTCTTAAATTATCAAGGCACAAACTCCTTTATATATTGTTCGGGTAATTTATTTTACCAAACTCGTTAGAAATCCAAAAGTACTAATTTTTCGTGTTTGTAATACAACTTAGGAACATTCATTTGTTGTTCGGGCTGTTCGGCTGTGGAATTTGTATGAGAAGAGAAGTTCAAATCCGGTTGACGTTTGTTCGTTGCTCTGTTGAAATAGGCTTTGCAAATAATCCAAATATGATGGGGACTTGGGTGGTATATATTTATGTCTCATTTAAATTTTTCTATTAAAATTCAGCTAGATTGGACCAAGATAATTGAGATATGAGCAAAAAACCATAACTGCCTCTAATTTTACCCAAAAATGCCTTGTTGTTTTGTTATTCAGTTTTTCTATATTTCTGGAGAATGGCAAGAGTCAATGTTTCCAAATTAGGTACAAACGTCTCGGTTATCAAAACACATCGTCCCACAAAGTGGGATGATGGATGATTTTGATTGAACTCATTTTGTATTTAAATTACTTTAATTTATTTTTTTCCTCATAGTGAATTTATAAACATACTTTTAATATAAATAATTTCTAACAAACAATTCAAATTAATCCATTTAATTGAATTTATTATTTTTAAATAGAATATTGGACCTAACGTTTAATTTCATAAATTTAAGAAAAATGTATTTCGATGATCATTAATACAAAAATTATTACCAAATCCTAACCTAGCTCAGAACTGTTACTGTTATACTAGAAGCTAAATATTTTTTAAGTGTATGTAAAATTTTTTGGTTTCTAATTTGGAAAGATTGAAATTAGATATGAAATGTCAAGTCCATGCGTTGTAGTGCGTTACGAAAGAAAAACAAATATATGTAAATTGTTTCGTTAAAATAAATACAATTGTGTTTATTTATTTAAAAACATCTTTGATATTATTTTTTTATTCACAAAAAAGTAATATAATAAGCCCCATAGGCCAAAAAAATTTATATTACAAAGGATATACATATGTATATATATACCTGATTAGATATTCAAAAAATTACTTATAAAAATACAAAATACATATACCATATGGACCACTTTTGGCTCCCCAGCCGATAACAAAAAATCCAACACAATAATAAAAAATGTCCCAAAGTAGTAGGTCAAGCAAAATTAAAGCAACCTTGGCCATAAAACCATCCTTTAACCCGCTCAATATATACATACGTGTAAAGTTAGCATATTAGTTAGTTTATGAATTCGTGAGTGTAAATAAATGTTAGTAACGCAATCCTAAAAGACGCTAAAATAAAATACATATGTGAACCAAAAGTTTCAAACGAAATGAATTATAAGAGTGAGAAAAAGTACGGAGAACAAGAGGCAAATAGTTCCAGTTCCTTGCCAACCTCACAGCGAAAGATTTCTCAAATAAACTATATCTTATTCTAGGTATAAAGATCTGAGGATTCCTACTAGACGAGGAAAATTTAAATTCAGAACAAAGATGACAAGGAACACCACTTCTAATCACCCTATAAAAAAGTAATAAGCACCGAATCCTGAAAAAATTGCCTAAAGTACATCCCAGAAAAGTTTTCACATAATTAGAAATATGTACTCTCCTAGAAATATTATATACATAACGCGTAATAAAATTAACTACGCGCTTCAATTTGTTCAATATGCAAGCAAGAGTACCAGACACAACCTCTAGTCCGTAGAAAACATGTGGCATCAAGAGCGAATACGCCAATTTATACCTTATTCAAAAAGGTAAAAAAATGTTGTTAGAATAAATCCTTCGCAAAGTACCTATCACTTTAGAAAAAATACGACCAACCTGATCCCGAAAAGTAAGGCTAGCATCATGAAATACTCCTAAACACTTAAGACTCTCAACAAATTCAATTCTCTGACCAACATAAACATGCATAGCATTCTGCGTCTGCCTAAAAATAATGGCATTGGTCTTACTGTAGTTAACAATCAAAGAGTTAAGAGACGACCATAACGAAAAACGTGCTAAATCATCATTCATATTAGCTTCAAGAACATCAACATTATCCCTATGACTGCAAAACAATAAAAAGACATCATCGGCAAATAGAAAAGGTCTACAAATACTCATCTCTATTTGACTCGGCAGGTCATTCACGTACATCATGAAAAGAAGAGGCCCCAAAACAGATCCCTGGGGTACACCAGAAACTAAAGGAAGAATTTCAGAGAAAATCCCACCAGTATCAACAAATTGATACCTTCCAGATAAATAAGAATAAATTAGCATCAATTTTCTTATCAATGTACGAAAGCAGACCGAATTGAAAGCTTTCGTAAGGTCAAGTGAAACTAAAGACACTATATTGTCCCTATTGATATTCTCACGTATTATCGTAAGTAATACATTTAAAAGATTTGTGCTATTCTGATAGTCTGACAGTTAAAGATTAAGTGATCTATATCCAGTATGGTTATGTGCGAAATTCGCTAAAAATTACAAAAACATACTTTAACTTTTAAAGGAATTTTTACTTTTTGTAGCGTGCGTTACAAAATTTTTGGATCAGTCGAGCATGTTCTCTAAATCGAAATGAAGTGGATTAAAAATATAATCTGTAAATAAAGTTCATAAACATATTTCTTTTTGTATAGTTCTTCATACTGTGAGTACCAATTACATTAAAAATAACAACTCTTAAAACATGAAAAACTACAGTCAATTCGTAAATAATTGAAATCAAAATATCGTTCGATTTTAATTCCAGTTCATTTCGATTTCTTGAACATGCCCGAATTATTTAGCAATATATATATATATATGTTCCCGAAGATCCTATAAGGAGCATAGGGCCCCAATAAATATATGTTAAACAAAGCTTAAGCGACAAAAACAAAAACAAAATTTTACAGGAGAAGTTTGTTTTTATATTATTTCATTAAAATTTTGTATGAAGGTTGTCGCTTACGATAAAATTGTTTTTGCTATAAAATCGTAACGGTACCGTATGTGACCATGACGTTTTTGGAGATGATACAAATTTTTTTTAAGCGAAAATGTGTTGATGAAATGATAATGTAGCTTAAGCTCTTTTTGCGATAATGCCTCGATGTATAAAGACCAAAAATGTTTAAATATTATTCAGAAAACGCGTGCGAATGTAGCGAAAATTCCTGTAATTCGTAACAAATGGCTGGTCCCTTGCGATTACGAATTGTCGGGATTCTACGTATTTTAGTTTTAAACCCGCTTCTAAATATCTACTTTTTTTTAGAACGGAAGATGATTTAACCATGAAACAAAGTGAAATTCTTCTCATCAATGACGTAATACAAAAGCATATGACTGGCGGTGGTAAAATTGAGCTTATTCAAGAAGATTGGGATTTTCTACAACTACATGTAGCTCTATATTTCCACAGTGAAATTTCTGGTATTCCACTAAATATGGCACCCAAAAAAACCACTCGAGGCTTGGTACAACGTCTGAAAGGCAAACAGGGCCGTTTTCGTGGTAATCTTTCTGGTAAACGTGTAGATTTCTCAGGACGTACTGTCATATCCCCTGATCCAAATCTTATGATACATCAAGTGGGCGTACCAGAAAGAGTAGCTAAGATATTAACGTATCCCGAACGTGTTAACCCAGCAAATATACAAAAAATGAAAGAGTTGGTAAAAAACGGGCCGAATGTTCACCCAGGAGCTAATTATGTCCAACAAAGAGGATCCACTTTCAAGAAGTACTTGGCTTATGGTAATCGTGATAAAGTAGCCCATGATTTAAAGTGTGGTGACATAGTAGAACGCCATTTATGTGATGGCGATATTGTCTTATTCAATCGCCAGCCTTCTTTACATAAAATGTCTATTATGTGCCATCAGGCCAAAGTGCAGCCTCAGAGAACTTTCCGTTTTAATGAATGTGCATGTACTCCTTACAATGCGGATTTTGACGGTGATGAAATGAATTTACATTTGCCTCAAACCGAGGAAGCCAGAGCAGAGGCTTTGATTTTGATGGGTAACAAATCGAACTTGGTCACACCCAAAAATGGAGAAATTCTTATTGCAGCTACCCAAGATTTTATTACTGGAGGTTACTTATTGACACAAAAAGATGAATTCTTAACGCGTGAACAAGCCATGCAATTGGCGGCCTGCTTTTTGGCCGGACCAGATGCTAACATGCAAATTGATATGCCACCACCAGCCATTTTGAAGCCACGTAAGCTTTGGACTGGCAAGCAAATATTTAGTTTGCTTTTAAAACCCAACAAAAAGTGTCCAGTTAAAGTTAATTTAATTACTAAAGGCAGAAATTATACGGGCAACAATGATTTATGCGTTAAAGATTCTTGTAAGAAAGCTTATACATTAAAATTAAAACTTTATTTACAAATTGTTCCCTTTTTGTTGCAGGGGTCATTATACGAAACTCGGAATTAATATGCGGTTCTATGGATAAAAGTACAATGGGTTCGGGTACTAAAAATTGTATATTCTATGTAATATTAAGGGATTTTGGGGAAAATTTTTCGACTAAATGCATGTGGAGATTAGCCAGGGTAAGTTGTTTATTATTCAATTACTTAACTTAAAAACACATGCAGCAAAAATTTAATTGTTTGTGAATGTATTGACTTTATTATTAACTCATTATTATTATGTACAGAACAATTTGCAATTATTTAAACAAGTTAGCGAAAGAAAAACTATTGAAGTAGAAGTACCGAAAGCATTTAACTTGAACTTGAAAAATAATTTTTTTTAAATTAGAATTTAGCACGTCATACGGAAATCGTATTAATAATAAATTTTGTATTCCCGAAAATAACTTTGATAATATAGAATTTCTTTATTTCACCCTGAAAAATTATTTATTTGAAAAAACATGTAATATAAAGCCTCCATGGCCAATATAAAAATATTACATACCATTAAAAAATACCTAAGATTTTAAAACTACATAACATTCTATATAATACAAAAAACTTATTTTTAAATAAATGCCAGTCTACTAAAAATAAAAACATCCCTACCATTTTAAACATTAGCTCCCCAGCCAATACATAAACAATTTAAAAATTTAATTAAAGAAAAGTAAACTAACGGTCCAATTCAGTACAGAAAATATGACAAGTCTTAGTGCATACCCACACTCGTATATATCACTACATAAGCATAAGTACAAATATGGATGTCTATATATGTACTAGCAAGATAGTTCCTGAATGCAAAAAATCATACAGTCAAAAAAAACGCAAGCAATTATGTATATCAATTTTTTCACTTTTTGGAAAAAATCTACACGTAATATCCATAACCGCTGTAAAAATAACGTGCCATTTTGAGTTAATACAATATTGTTGAACATGTGCGATATGTTGTTAGTTTCAGTGTTTTATATTTATTTATATTCCACTTTGTTCTCTACTTTCAAAATGTTTCATTAAGCAAAGATTATAAAAGATTTTTTGTTGCAAAAATTTCTTTAATTTTTCGTTTTATTTTAAAAGAAATAAACAGTTGTAATGTGTTTAAAAAATTTAATTTCGTTCCTTTATTAATTTTTATGGAAATTTGGCCGCTACTTTTTTTCTCTGTTTTTCTTAATATGTGTACAACGAAAAATTCATAAGTAAGAATTCTTTAATGTTCTTGTTCATACAAATTTGTACAAAAAATTTTAACTTATCTTAAAACATTTTTAAACATTATTTAAATGTTAATCTAATGGTGTTTTCTTTTCTACAAAAAATATCACACTTTATTTAAAAAAATGCAATTTGGTGTTCGTTTCTTAAAAATGCTTTGCTCTCTAAAAGGGCAACGTGTTTTATTCTAAAAAAATTCACACTTAAATGTCATAAGGCATTGCACTTTACGCCCTGTATAAATCGAGAGTGTTGACAATGCCCTGTAAAAAGATGGCTTCTGTTTATATATGGGGTTACCAGACGAAGTTGGGAAAAAAAATCGCCTTTAATCAGGACAGTAAAAATTTTATGGCCCTAATTTTGTAAAACACAACGCAGGCCAAAGTATTATATTGAAAGCAAAAACAAATTCATAAATATTTTGTAATTTTGTTGTTGCTTTGTACAGAAATTTATTTACCGTTTTAAAATGTTCAACGCCACAAGCAATGAGGCGTATGAAATCATAAAAACCAATGTGAATTTCTGTAAGAGGCAACAACAAAATTACAAAATATTTATGAATTTTTTTTTGCTTTCAATGTAATTCTTTGTCGTTGCGTTGTGGCTTACAAAATTAGGGCCTAAGTTTTAATAGTTATTTTTCTATTATTTTATAGTAAAAACAAAAGAAAGCATTACATTGTTTATGGTAGGCTATCAGTGATATAAAATTAAATGAATTCGGTGTTATAAAATTGTTTTTGAAAAAAACGTCAAAACAAGAAATCGTATAAACTCGATGTTAATAAATCGGCAATCCGGCAAAGGTATTTTCTTGCTTACATGTTTTATAAAGAACAAACTAAAGAAATTGGAATTTCATCATTCATTTTGTTCATTTATTTATTTAATATCGGTCTATTAACAAATTTGGGTTTATGCATATTTTTTTTATATTTTGAACACACTTTTTGATTTATGTACATATTTTTTTTATATATTGAAGAACAAACTTGTTGTCAGCTGTTTAAAACAGGGCGATCCATTTTTGTGTTCTCGTCAAATAAAAAATTGCAGTATTACATGTTCGGCAAGACATTTTATACATGCACCTTTTAAAATGTGGTATTTTTTTTTTTTTTGTAGAAAAGTAAACACCATAAATGTTTCACAAAATCCCATTTTGTTCCTCGTACCAACAATTGGCTTTTATTTATAATTTAAAATTGATTAAATATTAAGTTAGGTAAACAAAATGCTTATGTATAGGTATATATATAATAACAAGGTGTAGCTTATTCACTCATTCCCTTCTCATCATCGCCGAGCCCAGACGGCTGTAGATGAGACTTGAAATTCGGTGCACAGGTACATATTTTAAGCAGATCCGCTAAGAAGGGTTTTTTGCAATTTTATCGGTAAATGGGTAAAAACAACATAAATTTGTAATCTAATACCTCTGAAATTAAGATAATGCAATAAAAATTCAAAAAGCATGTAAATGCCGTCAAAAAATTAATGTTGCCACTTAGTGAAACATTGGGATACTACCTCGGTACCAACAAGGTATAAACTTCTTTTTGAAAGACCTTCTAAAACATTCAGTACACATTCGCTACTCTGTTCTTTAAGAAGGGAGAATGGAAGTGCTTCAGTTTTATATCCTTTTTATTTTTAGTTGATATTAAAGGCAGTGTGGAAGGGCTTGCTCCCAATGACAGCCTGTGTGAAAAATAAATAAGTATGGAATGAGACGAGAGGGGATTGTGACTGGTTAATAAGGCCTTCTGTTAGGCCTCTTTACTCATTCTAGTTATTTAAAATGCAAATACCAAAATGTATTAATAAAGTGACCTCAGTACTACAACAATGCAACAATAGAAAAAACAACAGGCATTTTGTTGCTAGAATTGAGAAGGGAGATGTCAAAATGTCTTTTTTAAAAATGTAAATAAACAAAAAAAGACAACAAACGTCACACCACGAAGAAAATCACAGCAAACGATGCGCTTGTGAGGTCACTTTATAAGTACATTCTGGCATATACAAAAATCAAAATATGAACATACATATGTATGTAAGAGATTTTTCCGAAAACCAAAACGTATCTTTATCCTTTTTTAACGAAAAAAAATTATAAAAAAAACACCGTATAAAATTATGAATATTCAATATTGCATTAAGAAGGCCGCATCAAAATAATTTTAAATTATGTAAAATCATATTTTTGTTAGTTCAAGTCCAAGGCCCATCTATCAGGTCTGCTTACTTGTACAAAAACAAAAAACGTTTCTTTTTAGTTGTCAAAAATTTACTACCACATATACAAAGCAAAAAGAAAAAACGTGTATGTGTCGCATACCATAAACGTATACATGCACATGTAAACAACTTTTGACAACTAAAAAGAACATAAACAATGATCATCAGGCTTCTTGCGCAGACCTTTTCAATGGGCCTTGTTCAAGTCCGTGTTTTAATTTAAAAATTAATACATTTTTAAATAATTTTTTATACACCTGTTTAGAAAAACCAATTGGTGCGTGAACTTTTTTGAGAAAAATTACAAAAGATTATGATTTTCGTGGTTACTAGGACATGGTTGACCTCATGGTACTATGCCAAAAAATTGGTTATACCCCCAATGTACATATGTATTTTTCACAACTCTGGGTCTAGAAGGATAATATACA
Source organism: Pollenia labialis (assembly GCA_949318255.1). Taxonomy (NCBI): domain Eukaryota; kingdom Metazoa; phylum Arthropoda; class Insecta; order Diptera; family Polleniidae; genus Pollenia; species Pollenia labialis. The sequence continues at coordinate 1,035,812 of OX439142.1, forward strand.
TATGTATATTACTGTGAATGAAATAAAAAAAATAATTTTTCGGACATGTTCTAGAAATCGAAATGAAGTGAAATTAAAATCAAACGAGATGGATGTTTAGTTAAATTTTTTTGCAAAATGACCGTAGTTATTCTTGGTTTCAAGAGTTTCTTTTGTGGAAATAATTATTACTCAAAGCATAAAGTATAAAATAAGGAATAATTTTATGAACTTTCATTAGCTGTGATCCCGTATTCAACTTTGGGAGCCCGCGGCATCCCAATCTTACCGAAAACTGTTCCCGTACTCAAAGTTTGGTAAAGTGAGAGAGAGAGAGAGCTTTTAAGAGAAAAATATTCTTTATCTTGCACGAAGTAGCCCGTACTTTTTCTTTGGGCTGATGGGGAAAACTAATGTCATTTATGTATTTATTTGAACGTTTTCATAGTAACGTTTTGTTCTGGGCTAGAAATTTTATTTTTATTGTTCCCGTACTTTTGTACATTTTTGTCAATTAGTGAGAGAAATTTTTGTTTACTCTCATTTTCCCGAACTTTACCCAAAAAGTACGGGATTGCACTTATTATAGGGTCGTTTTTAAAATTTGTTCGATTTTAAATTCACTTCATTTCGATTTCTAAAATATACCCGAATATTTTCTTTTTTATTTGTTTGTTCCACTGTTTTTAACTTAATACTTTTAGGTAGAATGACTTTATTTGTGTTATTACAACCACCCAAATCACCAAAACAAGCTGACATATAAATACGTATCACTATAACCCTTGGCACATATATTATTATCATTTACATAATCTGGTCCATAAGCTGCAGAACAGTTAGCTAGTTCTACTACTTGCAGTTCGGTCCATTGTAAAGTTAGAGAATTAGGTTCGCCATAATCAGATGTTTGACCAAATCAACTCACAAATGCTTTAGAGCCAATTAATGTATTTTCCTCATCCGAAGGTATTTTGATCGATTTTACAGTGCTGGAAAAACTTAAAGGATTGGGCAGTTCATTAAGGATGAATATGTATTTGTTTAGAAGTCATATTATAGGTATAATTACTGAAATCTGTGGTGCCAAATACATGGAAAACACTTTCAAGATATAAAACACAATGGGAAGCAGTTAATACTCATGTATCGGACAAAAAACCAGCTGTTTCATTTTCTTTATAAAAAAACATGCCGAGGAAATTGACCTTCAACGGCTGACGTGCCAGATATAATGCGACTCATTATAATATTAACTTATTCGTCTAAAAGTTTTGACTTGAATTAAATAGAAAAAATTAACCAAGATTAATAAAATTCCAAATTAAGCATGAATATTTTGTCATTTTTCGCGTAAAATTTTTTTTTGTTCAAAATGGCTAAAACATTATTTGGAAGAAAACTGTACAGTGTATGTATTGCTTCATAATTAAAAAACATGCACTTTTTTATTTAATTGACCATTTAAATATATGTATGTATGTAATTCTTTTCAGAATTTCAGAATACAAAACAAATGAAATTATGGGCTTTATTTAAGTCTTGCATTTTCAGGCAAAATGGTTAATGTTAGATAATAAAACTTCATAATAGCATTAGAAACATGCACCCTTATTGTGGTTGGCGAATTTAAAATACGCCTGCGACTGTTTGGCAACAGATTAAAGGAAATAAGTTCACGTTCTCTTTAAATATTAAATATAAACTTATTTTATCAGTCTCAAGTACTTCAAATATAAAAAATCCCCCGAACAAAAGTCATTAAACAAACTGTTGGAAAATAAAAAATTAAACACATTAAACGGTGGGAAATACACATCCTATTATATTTGCGCTTGTTGTGTGAAGCAGTAAAAATTTCTATTTGTTTTGTAGAAATAACAGAAAAAAATATTTTAGATTAATAGTCCATCAAGCAAAAGGAATTAAAAAAAGATATCTTTTTATTCTAGGAATTTTTTTTTAAATTTAAAAAATGGTGTTTCAAAAATCTTGATAAGATAATTTTGTTTATTTGTTTATTGATTAAAAGAACGAGAAGAAAAAAGGTGTTACTATGCAGTTACACGTTAGGTTAGTTAGGTTAGGTTGAAAGGCTGGTGTGAAGTCTCCTTCACACCCTCACCCAGAGACCGGTATGGTCCATTGTGACGCCTTAATTAGAGAAAGATATGTAAAGAAGGAAAATAGGTGAAATAAAACAGCGAAAGCACAAGTCAGAAAAGAAAGATGGATAGAAAAGAATGTTTCGGACCAGCCCCGAAAGAAATCCTGACCAACCAAATTCGACCTACGTGTGGCCAGCACCCAGCCTCCTCTCGCGCAGCCAGGCCATCCCCATTACGAATCCTATCAGACTCCCAAGTCCACAACCCGGGACATCCCCTAATTCGTTCAGGAATCTACTGCCCAGCCACCTCAGCCTGCTGCCCTGCAACCTGGGACAGTGGCACAGAAAGTGCTCAACTGTCTCTAACTCCTCAGGGTCCTCACACAACCTGCACATATCCGATAATTCGGATCCCATCCTCACCGCCATCCTGCCTATCATACAGTGGCCCGTGATCATTCCTATCATGGTCCTCACGCTGACCCTACTCATGCCCAGCAGCAACCCCGAATCGGACTTGCTAAGCACCGGCCACAGCGTCCGTGATACCCGGCAGTCCGTCCGGTTCCCCCAGGCCCGATTGGTCGCGCCCAGAATCCACTCCCTAATCCTTCCAAAATAGAAGCCTATTGGAGGTCTAACCGCCTCCATACAGTTAGGGTCCTCCATCTCTGAGCCCTGTCTTGCTAACCCGTCAGCAACTTCATTGCCACCTATGTCGCAGTGACCCGGCACCCAGCACAACCTTAGCGTATACTCCCCTAAGACTTCCTCCAAAGCCCTCCTACAATCATCAACTAGCTTTGAGTTCACATAACAGCCCCTTACGGCCATAAGTGCCGCCTGGCTGTCCACATATATAGTGACCTCAGAGCCCCTATCAATGTTGTCCCTCATAAGTTCCACGGCCCTCAATACCCCCAGAACCTCCGCCTGAAAGACACTACAGTCGTTAGGAAGCCTATATGACCTTCTGATGTCCAGATCCTCAATGTAGACTCCCGCACCCGTGCCCCTCATCTTCGAGCCATCAGTGAAAATAGCAAATCCACTAAATAATCTGCTCCTACCTGACCAGCTCTCCCTAGAAGGCACTATTACCTCCGGCGACCGCCCAAAGTCCACCCTGGTGCCCACATAATCAGTGGAGCCGGGTAGTCCCAGGCAGTAGCCACAATCCTCAATCACACTCAGGATCCGTGAGTGACCCTGCGTGACATTCCCTATCAATCCTAACTCCCTCAGTCTAAGAATGCTCCTGGCCGCCATTCCCATCACATACTGCTCAATAGGCAGAAGATGTAGAATGACGTCCAGGGCAGCCTGAGGAGTACTTCTCATGGCACCTGTCATGCCAATTGAAGCGCACCTCTGAGCCTTAGAAAGAAGGTTCCTACGACTAGCAAATCCAAATGACTCCCACCAAACACAGCATCCATACGTAAGAATGGGTCTAACCACCGAAGTGTACAGCCATCCCACTACTGACGGCCGGAGTCCCCAGCTCCTACCTATCGATGATCTGCAAGCATAGTAGGCATTGAGACCCCTCTTAAGTCTCTCCTGAGTATTTCTTCCCCATGACAGCTTGCTGTCCAGAAATACCCCCAGATATTTAGCACAATCAGACAATCTAAGCTCTAATCCTCCCAGCACCGGTAGCCTGAAATTCTCCACCTTGTACCTCCTAGTGAAAAGAACCAACTCCGTCTTCTCCGGATTAACTCCCAATCCCTTATCATTAGCCCATGCCGATAGTTCGCCCAGTGCCCCTTGCATGATGTCGCTTATTGTCGGCAGAAACTTGCCCGACACCAATATAACTACATCATCCGCGTAGGCCACGACCTTCTGACCCATTCTGTCAAAACGTCTCAGAACGACATTGACGGCCAAGAGCCACAATAAGGGAGAGAGAACTCCCCCCTGTGGGGTCCCCCTAGTCACCGATTTCCTTAAGCGTTCACTTCCCCAGTCAGAGTGAATAACTCTGCTGTTAAGCATCATAGTTATCCACTCGACCAAGAACAGCGGAACCCCTAGGTCAACCAGTGCCTGCCTGATAGCCTCTATCCTCAAATTGTTAAAGGCGCCCTCTATATCCAGGAATGCCGCCAAGGTGTATTCCTTGTTTCGCAAACCCCGCTCCACATAACCAACCACATCATGCAGCGCACTCTCAACAGACCTACCCTTAAGATAGGCGTGTTGAGCACCGCTGACGATGCCGGCGTCAATCTTCGTCCTCAAATGTAGATCAATCAGTCTTTCCAAAGTCTTCAGAAGAAAAGACGACAAGCTGATTGGTCTAAAATCCTTGGGTTTAGAGTGACCGGTTCTACCCGCCTTTGGTATAAAGACAACCCTAACCTCCCTCCACCTTCTAGGAATGTACCCGTTCAGCACACATACCCTAAACAGTTCCACCAACAACAGGAGTGATGATTTCCCGATATTCTGTAACATCGCCGGAAAGATACCATCTGGTCCCGCCGATTTGTAGGACCCAAAGGTATTTACCGCCCATGTTACCTTATCCAAGGTAATCATCTCCCCCACCGTCTCCCTTTCCTCAACGCCCGAGCCTGACCCAGAGAAGGGGTCACCACATACAGCCTGTTCTCCCGACCCCGGATCCATGCACCCCGGAAAGTGAGTCTCCATTAGCAAACAGAGAGATTCAGAGCCAGATTCCGTCCATGAGCCGTCCGGTCTCTGAATAAATCCAGGGACTACCGGGTCCTTGGATAAAATTCTCCTGAACCTAGACATCTCATTCACGGATTCGACTGACTCGCTAAACTTAATCCACGAGTCCCTTTTCGCCCTTCTTATATCTCCCTTATACTTCCCGTAACTTACCCTGAAGTTACTCCAATCTTCCTCCCTTCGCGTATACTTCGCCCTATTGAACAGCTTTCTGACAGTGGACCTTTGAGTCCTCAACTCGTCTGTCCACCATCTTGGCTGTGTGCGTCTGCCCGGAAAATTTAACGGACAGGATCGCTCATAGCTACTGGTCAATACACCCGTGAAGGTGTCTACCAGTTGCTCCACACCGGCCGGATTCGACCCCCAGTTCCGTGTAACCCTAAGGTTCCTTTGCACCAGTCCCGAAAACGAATCCCAATCCGTCCTTCTCGGATTCCTATACGGACACCCTTTCGACCTCTCAAACATTAGACTAAAGGACAGACGACTATGGTCAGAGAAGGAAAAATCCAAAGCCACCCTCCAGTCCTCTACTAATTCCCTACAGTTCGTCAATGTTATATCTATCACTGCCTCTCTATCCCTAGTTCTGAACGTTGGCGTATTCCCCCTATTACAGATAAAGAGATTGCTGGCAATAATAAAATCAAACATAGACTCACCTCTTTTGTTGATGTCGGCACTTCCCCATTGGGTGTGGTGTGCATTGGCGTCACAACCCAGTACCAGTCTCGAGCCGCTTCTGCCCGAGTGCTCCACCAACTCCCGTACTTTATCACCAGGTGGATCGGTAGCCTCGTACGGCAAGTATACCGATGCCAGTGCCAGAACCGTTCTGTCCCTGGCCTCTCCTGTCACGACCGTGAGGTCTCCATTACTGAAAGAATAAGAAATCATAAATTTAAACTCAGTTCTTGCCAGTATACAAGTTCGTACCTTATCATCTGTGTGGGGTACGAACAAGGTATACCCCGTGACCTTTAATCCAACTACCCGGTTTTTATTAATCCAGGGCTCTTGGATTAAGGCCACGTCCACGTTGTTGTCAATGAGGTGGGTTGCTAATTCGGTTGAGGCTGCTTCGCAGTGGTGCAGGTTTATCTGCACCACTTTCAGCCTCTTAGGGTCTATCATCTTTAGGAAACCTAAATTTGATAGACCCCAACCCGAACACAGCAACCCCTCCCATTGACTTCAGCCTTTTGAGAGACTCCTGGTCTACTGCGAACCTGAAGTCTCTCCCTTGGTTCTCCTTACAGCCCAGTGAAGCTATCAATTTCCACTGGCCTGTAGTGAGACCATCGTTCTGGTTGTCCAGTAACCCCAGTATGACCTCCACCGGTTTTATAGGTGGAGGTATCCACACCGTGACTACTGGCCTCAATGGCAACTCAGACGCTAGTATGACGTCCAATCTGGCTTCAGGGAAAGCGCTGCCACACCTGCCAATTGCAGCCTTTAAAAACTCAAAGGTTTTTTGATTGCCGCAACTGACAGTTTTGACACCTCTTGCCCAGTCAGCCCCTTTGAACGATACTTCGTCCGGCCTTCCTTTCACGCTGAAGATTTCGTCGAGTAGTTTGTTCTCTAGCACCTGCCATTTCTCGACACTGATCCTTCCATCGGGATCCATACGATCAATGACAGCCGCCAGAATACCGTCCTTACCCGACGACTCCCTCAGCTTCCTTGACGTGGAGGACTGGTCCTCTCTGGAGACAGTCCTCTTAGTGGTCTCCTTGCGGAGATCCTTGAGAGGGCCGGCACCAGCCTGACTAGTCCTCTTAGCCGCTGGAGATTTCTGGTCATCACCAGACCTAACTCTCTTGACAACCCCTTTATTGGGGGGCTTAGCAGAGTTCTGTCGGTGATCACCCGATTTCCCTGCAGATGTTGACTGGTTTGTCCCGGTAATTCCTTTAGTGACTCCCTTTTGGGGGTGACTATCGGAGATTATCAGGACTTTCCCAGTCCTCATCGCGCGACTAGTACTGGGTGTTTCGTCCGCAGTCTTAGCTCCTTTAGCCGTGACCATGCTGTCGCGGTTAAGAGGAACAGGTGCGGACTTATTACCCTCCTTTTTTCTTTTCGCTCCTTTTTTGGAGGATTCCTCAGCAAGGGTTGGTGAGGATTCGTTGTCTTTACTGACAACTTTTGAGTCCTCAGCAGCTCTTGCTGTGTATCCCGCAGGATAGGGAATGCCTAGGATATCACCGACAGAACCGTGGATTCGTTCGAATCTAGCAACGTTCTTCCGGTGCTTCCTCAGCAGATGCCTATCCCGCCCATCGTGCAGTGAGGAGTCTTTCTTAGCTATCTTTTCTAGAAAGGCTAAGGAGGCTCTCACACCACTCTTGGCTTTTTCTAAACTCGTTCGGCTATCTGATGTGACCTGTTCTGTCGCATCCTGCCGAACAATGTGTTTTGATGCACTCGCCAATCCACTTTCCATCTCGAGTGTAACCTCAGAGGCCGCTGGTCCAGCCCTTTGGCCCTGATCATCAGCCGAAATCATTGTTATTTCGTGCTCATCATCAGAGCCCAGAGTTAGATCACCGAGCCTTTCCGAAGCACCTGTTCGAGATGGGGAGCCGACTAGTGAGTCCATCGCGTCCGTCTCTGTCAGTTCTGTTGCCAACTGACTTTCCTGCAGCAGAATATCCCTGTGAATACTCAGCCAGTCTGAGTCCATATCTGACTCAGAGTCTGCCGAGTTGTCAGAGACATTCCCTGCACCACGTCCTAAGACCGCGTCCTTCTTTTTGGTTTTTTCAATTTCGTCCAGTTTTTGGTCCCACGAGTATGCACGTAATGAAAAGGACCGTCGCGCGCAGTGACGGCTTGCGCGGACTAGGCAAAGTTACAACTGACCCTTGCCATCGGCATCAGAGGGAAGCTGTTCACGACCAGTTTATTTAACCACTAACTAGCCATCCAGGTCCTCGGCACTGCTGTCAACCACCTTGACCTTAAAAGTGGGGGATGTGGGAAACAAAAAAGGGGGGGATAGGATTATAGGTATTGGGATATGGGATGGATGGATGGATAACCCTTAGTCATACCGGCCTTAGAGCTTATGCATTATAACCAGTTTCGGCTAGACTTACCGACTCAGGTTATAAGGCATATACTACAGCCGGCATTTAAGCCACCACATCGCGGCAAGATAGTTATCCAGGTGGTGGCAGTTACACGTTAATAATAATAAAAATATTAGCGCTACAATTTCTTTTAACTAAAAAAAAATCTACTTGGAATCCATGGCATTTAATATATAATCCAAATATGCAGTTATTTTAACAAAACCATTGTGAATTTCCAATGCACACATCTCTTCGACCGTAAACAAACTAATGCCAATTTGTAAATAAAGACCATTCTTTGATACAACCAAAGAACCACCAGAATCGCCATAACAAATTTCCATATTCGTGCCTCCATATTCACTAACACAAATATTTGTATCCTTTAATTCATCATCACCATAAGTCCCAATACACTGAGTATAATTTACAATTTCAAGTTGACCCCATTGTAAAATTTTGGAATAATCTTCGGTATTGTCATTCATTTTTCCAAGCCCTACCACTGTGGCAATAGATCCTAAAAAACTATTATCAGTATCTGACTGCACGTTGCTGGAAAAATCTAAAGAAGTAGGAAGTTTGATAAGTGAAATATCATTTAATAAAGTCGTGGAATTATATTGAGAATGTAGAAATATTTCGCTAGAGGTCATATTAAATTCTTTATTATCGAATTCTATGCTGTCAAAAGCAAGAAAAACAGATTCTAGCTGAAAGGTTCAATGAGCAGCAGTTAAAACCAGGGTTTTAAAAGCTGCAGTCAAAATCAAAAAATTGCTTTTTCTTCCACTTTCTGATTTTTCCGTTGCCTTCATGGTGAAATAAATAGCACGTTTTGTGCTGTGATTATTGTATTTTGATAATTTTAAATTAAAATAAATAAGATATTGACCATAATTAAATAAAAATTGGCAAAAAAATGTATTTATATTATCACGTTCAGCGTGATTTCATATTCATTAAATAAAAACAGTCGTAGTGAAGGCAAAAGCAAAAAACGAAAAGTTGTACACAACAAAGAACATCGGCAGTCGACATGTGCGAAAGTGTTTGGTTTGAATGACTGAAACTTTTAAAAAAATCCCGTAGTTACCAAAAATTTTTAAAATAACATGCCAAGGAAATTGTCCAATAGCAGCTATTCTCCCGATATATCTAAAATCGAATCTAAAATTAAAAAAATGTTGATTAAACTATTTTCCAATTATAACTAAAACACGTGTTTGAGTTTCAACATGTTTTATATACAGAAATGCTATCGCAAAGAATAAAATTCAAATGTTTCTAAATAAATCTTAATTTGAATAAAATTTACTGAACTACTTGAGATTTTCTAAACAGACTTGTGCTACAATGTTGCTTTTAAACTTAATTTGTATGTATCTGAATAAACTATTAATCTAAATTGTGAAAGCGTTAATACCTACATAATTTTAAAATTTTATTTTTGTTACAATTCAAATGAAATTAGCTATGGTATTGTATACAAGTAAAGGTTCAAGCAAAACACATTCAAAGAACTCCAAATTGCCTTCCCTTTTGATCATTTCCATCTCCATAAAACAAAGTGAAAAATTGTATTTTTTACTTGATAATGAAAAGACTTGAGACAGATTTTCTTATCCAAAATAAATTCATCTGTCACGATATAATAGACCAAAAGGTCCTTATGGAGCGTATTTCGAAAAAATAGTTTTTTATTAATAGCAACGGTTTTTATTGTTTTGCCTTTATCTTTTGTACTTTTATAGTTCGATCAGAGCATACTTAATTTTTTATAATAATCACAACTTTTAGTTTAACTGATGGAAAGTTTATCGATATCGAAAGAAAACATTTATTAAAATTATACGACAGTTTTTTTAACTCGCAACAAGAAACGTTTTCTCTTTTTGTTAATTCTAAAAAAAAATATGGCCAATTATATGTGGTTATATTTCCGAGATCTTACACAAATATGGGGCCCCAAAGTAATCGGTCGACCTAAATCTTCGTATAGAAAGCCGAAAATTCAAAATCCTCTTCGTCCAGTCCTCTTCAAAACGTCGTATACATTTATATATTATATGGATGGATCTTTACAGACAAATAATAGATTAAACAAGTGATAGAACCGAACACGTGTAACTCGGTACAGTAATATGACGCCAAGCCATTAGCCAATGCGAATGAAACGCCAAACGCACGAAAGAAAACTGTTCTAGGCTTCCCCGCTTTCCGAATCAGAACATTTGCTACGAATTACTTTAATGTTGGTCATGTCATGTTTTAAGAAAAAAATAATTTTATGTGATTATATGTATAAAATTTTTTGCCATCTAATTTATATTTAGCAAGTATTTTTACTTCTTTCCACTTAAGAAGTATCGAATAATTTTTTTTTTTATAAAATTCCTTTTATTCTCTTTTTAACTCAAGGATAAACCAGTAACACTAGTAATATAATCCAAATATGAGGATAGTCTGACATATCCGGAAGGATGTCCCTCCGTACACATATCTTCGGCCACAAAGGAATTTATTCCTATTTGTACAGTTATGCCATTGATTTCAGTGATCAGAGGACCTCCTGAATCTCCACTACATGTTGACATATTAGTATTATTATCTCCCACAGCACAAATAGTTGTATTCTTTACCACATCTGGGCCATAAGTTTGTTTACACACACTGTTATTGATTATTTTCACTGTAGCAAATAGTAAATTTACGGAATAATCCAAATATTCGTCATCCATTACGCCAAATCCCGCTATAGTAGCAACAGTGCCAATAAAACTATTTAAATTCTGCGAATAAGATACTAATTTAATAGGTTGTATAAAGTTATCAAAGCTCAAAGGAGTCGGTAGTTGGATGAGAGAAATATCATTATTTAAATTAAGCGGATTATATTGGGAATGTACAAACAATAGGGTAGAGGTCATATTAATTGGTGTATCATTAAGATCTATTGTGCCAAACGCTAGAAAAATAGATGTCAAGTTATAAGTACAATGAGCAGCTGTTACAACCCAAGTATCTGAAAAGATTGAACCACCGCAAAGCACATCATCTTTTCCGTCTTTCTTTAAAATAACCTGCCAAGGAAATTGGCCTAATCCAGCAGGCTTGCCAGATATAATGCGACCTTCCTAAAAAGAAATAAGCAAAAAGCACTATTAAATCAACTTTTATTTTTAGAATTTTTCTAAACACTTACAATAGCTTTTGTTTGAACATTTGTTATAAAAAGTAAACACAAAAAAATAAATAAAATTCCACAAAAATATGAATATAACATTATGCCTGGTTTGCGCGAGAGTTCTTAACAGACTGGGTTCCACTTTCTATGAATCAAAAGTATTAAATATCAAACTACTTGAAAGTTAATTCTGGTCCTGATATCGACCAGTTCAAGTGTTTTGATAACAGTAAATTACATACATAAATATTTTTTTAACTGAGCAATAAATTTTATTAATGTTATTGTAAAGTGATAATTTTGATAACTTTTTTTCTCTTACTCTTCTGAACGGACTTTCTTTTCGAATAATTTTTATTCACCTTTAATCTAGTTTGTTTTTTAAACAATGACGTCGTTTTATACTTTGTAGTTAAAATTTATTTTAGTGAAAATGTTCCTTATCTATTGATCAATAACAATCATAATTGGCCTAAACCATTTTAAAAATGGTTATAACTGAATTTTATGATTTCTTTCGTGTGAATTACTGAGCTACCTAAACAAGAGCGGCAAGCGCCGGGTGGTGTTGAACTCGCGTTCTAATGTTTGTTTCGTATAAAGTGTGTATAAACGAAACTTTTTGACATTAAGCAGACGCTTGCCGCTCTTATTTAGGTAGCTCAGTTACTGTTTGACAAATAGATTTATTTTTCATTGCTAAAATTTCAAGTACTGGGAATAAATTAAAAAAGTGAGCTTAGATGTTATTAGAAATAAATTAATTGGTAAATGTTTTGTTCAGTAAATTCGTAGGGAGTACTTCAAGGTGACGAAAAAAATGCAAATATCTCATTTGAAAATTAAGAAATTCACAAACTTTTTATAAGGCCGGTTAAAGTCTACTTTAAGCTATATCGGTAAGTTGTGAAAACGGGCCTTAGTGTAGTAAAAAAAACTGTCGTTGTGAATAGTAATTGTTTTGAACATTTTTCGAAGTGAAAAAAAATTATTTGCGGTAAAAAGGCTTAATTAAGTATTTTCTTAAGGTCAGTTCCAAGTCTGGTTTAAGGTTTTATCTCAAATTTTTCCAAAGCAATTTTCGATTCGAAAGTTTAACCGTACTGCGCAACTCGTTCGAAATGACAGAATTGTATTGATAAGTAAATGGGAAATTTGATAAAAAGTTTGAAGCATTGCTATTAAAATACCTAAATGGACAAAAATATTCCCGTCCCGGGAATTCCCGGGAATTTCAATTATTTTATTTCCCGTTTTCCCGGGATTTTTGTTGCGGGATCCCGGGAAATAAAAGTTCCTCATTGTTTCAGAAAAAAGCTATTTATACTTTGATATTTAGTTTTCTATTCTCTAAAAATTAGCATCTGTTGATGGGTTGTCGATTAGATCAATAACAAGAAGTGAGAACGTTCGTAAATCAATGTCTACTGACGCAATAAATCTACCAAAAGCAGAATGTGCCGTGCAACAGTTGATAATTAACAAATTTGGTGAAGTGAAGAGTTAGTAAAGAACATAAATTCAAAATAAGATGCAAGCAGTAAATTTTAATTGTCCATGGACAAGTCTTAAAAATAGGATATATCCAAAAATATCGCTCCTTTATTACAGCAAAGTCAAATCTACAAAAAAAATCGTGCTTGGCAAAATGCGATTAAAGTTTTCAAAATTTATCGATTTAAAGATATATTTCTATTACTTCGCTTCAGTTTGAGATTAACTACCGATTTTTTGGTACGAGAAAGTATGAAGGAACACTTTGCTTAATTAACTTAAAATTAAAAAAAAAAATTGAGATATGACGATATGTTTATTAGGTGATAAACATAAATATGTTTCATTTTGTGACGGCTTATATAACCGGGAAGTGCTGGGAAACCGAAATAATAAAAACTATGGAAACTCGTGTCAGATACTACAACATACAATTTTTAAAACACATTGTCCTAAAGATTACAAGTGGATCTTGTAAGAAAAAGTCCGTTTGATGCTATTTTTTGCATCAACCTCGACATACATTTGACTGATATAGACGTTGTTTATAAAAAAGAAAAATTATTTCGAATTGTGAATTAGAAATATGCAACAACTTTAAACTTTTGCACTTTAAACTATTTGTCCAATCTCGGTAAAAAAGTGAACGAAATTTTTCGGATACATAGTAATAAGTAAATAAAATAAGAAATATACTCTTTGCCGACTTTCTAAACGCATTGAGTGCGTCTTTATGTTATTTCCTAAGCTGTTAAAAAATGTTAATATATTTATTAAAAATTTATACACGTATAAAACATATTTTTTTAAAATATTTTATCTATTTTATGAATTTACTTTTTGATCTCCTAACTTGAGGGAATTTACACATAAAATCGTAAGGTAATAATAATTCAAGTTCCTCTTTCAACCTTTAATTAATTTTTGTAGTATTTATGCATTTCATTTACTTACTTTGTAAACAACTTCCCTAACGCTTTTTTAAAAAAAGTTTTTTTCATTAATTTAAAACAAATTTACTTTGTTACGGGAATCGAAAACCTCCGGGAAAAAACTCTACTCGTAAAGGAGCTACATAAGTCTACATTTTTGTTTTGATGCAGTTCAATAGACTACAAAAATATATACATATGTACATAGTTTGCAGAAAAAAATACTATTTTACATATGTATGTTTTATTCACACCTGCATAGTCTCTTAAATTGTTTTTACATTTCTTTAGTTTATGAAAGGAGTTTCCCCTTATTATATATATAGTTATAACTATACATATATGCAATGCATAGTATGCATATACATATGTAGGATAAAATATTAAAAAAAAAATTTAAATAAATGTTAAACCTACGTTTAACCTATGTATACGTAGTGTATACATATTATCAACGAAAAATCGAGGAAACAGCCGAAAGTACAAAAATTGTGGAAATGTTAGTGAAAAAGTGTGAGTGTATTGAGTTTTTCGAACTTGCACTTGCATGTGTAAAATCCAGGTAACATCGCCTATACGTAAAAAGTGCTAAGTTGAATCATGTTAAAGGAAAAGTGCTAAGTTCCAAAAAAAAAAAGATGTTTAATCTAGTATTTTTTTGCAAATTAATAAACTACAATTTAAACTTCTGCTCCTTTTGTTCGTATCATATTTGTGTGTTTGATAAACATTTTTTTATTTTATTAAGTGCTGACGAATTCGCATTTTGGTTTACTTTATCGAAAAAAACCTTTCGGCAGCGATGTGTGATGAGCAATACTTTGCTAACTGTATTATTAGTCCAATATCAAGTAACTATTCAGCAAAAGATTCTTGAAGTTGTCTATGCGTAAATTGAAGGACCATGAAGCGCAAACAAATGAATGTAACCGCTGACTACATTGCTATATGTGAAGTTTATAACCATTCCCTAACCTTCCCCAAATAAAAGCCTATTGGAGGTCGGACTGTCTCCACACAGTCAGTAACCCCCAAGCCCAGTCTCGCCAACTCATCGGCCATTTCATTACCGGTGATGTTGCAGTGACTCGGTATCGAGCATCGCCTCACTATAAACTCCTTTAAGATTTCCTTTAGATCTCTTCTACAATCATCCACTAGTTTGGAATTCACAAAACTGTCCGTCAATGCCCTAAGAGCCGCCTTTCATATATATAGTACCCTTCGAGCTCCCAGCAATGTTGTTCTTTATCAATTCTATGGCCTTCAAAATCCCTAGAACATTCGCCAATCATACGCTGTAGTCTTCAGGCAGCCTATACGACCTTAAAATATCTATATCCTCAAGTTAGACCATTACACCTTCTAGCTGCTATTCCCATCATATACTGCCTAATAGGCAGAAGATGTATGATAACATCTAAAGATGCTTGAAAGTACTTATGGACCATTCCGGTCGAAGCATACAACTAAGCCTTAGGTTCCTAAGAAGGTTCCTCCGACTTGCCAGCCTCATTGCTTACCAACAAACACAGGATCCGTGCGTATGGATTGGTCTCACCACCGATGTACATATATAGCCATCCCACTACTGACAGCCTGATTCCCCAGTTCCTTCCAATCGATGATCTGCAAGCATAGTAAGCATTCACGCCCCTCTTAAATACTTTATTAAATACATATTTAGGCCTGTCACAGAAATCAATTCCGATGGTGCTTGAATTTTCTGTCGCACTTTCTTTTAGCTCATCGAATATCATTGTTTATTGTATTTTTTTTTCTTATCCTGGTTGGCGAATTTAAAATACTGTTTGGTAATAGATTAAAGGAAATAAGTTCACGTTTTCTTTAATCTATTACAAAACAGTCGCAGGCGTATTTTTAATTCGCCAACCACGATAAGGGTGAAAATCCATATGTATAAACCTTTGAGTTGTTTTTATTGCATTTTGTTTACAATATTTATTCATTGTTGGTAACGAACTGAACCGTTTATTTTTTATTATTAGAAAGTTTCGTATATCTTAAACGCAGTATTGCAATGCAACTCTAGAATGAATAGCTTCATAAAAACCACAACTTTTCTGTAGACAATGCTTTAAGTTCATTATGTCATTGAGTTCATTTGCATAACTGACGCTTGTTTTCGTAATATAGAGTACCACTTTCGAAAGGGGTTTTTTTGTTCGTAATAGAGAGTTGCCGTTTCGAAAAGGGTTTTTTGTTTTCGATTAGGTATGTATAACCAACTTCCGTTAATTTGAAACGAAAAGTACGAAAATCAGAATACACATTCCAAATTGTTCGAACTCGTATATTATTTCTTTCGAATCGAAATACGCGGTAGCTCCCAAGTATACAGGGAAGTCATAGAAACCAATCTTATCGGTATTGGATTTGAAACCGACAAAAAAAATACGTTGGTATCATGAAATCCAATGTTGTCGGTTTTTTGTTCGAACTAAAATTACTGTCGGTTTTAGGTGCCACAGAAACCAATGATATCGGGTTTTTATTAAAAATAAACCAAGCAGCTTAGAGCTCTTGCTTTTTTTATTGGAAATAAATATAGTTGCTAAAAGCTTAATTTTTTTAAAAGCTTTCCTCTTATATTTCTGGTTCTTTACAGCTTTAATGATTTTTAATTAATATTAAACGTTGCCGATGTTATCATATTTGAGGGGTATAGATGCAAAGGCAGCAATGTCCACTTTTTTCACAAACGTAACTAATAATACCTCTTAGTTGTATTTAATGAATGCTTCCAATTAATAAATATTACATTACCAGAAACACTTTTATCCCATAAAAAAGTGTGTTCAAAATTTAGAATTGATGCAAAAACGACAATCTCCAATGGACATTGCCGATTTTGCAATGATCACAGTTTGTTAAGCTCTTTTTCTCTCAACTGTTTGCAAAAATGCACGCTATTTTTTTATTCTGTTTCTTTTTTGCAAAACAAAACTTAAAGAAATGAAAATAAAAATTTGATTTTTTAATAATTTAAGTTATTTGCTAAAAAGTCTAAAGAGGTTGAATTAAACCTTTGTTAAATTTTATTTAAGAATTTTATAACCTTTGATTTATTTAAGTACATTGCCCATGCTATAATAAAAAATATTGGATTTAAAACAAAACTGTATTATTTATACGATTTTCGTATGACGTGCTAAATTCCCAGTTTTTCATATTTGATAAATACACTGAAATTTATTGTTGAGGGAAAGCTAGCTTCTATGCGCATTTCACTGGTTGCTTAGGCCAGCTTATCAGGAAACCTTTTCCAAAGATTTTAGAAAGGCCAAAAATATTATACAAATAAAACCCTAAAGCGAATAAGAATTATAAACACTCAAAGTCTTACTTGTAACAATATCAAAGCCAAAACAAAACACCAACAATAAACAGTGAGTTTATCTTTTCTTACATTCCCCTACAATTAGTCGGGTTCTTTCCGACTCGAATTGTAGTTGTAAGTGGGTAAAAAGAAAAAACAAAAATTAAAAAACAAACAAAAAAAAAACCAATTTGCCAATTCAGTTTTTTGCACGGGCACATGCAAGTATTTATATTATCAAAGTTATTTTCGGGAATACAAAATTTATTATTAATACGATTTTCGTATGACGTGCTAAATTCCCAGTTTTTCATATTTGATAAATACACTGAAATTTATTGTTGAGGGAAAGCTAGCTTCTATGCGCATTTCACTGGTTGCTTAGGCCAGCTCATCAGGAAACCTTTATTATATTATACAAATAAAACCCTAAAGCGAATAAGAATTATAAACACTCAAAGTCTTACTTGTAACAATATCAAAGCCAAAACAAAACACCAACAATAAACAGTGAGTTTATCTTTTCTTACATTATTTATCTCAGATCAAATCAAACAATACAAAATCCATATTCGATTCATTCAAAAGCAGCAATGTACATTTGATTAAAGCAAACACAGCAATCTCCAATTTTATTATTATAATTGCCAGCAAACTGCTACTGGTTGAAACTTGCGTCATATCTTCATCATATTCTTATTTACTGAATAGCATGATATACAATACATAAATATGAATATACTTTGAGCTAGAGGTTTTTACTATTTCTTACGAAAACTATTAATGTGGACATTGCAGTCTTTGCATCTATACCCCTCATTTTTGCGAATTTCCGCTTATTTAACAATTTTTGCCGAATTTTTGTCATTGCTTATAGTTTTAGGGACTTTTTATTGATTTTATGGCTTGTGCAAAATATTAGAAATTTTCGAGATTTTTGCATACTAGATTAATCATATTTTTTGTACTTTTAATTAATTCGCTTTATATTTTTACAAAACAATAAAATTACACAAATTTAAACAACAAATGCAAATAATATACCGATGGTATTTATTTCATATGTATGTTTACTGTATTACCATTCTTATTTTGTTTCTACAATTTTCTTTTTATTAAAAACCAACAAAAATTGCATTTTAAAGCAGTAAACACATGCTCCAAAACATAAAACAAAAAAATAAAATACAAATAAAACCGATATTCGAATAAAAAAAATCGACTTTTTTTTTCATGACACCAAATGAAACCAATATATTGGTTAACAAAACCGACAAACAGCAAAACCGACTTGGATTCTATGACACCCCTAAAAGACTTTAATCTGGTCTTAAGACTAGTCAAAGTTAAACCTAAAGACTAGCCGTACTTTAGTCTATAGGCACAGTTCTAGCGCTTCATCCAGTTTTAAGTCTAGTCTGTTGTATAGTCTTGAGTTTCAAGTTTAGTTTTAAATCTAATGTCAGTCTTAAGTTTAATCCATTGCTCGAATAATTTTGACCAAACACAATATTCTGGCATTAAATGAAATCCTTTTTCTTAGATCTCTTCTTATTTCATACAAAATCGTGGTTTTTCCTTTGGCATAAGTGATGTTACGCCTAGTGCCAAATTATTGGAAGAGAAACAAAAACTTTTGGAAAAAGGTTATGCCAAATGTGATGAATATATTTTGGAAATGAAAAAGGGTACACTACAATGTCAACCGGGCTGTACACCAGAACAAACTCTAGAGGCAGTCATGCTGCGTGAACTCTCTACTATACGTGAACAGGCGGCTAAAGTATGTTTCCGTGAACTGCATCCCACTAATAGTGCTTTGATAATGGCTTTGTCCGGCTCCAAAGGTTCCAATATTAATATCTCCCAAATGATTGCTTGTGTGGGTCAACAGGCTATAAATGGCAAGCGTGTGCCAAATGGTTTTGAAAATCGTGCTTTACCACATTTTGAAAAATTTTGTATGTTTTGTAAAGTTTGCAAAAGAAATTGTTAAATATTGATAAAAAAAAAAAAAAAAATTAAATTTCCAGCCGCCATACCAGCTGCCAGAGGTTTCGTACAAAATAGTTTCTTTTCCGGTCTAACACCCACTGAATTCTTTTTCCACACCATGGCTGGTAGAGAAGGCCTGGTAGATACTGCTGTTAAAACAGCAGAAACTGGTTATTTGCAAAGACGTTTGGTGAAGGTAAAAGATTTAATATTCCAATATTTTATTCAAATATTAATATATTGAATTTTAAAGTGTCTGGAAGATTTGGTGGTACATTATGATGGCTCTGTGCGCAATGCTATTGGCGAAATCGTTGAACTTATATATGGTGGTGATGGTTTAGATCCTGTATACATGGAAGTTAGAAATAAACCTGTGGATATGGTCAGGGAATTAAATCATTTGAGAGCAGTACATCCCTATCGCACAGAAGAATCTTTGCATGCTTTGGAAATCGTTAACAAAACTAAGGAAATTTTAAAGGAGGATGAATTCACCATGAGTCGCAAAGATTTTCAAAATGAAGTGGTGTAAGTTTACAAGATACATTCTTACACGCTTATGCAAAAAAAGTTAAAGTTCACATTGGTTAACCAACACATTAAGCCCAGCAAAAGTGAATGAGTTTTATGTGTTGGTTAACTAATGTGAAATTTAACTTTTTTTGCACAAGGAGGTTAATGTTTAGAAATTATATTAAAGTTCTACATATCGCTGCCCCGTTCCGTTCAGCATTTCGGCAAAAGTAAGTTAATTGCTTTAGATATTTCCAAGGCGTTCGACAGAGTCGGGCATATTGCGCTCTTATCAAAACTTCAGGGGTTTCGTCAAATGAGTTTAAGATTCGTTAAGGTGTTCCGCAAGGCTCCGTTTTTTTCCTACTCTATTTCTTATTTTTCTAATTGACCTCCTATGCCAAACTTCCAACCTTATCTACTCTTTTGCAGATGACAGCAACCTTTGCTATTCGTATTTAGGACCAAGCGTATCCGATGTTGGTGCTATGAGGCAGAATATGAATTATACGCTTGCCCGAGACCTTAACATAATCTCGGAATGGGATCGATTTGAATGGGGTCAATTTGAATGCCGGAAAGACCCAATGTTGCTTTCTGACGCATAAACGCGCGAAGGCTCAAAGTGCCTCATTTGTATATCGACCCCTTTGCGCGAAGTTATCTCGTATGTTACAAAAACCAAATTTTACAAGACAGCCATTTTTCTACTTTTCTCTGCGTTCGCTTGCAATATCAAAATGAAAATATAAGGGACCGGAAATAAGAGTTATTTTTCAATTTCTGAAGAAATAAATCATACATAAATGAACATCGTAGACAACTTTTAATTACACCATCATGATTTTTAGGCGAAATGCATCCAACATATTGCATGATATTTAAATTTTTGATTTTTATTTTAACAATCAAAAATAAGAGTTATTTTTGATTTTTATTTTTTTAAATGAAAAATAAAAGTTATTTTTGATTATATTATATGTATTTTATTCGACCTTTATTATTATATGTAATACAACTAAATTTTCAAGCTTGAGGTCTTTTTTTATTTTATATAAAAAACTTTAACGTTTATTTTTAACCAATATTTCGGCACTTCTTTGAGTGCCTTCTTTAGGGTTCTTTTTTAACAAAAAATTAACAATTTTTTTAAAACACATAGCACTTCTTGCAAGCAAGACGACGATATAAAGCTACATTTTGAAAACTTTAATAATAGAGCGATATATATGGTCTATTTTTTCTTTAATAACTCAGTTTTACTAAACCAAATATTTTAAAAATATTTAAGCACGTTCATTGAAAGGGTGACCGAGAAAATCGCCAAAGTCCAAAAAAAATTCCACCAACATCCCGGATTAAGTCATGAGATAGAGCGCTTGTCCGAGGGACAAATACGCACTTTTATGCGATGGGTTAATGATAAATACAATAGAGCGGTAACCGAACCCGGTACGGCAGTTGGAGCTGTTGCTGCTCAAAGTATTGGCGAGCCTGGCACTCAAATGACACTGAAAACTTTCCATTTTGCTGGTGTAGCTTCCATGAACATTACCCAGGGCGTACCACGTATTGTGGAAATTATAAATGCGACCAAAACCATTTCAACTCCTGTCATCACCGCCGAAATAGCTAATAATACCAGTATGGAATATGCCCGCAAAGTAAAGGCACGTATAGAAAAAACTACATTAGGTGAGATATCATCTTACATTGAAGAAGTCTACAAGCCGGATGATTGTTATTTGGTTATACGTTTGGATTTGAATCGCATTAAAGTGTTAGGTTTAGAAATCAATTCTGAGACAATAAGATATTCGTAAGTTTTTTTTAGTTAAAAAATAAAAAATAGTTTCTAAAGATATTTTTAAGGATTTGTACTTCCAAACTACGTATTAAACCAGCCTTGGTGGACATTATGGGTTCTTCTATTATCATAGTGCGCATTGATAGTTCCAAGCATGGTGCTGCCTTAAACGCTGAACTTCAACGTCTATCATCAGCCATACAAAATGTGGTGGTAGCCGGTCTACCACATATTTCTAGAGCAGTTATAGCTATTGACGACTCACGCATGCCAGCCACCTACAAGTTGTGCATAGAAGGTGCTGGTCTAAGAGATGTCATGGCTACTTATGGTGTGGTAGGCGCCAAGACCAAAAGTAATAATATTTGGGAGGTGTACAATACTTTGGGCATTGAAGCGGCTCGCACTACTATAATGACAGAAATCACAGATGTAATGGAGGGTCACGGAATGAGTGTAGATCAACGTCATATTATGTTGCTAGCCAGTCAAATGACCTCAAGGGGTGAGGTTTTAGGTATTACGCGGCATGGGCTGGCTAAAATGCGTGAAAGTGTTTTTAATTTGGCTTCAGTAGGTTCATTATAGTAAAATTTTGAATACATTTGATTCATAATTATTATTAATTTCTTTAGTTTGAAAAAACTTCCGATCATTTATTCGATGCCGCCTATTTTGGACAAACCGATGCTGTAGATGGTGTTTCAGAGCGTATTATTTTAGGCATGCCTGCTGCTATTGGCACCGGGCTTTTTAAATTAGTACACAACCATGAAGATACTGAATTGCCAGAAATACAACATCCCCTATTTTCCTCCATAGCGGCCTAAATTTAAATTTGTTTATTTTTTATATTATAAAGTAGTATATTTAAGTTTTTACTAAACACAATTTAAAATAAAAAATTTATTAATGTGTGTTTATTATACATACATGTATATACATATATATCTAAAATTTGCTTTCTTTTATTAAATATTTGCTAAGCTGTCTCTCCATAACTTCTCTCCTATTAGATTTAAAAAAATCGCTTCTTTGCCTTAAAAATTTTTAAGACCCGCTATAATATTTTCCTTTATAACTATGTACTTTTAAATTATTTTAAAAATAAATCCTGACAGCCTCATCGGCTGTTTGTTCAACAGGGCAGTAGGGACATTTTAATATATGACCATTACTTAGTTTATGCAGAGCATCATTGGAAATCACATGACCACAGGCTAATTTTTTGGGAGGATTATCTTCTGTCGACTGTTGCCTTAAAATGGGACAAGCAAATATAGAATGATAACGATATTCTGGATCTAAATCAATTTCAATAGGCAATTCATCACGGCCGCTCCAAATGTTGAGGACTTGACGGGATTGCATGACCTAGAAAGAGAACATTTTTAAAAACAAGAAGCTATTTTTCCAAGAAAGTGAGTTAAAAAAGCTTAAATTCAATTAGAATTATAACGACTACATATTTTAAAAAAAATAAAACAAAACGATTATTTTAGAAATTCAAAAATGATCTTTAGAATTATGAATCAAAAGTTACAATTTAATTCTTTGTGGTTCGAATTAAAGTTCGAAAAATTTTAAATTTATTAAAAATTAGACGTTTTAAAAATAAACCCTAAGTAATTTGCAGTTTTTTTATTCAAGATTTACAAATTAAAAAAATGAAAAATTAAGTTAAAATGTAGTCAGAAATCATGTGTTTTATGAAATGCAATTTAATAGCTCAAACATTTTTTAAAGTAAATAATATATAATTGTGAGTCGATCATAGATGTAATGAACTAAATTTCAAGACTCAAGTTCTTTATATATTTTATCATTTGAATCATAAAGTATTGAATGAAAAATAATTGTTTTATTAAAACAAACACTATACTCAACCACTCCTTTTATCTGTAAAACAAAAAACCACAATTTATTTATTCACTTACCTGTTTTATATTCAACAAAGCTGGCAAAGCAGTACAGCCAGCGTTTATAACCACTGACAAAGCTGAATTCTTACTAATACCCAACGTATGACAGGCATCCTTAAGAAATACATACGATGCTTCAGTCCAAGTCTCATTAGAAATCAAATGTTTATAGGGCGAATTTTCAATTCCCAAAGGCAAATATATAAAGCAGCCCATTAAATTTGGTATTTCGTGTTCGAATCTGTCAATAAATTTATGGAAATTATTTCGAGCATAAGCAATCGCTTCGGCCTGAGCTGAAATCCCCTTTGAAATTATTTGCAAAAATGCCAAACGATGCAATTTAAATTCCAAAGAAGAATTCTTGGCTATCAATTCATTTGAATAGCGAGAAGACCATTCCAAAGCCGGTTTTAAATCATGCTGTTGTATGGCCTTCCAAATACGATAGATTTCGGCAAAACTTCGCTCAGAGTCGAAAACTTCTTGAGCCATTTCTTCGGTCATTTTAGATTCCTTAATTAACAATTGAGCAACATCATCCATGCCTTGGCGGCAATAGTGTTTGGCAATAACTTTGTTTAACAGCATCATATTCTCTTCATCTTGTAAAGCATCAGTGCGTGTTGTTGCCGTAAAGTCAGAGACAAAGTTACGATCAACTACTTTACCCACTTTAGAGACGGCACCGTGCAAATCACGATGTTCACTGGATAAACGTTGTAACTTTTCATTAGTTTTTTGTAAAGCCTCAGTAATAATGGCTATTTGGCTATCAGTTAAACGGGGAGGAGAAGCTATAACAAAAAAAAAATCAAATACATATTAGCATATAATTGAGATTTTATTTACATATTCATATGCTAACTTACGTTCCATTTCTACTTGCATTTCGGCCTCATCAGCCATGGGATCATCTGTATCTACTTGAGTCCCAGTATTAATAGTTCCGGTCATTTCCTGTTCAGCTTTACCCAAAACTTTCATTAATTCTTCAAGTAGAGAAGCCACATCCCCAATTTCTGCTGCAGCATTATCCTTTATTTCGGTAAATTTACTTATAACACGATCCAATTCTTTTTCTACAGCTATTATAGGCTCCAATTCAGACGAGGCCATTATCGATGTTTGCACCTGGTATAAATTCTCTTAATGGGTCAACTTTTTATTCGTTTAGTAATTTCGTTTTCCAATTCGTTATTTATGTGAATGTATTCTTTATTTATCTATACATATATGGCGTTGTTTTAAATTTTTCTTCTCTGTTTTTATCAAATTGTTTTACTTTAGTTGTATTTAACTAAAATTTGTTTTATTTAAACGAAAGAAAAACAAGTCTGAAAATTTTTCCAACACAATGGCATTGTTTTTGTTATGTTTAAAATTCACCTTTTTTAGAAAAATAACAAAGGAAAATAGAAAAATACGTGCCAACTCAACTTTAGATCAATTTAAACTAGAAAACGTAACTGCACGTCTCCACGCGCAATATTTATTTCCGAGCATAAGTAATAACCCTTAAAGATAAATATCTCAGCAAGTTGGCAATAACGTCGGCAGAACAACAGAGCCAAGGCGAATTCATATAAGGTGGTCTTATTTTGAAAACGTTTACAACACTGTAAAGTATTTTAACATTGTGTCAAAAATAATACAACACTGTAGTGAACAATTTAAACAAATATTTCATTTTCTTTTTACTTTTAAATTGATTGTTTTGAAATTTAATCATTTAAAAAATTTCTAATTTCATCATTTTAAGCGAAACTTATAAAATGTAGCAAATATTCCCCAGAACCACATGAACGGTATATCATTTTGACACAAGGTTAGTAATCAGCTGTTGCTTTTGTAGCAAGATAAGATCACCTGGTATAAATTCGCCTTGAACAGAGCAATATTTCTTATTGCTCAGCTTATGTTAAAGGCATGGGAAAACGTATTTATGTTAATTCATAATTTTAAAAAAATTCAAGGAAGAAGGTGCATTTTAAAAACTAGCGCTATCTTGCAAAAACCAGTGAAATGCGCATAGAAGCTAGCTTTCCCTCAACAATAAATTTCAGTGTATTTATCAAATATGAAAAACTGGGAATTTAGCACGTCATACGGAAATCGTATTAATAATAGAATTATTTGACTTCATTATTTAAATGTATATTAATTTGTTTAAGCTTGAGGCCTTTTTTTTATATAAAAATATTAATTTTTTTTTTTTTTGTTAAAGTAAAATTAAAATTCAACATTTTTTATTTTTCGAATTTATTCTATGAGCTAAATTTCAGTTATGTATTTTATAAAGCTTTTTTTGTTAGAGTCTTATTCCTTAAATTTTAAAATACATAACTGAAATTTAGCTCATAGAATAAATTCGAAAAATAAAAAATGTTGAATATAATATAAAAAAAAAGTAACCTTCGGAAGGAAATAATTCCCAGTTTTTATTTGTAAAATTAAAATTTTATATAAAAAGAACTTAAACAAATTAATATAAATCTAAATAATAAAGATCGAATAAGAAAATAATTATGTATATGTATTAATAAAAATAATTTTTGTAATTTTATTTAAGTGTTTTTTAAATTCTTTAATTTAATTCTTTTACTACAATTATAATTAGCTACCATTTGACAAACATAATTTCTTTCCCACGCAATATGCTTCTATTTTTTTTTCTTTTTTTATTCTTTTTTTCAACTAACAACCAAATTTGACGTTTTATGTAAGCAATAATTGTCAACAAAAATGGACTAACAATTATTGCAACGTAAATTGCCGGCAATAAATATGACCAATAAATTGCTGTCTACATAAAGATAACATAATTTTGACATTTACTGCAATATACATATGTCGCAATAATTATCTCTGGTATAGACGGGCAGTAATAACCTCGGCAAAATAACAGCACAATAATTGACGTTTCATTGACGTTCAAACCACAGAGCATAGTACAAACAATTCATGTCATGTTGACGACATGTTGTTTTTTTTTTTGTATAGTCTTTACACAGGGTCTCCACCTGAGATTAGATACAAGATTTTTATATTAGCAAACTCCAAATTCAATCGCAGAGAGTATTATCTTACGTGTGGACTCTCAAATAGTGCTAGTATTGATATTATAATAAATGTTATGAGATAGTTGTTATAAGATTTCTTTTAACAACTATCTCATAAGATGAGCTGTCAAAAATACGCATCCATACATAAATAGTGAAAATCTTATAATAAGTATTTAAAGGTCATGATGGCTTTATTGCTCAATTGAATGGAAGATAAAGCCACAATGGCCTGATTGCCCAATCATTGAGAGGTAAGGTCATATTTAAAATTTTGCGAAATGGGAGATAAAGCCATACATTTTTTCGCAAATGAGAGATAAAGCCATATTTTTTCAGAATATTTATTTATTTATTTATTCACAAAAAAAGTTATATAATAAGCCTTGTTATGTGCCACCTACTTATTCCACCATGGAATAACCGAGCAATATTTCTTATATGATCAGCTTATGTTAAAGGCATATCAAGGCGAATTGACTAAAAGGTGAGGTCAACTCTACAACAACACTGCTTCTGTGGTCGGGTTGTCAAAAATATTGCTAGGTTTGTTTACATAAAAAACTAGTTTGTATACACACTTTGACAAGTCGACAACCGAAAAAAAACACCATATGCTGACAACCCTTGGTATTTATGTTGACTCATAATTTGAAAAAAAATCAACGAAGAAGCTGCAGTGTAAAAACTGACGCCATCTTGCAAATTTTATTTTTTTTAGAAGTCTGGTAGTGCATAAAGTCATTTCTGAAAAATATGACTATTACAAAAAAGCTTTATAAAATACATAACCGAAATTTAGCTCATAGAATAAATTCGAAAAATAAAAAATGTTGAATATAATATAAAGTAACCTTCGGAAGGAAATAATTCCCAGTTTCTATTAATGTTTTTATATAAAAAAGAACTCAAATTTAAACAAATTAATATAAATTTAGATAACAAAGATCAAAACAAAAAAATTATGTATATAATAAAAATAATTTTTGTTATTTTATTTTAGTGTTTATTAAATTCTTTTACTACAACTATAATTTGCGACAAAAGTGCAGTTTTTTTTTTGTATTTTTAATGTTTTTTATGCTCGATTAAAAAAAAAAAAAAAATTCAATTTTTTTTTGTAACCTTCGGCCGGGCGCAAGTATTTTCTCCTTTATGGTATAACTAAAACCGGCTTCGCTAACTGAATCTTTTCTGGAGTCGGTCTTTGGGCGGCCGCAAGGATTTTCTCCTCTATGGTATAACAAACACCGGCTTCTCTAGCTAAAGCTTTTCTGCACCTAAAATATACTTAAATTAACCTAGAAAGGAAAATAATATGCGAATACAAAAACAAAATACATATTTGCAATCGTAATTTGAGTTCCCACACATATTACTAAGTGGGTTGGGCAGTTTTTTGGTTCCAGGGGGACCCACGGGCCTCAGCCCCTTAAATTTTAATTTTGGTTTTTTCCTTTTTTTTTCTCGGGTGCACTTCAGCCTAATTTGCTACCATTTCACAAATTTAATTTCATTCTCACACAATTTTCTTCTAATTTTTTTTTCCTTTTTTGCTTCTTTTTCAGTTTATAACCAAATTTGACGTTTTATGATAGCAATAATTGTCACCAAAAGTGGACTAACAACTATTGCAACATAAATTGCCGGCAATAAATATGTACAAAAAATTGCTGTCTACATTAGAGATAACATAATTTAGACAATTACTGCGATATATGTCGCAATAATTATCTCTGGTATAGACGGGCAGTGATATGAGCTTGAACATTGACAATTTGACGCAGCAAATCTTTTATTGTTTTTGTTAAGATATGACAAATTGCTCGTGTGGTCGTAGGGTTAGCGTTTATATCGTTTCACGTTGACAGTATAAAAATACTTTGTTTTGGCTTTTTTTCTTGCATATTGACTGCAAATAATTTAGAAATTATAGCTTAAATTTTAAAGGCAACATGAGTGAAAAAAGAAAGAATAAGAAATCGGTAAGTAAACTTCTATATTTCCAAAAACAAATCAATGGGAGAGTATTTTTAACTTTCAGAAGGAAGAAATTGCTAAGGAATTTGATTTACCCGAGCGTAAATCAAAAATTGCAACCATTATGAAGCAAGATGGCCAGGCTTATTGTGTATGTCGGTCTTCAGACTGTTCCAGGTTTATGATGTAGGTGTTAACTTATGTATTTTTAGCAAAAAATGTCTGAAAAAGTCCTAACAAATTTTTTTAAGTGGCTGTGATGGTTGCGAGGAATGGTATCATGGTGATTGTATCAACATCACCGAAAAGGAGGCCAAACATATTAAACATTACTATTGTCAGAAATGCAAAGAAGATGACCCCACTTTGCAAACAGTGTTTCGCGTAGTGCCTGTTGAAAAGACTGCCAATCCTATGGGAGCTATGATGCCTATGGAACAAGAAAAGCGCAAAAAGTCTAAAGATCTTACTCCAAATGCTATAGTAGAAATGTCTGGCAAAATTAGCACTAAAGTAAATCGTTGTGGCACTTGTGAGGGATGCCGCACACCTAATTGTAATAGTTGTGAAGCATGTCGCATTCGAGTAGGTCACAAACCACGCTGTGAAAGACGTGTATGTCTTGTACAGCTGCAAGCACAATTGTCAGGTCAAATGCCTACTCAAGTTGTGCCTCAGCAACATACACCACCCGCCCAATCTAGACCTGCCAAGAAAAAAGAAAAGCCCGTTAAAGATCGACAACGTAAGAGAAAAAGATCTCTGACACCGGAACCTTTCATAAATCCTGAATTGGAAGGCATACGCCAATGCTATGGTCCAGGTTGCAGGCATAATGCTCGTCCGCAATCCAAATATTGCAGTGATGAATGTGGTTTACGTTTAGCAACAGCACGTATATTTCAAGTATTGCCACAAAGAGTACAAGAATGGAATCTAACGCGTTGTCGCTCAGAAGAGGAAAACAAAAAGCAATTAGATCAAATACGCTCGAAACAAGCCATGGTTCGTTTTGCTTTAGCCGAACTGGATAAAAGACACCAGGAACTTGATATGATTGTGGAAAGAGCCAAACATTCTTCGTTGGATCCAAATTTCCAAGAACACAATGATATTGAAGATGAACAATCTATGTATTGTATAACATGTGGTCATGAAATCCATTCACGTACTGCCATTAAACACATGGAAAAATGTTTTAACAAATATGAATCGCAAGCCTCTTTTGGTAGCATATTTAAGACACGCATTGAAGGACAATCTATGTTCTGTGATTTTTATAATCCAGCTAGCAAAACTTACTGTAAACGTTTAAAAGTGCTATGCCCTGAACATTGCAAGGATCCCAAAGTGAGTGATACTGATGTTTGTGGATGTCCTTTAGTGTCAGATGTCTTTACACCGACTGGAGAATTTTGCCGTGCACCCAAGAAAAGCTGTTACAAACATTATGTTTGGGAAAAGATACGTAGAGCAGAAATTGATTTGGAACGCGTTAGGCAATGGTTAAAAATGGATGAACTTTTGGAACAGGAAAGACAAATAAGACATCAAATGGCTTCGAGAGCTGGGGTATTGGGTTTAATGTTGCATTCCACGTATAACCATGAGGTAATGGAAGAATTATGTCGCCAACAGCAACAACAATTGGCTGCAGCTCAGCAGCAAAAACAATTAATGGAAAAGTAATAATAAAAACGGACTTGTGGCTAATGCAATAAAACTTTTAACCAGTAAAAACATACAAGCTGTTTTCACCCTTGATAGTTAAGTCCCTTGTAGTCCTTGTGAATCTTGTTAATTTAGTTAAAGTACTAGGATTTACAACACTGCAACAACAAAATGTATAAGACTAAAATTTACTACGCTGCAGTTGAAAAATCCAACAAAAAGCTGTAGTAAACACGTTTGTTAAATCACCCAGAATAAAACAATTGAAGAAACTATCGGGCATGTTCTTTAAATCGAAATGAAGTGGATTTACAATCGTACACATTTTGAAAACGATCCTGTAAAGAAAGTTCTTGAAAATATTCTTTTTTATATACTTCATACTTTAAGTACTAACTCTCTTTATAAGAACCACTGTTGAAAATGGGATAAACTACAGCCATTTTGTAAATAATTGAGATCAAAATCTCGTTCGATTTCAATTCCACTTCATTTCGATTTGCAGAACATGCCGGTATATCTTTCTCTTTCCCTCACTCAGCAACTTCATTAATTTACAATACTAACGAGAAAGACACTCATGCTTCGTAGTATCAAATCGTATTAAGAATAGCAGAGTTTTACACTTAATACAAAGGGTGAAAACCGCTACAGTAATTTAAAATGAAAAGAAAATATTTATTTTTTTTTAATAAAGTCAATCCCGCGCAGTTTGTTTAAAACCCATAACATACGGAGATTTTATAATAGAACTTAACAATTCCGTTTTAACATTTTCAGAAGTCTGCTCAGCATTTACGAAAATAGTCTCATGTCGTTTCAACAAATATTCAATAATTTCTTTTTTATTTTGATCAAAGAAATGCATCTGAAAGTTGATTTAATATTAGAATTAAGAGTTTTAAAAGGAATTTTAAATGTACATGCCTCATGTTCAAAATATGTGCAATTATGACTCGGTTTACACATATTTGGTGCATTTACTAGTCTTAGCATGCATGTCTTTTTAGAACATTTTAAATAAAACAATTTATTAGGTGGTATTTTAAAGGTTTCGAAGATATCTTTAAAATCTTGTAAAGTATGTGGAAAATTTAGTAAAACCCAACCACGTTGAAGACAGTCTTTTTCCAAAACACGTCTTCCAATAATATTTAATAAAGCTTTAGATTTGGCCAAACAGTTGTTAAAGTAGAAAGCTTTTTGTAGTTCCCGATCAAAAAAATCACGGGGACGTTCGTCATCACCTCTTAAACAGTGATATATTAACATTTCAACATCAACTTTAAAATTTTACTTGATTATTGCCTAATTTAATATGACACTAATAAAAAATACGTACTTAACACCAAATTAAAGTTAGCTACTAAGTAACTAGCTTGTGCTTTTCTTCCAGAACCAGGTCGACCAAATATTACAATACGATAGAGGAAATTTCCTGACAGGTGTAAAGATTTCATAATTTTATTTTTGCCTTGATTCAAGCAATCTTGATAGATTTCATTAGCAATACGTTGTATATGTTTGCCAATCCATTTTTGTGGATCTAAGGGTCTTAGTAATGCGCATTCCACTAGAATTTTCTAAAAGGAAAAATGAAAATAGTTGGGAATTTTGAAATTTGCTTATACTTTCCTTTGCAATTTCAATTAATTTATGTTTTTCAAAATATATCAAAGTTGCGGCAGCATATTCCGTTAATTTATATTCCACTTCGGTTAACAGAGACATTTTTCTGACTAACATATCTTAAACTGATACGTTTTTAAAAATTTACAAAAATTAATGCTTGACAGTAATAAAAAAAACACCAAAAAAATTTGTTTAAGATGTTAATAAAAATGAAAATTTTCTCTGTGTATGTAGACCAGCTGGCGAATGATAACAACCAGCTGTTTGCTCCACAGACATAACGTTTACGCTTCTACATTTGTTCTCTAAAACAAAGTATCCTTAAATCGTAGACATTGCATTTCTTTTCATTGAGTGTTAACACTTAAAAGAAGCTGTATATTTAAAAAATGTCTATAATTCCGCCGGTTACTCGCTTGTCTTCCTCAATTATTAGAATCTTAGGTTGTAATCCTGGGCATATGACCCTACAGGGCACAAATACATATTTAGTGGGGAATGGTCAAAAGTATGTATGTATAAAGTTATTTCCATAAAAGTCAATATAGCTTTATATCTATGTTTATTTCTACAGACGTATCTTAATTGATACTGGTGATCCCGATGTCCCAGAATATATTAAATATTTAAGTGGTGTGTTAAACGAAGAGAGCGCTTTCATTAGCACAATAATATTAACCCATTGGCATCATGACCATGTTGGCGGCGTTAAAGATATTTTAAAAATATGTGGTGATAAAGGTATTTATTTGATTTTAATCTAAAAAAAATACAAGTCAATAAACATTTATTTTAAAAGGATTCTATTTAAAAATGTTTCCCTTAAATTATTTTAAAGTTAATATCTCTAAAGATTGTCAGGTTTTTAAATACGAAAGAACGGATGCTCCAGATATTTGTCCTGAAATTCCTTCTGAAATCAAAGTGGAAAAATTAAAAAATCAACAAGAATTTGAGGTTGAAGGTGGTAAAGTTCGGGTTGTTCACACACCCGGTCATACCACAGATCATATCGTGTTAACTACACCTGAGGGTACACTGTTTAGTGGTGATTGCATCTTGGGTATGATATACAAAAGTATTTCTCCTTTAGATTAAAAAAAAAACTATTTATTTTAGGTGAAGGTACTGCTGTTTTTGAGGATTTATATGAATACATGAAAAGTTTGGATACAATTTTAAATCTTAAACCCTCGCTTATATATCCCGGTCATGGCAATATCATTGAAGATCCTTTAGAAAAAATAAAATATTACATTGAACATCGTAATCAGCGTGAAGAACAAATATTAGATTTCTTTGCACAAAAACCACAACAAAGATGGCAGGCAATGGATGTCGTACAAGTGGTGTATAAAGAAACTCCAGAGAAATTATGGCCAGCAGCAGCTTATAACGTCAGTCATCATTTAACAAAATTGCTAAAGGAGGGCAAATTGCAATATTTGAAGGAAAATGAGGAAGATTTTTATATGCATCAAACTTTTAGTAAAATATAATAAAAATTATATATATATGTATGTCCGTAGGAATGTGCATACACACGCATACATACATATATGTATATACAAACGTGAAAAAGTTTTAAATTATGTGTGTATGTATGTATTAAAATTTTATTAATAAATGAAATAAGATTTTTTTTGTTAACTACCCAGCTAGCGTCTTCCAGATATCTGAGAGAAACGGCGATAAAAAAGTCGGAATCGTATAAGAATTCTGTCAGGTTTCTGACCCAAAAAGGAAGTCGTTGACACGAATTCTGACAGACATGTCGTGGGAATTTTTTGTCGACATTCCTGAATGATATCGGACAGAAATCCAATGAAAAAGGCATGGAAAATTATGAGTTAGCCGAGAATCTTATGGTTTTTTTAACAAATATCTGGAAGAATTCCTTTTATTGCAAAATATTTAAAAGTATGTATATAATTTTTCTTAAGTTGTATTTTTATTCGACCTTTAAAATTCAATATTAAGTTAAAATGCTTAAGCTCGAGGTCTACATATATAATTATAAATTTAATCTTTTTATCTTGAAACAATAAAATAAAATTAAAATTATTTTCAACTTAATGACAATTGTCATTATTTTCACAAAAAAAAAAACAATAATAAGTCTCGTTAGACACATCTGTAAGAATTCCGTCGGAATTTAATTAGACATCTGTACCTACATAAATTTCCCCCGATTTATCCATTCGAAATCGATCAGAAAACGCCCAGACAGTAAGTATATTCAATGTCTGACAGAAATCTGAACGAAATCTCTAAGAATGAAGTCAGACATTTGCAAGAAATGTCTTTCAGAAAACGTCGGAGTATTTTACTGGCTGGGTAAGGTTTTCAGTTTAATTGTATCTTTTAGAAAATTTAGGTGGGCACCTTCCATACAAAGACAATATAAATTTTAATCTGGAGAAATTAGTAACAAGCAAGGTTACAAGCATATTTTTTATCAATACACAACATCCGGCAAAATGTGCGTGGGATTTTAGAAGTGGACGTGACACAACATAAATATATCAAGAACAGTAGGAGAAACTTGTTTGAATTTAGTGCACAAACCAGAGTTATCCATACATAACCTCTATACAAAATAGATTTGTGAGGTAGGAGTGGCATAAAATTTAATTTTTTATTTCTGGAGATCAGCAGTAGCTAAAGTTTCTGAATTTGGTACAAATACATACCTTGTTTGTCAATACGCATTATTGAACCAAAAAGTAGGTGTGGCACAAAATAGAATTCTGTAAAACTTTCCGAATAATTGGGCTTTCATTCTATATACATTTTTTATTTTTCTACCAACTGATTTAACTCGATTTCTACAGCCTGTTATCAAGGTCCCTAATAAAAACATAGTATTTAAGTGTTTCTGTTCAGGCAGCTTTTAAATGTCACTATTTTTTTTTAGATTTTTTTGAATTGTTTGGTTTGTTTTTAATTTTTGTGTAATTTAATTGAACTTTTAATTAAAATTTATTAACAAATATTTAAATTTGTTTAATTATTTTTTTGTTGTTAAGGTACTATGTACTACTTTATAATGGTTCGACCCCGGGCAGCGCCGGATTTTAACAGCTAGTAATTTAATAGTTAAAACAAAATTTTCATTTTTGATTTCTTTAATTTTTTTTATTGAAAACAAATTTTAATTGCATGCTTCATAGCTTTTTTTTAATTTAGTTTACCAACATTTTCTTCAAGATAAAAAAAATGTTACGACACTTTATTCGTTAACAAATCTCAATACATAGTCTTTTTTAAACTTACTTTTCTTTCTCTGGTTCGAATGTTATAGTTTCATGTTTAAAGTTATGAACTGTGTCAAACCATATATCTTCTGGACCTTCAGTTAATTGCTCGAAATTTGTGGGGAATGGAGGCGCAGTTTTATGTCTATGCAATGGCAATATTGTATCATAAATGTAAACTAAACCATTGGTAGAGCCGGGTATAGCACTACCATTAACCCACATAACATTGTATTTAGTATTGATGCGCCAAATACGTAAGCCCCTGGCGATACGCCATCTATTGCCCATGTGTCCAGGCATCTTTGTTCCAGGCCAAACACGACCCTTTTCGCCACCACCACCAATGTTTCCAGGACGACGATGTGTTTTAGTAACACCATGAGATGCAGGCATGCCCTTAAAGCCGTGACGTTTTACTACACCTTGAAAACCGTGGTCCACTCTGAAATAGTTTTAATAAAAAAAAAAATTGTATTAACTCATTTAAATGAGAATTTCGCAACTTTGATAAAAATTTGATCACACATACATACATACATACATACATGTTATGCAAAGTATTTTCTTTAAACTTAGATCTAAATCAGTGCTGATTTTTATTAAAGAACTATTAAGGTATGTATCGCTCATTTGCTGCAAGACCGGCATAAATCAAAAAATACAATTTTGGAGTTAGTGGTGCAGAATTGTTCGCTATGTTTTTCTTTATATTGTGTATAAAATTCATCTTTATATCTTTTACACTTTCCCCATATGAAGAGAATGTATCATTTTTTTTTCTAAGTGATTAGAGCAAATAAAAACTTTACACGCGTTTATCACGAAATGGATTTTTTTTGACTTATGCCGGTCTTGCAGCAAATGAGCGATATGATGAAAAACTTGAATGCATGTTAATCATAATATGTACATATAGGTATTATAAATTAATGTAAGCTTACACAACTACTTACGTTTTTCCTCTAACATCAATAAAATCACCCACTCTATAGTGGCTCACATTCAAAGGGGTACCCACTGGTATAGCAGCTGATGGTGAAATTAAAAATCTTACCAAATGCCTCTTGGGCATTAGACCAGAATATTTAAATAAGCCGCAATACTCTTTGGTTAATGTTGATGGGTCACAACTTTCAGCGCCCACAAGCAAACATCCATAATTTTTCAAATTGGTTTTAGGTTTTTGGGTGGGTTTATATTCTTCTGGAGGTAGATACTTAATAACATGGTTGTCAGTAATTTGCAATAAAGTGGTACGTATTCTTTCGCCATTTTTTAACCACAAAGGATATTGGCCTATTTTGCGAGCAATTACACCAGTGCGTCGAACATTATCAGTCCATGGCTGTAATTCTAGTTCCTGGGTCTTAACCAATTGTTCACGTATAGACTGGTCATAAGATTGAACACCCTTTATCAAAGCAGGGGGACCATACTTATCATGAACAACTTCTTGCACAAATGACTTATTTTCGGGAGTAACTAAATTATCGCGCATCTAAAAAATTGGTGAACTAGAAGTCAGGTCATATTATTCATTTGTTTTAAAACGTACCTTGCGTTCTTTTCTTAAAAACCATGATGGATTCCGTAAGTGTGGCCGACTTAAATGTCCCTTTTGACGCACTTGTGTAACAGCCAGTGGCTGCAAACTGCAAATGGAAATCAAAAAAATTATTGAGGTTAAGTAAATAAATACACTACAAGAGAAATTAAGCGCAAACTTTTAAAAATGTACCTTAATTTTTTAAAATCCACTATTAGTGTTCTAAGCATTTTTGAATTATTTGCAATTTTTTAATTATTCATAAGTTATTTGAAACTGTAAATTGTAGTTAAACCTTGCCGTTTATTTTTTTCTTGTTTTATATCTCCTTCTAGTTTTTCTTCGAACCAGCTGTTTTGGAGCAAAAAGAGTATGTTTAGTGCGAGAACATTGTTTTTATTAGTATAATTTTATTGACATTTTTGTGACAGTTCGCAATAAAAATGTGTGAAGAATTTTATATATTTTTGGAGAAGATTTTTACAAAAAATAATATTGAATAAGGCCTATACATATATAAAATATTAAAGTAATATTTTATAAATATATCACAGGCTAAATGTAAGATTATCACAAAGTTAAAAGATTTTATTAAAAAATTGGTACAAATTCGATTAAGCAACGCGTCATGGCAGGCATGAATAATTATTCAACTTTAATGTAGGCAAAAATTGTTTCATAAAAAAAGTAAATTGATATGTGTAAGAATGTTAAAGAAATTTTCCCTTCTTCCAATTAAGGTACGCCACCAATCGGAGACCTCTAGTCGAGGATGATCAAACAGACAATTCAGAACCGCGGCCGGAGCGACCACGTAATATATTTAGTTCTTCAACACTAGCAGATCCTTCGACTTTTCCACCTTTGTCAATATCCATACAAAGATCCCCACAAATGCAGTATGCTTACTGAAAAATAACAAACAACATATCAATTTTTTAACTAATTTTTATTCTACAAAAAGATTTCAAACGAGCGATGTCGAGTATCAGGCTTATTTGGATGGTTTAAGAGGTATCCACGATGGTATGATAATTGGCATGAAAACTGTTAATTCGGAAAGAGATTTATCATTGCCTTTAGAAAAGCATAGAGCTTTAGAGAACTACTATGAAAGTCAAGAAGATGGTAAGTGATTTTTGGCAACCGTTATTGTTTGTTTTTCTTCGTTTTTTTTTATGTTTTTATACATGTGTTTGCTTTGTGTCCTACCCCTTAAAATTAGAAGTTCCAGAGAAGCCTAATAAGAGTTCTTTAAGCTTTCCCGATTCAAAACGTATGTAGTTTTAACCAAATTTTTAGTATTTATTTCTTTAGCGCACTTGTTTAACAATACTCTATCAACTCAAAATTAAAAAATTTTAGAAGAAGCAAAACAATTTCTAATTTTACAAAAATCCAACCGTTTCATTACCAAAAAGTAAACAAAATAGCACTAAATTTTTACAGCGGTTAGATATATGTATGTATGTAAATATTGAGTGTCGCGATATCAAAGTGAAAAAAATGTTGAGTTAGCACACTATTGTTGAACAAATGCGATATGTAAACAACTATTTCTTGAATTAACCACTTTTTATATAAAAGTGTCGAGATATCAAAGTTAAAATTTTTTTTTTAATAACCAAAACGTTAAGCTAGAGTTCAAAGTCTACTTAAAGTTTTTAGCTAACACAATTAACATATACATATAATAAAGAATTTAAAAAAATATATACATGAAAACAGAGGAAAATGTATTAGAATTCAAATTTTAAAGATACTGAAAACGATATAATCGTTTTCAAACCGTTTTTTATCGTTACCTACCTAATTCTGGCAGTCATGATCGAGTACTTTCTCGATTCGAAAGCAATTTTATTTCGTTTTTAATTTTAATTATTTTCTTACAGCTGGATCTTTTGAGAATTGGCGAATTTACTGTAGGTATAGAAATAGGGCAAAGAATGTTATTCGAAAAGTTAGAAGGACAATTTATTCTAAGTTATTTTCGGGCGTAGATAATTCTGCTATGTGGAAGCTTTTGAAGGGGTGTGGTGTTACTAGTGATAATGAATGTATTCCTAATTTGAATGTGGATGATGTCAATAATTTTTTTGTAAATGCTTCTGTCTCTGATAATCATGAATTGGTTGACTTTGGTTCTTTTGTTAATATGAATGAATCATTTTCTTTTCATTGCGTAAGTGAACTTGAAGTATTAGAAGCTATGTATCGGGTTAGGTCAAAATCAGTCGGCACTGATGGAATCCCTATACGATTTCTTAAGGGTTTTTTCCCGTATATTTCACGTGCTCTTACGTGGCATATAAACCAAATTCTTACTACATCTATTTTTCCTTCTGCTTGGAAGACTGCACGTGTTGTGCCGATTCCTAAGTCTAAAGCTATCCATAGTGTTGATGATCTTAGACCTATATCTATACTTCCTTCCATATCGAAGATTCTTGAGCATATAATGAAGGATCAAATTCTTTTGTATGTGCGGAGATTTCTCCATCCCAATATGCTTTCCGTCGTGGTCATAGAACTACTTTTTTACTACTTAACCTAACTGATGATATTCGTTGTGGTTTGAATGAGGGCAATTTGACAGCTATGTTATCTCTTGATTTGTCTAAGGCGTTTAACTCAGTAGATTTTTGTGTTCTAATTGGTAAGTTGAAAAACTGGTTTAAATTTTCGAGTTCGGCCTGTAGGCTTATTTTGTCGTACTTATGTGATAGATTTCAGTTTGTAGATATTGGTGGAGCATACTCAAGCTTACTACCTCTCTCGTCTGGTGTTCCTCAGGGTTCCGTTTTGGGTCCGCTTCTTTTTATATTATACGTCAATGATCTTCCAGATTGTATTGATACGCCCATTTGTAAATCGTTTTTATTTGCAGATGATATCATGCTTTTGTTTCGAACTGGTGCAGATAATAGTCGTTCGTCGTTTCCTGCAATGGTCTACTCCTAATAATCTGTTGGTAAACTCTTCTAAAACTAAGGCGATTTTATTTGGAAGTTTTAATTTACCAGAGTTGACTGTTTCTATTGGTGATTCTATTATTGATTTTGTTGATAGATTGCAATGTTTAGGAGTTTCTATTGATAGGTGTCTTAACTTCGAATATCATATTGATCGTCTAAGTTTCAAAGTAATTAGTATTTTACGTAGGCTTTATTCAATTGGAGTTTTTTTACCAGTTCACATAAGGAACACTATTGCACATACGATTTTGATGCCTCATGTAATGTATGGGCTTGAGGTTATATCTGGTACGGTGGCTTATTTTGTTTCTAGATTGAAACGTGTTATGAACATGATAGTGCGTTATGTGTATAATGTTCGAAGTAGAATGCATATATCAGATTATGTTCGATGCTTCTTGGGTTTTTCTTTCAAGAGTTTTATTTTGTATCGTAATCTATTGAATTTCTACAAGGTTATTAGAAGTGGTTTGCCTGTGCAACTTCGATCTGAATTTATATTTTCTCATTCCAGTAGAAATCCTCAAATTATTATTCCTAGGATTAGATACTCTGTATTTGAACGGTCATTTGTTATAAGAATTGCGCGTTTTTGGAATGTCTTACCTCTTGAACTTCGTCTGTTTTCACATACGAACAATTTTTTTCGTTTAAAGCTTCTTAGACACTTGTCATTTTTATAGAATACTTCTTACTTTTCTTATTTGTTATATTAAAATAAAACAATTGGTCTTACTACTTCTTATTGGACTACATTTCTATATGATCTTTTTTTTATAACTTTTTTTTTTTTTTTTGCTGGGGAGCCATTGAATGAGATTTTTATTAGTTATAAGTGAAAGTATGTTTACAACTATCTATTAAGATTAAGTTGTATTTGTATTCAGGAATATATCTTTGTAATATATGTTAATTGGCCTAGGAGGCTTTTATATATTACTGTGAATGAAATAAATAAATAAATTAAGAGTATAGGCCCAACCATAACATGCATAGCGTTGCTTAACTTACTGTCAAAAATTAACGAAAAGTCTCTCAAATGTATTTAAAAAAACCAAAAAAAACAAAATCAACAAACATTTGATTCCGTACGGAATGTGCGATCAGTTTCGCACTTTACCTAAGCCAATGACAGTTTCATAAAATTTAACAAAAAGTTTGCTTAAGTTCAATATGGTTTGCCTCGTGCGGTTTACATGTATTCGTACATTTACTTAATCCAACTTAAGCACATTATGGTTGGGCCTTATAACCTTTAAAGTAAACTGCTTGATGGTTTTTTTCCTTTTCCTTAGAAATCTCAATACGCAAATATTTAGGCGTTGGTGTACAATGGGTTAGTTTGGTTACTGAAAATTTACTAAGTCATCCATTTATTGTATTAAGGCGTCAATGTCAAGTTTATAATGCCTCTCAAAGGTATTTTTATCGCTTTACAAAATTTTTATTTGAAGTATTCAAATAATTAATGTTATTTTTTGGCTAGATATCATTTACATCCCTTTGCTTTAATACCCTCCATCATACACTTGCATAGACGTCAGGGAGTTACAACTTTATGGAAGGGTTTAGGTAGTTGTTTGCTCGTTAGAGGCATGTCTCTGGCCATGGATGATGTTTTATCAAAACTAACCAATTGGCCCAAGTAAGTAAAAGTGAATGAAACATTCATCTCAATTATGAATAAAAATTCCCCGGGAGGGGACAGATAAAAAACTCCCAGTGAATTTTTATTCGTAGTTCGGCTTAATATGTATTTAAAAAATTTAATTTATTTCAGGGAAGTAAATAATCGTACTTCATTAAAAAAACTGGGCCAGCATATAATTTTAAAAAGGTTAGCATATCTTAATATGGTAATATATTTGAAATTTATTTTTTTTTCAACAGCGTAAGCATTGCCTTGGTTATGCCCTTTTATGCTGCCTCTCTGGTAGAAACTGTGCAAAGTGACATAGCTAGCGAAAAACCTGGTCTCCTAGATGTTTTTCGTGAAGGTAGTTTACGTTTATTGTATTGGAAATATCCCCAAAAAGGGCGCATGTTGCCCGTATGGGCCTTAATTGGGCCCACAGTATCTGTTGGCATAACTAAATACCTTTTTAGGTAGGTTTTCCTAAAAACTTTGATTTTATTTCATAAACTTTCTTTTTATAGTTTGGTTATCAAGGGTTTATCTTCACGCATAATGCGTCGTCGCATTCAACAAGCTCAAGAGCGTAAAGGTGCTAAGTTTAAAGATGATTCTTTGGAAAACCAAAATGTAGAAGTCTATTCGAATCTTATATCAATGCTGACAACCGAAGTTATTTTTTATCCCTTGGAGACTATATTACATCGTATACAATTGCAGGGTACTCGTACCATAATAGATAATTTGGATAATGGCTATGCTGTGGTTCCCATACTAACTAATTATCAAGGAGCTATTGATTGTTATCGTACCACAGTGGCCACTGAGGGTTTCTCGGGTCTTTATAAAGGCTTTGGTGCCATTATTTTACAATTTGCTGCTCATATAGCAGTTATTAAACTAACGAAATGGGTTGTTACTCAAATAACGGAAGTTATATCCAGTCGTCCTCCTCCAAAAGTGGTTCAATATTATAACTTAGATCGGGGCATGAATTCAAATTCAACAACAATATCTCCAAGCCTCAGCACGGAAAGTGAGTTGGATGCGAATAGCGTGGGTAATCGTTCGGTGGATTAAATATTGAAGGTAATCAATCTTACTAAGTTTTACTAACTATATTTTTATTAATGCTCCACACTCTCTTAAAATTGGTTTTAATCTGTGTATAACTTAACAAATGTCTATTATAGTAGTTTATATTAATTTTTTCTATAAATCAATAAACAAAATCTTTAAGTTGTACTGTGATACTTTCGTTACCACATTTAAGAACAAAATCCCCTCCTTGTATTTATGAAGCATAAATTACTTGTTTTTGTAAAGTCAAACATTATTTGGCCAAATTATTGTAAAAGGGCTCTAAAAACTCAACATATTTATTTCTATAATAAAAATAAATGTATTAAAATAAATAACTAACCAAAATAAAGAGATTAATACAAACTAAAAAAATTAATTAAAAATCCTTTCTAACGTTAAAAGTAAATTGGTTGCTCAAATGCATCATTAGAAATACTGACATTCTTAAAAACAGATAAAAAAAACCATTTGACTGTATAAATCCGGCCCAAAATCTACAAAAACCTAAACAAAATAACGACACCGACGGGATATAAATTTCTTCAATTAAAAAAAGAATTCGGTTCAATTTGAATACCTGGTACAAACAGCATCGTCTAAATAATGTTTAAGGAATTTACATCTGGGGGATTCACAAGGCTGTCATAAAGTTGTAAAGTCATATTTATTAACATATTTACAAGAAATATATATGACTGTTGTGGGCAACTACATGTAATTTAGATTTCTACTGTATAGTTATGACGAATTTTTATTTTGTTTTTAAACAATTGTAAAAGATTATTTTATTTTTATTTATTTTATATTCAACATTTTTTATTATTCGAATTTATTCTATGAGCTAAATTTCAGTTATGTATTGTATAAAGCTTTTTTGTAATAGTCATATTCCTTCAATTTTTCAGAAATGACTTTATACACTATCAGACTATTATATTGTATTTGATAGTGTATAAAGTCATTTCTGAAAAATTGAAGGAATATGACTATTACAAAAAAGCTTTATAAAATACATAACTGAAATTTAGCTCATAGAATAAATTCGAATAATAAAAAATGTTGAATATAATATAAAGTAACCTTCAGAAGGAAATAATTCCCAGTTTCTATTTATTTATTTTATTTAATTCAATCAGTAATACAAAAGCCTTCTTGGCCAATTTAAAGCATTACATAGTAATATATACATTTTAGCAACAAAAATGTCTACATATTTAATAATGTATACAAATTTTTAAATCTAAACAAAAGTTATTTAAAAATACCAAAAAAATAACTAAACAATAATAATACAAAAAAAGAAAATACAGGGTTCCTCACAAAAACCATCATCTCGTTAGTAAATTAAGTATAATATAATTAAAATATTTAATTTAAAATCCCCACTAGGGATTTAGATAAACTAGTAACTTAGTTTTAAAGCCATTAATTGAATCTGAAAAACATTTCAGTTCTGAAGGCAAAGTATTCCATATTCTAGCAACTCGAACTAAGTATGATCGTGAAAAGATCCGATATCGAATGAGAGGTATATGTAGCATCCGCAATGAATGAAGAAAATTGAATTCATTGCATAAATCAATGGGTACACCATATTTTAGTCTTAAAAAAGCACAACAATGTTCGTAATATAACACAACTCTCATATGTACATCCTAAGAAATCAATTGCGTAATTAGTAACGTGATCACGTATTCTTAAATTGTAAACAAATCTTAAAATTCTATTAAAAACTCTCTCTAATCTACCAAGAGTAATATCTGATGAGCCAGCAATAACTTCAATAAACAACAATAATTAATATTCGACATAGAAGTGCATAAGCCACACGTCCTCTCACAAAACTAGGCATACATATATGAGCTAAGCGAATATAATCTTCTTAAGATGAAAGAGACTTTACTAGAAATGTGATTAACATGTCGTTCAAAAAACAGTTTTTGATCCAAGTAAATTCCAAGACATTTCAAAAGATCAACATATTTTTTGAGGGTGCTAGATTATGTGGTTACCTAAAACAAACTGTATGGCCTTAGCCTTAGTAGGTTTTATTAAAAGATTATTTGCCAATGTATGATAGGCAGGATGGCGGTGAGAATGGGATCCGACTTATCGGATGTGTGCGGGTTGTGTGAGGACCCGGAGGAGCTGGAGACGGTTGAGCATATTCTGTGGCACTGTCCCAGGCTCCAGAATAGCAGGCTGAGGTGGCTGGGCAGTAGATTCCTGTGCGAGTTAGGGGACGTCTCGGGGTGTGGACTCGAGGGTCTTTTAGGATTCGTAATGGGGATGACCTGGTCTTTGCTTTATTTCTATATCTATTTTCTGATTCTCGGGCTGTCATTCTCTTTTTCATCTACCTTTTCCTTTTCACCTTATCTATCCTAATTAAGGCGTCCCAATGGACCATATTGGTCTGTGGGTGAAGG
This sequence comes from Pollenia labialis, assembly GCA_949318255.1. Classification (NCBI taxonomy): domain Eukaryota; kingdom Metazoa; phylum Arthropoda; class Insecta; order Diptera; family Polleniidae; genus Pollenia; species Pollenia labialis. The sequence continues at coordinate 1,080,160 of OX439142.1, forward strand.
TGTGGAGGAAACTTCTCACCAGCCTTTCTACCTACCTACCTACCTATCTATTTGTTAAGATCCAATTAGACTCAAATGATTATTAATAGACGATTCAAATAAGTTAAGGCTGTTTGTATCATTATGACGATACGACTTGATAGCACACCTTGTGAATCTCCCAATCATATAGAATAAGCATCTCATATAAAAACTGAAATATTTTTTAGAGCAATTTATATATAGTGGAAGTGAAGAAAAGAAACCCAAAGAGTCGTCCTTATCGTACATAAGTATTTAAAAAAAATTTTATTTTTATAACTAAATAATTCATGTATTTTTTCAAAAACATTCTTACATTTTGTTAAAACTACTAATAACAGCTAAAGAGTTTCCAATTTATTTAAGATGTTTTTATTTTTTACCCTTGCCTTTACCCTTACGTTTATCTTTCTTACTTTTTGCGGTTACAGCACGTTTATCCTTCTTTTCACGTGGATCCACCACCTTATAACGTCCCTTCACACCAGCCGGACGTCTAGCACGACGTCCGGTTTGATGCTTCTTTGCCACAACGTATGTTACTTCCTTCTTTTTATCTTGAGCCTTTTTGTAAATCTTTTTTATTTGTCTGGCCTTCTCTTGCGCAGTAGCATCAGCGTTTTCCAAAATTTTTTCGGCCTGTTTTTTGGCCTTAGTCAATCGTTTGACAGCACGTCTGCGTTTTCGGGCCTTGGCTTCCATAACCTTCTTAATGGGCCTTACATTAAGTTCTTGCACCTTTCGTTGATATTCCTCAGTTAATTCTTTAGGCACTGGTACAGGTTGCTTCATGTGAACTTCTTCGTCATGCACAAACCAAGAGGGTAAGTTATCATCGTTGAAAGCATAACGATTCCATGCACCATCCATTAAATCGCGTCGTGTCTTTTTGCCTTTAATCATCATGGCTCCTAGGGCTAATTCTTCTTCAGTTAAACGTACTTTTTTAACTCTATGATCTTTTGACATATCACCAGAAGTTTTTACTTCTCTATCCTCATCATCAATATCTACTTCATCCTCTGAAGAATCACTTGACGACTCGGTAGATGATCCTTTTTCGTTGATCTCATGACGCAAACGACGTTTGGCTTTCTTACCCAATACCAAATTACTTTGGCCCGTTTCTTGACTTTCACCTAACACTGACACTCCCTTGCTTTTGTACACATTAGCCAAACGATCCAGATCGAAATCTTCATCATCTTCGCTGTCTATGTTTTGCAGATTTTCCTTTTCATACCACAATTGAACTCTCTGTTGCCTCCTGGTATCTTTATCACGAAAATCTCCAGACTTTATTAAAGGATGCTGTTCTTTTTTCTTTTTATTCTTGCCAACTTTTCCCGTCGCCTCCAAATCTTCATCTTCACTAAGTCCCAAGCCTTCTTTATCTAAATCACTTTCACTATCCTCATCGGCAGATACATCAGGCTCATCATCATTTTCATAATTGGCATCATCATCCATACGGTTGTCATCCTTTTCGTATCTGTAATTTAGAAATAAAATTGTGATAAAAAAAAATGTGAAATATATTTTAAATTTGCCAATAGGCATAACATACTTTTTATATTTAGGCAACTTTGGAAATGTTCGTTGTTCTCCTTCTATATCAAAATCTGGCACTACATCTAACATTTGATCTAATTGTTCCTGGGTTTTCACCATTTTCAAATCGAAAACTTCTTGATCGGCTTCTTCCTGGGGGCCATCATCTCCCTTTATGACCATATTCAAGTTCATTTTCTCCTGCAACTTTGCCTTTTCCTTCAAGGTTTTTTTCCGTTTACGTTTTAATTCCTTTTGCTCATCTTCAGCTAAAACGGAGATTTGTTTTTGTAAGTCCTCATCTTCCATATCCTCAATTTCTTCTTGAGTTAATGGACGTTTTATTGCGGATTCTTCTTCGTCAATTTCCCCGGTTTCCTCTTCTTCTTCCTTGAAGTATTCTTCTTTGATAGCTTTCCACCAGGCCAAAAGACCCTTTATGTCTTTACGACCCAATACTTTGATATCTTTACAACACTCCATAATTTCCTGGGTGGTTTTAGAATGATTGGCTATTCTATCATCATCTATGCGTATGGAACCAATTCCCTGCAAAGCAGACAGGCCACTCTCGGCCTGCATAAACTCAGTAGCGGATAAATCATTTCTCAAAGCAATATCATGCTCAGTATAACCATCGGCCTTAATGCGTTTTTGCTTTTCCGGATGCAATAAGCTAACCTTTTTAGTGCCCTCCAAATCAAGTTCTTCAAACACATATTTAGGATCCAATAACTTGGGATCAATTCGATCAGGGGCCAAAAATCCCTGGCATACAATGAAAATTTCAGCAGATTCTTTACGCGAAGCACTTGGCTTAGTGGCATGCACTTTTTTAAACAATTGTTTCAAAACCCACAATAGGGCATTATAATCCTTCGATCTAAAAACTTTGGTAACAAACCAACCTCCACTTTTTAAAAACTCAGTGGCCAATTTCAATGACATTAGCGTCAAGCAAATTTGTTGATAAGCATCATGCAACCAATTGCGTCCCACATTGGGAGCACCATCGTGCAACACAACATCAGCCTTCCAAGTCTGTAATTCTTTTGTCAAAGAAGCTCTACATTTGTCAGTGGTAATATCTTCAACTAAACTGATGCAGCCGGGTATGCCACGTATAGGAAACAAATCTACACCTATTACAATACTAGATACAGGCATATTTTGTTTAGCCACCTGCATCCAACCGCCAGGGGCTGCACACAAATCTATGCATACTTGAGACTGTTGCAAAAAGCCAAATTTGCGATTTAATTGTATCAATTTGAAAGCAGCACGGGAACGAAAACCTTTAAAATAACGTGTTTATTAAAGAAAATGTATACCATTCTTCTTTCCCCAGCTTCAACTTACCCGTTTCTTTGGCCAATTGATAAAACTTATCCTTACGGGCTTTTCCAACTTTGGATTTTTTACCCATTTTGTTGGTTTTTTTTAAGATTACGCTAAATACTAAGTTTTATTTTTATTACTTCTATTTTGTATAATAAATTAACAATTTTTTAACAAATATGCACCAACTTTAATAGAGTAATGCACGTGTTGAAATAAATACGATGTTGCTTTTTCGAACTGTCAAAACTTTTTGAGGGTTGGCCAATGTTAAATAAACAATCATGAGATGCCAGATGTCAAAGATACAGTGTAGGAAATTGTTATAAATAAATAGAAAAAATTATCCAACAAGATATTAGTGAGTTAGTAGTCCCATTTTTCATTTTGGTTTTAAGAAAATGATGGAGAGAAATGACCGAAATCAATATATTTCAATCATTTTCTTAACACCAAAACGAAAAATGTGAGTTACTCGCTTATTCATTTCTTGTAGGATAGGTAATGTTTTTTGTTTTAACCCGGCGTTTTCCCATGCAAGTATTTGCTTGCAAAAAGTGTATGCGTATTATCAACGAATAATCGAGGAAACAGCCGATTGACTGAAAGTACAAAAATTGTGAATGTTACTGAAAAAGTGTTAGTGTAAATATAGTCAATGCGAATTCATATGTATAAATTTGCCATAAGAAAGACCTATTTTACTTGATTATAAATAACTTTTTTTAAATATAATTTATTTAAGAAATAGAAACTGGGAATTATTTCCTTCCGAAGGTAACTTTATACTATATTCAACATTTTTTATTTTTCGAATTTATTCTATGAGCTAAATTTCGGTTATGTATTTTATAAACCTTTTTTTTTTTTTTTTTTTTTGTAATAGTCCCATTCCTTCAATTTTTTCAGAAATGACTATGACTTTATGGAACAAGAAAATACAATATAATAGTCTGGTAGTGTATAAATTCATTTCTGAAAAAATTGAAGGAATAGGACTATTACAAAAAAAAAAAATAAAAAAAAGCTTTATAAAATACATAACTGAAATTTAGCTCATAGAATAAATTAGAAATAAAAAATGTTGAATATAATATAATTTATTTATTTATTTCAATCCAAGTAATATAAAAAATTCTTTAATGAAATTAATTGTAAGTATGTATGTATATACTTTTTACTTCAAAAACTAACTGCCTGTTTTAAGAACGCGAGCGCAAAAGTGACTCGTTTAGCTAACATTTAAAACAAAAACACTTTTGTGCTCGCGTTCTAAAACCAGCACATTAGTCTTATTTTAAGTTTATTTATCCATTTGCCATTTGGCCAATAACAATTATATTACTAGTATTTATTATCTATGAGATCATCCTTACATCCTTACGCTCCCACAAACATATATTCAATAAATAAGAATAATAATAACCCTATTATCAGCATAAAGTCAAATATTACCAAATTACGAAAGAAAATCAAGAAGTTTGCGTTTAAAAGTCACCACAGACATTGTAAAAGAACGCAAATTTCTAGGCAATAATTTCCACACACGCGCAGCTTGCACACCAAATGATTGTTCATATACTGAACTATGTATACAAGATATAATAATCTGAGGGTTTCTAAGAGATCTTGTAAATGATAGATTTTGTACAATACGAACTGGTTTCTGAAATTTAATAATTCTATAAAGATAAATTAGCAACCGAAATTTAAGGTACACATTTATATTTTTAAAATAAGTTTAAAACAATTTAAATTTTTGACATTTTTGCACTTTGTAATTAATTTAATTTAATAGTCGCATTTCCAGCGTTTGCTTCCTCTTTTAAGCATTAGCTATCTAGCACTAGCAAAGAATTATTCACACTTTTTGTAGTTTATACTTTTCAGCATAGCTAGTACTGAAAAGTAAAAGCTAGTGCTAGTACTTACCTTTTTATTCGCAAAAGCAAAACGTTTACAGTTATTATAACCAAGCGATTCAAATAAATCATTCAAAAACAATGTATCTACAGTTTATAGTAGAACTTGAATCCATTGTGTAAAAAAACTTAACTTCCTAATGAAGACAAGAAGCAATATAAGTTCTATTGCAGATAGATCCTACAAGCAGAAAATCACCGGCTCTCCCAGGTATTTTTCCCTGATGCCCCGTAACCCAGGACATCATCATCGTGACAACTTCTACAATAGTTATTGAATTCTAGACCCATTCTCCTAGCATGAGTCCCAACAGGCCAGTGTCCAGTTACAACCGTTACACAGTCCTAATGGAGCAGGTGGACTCACAGGTCCATTTCCTTTGCGCAATTCAATAATACTCGCGCCTGATAATTGACTTACAGTGAGCCATTGGCAGACCAATGAATTGATCAATGAATGTGTCATCCAAGCGACTATTTCCTATCTGGTTGCTAATCGTTACCCTTGAATCTCATTCAAAGACATCGGTCATGCTACAGTTAACCTAGATGTCATGTAGACACCCGCTAGGGGAGCAATGGCAGCCTTACTATCAGTAAATATACGTACAGTAGTGTACTTCATCAGGGACAATCGAACAATTAATTATCCTGGAGAGCCATCTGTCTGGCCGTGATATCCAACGGGAGCCAGTTTAAAGCTTCGTTCACAATCCCAGAAACATGTTCACTTGGTGTTCATAATATAGCAACAATTGCATTAAGAAACCGTTTGCAAATGTTACCCAAAAACAATAAATACAATTATTTTAAACGTCTAGTTGACTCAACTTTTAAAAAATACCTTTAGTTACATTTTTGTTTATAAAATAAAAAAATAAAAAATATATGAAATACTTTGGGAAGAAATAAGATAAAAGCCTCGGTAGTCTCATGGCCTCGGTCCTATACTTCCTCGTGAAGAGTACCAGTTCCGTCTTGGACGGATTGACATCCAGTCCGCATGATACTCTCCAGGTACTAAAAACCTTTAATACAGCCTCCATTCACTGAGACATATTCAAATGTTTTTCCGTGATAGCCACTGCGACATCGTCAGCATACGCCAAAGTTCTGATCCTCATGTCGTGCATCTTCGCTAGCGTGGTGTTCATGGGGATACTACTCCTCCTTGGGGAGTACCCCTGTTTACCAGTCGCTGAACGCTGGTTTCACCTATCGTGGAACAAATGACCCTATTCCTAAACGATTATCTTCAAGTCTACATACTATGCCATCATCAATCTCCAGACTCCTCATGGACGCCACAATAAATTCCGGACCCTCAATATTGAGAAAGGCAACCAGAGTGCCCTCCTTAAATTTGATTGATTTCTCAATAGCTCCAACTAATTTTTTTTTTTAATATCCTTAGCTAAACCCGCGAAGCTCTTTGCTTGTCTGCAGGAAAGAAACCAGAGTCTCTAGCGGGAATCGAACCCGCAACCCCGGCGCTGATGTGAGTGGAGAGCCGTCTTAACAGACCTACCTTAGTATAGGCATGTTGAGAGGTAGAGAGTTAACACCTTGGGATGGTCATACTCAAGTGTATTTCAATAATTCTTTCAAGAGTTTTGAGAAGAAAGGCTGCAAAACTATTCGGCCTGTAGTCCTTCGCTTCAGTATGAGGCGTTTTCCCCCCTTGGAGATAAATCCACTCTGCACAAGGTCCAGCTCATATGTACATACGAAAATCTAGCGCATCCCCTTTATATAGCCATTAGCCAGGGTATAATCAAAGTCGAATTCTTTGCATATCCCACTTAATCCTAGCATAGTCCATTGTAATGGACATAGAATCGGGAATCGATTTACAAACTTGATCCCGCAAAATCCCTTGGGCGTTTCTAGAAATTGAGTGTCAATTAACACCAACAGCCATCCGATTTCCGGATGTAAGTCGGGAAACCGGGCTCGAAGACATTATTCCATGTAAACGGTTTGTCTACCAACAAGTTACCAAAACGTTTAATTTAACAACTAAAAACTATAGTTAAATTCATATTATAATAACAAACTGTTCCCAATAGATTCGTAACTTTCCCAATCAAAATTTTACTAATTTGGGAGCAACACAAAAGGGAAATGTCATAATAGTATCAAGTGGCTCATATTGTATTCGCAGTACTTGCGTCGAGTGGGTCTTTTTTGCCTTGAAATTCATTTTGTCCACACAAAGAACAAATTTAAAAGACGGAAGCTTTAAAAATAGCTTAATTATAAAATTAAACGAAAATTTCTTTGAAAAATAAATAAGTTTTCTAATAATAAAACATTTGTACTTTTTTTAAATTTTGAACACGAACCTGAAATTTATATTAGGATTAGCCTGAACCTGAACCCATTTTCAGGGTTTTAGTCCCGTATTCTGTATTTTGATTTTAAAAATATAGTCGCATTAATTATAATGAAGATTAAAAAAACATGTATAAAAACCCAAAAAGAAGTTTATTGTTACTACATTGTTAGGTTTTCCCAATCTAAATTAACTTTAATGCGTCAACAAATATATAAACGGAAAGAATCATTTAATTAATTCTCGTCCAATCCCAAAATTACTTATTCTAAATATATGTGTGGCTTGGTTTAAGAAAAATGCTTCTTTATTAAAGAAAATTGTATTAAATACGAACGAAACAAATGGTTTGGACACCATTTTCCAACAAGATCGGTTAAGAACTCTCTGAGTTATATAGGGTCAATATTTTATCTTTTGGGTAAACCGGAGTTTTTTCTTTTGTTTTTGCAAAATCAAATTTTTTAAAATTAGCATTTTTGCTCAAAAGAAAGCTAAGAGGGTTGCCTTTAAGAGCTTTTTTGGTCGCTTAGTGTTTTGGAACTAAATACAAGAGTTTTAAAATTGTTGGCATATGCACTATTATGAGAATAAAATAATTTTTTTTCTATAGAAATGTTGAAAAAAATTTTTTTTTATTTATTTGTAATAATAATTAAATTTATTTTTAATAATAATAATGATAAATAATTTAATAAAATTGTATCTCTATCACATTGTATCCATTGATTTCATAACTACTTTTATACTTTGTTTCGAACCGTTTGATCTGGCGAGGTTTCTAACTAGCTATTAACCATTAATGACCTCAGAAAGGTCCCAAACCTCCTCACCGTATTCGAACACTGAAAATACAACTGAAAACTATCCGCTTATCTTCTTCCTATGATACACCTCCCGCTTGACCACTTCATACATACATTTTATATACATATGTTTGTATGTTTGTACGTATATTAACATATTTTCTTATACAATTTTACTTTTGTCTTTAAATTAAATTTAAATTTGAACTTTATTCACAAAAAATCCACTGGTTCCTCTTAAGAGTGGCTCTCTTTATATATACAAATTTTCAGTGAAGGCAAAAAATTGTTTTTTTTTAATATTTAAAATGAAAGTTGAGAACAATTATGGTAATGTAAAGAAATACAAGAAAAATATATACAATGGTAGTTTTTTTGTAATTTTTTAAGGGATTATCGAAAAATAATAAGTTTTTTGAGTTGTTCCTCTTTATGTAAAATTTCGTTCATTTATATAGTGGTGTCATTTCATAAATTAAGAAACAAAACGAAATATCAAAGCACAATAAACTTATTTACAACAACTAAAAAGAGAACACAAAATATAACATCATCAATGTAAACCGTTGTGATATAAACACTAGCACAATTTCTCTTTAATTGAAACAAAGCTGATATGAATTCAGCTCAAGTTTGTGTACAACTCTAAATATTCCTCTTTTGTTGACTCTGGAGAAGCTACTTTTATATCAAGAAGAGGGATAGAACTGTATTTTTTGCCGAAAGAGATTGAAAATTCTGTAAGATTCCTTTAGTAAGTAGATATGACCACTGTTCGTTAATTTCTTGCAAAACGTTAATATTTAAAAATTTCGAGTTGACTCTCAAAAATCGAAGATAACTAATGCCCGTAATTTCTACAAGCAGATATCTAGCTGTGTAAAGATATCTAAGGTGTAACGAATTTTTGATAATTTAAACATGTTTGTCTTACCTACTAGTTGAACTGTAGTGTATTTTATACCATCGATTTTGACAGTTAGTGCCGGTTCACACACGTCAAGTTTGACTCGTCAAGTCTTGAGTTTTTAGGAGAGACGGGAAAAGAAATGGCCTTCTCTTTTCCCTTCTCTCCTAAAAGTTCAAGACTTGACGAGTCAAACTTGACGTGTGTGAACCGGCACTTAATTAAAAATATTAATAAAAATACAAATGTTACCATATTTTAAAAGAAAACTTAAAGGAAAAAACACGTAGGCAAAATTAACGTTAAAATTACCAAACTATTTTTACCGGATAGGTAAAGATAACTGTTAAGCGGCTCATACACTCAGTTTTACGTATTGTACAATTATATCGCCAATGTGTATGTGATATACGATGATGACACAATATATTGGCAACAATCAAAATACTTTTGATTTTTATTGCACAACGAAAATAAAGTGAAATGTATTGGCACCATTGTACAATGCTGTTTATGTTATTTCTATAGGTTATGTTTACCTTTTTCTTGAATAAATGAAATTTTTGTGCGACTTATTGCATAATATAGGACAAAATGGAAATAATATGGCCGATATCATATACAATAATACTGCAGGTGTATGGGCCGCTTTAGGTAGAACACCAACAGATATCTGTTTGTTGAAATTACGGGCATAACTCAATAAGTGATATGTATTGACAAAAATTTTAGGCAATACTTATTTTATAAATCACCAATTATCTTACTGCCCGTCTATACCAGAGATAATTATTGCGACATATATTGCAGTAATTGTCAAAATTATGTTATCTTTAATGTAGACAGCAATTTTTTGTACATATTTATTGCTAACAATTTATGTTGCAATAATTGTAAGGCCATTTTCGTTGACAATTATTGCTTACAAAAAACGTCAATTTGGTTGTCAGTTGAAAAAAAGAAGCAAAAAAAAAAATAGAAGCAAATTGTGTGGGAGAGAAATTAAGTTTTTTGAGATTGTAGCAAATTATAATTGTAGTAAAATATTTATATTAAAAAATTAAATAAACACTAAAATAAAATTGCAAAAATTATAATTTTTTCCTTATTCGATCTTTATTGTTAAAATTAATATTAATTTGTTTAAGTTCGAGTTCTTTTTTATATAAAAATAATAATTTTACATAAACAAAAATAAAAAAATTAATAAAATTAATATATTTGTATTAAAAATGACCTCAAGCTTAAACAAATTAATATAAATTAAAATAATAAAGTCGAATAAGAAAGAATTTATATTAATAATAATAATTCTTGTAAGATACCGCCATTTTTTACACCGCACCTTCTTTCTTGATTTTTTTCAAACTATGAGTTAACATAAATACGTTTTCCCATGCCTTTAACATAAGCTGATCAATAAGAAATATTGCTCTGTTATTCTGCCGACGTTATTGCCAACTTGCTGAGATAATTATCTTTAGTGTAGACCTAGGGTTAGGCAACTAAACTTGTTAGTTTTTGTTTTATAAAAAAATAAATTACCTATGCGTGCCTTGGTCACAAATTATACCTTGGTAAAATTACATAGATTATTTTTTGTCTGTAAAACTGTGGATAAACTTAAAATTAGGCGAAAATGTTAATTTACAATTAATTTCATTACAGAGTTATATTTAAAAAAAACTATTTATAATCAAGTAAACAAGTCTTTCTGGTGGCAAATTAATACATATGAATTCGCATAGACTATATTTACACTATTTTTTATAATCAAGTTAACAAGTCTTCTTTAAGGTAATTTCAAGGCGAATTCAAACAGGTAAACTCATCTCTACAACTACAAAAAGCCCCATGTATTTCGTTTATACAATTTTATGGTTTGTTGTCAAAATTTTTTTATTGCAAATTAAAATTATCACATTTTTATAAAAGAAATTAATAAATTCACTTCAATCATTCGCAATTTTGAAATTTTTTTATTATAAAAATAATATTTTTAACACTTTTCATTTAACTTCTTCTCAAAACAAAATAATATTTTGACGTTTGACCATATTTTTTAATTCGCCGTGGAAACAGCTGATGAACGCCTGACGAGATGAGTTTACCTGTTTGAATTCGCCTTGGGTAATTTTATACCTATTAATTCGCCTTGACTATATTTTTAAATTAAAACAAAAAAATTACCTAATTTTCCCTATTTATTGACAACAATTTCCCACACTATATCTTTGACATCTGGCATCTCATCATTGTTTATTTAACATTTGATAACCCGCAAAAAGTTTGACAGTTCCAAAAAGCAAAATCGTATTTATTCCAATAGAAACACGTGTATTACTTTGTCCTTGATTTGTGTGTTTTTGTAAAAATTTGTTTATTTATTATACGAATTGAATTGGAATTAAACAAAAAAACATAGTACATATTTCGCTTTATCTTAAAAAAACCAAAAAAAATGGTCAAACAATCCAAAGTTGGGAAAGCCGGTAAGGATAAGTTTTATTAATTGGCCAAAGAAACGGGTAAGCTAAAGCTGAATATACATACATATGTATGTAAGTGACAATCGCATAATCGTTCAATTTTTTGCATTACCAAAATTTGATTTTAACTTATTAAGGCTTAAATCTAGTTTACCAACGCAGCTCTAAACAAAAAAAAAGTTGTACACAGGGTTATAAAAAATTGAAAAATTGTTATTTAATTAAACTTTCATTAACACATATATTTAAATAAGTACTTCCCTAATATGTTGGTTTAAAATTTTGTAAAAGCAGTATTGGGATCTAATATTAAAAAAATATTTTTTGAATGATCAGGTGTACTACACCATTTTTCATTGAAAATGAGAAAATTCCAAATGAAAATGAGAATTTTAATTTGAAATTGAGAAAATTCCAAATGAAATTGATAATTTCAATTTGAAATTGGGAAAATTCCAAATGAAATTGAGAATTTCAATTTGAAATTGAGAAAATTCCAAATGATATTAAGAATTTCAATTTGAAATTGAGAAAATTCCAAATGAAATGGGGAAGTTTTAATTTGAAATTGAGAAAATTCCAAATGAAATTGGGAAATTTTTATTTTTCATTGATAAAATTGAATTATGTATATTATATTAAATCAACAAACATACATAACTAACATAAGGGTCGAAAAAAATGAATATAAATACATATCGCAGTATTATTGACCAACAGGCATATCTTCCAGATCCAGAGCAGATTGGTAAAACGTTGTGTAATGTTGTATAGCTCTACACCATTTTTCATTGAAAATGAGAAAATTCCGAATGAAAATGAGAATTTCAATTTGAAATTGAGAAAATTCCAAATGAAAATGAGAATTTCAATTTGAAATTGAAAAAATTCCAATTGAAAAATTACGTTCGGTACATTCATCTTTGTTTTCATCGTACTTTTTATTTTTGACCAAATAATGTCAACGGGGTTAAGCATCGGTGAATATGGAATATATTTTTCCGTGCAGAGTATTTCCCACAGTTGTGATCGAAACTTGTTTATTACACTGCGAATTTATTTTTCGGCAATTTCACGAAGGGTAAGTGCTGGTCTTTCACCTACCCAAGTTAGAATAGTTAAGCGTTTGATTAGGTTAACTCAACCGTGTTCATAAACAGATTATATGCAGGGTTCGGTTTTTCATGTACTTTTTGCAAACTTATATACGCGCTTATATTTATTAGATTACAATATATTGGCTTAAATGGAAATAACTCATTATGTTCAAGCGGCATTCCTCAAGGTTCTATACTTGGCCCGTTACTTTCCTTATATAAAGGGTAGTTAAATTTTAAGGGCCGATGTTGAATTTAAATAAAACAAATTATTTGGGAAATTTTTTCTATTTCTTTTAATTATGAAAATATTGGTATGGTTCAATTATGAATGGAACAAAATATGGGCCAAACGGCCACCTGCATCCGATGTTCCAAATTTTCGATGACGCTGAGGCATACAAAGGATTAAGTGAATAAAATGAATTACAACCTCATATTAGAAATGAAAGAAATGTTAATGTATTTAGAAAAGAAACTGTAAAATTTATGAATAACTTATAAGAGAAAAAAAATTAATGTTTGATTATTTAATGTATTTATGAAATTTTAAAGTATGTTACATACTACTAAATAAATGAATAATAATAATGATAATAATAAAATAATAATAATTATAATAATAATTGAGGTTCTATGCCGTTAATGTGCCGAATTATCTCATCCTTTATCTCTTGAATTGTTGCTGGCTTATCGACGTACATCTTTTCTTTAAAATAACCCCAAAGAAAGAAGTCTAACGGTGTCAAATCACATGTCATTGGCGGCCAATTGACATCGCCACCACGTGAGATAACACGGCCATTGAATTTGTCGCGCAAAAGAGCCATTGTTTCGTTAGCTGTGTGGCAAGTGGCACCGTCCTTCCAATTCGAGCCATAAAAAGTTCGTTATCCTATCACGATAGCGAACACCATTCACAATAACTGCCTGACCGGCCTCATTTTGGAAAAAATACTTCCCGATGAGGCCGCCAGCCCATAAACCGCACCAAGCAGTCACTCTTTGTGGGTTGATTGGTTTTTCGACAATCACTCCTTGGTTATCATTCGCTCAAATGCGGCAATTCTGCTTATTGACGAATCCACTGAGGTGAAGATGTGCCTCATCACTGAAGATGATTTTCTTCGATATGCATTTTGATTTGAACGCCCATTTTCATAATAAGCCTGAATAACTTTAACGCGTTGCTCGATTGTGTATTTTTTCATGGTTCAAATTGAGTTAGTCTGTACATAATTGAGAAATGTCAAATAAAATGCAGAAAAAAACTTGGTTCACATTCAACATCGACCCTTAAAATTGTATGTACGATTTTATGGAATATATAAGTATGCTGCTGCAATGCCAAGTTTTTCTCTTTGCTGACGATATAAATTTGCTATTTACAGGAAATAAGGAGTTTCTAGATTGTCATGTTAAAACCATAAATTATGTTCTTTTAAGAGGTGTAGACTGGGCAGAACTAAATAAACTCAATTTTAATACAACTAAGACAAAAGCCATAGTCTTTGGCTCTATTGAAAACCCGGAAAACTCTATTAGTGTGGATTTTTACAATACTCGTGTGGAATTTGTTGAAACTGTTGATTGTTTGGGGGTAATACTAGACAGGGGTCTAAATTTTAGGAAACATATATGGGCAGTTGCTGCTAAAGTTGGTTATTCTCTACGAATTCTTTATAATTTGGACTGCTACATACCTACTAATATTAGGATAAAATTATCCCATGCTTTACTTATGACACATATCCTTTACCGTTTCGAAGTGTATGTCAGCACTTATCGAACTAATATTAATTATTTGAGGTTAATATATAATCGTATACAGTGCACTCTCGACAATATGAACTAATTAAAAACAAAGCCAGTTCACTATTGCATGATTGTACATATTTGCGAATGGCATATAATTTCAAAAATTTTTTTCATAAAAATAAATGTTTCTAATGTTAAAGTTTTTTATTTTTATTGTTCATTGGTTTTATAAAACTATTGATTTTTAAAAAAGAAAAACAAACTTAAAGTTATGCGATAAAGTCTGTGATTTTCTTTCGTTCAATGAGTTTAAAAACTCCTCGCTGTCTTAAAAATCTCCAAATATTTGCCGTGTCCGCTAACAGTGTTTTTTTTTGTATCTCATTTCCAAAAACCATGAAAGCATGTATTTTCCATTGTTTGGGTATTCGGAAGACATTACATTTTCTTTTTCCAAGTCAAATAAACATATTGTTAGAACATTAAAAAAAAACAAATTTATTCACTAAATTAGTAATACCTTTTCCTAAACGTTCTAAATTTTCTAAAATTTCTGATTTTTCTTTTGCGAGCACTAACTAAAACGTGAATGTGAAACATTTTGATTAACAACTGAAGACAAGTTTAAAGCAAATAGCTAGGAAAATGTCAAAGTTATTATGCAGTTGAATTAAAATTGATTTTGATTTTAACACTGTGTAGGTAGATAAGTGCTCATATTTTGGGGTGTTCGTATATATGCAGCACTTACCCAACTAGAAGAGCGATAAGGACCTATATATGTGAACAGAACCCGTGATAAAGAAAATTTTTGTCTGGCACTGGCAGGACATAAATAAAGTATTAGGATAAGATTTGATTAATTATTGTTAGTTCATATTTAATATATGAAGATTCAATAAATACACAATGAACAAAAAAAAAAAAAAAAAAAAAAAATATATTAGGGAGTTCATATTATTGCGAGTGCACTGTATTACGATATATTTATCGTGTTAAAATTTTTGATCCGTTGTCATCATATTCACTTAACTTAATATTTTATTATTATTATTTATTAGTAGTATTTAATACTTTTTCATTACATTTCATTTAAGTACATTTTCATCATAATTTTCTTTTTAAGCTCTAATTTTAATTTACATTTTTAATAAAATCAACAACTTTTTTTTCTTAAAATAGTATTGTTTGTTTCGTTTTTTATGTTGTTTGGCATCATATTGTACGTTCTCAGTCCTTTGTAAAATAACGATCGTTGTGTATCACTAGTATTTGATCGTTGCAATCTGAAATTCTGATTATTTCGTAGATTATACGGCTGAACATCTCCAACATATCTAAGTTGCTCTACCAAGTAATCTGGTGCTTCTCCCATCTTCATTTTTTTTATAAAAATTAATGTGTTAAATTCCAGTCTTTGGTGTATGTTCATCCATCTTAGGGTATCTAACATACATATATCTTATTGATGTAAAACGATTGAATTTTAATATAGACCGCATTGCTTTATTTTGCAATTTTTGTAATCTATTTATTTGATTATCCGTGCAACATTTTTTTTTTTTCATTATTTATTTATTGATTCTTCATATAGTAAATATGAACTCACAATAATTAATCAAATCTTAACCTAATACTTTATTTTATGTCCTGCCAGTGCCAGACAAAAATTTTTTCATCACGGGTTCTGTTCACTTATATAGGTGTTTATCGCTCATCTAATTGGACAAATGCTGCAGTGTCTCTTCTTCTTAAGCGAGTGTGGCCGCTATCATTTAAAATATTTCGAGCTAGTGGGTTCGGATTCAATTCGAGCCTTTTTAAGTATTTTACTGCATATTTCGTAATCACAGTTTTAACTAATGGAACATTGAGATCCTTGTGAATTTTTGAATTTTTAACATACCAAGGGGCATCTGTGATTATTCGAAGAAGTTTATTTTAGCGCCTTTGAATTTTTTCGATATTAGAAGCCGAGGCAGTGCCCCATAACTGAATACCGTAGCACCAGATAGGCTTTAAGATAGAGTTGTATAGTAGGAGTTTGCAGTTGAGACTAAGAACTAGAGATGAGCGATCCCGTGATTTTTAAGAAACATCGTGATTAGTGAACGTGATTTTAAAATCACTGTTATTTAAAACTGTGATTGTGATCACAACTTTTATTTTTGTTCTTGGATATTTGAAAATTTTTTGTTATGGAGTTTGACAAAGAAATAAGGCAACAAAAACGATCACCTGTTTAGTTGGACATACTTGAACAAATAAACATTGGCTGTAAAAAAATTCTAAAAAGGAAGAAGAGAGAACAAAAGAAAAAATAGCAACAATTACATTCATGAGTGCAAAAAACGCTATTACCCACACAAACAGTGAAATATCATAAATTTGTGTATGAAACAAAATAAGAAAATAACAACTTAGCAAGAACCTGTTACTTAACAGATTTGGTCACAACTGTGATTCGTGATTTTTCAGTAACAGTGATTAAATCACAGGTACGGAAATATCGCTCATCTCTACTAAGAACAGAGTTTCTTCCAATAAGCCAATGCATTTGTATGGCTTTTAGTTTCATTTGAGTTAATTTTGCCTCTATATGGCTTTTCCACGTCAAACGGCGATCTAAATGCATACCGAGATATTTTACATGCGAATTTTGAGGTATTATTTGATTATTGATTTTAATAGGGGGGCATGATTCCCGCCGCAAGGTGAATGTTATATGTACGCATTTTTGCTCACTGACTTTAATCCTCCATTGTTTTAACCATATTTCTAGTTGAAATATATGATCCTGTAAGTAACGAGATGCTTCATAACTGTTTTCGTGGACGCTTAGAAAAGCTGTATCCTCTGCAAATGTTGAAGTTTGTGTGTAGTTGCTCGTTGGCATGTCCGAAGTATAAATTAAGTATAATAGAGGCCCCAGAATGCTGCCCTGTGGGACTCCAGCGCCAATTGGCTGAGGTGAACTAAAGTAATTTCCTTCTTTTATAATAAATTGACGACCGACTAAGTAGCTTTCTAGCAGCTTGTGTGTGTTTGCTGGAAAATTTTGCTTCAATTTATGTAATCAGCCTTCATGCCAGACTTTATCAAAAGCTTGAGAAACATCGATGAAGAGAGCGGAACAATATTTTCTTTCTTCAAAGGCTTTTCTTATGGCGTTTACTAAATGCAATGGGTGCTGAGATATTTTTTATATTTTAGCCAATTGATTTGTGTAGCTGGCGTCGCTAAGTAACCAGTTGGAGATACAATTCTATTGGGGTTCATTAAAGTAACAATTGTTGGTGTGTGGTCGGAAGATAATTCTAAGGAAGCTTCAACATAAATCGTTTCTAAGGGGATGTTTTTAACCACGCCAAAATCTATGACATCTGGTATTTTTTGCTGATCAGTAGGCCAATATGTTGGTTGTCCGCTCGCTAACACATTCAAATCCATTTTAGAAATAGTATTAAATAGAACACGACCCTTTGGTGTTATAAGTCGGGACCCCCAGAAGGTATGTTTAGCGTTATAATCGCCAGCGGCCAGGAAACAAGGTCCTAATGATTTAAAATAATTATAATATTGGCCTTCTGATATTGAATATCTAGGTGGGGAGTATAACGATGAGATTACTTTTCTATTTAATTCTTCAACGCAAATGTTTGTTGCTTGAAGATAATCTTCACGATGATCACCTATGAGGTAGTGTTTGACTCTGGTTTTTATTAAAATGGCAGAACCTCCACAAGCTCTATCTCGAGGGTCCTTGTTTACTTTTAAGAAAATATTCTAATTCATTTTTATGTTGGCGGATGCCGTTTGCGTTCCAAAAACAAATTTTTAAACAGTTCATGGCTTGTTAAGAACAGCTTCCAATAACATTGATTGCATTCTTAGAATTTCCTGCATCATATTACCCATTGTGTTCGTAAAATTATTTACAGTTTGCACTAATGTTTCCATGGTTTTTTCTAAACGACTCAAATTAGAAACTGGAGTTTCATCATTAGTTGGCGAGGCACCTTGCATTGGCACATGGTTTGATTTTAGGACGTCAGCGTAAGAGGTTCTGTTATTACCAGGCTAGGGGGCTTGAACTGCATTTGTGTTTACTTGGTTTGCAACCTGCATTTGAGGGTTATTTGTTTTCGGTCCAACTGTTTGCTTAACGATATTATATACAGGGCATCCTCTATAATTGGCAGTGTGATTACCGCCACAGTTGCTACATTTTTTTACTTTGGGGTCGGTTTTAGACTTATCGCAAGAAACTGTACCGTGTAGTTCTCCACATACTACGCAAACAGGGGGTAAGTAGCAGTATGCCTTGGTATGGCCAAATTCTTGGCAGTTTAAGCACTGAACAGGTCCATTTTTTTTGTGCGGCTCCTCAATTGTGATTTTTCTGTATAGAATATATTTTAAACTATAAATGGGATGCCTTTCGTTTTTTTTAACTTAATGTCGCCGGGCTCTATTTCTACACGAAAAAGTGGTTGAGGATTTTTTTTCCCTATTTCTTATATTTACCACATGTTTTATCTTGAAACCTTTTTCTTCCAAGAAAGTTTTTATTTCCTCCGGGTCTACGCATGAATCAATTCCCTTAATCACCACCTGCAGACCTTTACTGCTCTTGAGTTGGTATGTATAAAAACTTTTTTTAAGTGCCTCAAATTTTTTAATTATTTTGGGAAAATCATTTTCATGATTTACTTCAATTTTTGTTTCATTTATACTACCTCGCTTTATTGCGGCTACATAAAAAGAATTTTCACCAATCAACGAAATTAAATTCTTTATTAGATCATTTGAGTTATGCTCCCTAAGATATATCGGGGGAGGCTTGGACGATTTTATTACGTTTGGTGCTTCAGAGGATTCATCCTCCAGAATTGCAAAGCGATTTATTTTATCAAAAGATGGCACTTTTGAGGCCGAAGCAACAGCTAAAGACTGTTATATATTGCATTTGTGTTTAAGTTCATGGTATCATTTCCCACTAAATTGTGCAACATGTATACAGAATTGTTGACCCGTATTCAAAATGTGGTTTTATAATAGTATTATAAATGTTTATTGCCGTAATAATAGACACTTTGTTTCTTACACGCTTGAAAAATCCGGTCTTTTTCCCAATTTTTTTGCAAATATATTCCAAATGTTCTTTAAAATTTAATTCTTTATCTATAAAAAACCCCAGATATTTTATTTTATCTACTTTTTCAATTATTACATCATTAATCTTAAATTCTTTATCACTGTTCATGTTTATTTCCATTAGCTTGGATTTATTTTCATTTAATTTTAATTTGTTCATTTTTAGCCAGTTATTAATTTTATGCATATCTGTTCTTAATTTTTCATAACACATATCCTCTGTTTGGGCTTCTGTGAAAATCAGGGTATCGTCGGCATAAAGAACTATTTCACAATTTTCTAAAACTTTTTCCATGTCATTAATATATATAATAAATAAAAGAGCACCTAGAATGGAGCCCTGAGGTACACCAAAATCATTTTCTTTCTCCACTGATTTTACATTGTTAACTTTTGTCATTTGTCTTCTATTATTTAAGTAGGATTGAAACCATTTTAATTCATTATCCTGCATTCCATATTCTTTTAGTTTTTCTAACATAATATCTCGGTCAATTGTTTCGAATGCCCTTTTGAAATCTAGAAATATTGCCACAATTTTATTATTCTGCTTGATGTATTTCCATCTATTTATGACATAATTTACGGCGGTCTCACATGAGTGTTTTCTTCTGAATCCTGACTAATATTTTGAAAGAATTTTATTTTGTTCTATACATTCTTCCAGCTGATTTTTAACAATTTTTTCACATGTTTTTAGGCTGTTTATAGGCCGATACTCTTCGCCCTTCACCGTATTTTTTACTTTTTCTATTGGAGTAATAACTGATTCTTTCCAATTATTTGGAAATATTCCGGTTTCAAGAGATTTGTTTACTATATTAAGTATTCTATTGCCAACTATGTCCCAATTATCTAATATTAATTTATTACTTATTTTATTATAGTCCAGTCTGTTGTTTATATCCTTACCTATAACTTTTAAATATGCTAAATTTATTGCACGAAATTTAAATTTGCTTTCTATCACAGGTACTTATATTATTTTCATATTGCACATAGTCAATTGAGTTATTTATTTCCTTAATACTGTCTACAAAATAAATATTAAAATTTTCCGCTATTTGTATATTATCCTTATATTCTATTTCTTTAAATATCACAGTTTTTATCACAGATCTGGGGTTTCCTATCAATAGTTCCTTTATTTTTCTCCACATATCTTTTTGATTATTTGTTCTGTTTATTCTATTATTTATATAATTGTTTTTTTCGATCTCAATTTTTACTTTATATGCATTTCTTATTATTTTATAGGCATTCCATGCCTCATTTGTATTGTAATTAATTGCACTTTGGTATTTAAAAATCTTTTCTCTTTTCATGTTCATTGCTAAACCATTTATTTCCATGCTTTTCATTTATTTTCTTTTTAACAGTAATTTTTTTTATTGTATTTTCTATACATTTATCAAAATGATGGACATAGTAGTTTAGATTGTTCACTTCATTACACTCTATTACGGCTCTTAATTCATTATTGAAACGGGTTTTATCATATTTAAATATTTCTACTTCTTCTACTTGTTCATGTAATATATTCTCGTTTTTGATAAATAAGTCTATGGTTTCGTGATCTGCTATTTTGTTGTTTATATTAGTTTTTGCTAAAATTTTCTCATTATTTGTTATAAAATAGTCTATTAAAGTTTTAGAATTCTTTGTTATTCTAGTATATTCACTAATTATTTGCTTTAGACCGTTATCATTTAGAACGCTTTCTATTTTAGATTTATAAAAGTCTTTTAACCAATCTATATTAAAATCTCCGACTATTATCATATCACAGTTTTCTTCACATAGTTCTTCCATTATTTCTTGAAAATCGTTGCAAAATTCCGGCTTTTGGCTACATGGTGATCTGTATACTATTACTAATATAAAAGTTGTTTTCTCATATTTTGCCCTATAAGCACTAATCCAATATTTTGATTCTTTTACATATTCACTTATTTTGTTTATGTTCCATTGTTTTTTGAAATATGCGGTTACACCACCTGTTTTGCTTGAATTGGATAATGTGTTAGAATGGTTATATTGCTTTATTAGAATCTCCGATTCATCAATTGTATCAGTCAAATGAGTTTCAGACAGAATTATGAACTCTGGTTTATTTATTTCAGCAATTGTTTCTAATTGAGCAAAGTTATTGAGGAGTCCCTGGATGTTTGTATATATTCCATGTATTTGCTTTGGTTGTTAGGCTGCAATGCCTATTCTTCTCTTTTTTAGATTAAGTTTAAGTTTAGGTTGTACATTTCTACAGTACATTGATTTGAGGCTTTTACTTACATTATATCGAATTGTTAAAACAAGTAAACCTACATCTGTTTTAGGATATTTTCGTTTCTCTAGCCCTACTCGTAACCCTGAAATAATCATACCACGAATAAATAATATTCACCCCTATCGTGAATAACAAGTGGAATTTTTGTTCCCATGAAATTTTCATTCCCCTCGAAGGGAAAAACTTTTTCCGAAAAAAGGAATCAAAAATATACACGTACATATCTATTTTAAAGTGAATGTAACAAAAAAGAAGAAAGATTAGGAAATATTAAAAATCAATGAAATTTATGTTCAAAAATATATTTTAAAGAAAAGTGAAAATAATAAAGCTAAATGATTAGTATTGGAGGGATAGTTTGATTTCAACTTTAGTTTTTTGCACTTTTTAAATTTTATGAAGTAAAATATTTTCCAAAATTCTCCCACCATGTCTTTCGAAAGCTTCACAAATCCGCAGGCAATCGACCTGTTGTTATGCATTTTGTTGACCAATATATATGTTTGTGCCTTAATAACGAATCTAGCTCTTAATATTCGATTTATAGGAGGAACTACTTACATACATGTTCTGTTCCCTAGCAAAAATAATGTGAGAAAATCTAAGGGAAATGTGAACAAATTACGACGGAAAAAAATTTTCACGATAAGGGGAATTGTTTCCCGTAAACATTTTTTCTCCTTTGAATTACCTTTTTATCAAGGGGAATAATTACGAGGGAAAAATTATTCACGATAGGGGTGATTATTTTCGAAAAATCATATTGGTGAAGTCAGGTAGAATATGGAATAGACTTACACGACAACTTAAAACTTTTATTTATGCAATATCAAACATACGACCTAAGTTTTTGAAAAAATATTAAATTATTCATATAAAAGAAAAAAAATAAATTCGAATCTTTTTACAAATTAAGTTGATCATAATATATTATTGTATTATTCTTATATGGTCATATGGGCTCGATTAAGTAAATCAAATGAAACTGAAAAGTGCACATAATAAGCCAAGAACAATAATTCGGCACATTAACGACATTGAACCGTAAATATGTCTCAGAGTAATCAGAAGACGTGGCGAGCATTTGGCCGATATTTTGTTCCACACGTAGTTGTCAGATTCAAATTTTTTTTACTAATTTTTTACAAATGTATTCTATACGGTCTTTGAGTTTCATTTCTTTGTCTTATTATAAATCCTAGGTATTTAATATTTTTCTCTATTTCTATAACTTCGTTATTTGTTTTAAATACTTTCATATTTATTTTCATGCGTTTTGTTTTGTTGTCATTAAGCTTTAGTTTATTCTTTTTTAACCATATATTAACATTATCTATATCGCTAATCATCTTATCATAACATTTCTCACTAGTGCCTCTTTCTATTATATTAAAGTATCATCAGCATATATTGCAATTTGACATTTGTCGAGTGTTTTTGGCATATCATTTATGTATATTATAAATAGCAAAGCCCCAAAAATGGACCCCTGTGGAACAACGAAGTCAATATTTTTTTAAGCTGTTCTACGACTTTTTCCAGTATATTTTACAGGGTTTTAAAGTATTTATGGGACGAAATTCTTCACTACATTTTTACGATTTTTAGCAAACTCTAGAATAAGCCGAAACACTTTTTAAAAGTAAAAAACGTAACAATTGGTATCAGAAGTGATTTTACAATAAAAAAAAAAAAAAAGGGAAAAAACAAGAAGAAATTTAAAAAGCTATAAAATTCGATGAGTTAAAGTTGAACAGATTAAGAAAGAGCTGGGCAAGTTGGATCTGCCGACTGCAGAAAATAAAGATGAGTTGCAGAAAAACACTATCAATAAATTGAAGCGGCGCAACATTGATATCACAGCTTATTTTTGAGGATAAAGAGGAATTGGAAGTTACTACCCGTGCAATTTAGAGCAATATGGATGAGTAGATTGCGGAAAATTCTAGAAGAATTGACAAAAATTATAAAAACGTTGAGAAAATGGTGAAAGAAAGTTCGGCAGAACATTCAAGAAAAATAGAGGAAAACATGGAGAAATCACTAAAAAAACTCAATTTCGAAAAAATCGAGTTAGGGCATTTCTACATGAGACCGAAAATATTTTACCAAACACAAGTTACGGTTATTGATAAAAGTAAAGTAAGTCTGGAAGTAAAAGTTAATACATAGTCTTAAGTGTCAAGAGGGCAGAGTCCGAGTTTTTCAAGAAGCCTCTAGTAGAATTAAAGCACCGAGTTTTGACGGCAGTTCACCATCTAATGGTTTTGAGTTCCAGTTTGACACAGTTGCCTTCAAAAATACATGGATTAATGAAAGAAAAGCTATAAAGCTTATTCTGGCTTTAAGAGGAACTGCGGCTGAAATTCGAGAAAGTTTACCAGTAAGTTGCAGAAACAATTATGATGGCATTATGGTAGCACTGCAACGTTAGTATGGTGGTGAACACAGAATGAAATACACAGAATGGAATTGCGAGGCAGAGTACAAAAAGCTAATGAGACTTTACAGGATTAAGCACTCGAGATTGAGCGTTTGGTGCATTCGTAAACGGGATTCTGATGTAAAACTTACGGTATGTGCATCTCAGAAGTCATCGTTTGCAGAAACGGTATCATTTGCCCTAGCACAATAAACCGCAAGGATAATTTCAAGGCCGCAAGCGAATAAGGTGCAAAAACTTGATTTTGCTGCTGAAGAAGAAAGAGATATTGTAAAGGACATAGAAGAGGCAAAGATTTAAACTTTGAGCGAGAAACAAGGCAAAATGTTATAATTGCGGCAATATTGGGCATTTTCAACCAAACTGCAAAGCACCGAGAAAACAAGAAAAAAATCAATAATAATAAGGCATCACGGGAGTCGCCGTTAAGTATGGAAGTGCTACTTTTTACATCTGAGGACTCAACGATAAATTTGATTGTGCAAAAGAGCAATACAACTATTGCATGTGGCTACATCGATGGTAAAAAGCGCATTTTGACTATCGACACTGGTGTAGGACATTCCACTATATGAGCTGATTTGATAACGGTTAATGTTGCAAACAATTACGGGAGAGTCTTGGTAAAGTAAGATTTAAAGTAAGAATTGTCAATAACACAGTTTTTGATGAATTCATTGTGGCTGCAATTCTGGACGAGGTAATAATTGGGACAGATTTTATGATTCGTCAAAGCATTAGTCTGGATATGGGACGACAAATTATGAATTGGTATGATCTGGAAATACCCTTTGACGTTGGCAATGCATGTGAGACAGTTTGTCAGTGTGATCATGTAAAATTGTCAACCTAAAGAGACGATGAAACGCATTAAAATGCGAGCACATATTCAAGACGTTCCAGTGAACTCAAGAGCAAGCACTTTATGGAGGCAGAACGCAAAGAACGCATCAATAAGGTCCGCTTATTACAAGAGAAACCCAGCACAGACTGGTCAATCGCACAAGAAATGAAGACCAAGAAAGAAAACCGACTCGTGAAGAAATTCCATTGGAGGATTATTAATTGTATAATTATCTTCCTACAAATAAGTTTTAGTAAATCAATATATATTGTTAAAAATAAAGTTAAAGTTTGATCAATTTACTGGTCCCGCTTTTTTGAATTTTTTCGTTAAATATTTAAATATTCGTTAAATAGCGTAAAACGGATACAGTAAAGAAGTTTTAACGAAGCTACTATTGGGTCGGTTGCAAGCAAGCCCTGATAGCCAGAGAAAATCGTGTGTCGAATGTATCTCATAATTGGGGGCATATAATTGGGTTGACGAAAGCTTTTAGTTATGTTAACTGAAATAAGTGTTAGGCGTTTATACAAATCTTTTCAGACTGTAGAATGAAAAAGTTTAGGTAATCTCCCTTGAGTGTTCTACATTTTTTTATAAAAAATTTATAAAATAAAACTAAACCTTTCATTTTTTTTCTTAAGTTAACATTATTTTTTATTGAATCCATTAAATTTATTAAACCTGTAAACTATTTTCTAAAATTGTTTTAAATCATTCCTTATAAATTTAGTATGTATTTACAAAATGTTGTTATAAATTGCCTTAAAAAAAATCGAAAAAAGCTGTGTAATTAAATTTTATTAAAATTAAAATCACTTTATTTTTTTTATTAGATATATAACGAATATTATAAAGAATTAAAAATTAATGTTTAAAGAGAAAAACAAAAGTTATGATTTTAAAAAGTGATTGTTTAACTTAAGATGTAATTAATTTAAGATAAAAAAATAATTAGAATTTTTTTGAAGCAAACCAAGTGTAGAAGTTTGTAAAAAAAATTTTATAACAAAAAATAATTGCAATTTTATTTAGATATATTTTTGTTTATGTTTTAAAAAACATTTCAGACCCAAACATTTTGGATTAAAAAAAGATTTTTTCTTTACACAAAAGAATAGTTTTTAATTTTTGAATCTAAATTTGTGGTTATATTATAAATATGTGTAAATAGTTTTAAAAAGACAGTGAAAGTGAAATGAAAAGAGATACATTTATTTAATAAAAGCTTCGGGAGGTATTTTACACTCCTTGTGTAATTTTTCAAAAACAAAGGCAGCATGATTATAATCCCAATTAGTTTCCTCCAAGCATCTAAAAAAATGTTAAAAATAAATTTTAAATTTAAGACATTTTTTTAAGTAAAATGAAACATACTTCCTGCTCCATTCCATATTCATGTTACTTTGAACACACATAGCCTGGACCATTTGCATTTTCATAGATTCGTCTGGTTGGGGTGGACTAACAGCAGCGGGTGGTGGCATTAAAGCGGCAGCAGATGTCTGAATTGAAGAGAAAAATTATTAAACGTTTCAGTTTTAAAGCTTTTTGTAGAAAGCATTACTGTTGGTTGATTTATTTGTAAACGATTTTGTAAGCTACCAACTGCTGCATTTGTTGTAGAAGCAGTACCGGCTGCTGGTGTTATTGCGAGCGTTGAGGATGGTGGTTTAAGGAATGTGCGTGCTTGAGATCCAGTAGCACTTGTTACAAAAATCATTTCATTGCGTATACAAAAGCCACCGCCAGCGGGTACTATAACAAATTGCCGTTGAAAAT
The DNA here is from genome assembly GCA_949318255.1 of Pollenia labialis. Classification (NCBI taxonomy): domain Eukaryota; kingdom Metazoa; phylum Arthropoda; class Insecta; order Diptera; family Polleniidae; genus Pollenia; species Pollenia labialis. Next base: position 1,106,897 of record OX439142.1, read on the forward strand.
ATCGTATATCACCGCTAGATGAAGAAGAAGAATCAAATTCCTTGAAAAGACCAGCCACAGTAAAGGCAATTAACTTTGGCTAAAAAAAAATACAAATTATAAAACGAATTTCCTTTTTTTTCATTATCAAAATTACCGTAAACAAAGTTAAGTCCACTGAAAATGATTGAGGATCATGGTGTGTCTTAGGCCATTCAGCTAAAGTGGAGACCACTGCCAAACGTCCTACTTTTAATTGGCGTACTCTAGATACGTCTTCATTGTTGAGAATACGACGAAAGTTACGATTAAATTTCCAAAAAGAATGTAATCTAAAATAAAAATTAAATTAACAAAAAAATAAACTTGAAAAACATAAAATGATGTCCGTTTAACTTACCTTCCCGCTTGACTGGCTGGTGGAACTGATATTGACATCATGGCCTGTTCATGATAAGCATCCAATAAAGGTTGACGATTTTCACTATCAAAAATCATAAAATATTGTTCCAAAAATTGTCGTATTATGTCAGCACCAGAGGCGTCACACAAAAATGATGCCTGTGATTTTGGCAACGTTGAAGTATCATTTACATCAAATAAAATTTGGGGTTCCAAGTCTTCGCCATCCTTTTTAATTGAAGTAAAATAAATATAAACAATACATTTTAAATCGATTTTAAAGAATTAATAAAGTAGATTTTATTTAAAAAAAAATTAAAAAGACAACTTTGTTTTACTTACCAATTTAACAATTTTGGGAAATTTACGTCGTACTTCACTGTGAATTAAATATTATATAAAACATTTTCGATAACGTATTAGGGGTAAGAATGTTATGGTTTAAACAATAATTAATCAAGAAACTATGTAAAAAGGAAATATGTATATTAATATTTATTTTAATTCTTCTAAATTCATGTAAAAAATTTTATAAGCTAGATAATTGTTTCCAAGCTATACCTAGCGTATGGAAAATTCAGGATTTGTTTTCATATCAATAAAGTTCTGAAACAACTTTACCTTATATGTAAGCCAAATCATGGTTTTCATTAGTTTAACTAGTGTAAAATTAAAAAAAAAAAGTAAAAATTATTTAAAAAAATTTAATAAACATTTTTTGAAACTATTAGTATTGCTGTTAAGATGTTGACTTTGTGGAAGATTGTTCCAAAGACGGGCGGAATGTAAATAAAACTGCCATTCAGATACAAGTAAATTATGTCGAGGTATTACAATATTTTGGTTTCGTGGCGATTGAAAAAAACCTGTATTTTATCGAATATATAACTATTAAGGTGTTTAATGTTGATTATTTTATGTAAAAATATATATAAGAGTTCGAATTTTTAGACTTTCAAAAGATACTCCTTAAAGATTATTGGCAACAGAGGAAACATTATCAGACCGTCTTAATCCATACACATATATTATTATGATATTGAACAAGACATTAAATTTTCTCTTATTAACAGAGTCACAGCTTCCAAATAATTCACACGCATAGATCAGAGAAGGAATCAAGTATGATTTAGCAAGTAAGGCTCTTATTCTTAGGGGTGTGAAATATTGTGTGGACCAGAGAGCACGTAACTTTACATAATTTTGACCAACCAGTACATATTCATGATCAGTCCAGGTCAAATTGCCATTGAAAATAATACCAAGACTTTTAGCTTTGTTAACAATTTCAATTTTCTCGCCATTTAAACAATATCCTCAGATATGGACGGAATGGAGCTTTTTTTACATATTACAATGCATTCAGATTTGTGAGGAATCAAACAGAGACCGTTCGCACTTGCCCAAAGTAAAATTCTATTTAAGTCGTCATTTAGGTAGGAAATACCCGACGCAATATTTTGAACTGGGCTACTTAAAATGAGGTGCACGTCATCAGCGTATAAGTGGATGATACATTTAGTGAGTTGTTTTGGCAAATTATTTACATAAAGAGAAAATAAAAGTGGACCTAAAATAGAACTTTGAGGCACTCCCCCCAGTCAGGGATAACACCGATTGTGTGCGTTCTGAAAGATAAAAAAGTATAAGTTTGGTTGATGTGTTCGTAAATCTAAAAAGTGTTTAAGTTTTCGGATTAGCCACAAAATCGGTGATCGATATTAACTTGTCTGAGAATACAAAAGGCCGAACTCTCTTAATACCAACTTATTCTTTCAAATTCTATTGTGCAAAGTTATGTTGGAAAAAATAGAGAAAACATATTAAATTTATGGGAAAAGCGAACGTAATTCCTCACAATGAAGTGGAAGAAAATATTTTGCAAAAGGAATTACGTACATAACCTGAATTTATATACATATATGAACCCTTACTATATTAGAGTATTGTCCATTTAACAACCTAATGGCAGTAACAATAAAATAGCCATCACCATCAACTGTACCGCCAGCGAACAACTGTTTAAGCTACTTTGAAACGGTATGTATTTTACAGTGACTTTGTAATTGAACTCCTAAACAGCTTGACCGATTTTTATTAAAAATTTTTAAATTTTGTTTGTGCATTTGTTAGGCATGAGATTTTAGCATTTTAGACCAATCAGCTTGTCGTCTTTTCTCTTGAAGACGTTGGAAAGACTGATTGATCTACATCTGAGGACGAAGATTGACGCCGGCATCGTCAGCGGCGCTCAACACGCCTATCTTAAAGGCCATGTCAGATAAAACTTTTGCTTCGCGTTGCGTTAGAGATTCGCTTTGACATCCAAGATGAAGTATTCATACTTATACGAAACATGTCACATAAAGAACTTTTAACGCAGAGCGAAGCGAAATGTTAGGCAACTTTCATCTTTTTTCGCGCTTTGACAGTCTGCTAGTATAATTTTTTTTATTTATTTATTTGTCAAAGTGTTTATTGTGACATACACCCTTTGCGTTACCCTTTTCTATCAAAGTTAGAAACGTCACGCAAAGCGAAGAAGTTTTATCTGACATGGCCTTAAGGGTAGATCTGTTGAGAATGCGTTGCATGATGTGGTTATGTGGAGCGGGGTTTGCGAAACAAGGAATACACCTTGGCGGCATTCCTGTATATAGAGGGCGCCTTTAACAATTTGAGGAGGCTATCAGGCAGGCATCTGAGGACGAAGATTGACGCCGGCATCGTCAGCGGCGCTCAACACGCCTATCTTAAGGGTAGATCTGTTGAGAGTGCGTTGCATGATGTGGTTGGTTATGCGGAGGGGGTTTCGAAACAAGGAATACACCTTGGCGGCATTCCTGGATATAGAGGGCGCTTTTAACAATTTGATGATAGAGGCTATCAGGAGGCACTGGTTGACCTAAGGGTTCCGTTGTTCTTGGTCGAATGGAGAACTATGATGCTTAGCAGCAGAGTTATTCACTCTGACTGGGGAAACGAACGCTTCAGGAAATCGGTGACTAGGGGCAACCCACAGGGGGGAGTTCTCTCTCCCTTATTGTGGCTCTTGGCCGTCAATGTCGTTCTGAGACGTTTTGACAGAATGGGTCAGAAGGTCGTGGCCAACGCGGATGATGTAGTTATATTGGTGTCGGGCAAGTTTCTGCCGACAATTAGCGACATCATGTAAAAGGCGCGGGGCGAACTGTCGGCATGGGCGAGTGATAAGTGGCTGGGAGTTAATCCTGAGAAGACAGAGTTGGTTTTTTTTTACTAGGAGGTACAAGGTGATGGATTTTAGGCTACCGGTACTGGGAGGAGTGGAGCTTAGACTATCTGATAGTGCTAAGGATCTGGGGTTTTTCTGGACAGAAAGCTGTTATGGGGAAGGAATACTGAGGAGAGACTTAAGAGGGGTCTCAATGCCTACTATGCTTGCAGAACACGATAGGTAGGAGCTGGGGACTCCGGCCGTCAGTGGTGGGATGGCTGCACACTTCGGTGGATGCTGTTTGGTGGGAGTCATTGAGATTGGCTAGTCGTAGGAACCTTATTTCTAAGGCTCAGAGGTGTGCTTCAATTGGCATGACAGGTGCCATGAGAAGTACTCCTCAGGCTGCCCTGGATGTCATTCTACATCTTCTGCCTATTGAGCAGTATGTGATGGGAATGGCGGCCAGGAGCATTCTTAGACTGAGGGAGTTAGGATTGATGGGGAATGCCACGCAGGGTCACTCACGGATCCTGAGTGAGATTGAGGCTGGTGGCTATTACCCGGGACTACCCGGCTTCACTTATTATGTGGATTTTGGGCGGGTGCCGGAGGTAATAGTGCCTTCTAGGGAGAGCTGGTCAGGTAGGAGCAGATTATTTGGTGGATTTGCGATTTTTTAACTGATGGCTCGAAGATTAGGGGCACTGGTGCGGGGGTCTACATTGAGGATCTGAACATTAGAAGGTCATATAAGCTTCCTGACGACTGCAGTGTTTTTTAGGCAGAGGTTCTGGGGGTCTTGAGGGCCGTGGAACTATGAGAGACAACATTGATAGGGGCTCGGAGGTCACTATATATGTTAACAGCCAGGCGGCTCTTATGGCCATAAGGGGCTGTTATATGAACCCCAAGCTAGTTGATGATTGTAGGAGGGCTCTGGAGGGAGTCTTAGGGGAGTATTTGCTGAAGTTGTGCTGGGTGCCGGGTCACTGCGATATAGGCGGCAATGAGGTTGCTGATGAGTTGGCAAGACAGGGCTCAGAGATGGAGGATCCTAACTGTGTGGAGGCGGTTAGGCCTCCATTGGGCTTCTATTTTGATAGATTTAAGGAGTGGATACTGGGCGTGACCAATCAGGCCTGGGGGGCCGAACGGACTGCCGGGTATAGCGGACACTGTTGAGTAGGATTTCTCTCGGGGTTGGTCCTTCTTTTCTACCTATCTTTTGGATCTGTCTTGTGCATTCGCTGTTTATTTCACCTACTTTCTACCTTCATACAGCTATCTCTAATTAAGGCGTCACAATGGACCATACTGGTCTCTGGGTGAAGGAGACTTCACACCGGCCTTTCTACCTACCTAGGCGGCAATGAGGTTGCTGATGAGTTGCCGAGACAGGGCTCAGAGATGGAGGATCCTAACTGTATGGAGGCGGTTAGGCCTCCAATAGGCTTCTATATTGGAAGAATGAGGGAGTGGATTCTGGGCGCAACCAATCGGGCCTGGGGGAACCGAACGGACTGCCGGGTATCACGGAAGCTGTGGCCGGTGCTTAGGAAGTTCGATTCGGGGTTGCTGCTGGGCAGGAGTAGGGTCTGCGTTAGGACCATGATAGGAATGATCACTGGCCACTGTATGAAAGGCAGTACGGCGGTGAGGATGGGATTTGACTTGTAGGATATGTGCAGATTGAGTTAGAGACAGTTGAGCACTTTTTGTGCCACTGTCCCAGGTTGCAGGGCAGCAGGCTGAGGTCGCTGGGCAGTAGATTTCTGGGCGAATTAAGAGATGTCTCTGGTTGCGAACTCGAGAATCTGATGGGATTCGTAATGGGGATTACCTGGCTGCGCGAGAGGAGACTGGTTGCTGACCGCACGTAGGGCGAATTTGGTTGAGTAGGATTTCTCTCGGGGTTGGTCCGAAACTTTCTTTTCTATCTATCTTTTTATTCTACCTTGTGCTTTCGCTGTTTATTTCACCTACTTTCTACCTTCATACAGCTATCTCTAATTAAGGCGTCACAATGGACCATACTGGTCTCTGGGTGAAGGAGACTTCACACCGGCCTTTCTACCTACCTACCTATCTAGGCGGCAATGAGGTTGCTGATGAGTTGCCGAGACAGGGCTCAGAGATGGAGGATCCTAACTGTATGGAGGCGGTTAGGCCTCCAATAGGCTTCTTTATTGGAAGAATGAGGGAGTGGATTCTGGGCGCGTCCAATCGGGCCTGGGGGAACCGAACGGACTGCCGGGTATCACGGACGCTGTGGCCGGTGCTTAGGAAGTCCGATTCAGGGTTGCTGCTGGGCAGGAGTAGGGTCTGCGTTAGGACCATGATAGGAATGATCACTGGCCACTGTATGAAAGGCAGTGAGGATGGGATTCGACTTGTCGGATATGTGCAGATTGTGTTAGAGACAGTTGAGCTCTTTTTGTGCCACTGTCCCCGGTTGCAGGGCAGCATGCTGAGGTCGCTGGGCAGTAGATTTCTGGGCGAATTAAGAGATGTCTCGGGTTGCGAACTCGAGAATCTGATGGGATTCGTAATGGGGATTACCTGGCTGCGCGAGAGGAGACTGGGTGCTGACCGCATGTAGGGCGAATTTGGTTGAGTAGGATTTCTCTCGGGGTTGGTCCGAAACCTTCTTTTCTATCTATCTTTTTATTCTACCTTGTGCTTTCGCTGTTTATTTCACCTACTATCTATCTTTATATAACTATCTCTAAATAAGGCGTCACAATGGACCATACTGGTCTCTAGGTGAAGAATACTTCACACCAGCCTTTCTACCTATCTAGGTATGAGAATAGGTCGAAAGCTATATTTTATTTTGCTAGAGGACGTAAAATAGGGCAAAAAAAAGGAAAAGCTTTCAATTCCCATATCTTAAGTAATCAACAGGCTGTCTTAAAATTTGGCATGCAGACACTGCAACATCGAAAAGGAAATAGAGAATAGGGTGTGAAATTGGCCAAGAGGGGTAAAAGCTCCCCCTCCCTATATCTACTTAACTAACCCACAGGATTTTTTAAAATTTGCCACGTAGTCACTGTAACATCTAAAAGGAAATAGGGTAAGAAGGGTAAAAACTCGCCCTTCCTATATTTTCTTAACTTATCAATTTACCTGGAATTTGGCATGCAGTCACTGTAATATATGAAAGAAATAAGTAATGTGGCAGACCAACCAACGTTTGCCGGGTCAGTTGCAAATCAGCTGATGTCAGGTGGTTTGTCAGTTCAAAAAACAAGACACTCTATTAAAAAAGTTTTACAAATTCAATAGATTAAAGAGAACGCGAACTTATTTCCTTTAATCTATTACCAAACAGTAGCTGGCGTATTTTAAATTCGCCAAACACAATAAGGGTAATTATCTCAGTTGTCGGCCTAGTGTAATGGTATTAATGCAGAAAAATTGTGTTTTGTCTTTACAACGTAGGACATACATTTTTAATACTAATAATAAATATGTATTTAGCACATACATGCATAGCTATGTACACATATTTTGATATAACTATGTATGTACTTGTTAATAAACATTTTTTTTCATTACTTAAAAATTTTTTAAATGAATTGTTTAATAATAAACAAAATAATAAATAAAAAAATTTCAAAGTATTTTCTTGTTCTAAATTTAGATAAGTTCGGCTTTGGTTCGGCACAATTTATCTAATTTGGTCGATCATTGGATTCGGCATCGGGTAAAAAATTAACTTCGGTCGGACATTTTTTTTGTTTAAATTATAAATGATTTTTATAACCATTGAAATACCTTTTTTCTCATCATATTTTACTTAATACTTTAATATATTTTTCTTCTCATTGTTTTATCAAACTATTCGAAGTCTAAATTTATAAAAACGTATGACAATTTCTAAATTATAACCTGTCATTGTCATAAAGTTTAGAATAAAGGAGTTAATTAAATTGATTTTTAAAATTGTGACCATGTTTTTAAAATATTGTCCTCGTGAATACTTTAACTCTTCCTAGTCAACTAGTAAAACTATATAATTTTATAACTAAGAACTGTTCGCAGCATTTTTCAAAGTCATTGTTAGTCAAAACTTTTGTGTAAGAAAATTTTCTAAAGTTTTTATATAAAATTTTACATATAATAATCGGCCTTATTGTGGTTGTCGTATACGACTGTGTAATATATTAAAGTAATACACAACATGTGTTCTTAAATCTACTACAAAAAACGACACGTGTGTTTACGAAAACTACAACCACAATAAGGCTGAATATTTTATAAAATCAAAAGGGGCATTAGCCTCTATTACGGTTTACAACTCAACTTTAGTTCAGTTGAAATTTTGCAGTTTTTTGTATTACAGTTTACAACTCTGTTATAGTGCGCTTAACAAAAACACCAAAGAAATTACAATGCAGCACTAGCAGTTGTTTTAATTTCAACATATCTGAGTTGAGTTGTTAACTGTAGTAGGCATATTAAAAATATCACTTTTTCAGTCTAATTGTTTACATAAATTGTCGAATTTAAAGAAGATATCATACAAATGTTTGTCTCTCCTCTTTAAATTTTTTAAGATGTTTTAAATTTTGGTTTCATTTAAACTTATGAATTTCATTTTACTATTGAAAAAGCAAAAAAATTTTGTTTTATGCTTTTTTTTTATTACAAAAGCTTTAAATCAATAAAATCTTTTAAAAATAAAGCTAAAAAGTTTAATTTTTTAAATAAAAAACAACAAAAAATTAATTTTTAATTAAAAAACAATTAAAATATGTTTTTACCTAAACTCTCTTTATAAGTGTTGTAATTTTATTTTTTTAACCAACATTTTCATAAAATACAAAATACCGTTATTGTCATAAGGCGTTTCATAAGAAGCCACTAATGGCAATAATTGTTAGCCCTTGTTAAAAAAATAGCAACACTATTAACAGTTGTCAAAGGGAGTTTATTCACTTTTTGTTGTTTTTTTTTTCGTTAGATTTATTTGTTTTGTTTTTTTTGTTTATATATATATTTTTTTTACAATATTTTTAATATTTGACTTTTCTAAGAAAATAGCATTAAACCTTTTTTTTTGTTATTTTTATGATAATTTTTTTTTTATTTTGAAACTCAGTTTTAAAAACCTTTTTGTAGCAATTACTTTTATTTTTTAGTAGTTTATAAAAAATAATGTTTTAATTAGTAATCATATCTAGAATTTTATACTTCTATTAAGTTATTTAGTTGGCTTTTTTATCTGCCGCAGAGTAACCTTAAAAATTTGATATTTCATTACAACTTCCGGCCTTAAACCAAAATTTGAATTTAACACCATTTATTTTTTTAAGGAAAAAGCTCAACTTTTTACTGAGTTATTAAATTTTTTATTAGTGATTATAATTTGTTCCAAAGTTTAGGCCTTAAACGCTTTTTTTTAAATAAGCTTTTTGTAACTAAAATAAAATTGACAAACGCCTTTAGTTAAAAATTAGGACATATACACCAACAAGTGTTTAGGCTCCCCTTAAAGAAAAAGGTTACACCAACACATTCATGTCCTTCGACGATTTAAAATGGCATTGTCTTTTTAAGTGGTAAAAAGCTTTAAGCGTTTTTCGACAATAAGGTCTAATAGCGTAGGTTTTAATTATTTATTTGTATAAGAGTTTTGTTTTTTACTCTTTTCTTTTTGTTTTATAGTAATAAAAATAACCACCACAAATGGTTTAGAAATTCCTTAAAATATAGGAATATAAAATTTTTTTGCGTGTTTTTTACATTTCAAAGTATAGTGCCATTTTGTATGTTAATGTTTTTTTTTTTACTTTTTACTTATTTTTGTTTTTCTTTTTACTTTTTTATTCTTGCATCTTTTTTTTTCTTTCTTTCTTTTTTGATAATTTTTTCTTAAACTTTTTAGCTTTTGTAAAATATTTAAAATTGTTCTCTTCATTTTTTAAAATTTTTTACAAAATGTATTTGCTTTGTAAATAGATTAAATTTAAATAAAGCCATTTTATAAAAATCTAACCTTTTTTAAACAATTTTATGTAATTAAGTTTAAATTCTTATATTTTTCAGATATTTAGATATTGAAACAAAATATTGAATGCTATACAAAATTTTTATCATTTTTTCATACATTATAATAAATTTTGTACATTTTGTTGGTACATATTTAGTATTATTACTTTATAGACAAAGTTATAAAACAAGATTTTGCTTCAATATCTTACCAATTTTTTTTAATTAAAAACTGGATATTTGTATTCAAAATTTTAGATTTTCCTAAATGAAAGCATGCCTGGGATTAAGTGGCAACATTGCAGAAAAAATTGTATTTATTTATTATATAAAATACATAAATTTTCTGTGCGTCCTGTTTTGTCATCAATAATATCGAGTTATTTAGCATATCGTTTGTTGTTAACTGTTTAAAGAGTAATCAGACTAATGCCCGTAATTTCTACAAACAGATATCTGGTCGTGTTCGTACCTAACAGTTATTTATCTTTTCATATCCGGTAACACTATTGTGGCAATTTTAACGTTAAGTTTGCCTACGTGAATTAACTATCGAAAATCAATAGTGTAATATACACTAAGCTACCCAGCTGTTTTTTTTTTAGCAAGTTATCTCACCAAATTAAACATTTTTCAAGTTTTTTATACACATAACATATAAAAAAGTCGAATAAGACTTATTCTTTCACCAGTTCTTTTTTCCAAACTGCAAACAAAATAAAAACTGATGATAGTGATGTTACAAGAAAATTTTCAAATCTCCTCAAACCATTTTTAGGATAAAAAAACATTATTTAAAATAGCAAAAAATAAAAATTAAATTTAAAACGCTTTTAAATACCTGACATAAATAGCATGATCTTTATAGCGCTGTCGTAAAGGATTATTTTTCAATACCAAATCTACAATGGGTACATTGCGTAGAACCAATAAAGAGGCCAAAGAGGGTATCTGGAAAACAATAAGTTGTTTTAAACAAATATAAGGAGATATGAATTAACTTACATTATTATTAGCTAAATACAATATTTTTAAATGTGGCAATCTTTGTTCAATGTTTTTAAAACTTTCCATGGACACAATATTGTTTTCATTTAAATTTAAAGCCACTAAATCGGGTATATTTTTCTGTATTATATCTAAAGCTGCCGACATTACGGGAGTACGGAATAGACCCACAAACATATTACGAAAATCAGGATCTGCATGGAATTTTGTTAAATCCAAAGCCTTAGTCTGTGGATTATATCTTCTGGCCATAACCAATTTCATTTTTTCCTTAAATTCCTCATCAACTGAAACAATGGGACAACTGGCACGCACACGTATGAATAAACGACAGCCATCGGACATCTGTACACTGCGTTCAATTTGTTGTAAACGATGGGCTATAGCATAATCATCTACAAAAAAGACTACACAATTTTTTTCAGTGCGCCAGTAGTGGGGTATGAAGATATCAGGTGATATGGTGCTAAGAATAGCGCGTATCAAGTCATCCTTAGAGTAACGTTGGCCAGATTGTATCTAAAAAATAAAAAATAAAAAAAATTCACATTGTTTACCACAATTGTTTCAGAAATTTTTAAAAAGGGGTCTGCTTTTACACTGAAATATAATCTTATAAAATAAACCACCTTTAATTTGAATTGTTAATGATTAATAAACTTATTTTTATCTTTGTAATACATATAATAAAAAAATATGATTGTTTGTTATTAATAATGTTAGAAAATAAATTTGAAACACTTCACATTTAGAGACTAAATAGAAAAGACACACGTTTAGCAAAAAATATTAATTAATTTTTTAATTTAATTTGTTTAACTAAATAAAAGGAATTCATTAATTAAAACATGCTTTTCAAATCGTGCTGTTGTTGTTCAAAATCCATAGATAAAACGGATGATATTCCAACTAACGAAACCTCTTTTGGCGGTGTGAATAACAAGTGTTTTGAAACATTGGAGCCTTATGCACAAGTATTTTCAAGTGTTGAAAAAGTTAATATTGTACTAAATAATATAAGTTTTCTATTTAGAAAAGAACTTCTTCGGCAAACAGTTTACGTAGCTCATTTGGAAGTATGAAATTATCAAAAATTGATTTAAATTTAAACTTATTTGAAAATAATCGTTTTACTGATATGGCCAAAACGATACATAAGAACAATATAGTAGATAATTCGAGTCACATTTAAATCAAAATGAGGTAAGTGAATTTAACTTGCTTTATGAACCAAAATAATAAAAAAAACATATTTTTCGATTCTGTTTTTCTCTTAAATAATAAATAAAAGACGTTCTTTTAAAAAACCCACACCAACATAAGACAAAATTTTTTTACTAACGACAACCGAACATAAGTGAGATATGAGAACACTCAGGCCAAACAAAACAATCGCGTTGCTGTCTAGTAACCGGTTAGCTTTAAAGACAAAAGCTTGATGAGATAAACAAGTTTTGTCTTATTTGTGTGGGTTCAGCCTTAGTGAAAAAGTCTGGGGGGTTACCGCGTATTTAGATTCGAAAGATTTAATTTACTAGTTCGAACAATTTGTACTGTGTAATATGATTTTCGTAATATTTGTTTGAACGAAAGTTGTTTATATCTTTTCCAAAACAAAGTCCCTTTCGAAACGACAACTCTCTATTACGAACAATAATAATCCCTTTCAAAACTCCAACTCTGTATTACGAAAACAAGCGTCATCCCTGCAAATAATTGGACCAGTCCAAACACGCGTGTAAAGAGTAGCCCACAAGGGACTAGGACTAGTCCAAAAGTAACCCAAACGTATGGAAAAAACATGGTCTATTTAACATTACGATGTCCTAGGGAAGGACCATATAATCCATCTTTGGACTACAAAGGAGTAGTTTTAAATGTGCAAATGACAAAGTTCAAGATAAATAGAAGTGTAAAACAAACAAATTAAAACTATTATTTGTTTTGTTTTGGGATATTTTTGTCCACTTTGGTATTTTAATAGCAGTGCTAAAAACTTTTAATCGAATTTCCCATTTGTTTATAAATACTAGGGTGATCGATTATTCGACTTTTTTCAATAACCGGTTTTCGAATATTCCGAATAGTTGCTATTTTAAAAAACCGGTTTTCGGTTAGACATTTTAAAAATAACCGGTTAACCGGTTTTAATTCGAATACATAAAAATACAAAAATCAAATTAGTTTTTGTAATAAAAAGTTAATTGAATAAAAGCAAAACAACTCACGAAGGTAAGGAACCAACAAAATACATATACATATGTTCCCGTCAATCCTATAAGGAGCAAAGGGCCTCAATATATAGATATGACTTAAGGTATGTTCAGACCACAAATATTTGACGATAAAATAAAAAAAAGCGTTACCAGTAAATTGATTAAACTTAAGCATTATTTTAAAAAATTTCTAGTTATTTGCTAAACTTTATGTCTAAAATGACAATTGTATTTATGTACCTATAATGTAGTTAAGAAACCCTTAAATAATGTTTGCTCTAGCCAAACGTTTTGCAAAAGCAAACAATTATTTAAGAAAACTAGTGTTTACGTTAGGAGTCAAATATTTAATGTGTGAACATAGCTTTAGATTGTTTTTAAAAATTTTGGTTTTAAGAATATAGGAATTTAATAAATTTATTATTTGAGATATTCTCCCAAATTTATTGTAAATGAGTTTTAATTTGTTGTTGGTTAAGCATGTCTATATGAAGCAGTAAACTTCAGCCATATTTTTGAAAAGTGGTAAACAAAACCTCTTATCCATGATTATATATTTCCATTTTTTTTGTTTCAGCATTATAGAAACAATAGTAATATGAACATGCTTTTTATATGAAATATCTGTCAATTCGTCGATCACACAATTTAAACCCTCCCAGAACATTTTTGATTCCTTTAATTTTATTTTAAGTTCTTGGTGTTTTAATAAATAAAACTGAATAATTTTCCCATATTGTTGATTCCGCCGGTATGTTCTTGTTTTAAGCATGAAGATATGCTAGAACTACTTAAGAGTTTTTCATTCATTATTGACAGCATATTTTAGTTAAGTATTATTTGCAGTCTCTTAAAAACTACTTGGAACAGGGTAAAGTTGTACTTGGCGTATATTTATGTCAAGCTTGTAGACTAATTAAAAGTGATTAATAAGTCGTGACGTTAAAGAACCTTTGCAACTTATCATTTTAGAGCCGTTCAATCACAATTTTCTTTTAAGTCAGTTCGAAATATCACCAGAGATGACATCTTTATAAAGATATACATAAATAGTATTATATAAATTACACATTACTTAAGTAACCGGTTTATTTTACTAAAATAACCGGTTTATTCGATATTCGAAAAATGAACATTTTAAAATATTCGACTTGGGCAAACCTAAAATAACCGGTTAAAACCGGTCGAATACTATTCGATCGATCACCCTAATAAATACAACTCTATTATCATCGTTTCGAATGAGTTACGCAGTACGATTTAACTTTCGAATTGGAAATTGCTTTCGAACAATTTTTACTTTTCTGATCGAAATACACGGTAGCCCCCCTGGGTGCATTGAGTTTTGCAAACTTGCACTCGCATGCGTAAATGGCTGGTAACATCAAGTATGATTAAGTTAATGGTAATTTCTTATTTATTATCACCGCGATCATTGTTTGCGTGTGCAAAAACAAACCGCGGAATAATTTTTTCATGTTCTTTGATGTGGGCAACACGTGTGGCACGACATCTCATAAAAAAATCCACAATGACTATTAAGATGACGTTTATTTGTATGGCAGTACTGCGTTGTGCGAATAAAATTTTGAACAACGCTGTTTGATCAAGAACAAAACATTAACAACCTTTATTGTTCAAACATACTAGGTATAACTCGTGAGTATGGGTTGTAACTAGGGCTGTGGAGTCGTCAAGAAATGGTTCTAACTCCGACTCCATCCGCTGAAATTTTTTAAGTATGACTCCGACTCCTAATCTATGCTTAATGTATATGAGACTGGTAGTTATTTGACTTTAACAGCAGCAACAATTTGCAATAGTGCACCCAACATCAATTTAGGATCAACGTTAAATCCCAAATATACACAAATACACCTTCTAAAAACCATGAGTTTTTCTTATTCTAATCCCCGCGAAGCTCTGCGCTTGTCCGCAAGAGAACTGAGTCTCTGGCGGGAATCGAACACGCAACTCCCGCACTGATAGACTAGCTCACTACCAACTAGCCTACCGGGGCACGTGACTTTGGTACAAAAACCTCTAACTCCGACTCCACAGCCATTGACTTCATATTTGATTTGTTTTGTTTTTCTAGAAATCTTCCCAATAGTTTCTATGTGTATGTTCGCTATTTTGTTGCGTTTTAATGAGATGTTAGTATGTAAGTATGTACGGCGTGGCGTCTACATTATTTAAAACGTTTTGTTAAAAAGTAAAATACTTAAATAATAATTATGCAGAATGTGGAATCATCCATCTGTTCCGCCAGTACTATCCTTCCCTCGTCGTCCCCAAGGTACGAGTGCCAGGGCGCTTCATGGTGGACATTGAAGTCTCCCATAACCATGTTGTTATTGCCTTCGAGTAGGAAACCTTTGTCGGGCCGATAATTTGTTCTGGAGACCGTTGCAGTTGAACTACATAAGTGTGAACACCTCAGGTTTTGCTGCAGCAACATATGGCGTTAATGGCGATTGCTCTTTTTGTTGCGGATGTTGTTGCTGTTGGGAAGGAGGCGATGTTCACGATGACACTGATGACGAGGACGTCGAGGATACCGAACTTCGTTGGGCAATGGTATCACTGCTATTAAAAATGCCAAAATAGACGAAAATATAGGAAAACAAAACAAATGATAAATACTATTCAATGTGTGAAAAATATTATAATTGTGTTTTTTTAATAAAAATTTATTGTATTTGTTTCCCTGTGGTTTGAAGGGCCAACAGAAAAAGCCCACCATTACTTTATGCTGCTTTTAATTTGTAAATGTAATTTTTTTCAATATTTTTAAAAAAAATTCAAGACCACAAATATTAAAACATTTTCAATAATAACATTAGTTAACATTTATTTAATATAAAATCTAATATTATTAGGTTTAATTTGTTTGTTTTACACTTTTATTTATATTGAACTTTGTCATTTGCACTTTGTCACTAACAAAATAGCTTTCGAACAATTTCCTTACGCTTTTTACACAACTGACGCTTGTTTTCGTAATACAGATAGAGAGTTAATAGAGAGTTGCCGCTCCGAAAGGGAATTTTTGTTATCGAAAAGGTATAAATAATTTCCGTATATTCGAAACAAGTATTAGGAAATTCGTAATACACACGGGGTTGTTAGGATTTTTTCTTCAAAAATCGTCAAAAGTTTTAACAAAATTCGTCACGAACATTTAACAAAATCTTCAAATATTTAAATTTTACAAATTAGATACAATTTATTGCATTGATTGGTTCAAATATATAAATTTTTAGCAAGGAATTTTATTTATGATGATGAAAGTGATATGGTTAAGTTTTATTCTATTTATTTCAGCAAGTGGGCTGAATCAACAGTCTTTACCCGACTTTAAACTTTTATTACGTTCAATTTTAGTTCTAAACTAATGCATTGTCTTCTCTTTGCACCCATTTTTCTACACAACTTATTAAGAACTAACTTCTTACTTCCTAACACGCAACTATACTTAGAATAACTTACCTAACAGAATTAAATGGGAATTCGCCTTTTTACCCGCAAATAGAAAAATTATTCACATGTGATTATGACTTCATCGAAAAATTCAATCGTTTGTAGAAATCGAAATCATAAAAATGCAAAGCGGATTTAACCAATTTTTAAAAAGCGAACCAAATAGAACCGACGCAAATCGGGGCTCTATTGTATATTTTTTGCAGTTTCGGTGGTTTGTGAGATGGGGGAAAAATTTGTTTTTGTTTAATTTCCAAAAATGTTTGTACATATGTATTTCGAAAAATTCATTTTTACGTTTTGGACTGTTCGCAATATAATTGTAAATATTTCTTGTAAGTGTTTTATTGATGCCAGAAAATCGTCATAACACTATTACTTTAAGTTAAAAAAATCGTCAAAATTAGGAAAAATCGTCACATCTAACAACCCTGAATACACAGTACAAATTGTTCGAACTCGTAAATTATTTCTTTCGAATCGAAATACGCGGTAGCCCCCAGAATTTTTTTGTTACACCTATAGAGCATTTTTGCATGAACAAATTTGCAATAAAAAGGTTTTTCAGAGGACTGCGCAAACATACACAATATATTAAGTTTTTCGTTATAACGAAGTTCGTTTTTAAACCATAATCGTCATATCATAAGATTTTTTTTTCAATTATTTAAAATCATTTTATTCTCAATTTTCCTTCTCACAGTTAAGAGTGCAAAAAACTTCAATCTTTTGCATTGTTTTACTACTTTCGAAACGTTGTATATACCTACTCGTAATGTATTGATAACAATTTATTTATGTGGAAAAAAATAAATTAAAATGACCATGAAACGTTTGTAAACATTATTGACTACAGAGCAGACAACAATAAATTTTTTGTTAATAGTAAATGGTAAAAAAACGCCAAAATATAAAACAAAACAGTCTTTAAAAACAATAAATGCAATGTGATTTTGTAACAAAAACATTAAGTAAAATATTAAACAATAGCGGTTTTCACGCTTGACAGTAAAGTCCCTTGTAGTCTTTGTGAATCTTATTAATTTAGTTTAAGGACCAAGATTAACAACACTGCAATAACAAAATGTATTAGGCTAAAATTTACTACGCTGTGGTTGAAAAATACAACAAAAAGCTGTAGTAAACACGTTTGTTAAATAACACAGAATAAAACAGTTGAAAAAATATATATATCTGTCTCCTTCCCTCACTCAGCAACTTCATTTATTTACAATATTAACGAAAAAGACACTCATGCTTTGTAGTATAAAATCGTATTAAGAAAGGCACAGTTGTACACTTAACACAATGGGTGAAACCCGCTATTGTTTTCTATTAACGATGATTAATATAAACAAATATTTCAATAGCAAAAAGCAACTTTAACAAACTTTGTTCTATATGGACTTGAACTGATAATAAAAGAAAAGTAAATGATATATTAACAGGGTAACATAGATGAAGAGAAACAGAAGTTAAGAGATTACTAATATTTTAGCTTTCTGAAAGTTAATCACAATTTCTACAAAACTTTGTTTTATAAATAAAAAATATTTTAATGAACAAAAAGGTGTTATTTGTAAATTATTTGAAATTTTTTTACAAATTAGATTAATAAAATTTTTAATATACCAACTTGTTCATCATCATTAAACGCATGAAAAAATGGTTATATAAAAATATTAATTTTATTTTCATTACAAACTTTGTCACGCCTTTGTGTGACTTCTTCAGGTAAATAACAATTAAAACAACAACAATTACAATTTTTTTTTAAATAATTACGAATTTCTATTTATTACTCGTAATTTTTAAAAGTTTAGTAACCTGTTTTCCATATAATAAATAAATGTTTGAAATTTTTGTTAATGTTATTAATCGACATATCGTCAGCTTAAAGACCTTATAACCTACATATCGACCCCTTTGCGCAAAATTATCGTATATGCCAATTTTTTTGAAATTGAGTTTTTTATGCAATCTTGTTCTACATTCAAAGAGACGTCACCTGACAAAATATTGTAGGCGAATTCCACTTCGTTGCTCCAAAAATAAAATGTATATTTTCATTTTGATATTGCAAGTGAAAGCAGAGAAAAGTAGAAAATGCCTGTCCTGTAAAATTTGCTTTTTGTAACATAAGATAATTTCGCGCAAAGGGGTCGATATCTGCAAAAATTTCAAAATTGATTTTTTATTGATTTTTATTCCCTTTATCATAATGCAAAATTTTGAACATGTAATATTACAAATGACCAAGTTTTTGTACCTAGAGGACCGTTACGCACAAAAAAAGAGAAAAATCATCAAAAATCACATTAAAAGTTTAATTGTGTTGCATTGTGTAATTTAAACAAACATTAAGTACTCTTTTTTTACTTAAAAGAAACTATAACTGTTATTATTTAATGTATATAATATTCATATGTATAAAGAAATTGTTATTTATTCATACTAATTAGTACTGCAGATAGGTTATTTGGTTTCAGATTTTTACATTTCCAAATACCATAAGTGATATTGCATAAGCTGTGTTTAGAAAAACAAAGTTTTCTCAATCGATATATTTATATTTCTGGTTTCATTTCAATCAAAATGTGTAATTTTCGTTTCAATATTGTAAATAGTTTCAATTTTATAACGTTTTTCCCCTCTCCTGTAAGCTTTTGAAAACTGCAGATAGGTTATTTCGACTTTAAGGTGACGATATACTAATATTATAAAGCGGAAAAGTTTGTATCTCTGGAACTGCCGGTCCGATTTTTAAATTTTTTCAACAAAATGAAGAATAGTAACAGAAAATATTAGCTATCGTTTTAGAAGAGATCTATTATAGCAATAATTTAAGTACTCAAAATAAAAAAAGCCATTTTAACGTGAGTACCCTGTTAAAAACAGTTGTACATACTTTTTTTAAACGTAAAACCCCGGCAATTCTTTTTACTACACAAATGACTACTTGTAAACAAACCGCCATTTCCCCAGACCACGCGAACAAAAAGTTTAGTCGTTATTGTCGTGGCAACTGCCACAAGATGTTAACGTGTATCCTGCATGAATATTTGATACCATTTTCTCACAACGAGAGTATCATTTATTATCGTAAAATTTGGTCATATGCAGTTATTTTTCTCGGGAAGCTGATTCTTAAAATATTTGATTATCATAATATACATATAAAAATTTGTGGAAAATCACATCGACTAATTAGAAAAAAAATTTCATTTAAATTTTTGTTACAAAAAATAATTATCACCATGTAAATAAATTACTAAAATGAGTGACAAGAGATTTTTGTATTTTTTTGCTCAACACTAAAACAAATAAAATTTTTTCCAAGACAATTTTATATGTAGTTTTCAAAACATGTCAATTATTATCGGAAATTAGGACTTTTTTGGTTACTTCAAACATAAGTACATATGTAGCTCAACGATTAAAATTTTTTTTAATTTTAACAAATGTGCTTAGTATATATAAAAATATATTTATGACTTAAATATGTATAGTATGTATTTATTGTTATTCTTACAATTTTTTTTTGTTAAATGTCTATAGAAAAAATGGTGTTTTTCTGATAAAAAATTATGACTACATTTTATATAGTACAGATTTTTTGTTTTGAAATTTGTATGTATTTCTACGTTAATATTCATATAAATGAATTTACTCTTTTTGTTTAACACATTTAAAAAAGGCGCAAGCAACTCTTGTTTTCAACCAGAAATGTTATATGTGAAAGAATTTATATGAACAGAGTTTTCTTTAAACAAAAAACTTTATTTCAGTTGTTTTAAAGAGCTTTTAAAAGTAAATTGTTTTTTAGAGGAGCACAGAAAAATATTTTAAAATAAAAACATATAATTTTGTAATAATCAATTTGTTAATAAAACAATGGGTTGCTGTGGTTCTAAGGATTTGGATAAAAAAAAATCATGGAGTCCTTCGGAAACGAATAATGGAGTAGGTGTAAAAACAGTGTAAAGTTTAAATGAATGAGTAAATATTATAAAACAAAACAAATTTAGCAAACATCAATTAAAACATAAAACCATTTTAAATATACATAGTGATTTGTTTAAAACTAACTAAATAAATAGCTTTTTATGACATTGAAAGAAATTAATTAGATAAAATAATAAAAAGATTGTTGTATTATTAAAAAGTCAAAATTGTAAAATGTAAACATTCTTTTAAATTCTTTAAAAAATTATTAAAAAGTGTAATATTCAGCTATCCTGAACAGAAAGTTTTACAGGCATGTTCTGAAAATCATTTTTTGTGAAAGTGATTTGAAATCACAAGAAAGGTGTTATGGACAAAAAACTTTTTCCATAATTGTGATTTTAACCCGTTTACACGCTTATTTTTTTCCACCATTTTAAACCAAGTTAAAACTTTTGTGGGTTTCAAAACACCCTTAAATAATCACCCCTATCGTGAATAACAAGTGGATTTTTGTTCCCATGAAATTTTCATTCCCCTCGAAGGGGAAAAGCAATCATGAATCTCATGTGAAAAATTTTTAACGCTATCAGTTCCAGTGAATGTAAAAAGGAAGAAAGATTAAAAAAAATTAAAAGTCAATGAAATTTTTGTTCAAAAATATACACATTTTTTTTGTTAAGAAAAGCTTAAATAATAAAGCAAATTATAAAGTATTGGAGGGATAGTTTGATTACAATGTTAGTTTTTTGCACTCAAATCCGCAGGCAATCGACCTGGTGTTATGCATTGTGTTGACCAATATATTGGGTTGTGCCATATTAACGGGTCTAGCCCTTAATATTCGAATTATAGGAGGAACTACTTACATACATGTTCTGTTCCTTATCAAAAATGAAGTGAGAAAATCTAAGGGAAATGTAAACAAATTACGAGGGAAAACCTTTTCACGATAAGGAGAATTTTTTCCCGTGAACATTTTTTCACGTTATTATTCTCATTTGAATTACCTTTTTTTCATGGAAGTTTTTCTTGATCGCAAATATGTGAAAAGGGGAATAATTACGAGGGAAAAATTATTCACTATAGGGGTGAATAATTGTGATTGTAAAATCACAAGTGATGTTAAATTTTGTGATTTTCAGAACATGCCTGATATAAATACCGTTCTTTATATATAAATAAGGTGCCTATTTTGAACTAAATTCGATTTTCGACAGCAGTCGAATTAGCTGATCGAACGAATTTTCATTTGGTATTATGGCGCGCATTCGATAAAAATATACTATTGTGATTTTGTTAATTCTCAGTAGTACATTTTTGATCAGCTATCGTCACTTAATATAAAAAATTTTTGTTTACAAATTTAAAAAATAAAATTAAAGTTGTTGTTTTCAAAAAATTTAGCTACGGTGAGGTTTCATCCCACTTTTTTATATGCTGAACTTTGCTGCAAATCATTTGGTCAAAAAAGAATTTTGTTCCATAAATGTTCAAATTTCCCACTGCAAAATACAAACATGTCGTGTGTTATGAGCGTTTTCAATTGCTGTTTACGACGTTGGACTTGCATAAAATGAACAAAACTGATAAAGAATATGGTATTTGGTACACGAACACAAATAAATTTACAAATACAGTAGAATCCAGATAATTCGTAAACGCAAGGGACTGGCCATTTCTTACGAATTATAGGGGTTTTCGATTTAGCGGGGTTTCGATTTAACGGGGTTAAAATAAAATAAATACGAATTAACGGGGGTTTTCAATTTTATTTACTAAAACGATAAAAAAACGACAAAAATATATAAAAATTATTCATGTAAAAACTGATCTTAAGAAAATAAAGAAACACACAAGAAAAACCCACGCAAAAAATAGCGGTAAACAAAAAATCATTCCTTCCATGTTTCCGTTGTTTTATTATGAAATATAAGTGGTATTTAGCAAACAATTACGATTTATAAGAGGTAAAGATTTTATTTGAAAAAAAAAATACGAATTAGCGAGGGGACCAAAATGTATGGAAATTTTACGAATTAACGATATTTTTTCAAGGGGCCGACAGTTTGGGTGAGTTCCAAAACGTCAGTTGCAAAGCAACTCGCTTTTTTAAACGCATTCTACAATGCAACCGTGTAAAATTTTAGAATGTTATCTGTCCTTAAGTGCATCAAAACAGTTACCGATGCGTTCACAATGAGCAAACTGTGCATCGTTAAACTTGATGGTACATTTTTGACTTCGACTGCAAAGTATTATGATGTTTTGGAACTCAGCCTTTATAACGAGTTATCGGGAATTACGATTTATCGGGATTTGACCGTAGTTACATTTTCAACAAGTTTTTTACATTTATTTGCACTGTCGAAAGCAAATTTGTTTTCGTTGAAAAATTCAATGCACAACGAAATTTTCGACAGTGCTGCCAAATAAGCATAGTCGATAGCTAGCGAAAATCGTTTGTCGAATGTAACTCAAATTACGGGCCTAAATCTATTTTGTGACATGCCCACTTCTCCAATCCTGCCCACATTTTGTTGGAGCTTGTGCGTTAATAACCAAGATTCTTGAACCTAATTTGGAAACATTGGCTTTTGCCGTTCTCCAGAAATAGACAAATCTATATTGAATATATCTGGAAGGTGACACGCCCACTTATTTAATTCCGCCCATATTTTTTAGAAAGGTTGTGTTGATAACCAAATTTGGACAATTTCTAGAACCGTTCTACAAATATAAATAAATCAATTTTGTTTCACGCCCTCGTCTGACCCACCGCTCAAATTTTGTCGGATGTTCTCTATTAATAACCAGGAAGTTTGCACAAAATTTGAAAACTGTGGAATTTGCCGTTCTTCAAAAATACAGAAATAAAACAAAAACAAGGAATTTATGGGTAAAATTAGAGGCAGTCCTAGTTTTTTGCTCACATCTCAGCCATTTTTGGAGCGATCTGGCTGAATTTCAATACCAAAATTTAACGGAGCATATATGACAGCAATATATTCTTACCAATTTTAACACAGTCGGACATCGTTAAATCAACTTCGCATAAGAACCCATAATTTTTATACTTTATACGGTCCAAGATCAATAAACGGAATGAAAAACTTATATGTACCCTTTTATCTTTGGTAAAGGGTATAAAAAGGCAAATTAAGCGTCATTTTAAAATAAAACAAGTAAGAGTGATATATTGGGCTGTGCCGGATCTTATATAACCTTCACCATTGTGCGAAAAGAATACAGAGCAACTAGACAAAAACTAATGGTGTTTTCTTTTATACAAAAAATGTCACATTTTATTTAAAAAAATGCAATATGGTGTTTATTTCTTAAAAATGATTTGCTCTCTAAAAGGGCAGCGTGTTTTATTCTAAAAAATTCACCCTTAAATATCATAAGGAATTGCACTTTAAGCCCCGTATAAATCGAGAGTGTTGATAATGCACTGTAAAAAGATGGCTTCTGTTTATATATAGGGTTACCAGACGCAGTTGGGGAAAAATCGCCTATCATCAGGACAGTAAAAAATTTTATGTTTTAATAGTTATATTTTCTATTATTTTATAAAAAACAAAAGAAAGCATTACATTGTTAATTGTAGGTTGTCAGTGATATAAAATATAAATGGATTCGATGTTATAAAATTGTTTTTGAAAAAAAGTCATATGAAAAAATCGGGAAAACTTGGTGTGAATAAATTGGCAAAGGTATTGCAGTATTACATGTTCGGCAAGACATTATATACACGCACCTTTTAAAATGTGGTATTTTTTGTAGAAAAGAAAACACCATAAATAATTTTTACATATACCTACATACATATTAACAATACTTAACACTTCATTATAAATTAACCCCCAAAAATATAAAAACAATTTTGATTTATAGAAGGTTTATTGATCAAATTTTTATGGAAAATTCGTTTCATAAACCTTTTATAAGCCTGAAATGTTTTTTATGAATATGGGGGTACATTTTTTAAGCGAAAACTGGTTAAATATTTTTTAAAATAATTTTTAGAACATAAAAATTAAAAAAAAAAAAAAAATCTTTTTGAAAAACCAAGATTCAAATCAGGGGACTCACAGTTTGTAACCTTAACAAACCCCCTTGACAACTGAACCATGAATGAACGTTGTTGTATTTTTTTTTTTTTTTTTTGATGTTTTTGTTCACCGCAATATAGCAAAATTGTAAACAATATTTTTTTTATGTTTTTGTTCATTGCAAAATTGTAAAACATAATACAAAAATTAACAAATAAACTGATTTGAGTTGGGAACTGTTATATGGGCAGTGTTGTCATACCGTAGATTTAAATTTTTTTTTGGCAAGTTTTTAAATTGCAAAAAGAAACGAAAATTCCCAGTTTCTATTTGTTAAAATTATTTCGTTAAATAGATTAAATTAAATAATAAAGAAGAGTGAGAACGGAAATCATATTGGACATTATTCTAGTATGTATATGTAAACATTTGCAAAGGGGGGAGAGGGGTAAGAGCGACATCACATCGTTAAGTCAACTTTGCATTTTATAAGGACCCAGTTTCGAATTTAAGAGAGAAACAAAAAAAATGCCACATTGTTCTTTTTCTCCTAAAAAGCCAAGACTTGACGACTTAAACATAAAGAGTCTGAATCAGCACTAAACAATAGTGTGACCCCTTTCTCAAACGCAAAATTTACTTTAAAAAAGCCTTTTAAATTTTCTTTCAACCTCTCTATCACTTCTGCACACGCAAAGTTTACTTTGACAAATTTTGTGTTCTTTTGTTGTTGTTTGTCAAATAAAACATGCAACCATATACAAAACCATGTCGCTCCATTAATATGGTGATTGCAATCAAATAAGTTTGGACCCAATTTCATATTAATACCAACATAAGAAGATGGGCTATGGGCTCAAAGACTATATTCAGGAAAGAAGCGTGTATGGGGGGGCTATGTGCAATTATGGACAATAGGCTTGGATTTATGGACAGCAGGCTTGGTCCTTGTGCCAATTAGAACCTATATACACATTTCTTCAAATTATCTCCAAAATTGCGACCTGTACTTTGCGCACAAGCTTTACATGCACAGCCAGCCAGCCAGCCGAAAGTACATCGTTAATCTGATTTAGAAAGTATAGTAGCCTCGCAAAGTCTAAAAGTCCCTTACATTCGAGATTTTTTTTTAATTGTTTAGAGCTGACAGCTAACTTGAGTTTGCCAGTTTAAAATTATTAGCCTAGTTCGCGTGAGATCATTCGCCGGACATGGGCAGAAGATTTTAACTTTGTTTTTGGGATGGAGTGAAAGCAACTGCTTCCTTCTCCCCAACAAACTCAATACTTTGGAAAGTAAACTTATCTATTTTTCTGAGAAAGTGGTTTGCCGTATTCATAAAACATAAAATAAGTTTGAAATGTGTCTTAAGGCAAAATTTGCATTAACAATTTTTTTTAATACAATTGAAACCAATTTAAATTTTTTGTGAATACGGCAGTAATATTTTACAAAATCATGGCAACGCTGATAAAAAAAATTAAGAAAAAATTGCAACGAACTGTGTGAAAAAATTAAAAACATCTTTAGAGAAAATAGACTAGTTTGTAGTATAGGGGGCTAATTATGGCATTCGTGATCGAATACTTTATCAATTCGAAAGCAATTTTATTTCGGTCAATACTGAACGAATCGTAATTATTTTTTCAGTGTTGTGAAAACTCAAATAAATGATTTACAACACTAAAAAAATGATTTCGATCCGTTCAGTACGCAAAAAAAGAAATATAAATAAAATTGTTTTCGAATCGAAAAGGTATTGGATTACGACTGCCATAATTTGCCCCCAGACTAGACTGTATATTATAATATAGAATATATAACCGAACTAGACTACAGACTTAATTAAAGACAATACAATAATATAAATTAGATCATATTTTTTATTTTAAGAATTTTATAATTCCTAATAATTTCATTTATTTTATTTTAATCCTTTTTTAGAGTACATCTTCCACAATAATAGCACAACCTAGTAATGATGCTGGTACTGGAACTTTCCGTAAGAAAAACTACACAACAACGGTGAATCATACAGTAACGACAACCACAATACAAAATGACCAAGAAAATTAATTTTTTTAATAGTTTTAAGTTGTATATTACTTGTATTAAATTTAAAATTTAAAAATATGTAGATATAAAGAAATTTAGTTGTTTTTTTTTTTTGGAAAAATTTAATTCATAAAACGAATTTTTTTTTAAACGTTGAAAAAAAAATTTAAGTATGAGATGGAATAAATGTATCATATTAATTTTAAAATTTTCTTTTCGCCACAAGATAATAATTTCTTCCGTTTTTTAAGGAAAAACAAAGAAATTTTTCAAAAGCAAACAAGACAGCAAATTCAAACCCCAAAACATAAAGAATACTTGGGTTCCCATTATCATTCGCTTGTTAGTTGAGACAAAGCTGTTGTCTACTAAAGACCATTTAAAATTATAATCAATTTAAAAAATATAAAAAAAGAAAAAAAAAAATAAACAAGTGTATTAAAAATGTATTTCATATTAAAAATGATAATTCTACTCGAAATCTACGCCAGTTTACAAATACAATGTAAATCGTATGTAGTGAAAACTACGCAGCAACATGACAACAACAACGATTTGACTGAAATGGGCATCACAAATTCTTCAATTTATATTGAAAATAGAATACAACCTGCTGAAATTCAAGTACCGAAAACACTGCAAGAAATTGTAAATTATATAGGAGCTGATAAATTGGACAATACTGCAGAGATGCCTGATTTAAAGGAAAATCAACACACTTTGACATACACTGAACTAACAAAATTACTGGCCTTTTGGCAGTGGGCTAAAGAGCAAAACTTCTACGAAATGCAAACCGATCAGCCAAATACGAATGATAATTTTGTTACAGTAGACTAAAACAACAAAAAAAAAAAAAAAAAAAGATTTAATGAATTCAAATTTAAGTAAAAATCAATAAAATAATAAATGTGATTTTTTTTTGTATAACTCTTTTTAATTTATATTAAGGGTTTTCATGATATCGCTTAAAATTCTCGGAACCTGTGCAAACTGTGCATTTTTACGCCCTGCAAATGAACTGTCAAGAATTGTATGAGAATTTATTTACACAAACTTCATAAATTTGCCCAACAATTTTGACTCGTAAACTTGCGCTGTTCAATGTGCATTTATACAAACAGATTTTTTAGTGCTTTTAACGTCGTTTGCAATGAAAAATCAAGTGTTTATAAACCAAAGATAGGCAAACACATACATGTGTATTTTATAATAATGTTAGTGCTAAATGACTCTCCCGCTCTCATTGTTCTGGAGCGTTGCCATAATCCCTTTTTTTTGGAAAATATTGCATATTAAACACACGTACGGAAGAAAACAATTCAGTAGATTCAGAAGATGTATTCAATGTTTGGATCAACCTTTATATGTGAATCTTCATTTTCTTCATTGAGGCTTATAAAAATAAACACCAAAATCGTATCACAGATGAACATCTCGAAGACATCATGAGTATAAAATGTTGTCCCTACAAGTTTGACATAGATCAAAAATCTTGAATAAGTTAAGTTCTTCCTTTCTGTCGCCATTATGTGTTTCAATGTTACATAATAATGGACTATAAAGAAGTTCGAGCAAGCATTTAAAAGTCAAAAATTTCGTAAGAAATATAATACCAAAATTGAAAGAAAAAATTGTAATGTAAAACAGCACAATTTTCAAAAAGACTAATTTTTTAAACAAAGAACTTATTTCAAAAAACTTTTTTTTAAATAAAAAAAACATTTTACAAAAAAACTTGTTTTTTTAACAAATAATTATAAAAAAATGTTTAACAAAAAAAAAATAACGGCAACGCTGTTCAAGCTACAAGCGTAACACAACATTCCCGTGCGACTGCTCATGCGCGACTGAATTGTTTTAATTTTTTTTCTTCTGTACGTGTGCTTAAGTACGTGTAAATAAGAGAATAACAAAGCGCCCATGGGCGGCAATTAGCCTATCTCTGTTATAAACCACAAACAATAAATTCTAGCAATAATTTGTGCAAATTAATTTCACACATTAATCACAAATTTCAACTTTTAATTTTATATTTTTGAATTTTCTTTTTAAATTTATTTTTGTATAAACGTTTCTGCAAACTGACATCATTTGTTTAAAATTACACAATTCAAGAAACGAGTTTCGCAAGTTTGGCGATTTGCACAAATGGCAATTTTAAGCGATATCATGAAAACCCTTATTAAACAAGTTAGCGTGCTATATTCGACTGTGCCGAATCTTTAATACCCTCCACCGACTGTTCGAATAGTTCAGGAGGGATATCTATATGTCTATTTATTATTAATTTATCTTTATAAAAACAGACATCAGCTTTAAAATTGGTTGGTTTGAGGTTTAGATCTATATTAAATTATTTAGCAATTTAAACTAGCTTGAGTAACGGTTTCAATTAAAATTTTGTTATGATAGCATTATTTTTTACGGTTTTAGGCGTACTAAACTGTTTTCCCGTAGTAGGGTTTATATGGGGCCTAAGGTAAATTATGGACCGATCTTCACGAAATTTCAGTGTTATTTCTAGTCCTAAAAAACTGTGACGTACCAAATTTTGTTATGATAGCATTATTTTTATGGGCTTTAGGCGTACTAAACTGTTTTCCGGGAGTAGTGTTTATATGGGGCCTAGGGTAAATTATGGACGGATCTTCACGAAATTTTATAGCGTGATTTCCAGTCGAATAAAACTAATTTTTGCAAAATCTTATCTCATTCCGTGCCTTGTTTCACCATTTGTGTTATTTTTTGTAGCAAAATTATAATTTTTTTTAGGTGGTGGTTCCACATTTTGATTCATAGCTCTGGTCCTACTGCACCGATTTTTCTGAATTTCAATCCCAAACTGCTTAGGATAACTACAGCAATTTGGCACCAAGTTTGTTCATTTCTTTTGAGTTGTTCGAAATTGAGCGTGTTTTCAACAGACAGACATGGCTAAATCGACTTAGAATCACTCAAGGACCCAAGGACATATACTTTATGGGGTCTGAGATGAAAAGTAAAAAAGTTTCACACGGAATGACAAACTTAATATACCCTCTTCACAACTAATTGTGGTGAAGGGTATAAAAATATTAACACATTTTTTATAGTTTTGCCAGCATGATTTCATTATTTATTTGTTAAACTTTAAATGTCGGCAAATATAGAAAGATAATACAAAATAAAAAAAAAACTTGTTTAACTGATAACAGACGAAAAGAAAAGAAATACGTTGTATAATAGTTTACAAAAAACAAAAATTGCACTAAAAACTGTGTCAATTCAAAAAAGTTTATTTGAATTTGACAGATACATACATATACACATACATACATATGTACTATGTTAAATTTGAGTGTTTTTAATTGTTTAATAAAAAGACAAAACTGAAAACTATGGAAAGAATGCCTTCATTCCAAGGCGAATTTATTACAGGTGGTCTTAAAAGCCCTGCTGATAACTTTTTTTTTTAGCTAAAATCACTGTTGGATGTCAAAATTTTGTTTATTCTCTTTTTTGTTTCTCTTTTGTTTTATTTCTGTTTTTGACATTGTACAATGATTTTACAAAAACAAATTGCTTGTGGTTTTTGTACGAGTTGTACTTGTTGTAGTACCGAGATTACCTGGGATGAATTCGCCTTGCTTCATTCTAAATCAAAAATTTTTTCCTAAAAATTATATTGCACGTCACAAAAAAATTAATTTTGAAAATCTGTCTTAAGCCTGGTACTCCGTTCAACATTTCACGTGAAATGCTGTCAAAACGCATATAAAAAAAACTTGTGCGGAATATCTATGAAATAATGTTGATAGAGTAGTACTCTGTTCATTTTGTGAAAAAGTTCCGAAATGTTTCTGGCAACATTTTTTTACAACTGCGAAATAATGTAAGCTGTACTTATTTCACGTGGAATTTTTAGCAAAAGCAAAAAAGTATGAACTGATTATTAAATAAGAAATAAAAAATTTAAATAACACAACCGGTAACAGAGTCTTATCCATATTTTCTTTCTTTTTTATTAAAAACAATAATTATCAAAAAGTAATTTCAATTTTTGGGAATACAAAATTTAAATTTCAAAAGATTTTGTTATTCGTGCTAAATTCCCAGTTTTTATTTTTAAAAACAATAATTTTTAGTAAAATACATGTGTGATTTGTTTACATACGCAAAACAATGTCGCATACTTTGTGGGAATAAAAACGTTAAGTTGTACAAACTCGCATGATAGGTAACATTGATACATGTCAAAATTTTCGTGTGAAATAATTAATGTTGCTCAACATTTTTCACAAATTTGAACAGAGTACTAGGCTTTAGGGAGTAACACATGAAATTTGGGGTGCATTTTATTTAATCCCATTTATACCTTTTGTACACTTGCAAACATTTCGGAGGAACCCATGGAAGATGTTGAAAATATGAAACATGCATTCACACTTGAAACATCTAACATCTAAAAAAAACTTATTTTTTAAAATACTTTTTTTCTACAAAAGCGCCAAAATTTTTAAAGAAAACACAAAAATGAATTTTAAATTCATTTTGTTTAATATAGGTATAAAAAAACTTAACAAAAAAAATAAAAATTATCTTCTTAAAACACATTTAAAATTTAAATAAATGGTTTATGAATACTGCTCTTATGTGCTGTTTCCAAGTAACAGGCGATGGACTGAGTGCTTTTCATATAGGTATGTTCAGACCACAAATATTTGACGATAAAATAAAAAAACGTGCCCAATAAATTGATTAAACTAAAGCATTATTTTAAACAATTTCTAGTTATTTGCTTAACTCTATGTCTAAGATGATAATTGTATTTATGTTAAATAATGTTTGATATAGCCAAACGTTTTGCAAAAGCAAACAATTCTTTAAGAAAACTAGTGGTTACGTTAGGAGTCAAATATTAAATAGGTGTGAACATAGCTTTAGAATTTTTGAAAAACTTTGGTTTTAAAAATATAGGAATTTAATAAATTTATTATTTGACATATTTTCCCGAATTTATTGTAAATGAGTTTTAATTTGTTGCTGGTTAAGCATGTCTATATGCATCAGTAAACTTCAGCCATATTTTTGAAAAGAGGCAAATAAAACCTCTTATCCAAGATTATATGTATATTTAATTTTTTTTTGTTTCAGCATTATAGAAACAATAGTAATATGAACATGCTTTTTGTATGAAATATCTGTCAATTCGTCGATCACACAATTTAAAGCCTTCCACGACATTTTTGATTCCTTCAATTTTGTTTTATGTTCTTGGTGTTTTAATAAATAAAACTGACGAATTTTTCCATATCGTTGATTCCGCCTGTATGTTCTTGTTTTAATCATGAAGATATGCTAGAACTACTTAAGAGTTTTTCATACAATATTGGCAGCATATTTTAGTAAAGTATTATTTGCAGTCTCTTCAAAACTACTTGGAACAGAGTCAAGTTTTACTTGGCGTATATTTATGTTAAGCTTGTAGACTAATTAAAAGTGATTAATAAGTCGTGACGTTAAAGAACCTTTGCAACTTATCATTTGAGGGCCGTTTAAGCACAATTTTCTTTTAAGTCAGTTCGAAATATCACCATTGATGACATCTTTATAAAGATATATACAGTATTTATAATACTGTCAAATTGCTAATTACTTTTTAAGCTGAACTTTTTTTGTAGTACTTTAAATTGTTTTTGGTTTTTGTTACAAGAACACACGCTTATAACTATAAGCGATTTGTATTTACAATGCTCATAATGTTTGTTTGACTTTCGTTTCATTTTGTTTTTACATTTTTTATAAAAAGTTCAAGTTTGCCAAATATTCAATTAGAAAAATTTAAAATTACGGGTACATTTATAACAAAAGTAAGGAAAACATATATAAATCACACATTATTTAAATAACCGGGTAATTTTACTGAAGTAACCGGTTTATTCGATATTCGAAAAATGGGCATTTTAAAATATTCGACTTGGGCAAAACTAAAATAACCGGTTAAAACCGGTCGAATACTATTCGATCGATCACCCTAGGCCGTACGGTAATGAAAAAATAAAAGTTAACATCACTGAGTCTCATATACATTTGGCATCAAGATTATAGTAGGAGCCGGAGTCGCACTTTAAAAATTTCAGCATTTGGAGTCGGAGTCGGAGTTAGTACTTTTTTCGGACGACTCCACAGCCCTGATAACACTGGTCTACAAATTTGGACAAAAATTCGACTACAGAAACGAAGCATTTTTTAAACTAATCTGGGTGCGCTAAATTCTGGCATAGAAATTAATTGTTTATCGCATGCTGGCAATATTGTAAAACAGTCAATAGCTGCGTTCGTTTACACCAAAATTTGAGAACATTTCAAAAATTTTTAATGGATTTTACTGAAAAGCGTTCGCGTACTTATAACTTTGCAAAAAAGAGCATCTACTAAGTGAGTAAAGTGGCAGTTGTCAGCAAAGGGCCTGCAACTGAACAAATTTTTGCCTGTAGAATCCAGTAGAAAAAAAAACAAGCAATAAAAATAAAAATTTGCAAACAAGAAGTCTACAATTTGTAAAAAAAAACAATTAAAAGAATAAAAACTGAATTAAAATTGCAGCATAAACTAAAAACTAGTTTTCCAATAGGTATTTTTGAAAAGTAAATTAAATCAAAGTAATTTCGTGGGAATGCAATTTTTTTTCTTGATAAAAAAAACTGGCAACATGCTTTATTTTTGTTTGCGTAAACAATAAAGCAAGTTGGTTTTGTTTTCATTTTGTTTTTTCTTAATCTACTCACAACTACAATTAATGTTGGAAGAATTCCTACCAATTGTAGTGGGGAATGTAAGAAAAGATAAACTCACTGTTTATTGTTGTTGTTTAAGATTTGGTATTGCTACAAGTAAAGCTGTTGCTTATAATTCTTATTCGCTCAACAGTTTTATTTGTTTAATATCTTTAGTTTTTCTAAAATCTTTAAATCTACCAGTGAAATGGGCATAGGAATAGCTTATCCCTTCAACAATAAATTTCAGCGTTTTTATCGAGAATACAAATTGGGAATTAAGCACGATAAACAAAATCTTTTAAAGTAAATTAAATTTAATATAAATAACATTGCATTAATATGTAAACCTAATAAATATATGAATATGTACTTCTTACTGCATATTATTCTGGGTACCGAATATCAAAAATCAAATATTCATGTATTTTCGTATGCTATTTAACTAGAAACAAAATTAAAAGTCATATACAAACAAAACAAGTCTAAAAGCTTCCACGGAAGTTCATTTAATAAATACATTTGCTACGAATTTATAATTATTGAAATGCAATGCATCAAGTGCCAAACACTATATATACTGGGCAGTCTAAATAATACATATTTTACAACACTAATGACCATTTTCTCAATGTACAGTCAAACTGCCTGTTACTATATGTCAACATAAATTTATTAGACTGATAAACTGTCTGTTAACCAGAGTTCCCAGTTTTATTTTAAGCCATATCCCCAATTTGTGATTTTTCATCCCCAAAAATTCCCACATTTTCTTAAAAATAAAATACATAATATTATGTCAATGGAAAAATATGCATACATCGATTTATATTAATAAATCCATTTGTGTAATATAATTAAAACTAATGGTTTTTATTCTTTGAGTTCTACGTATCTATGTGTACCCATGTATTGAATGTAACAAAGGTAACGTAAAAACGCAAAAGAAAAATAATTAGGCGTCAATACATATTTATCATTTCTAAAACTAGGGAATCCATAATCTTCTAAGTCATAAGCCAATGCAATTTTGTTTTACATGTTGTTTGTTTAAAAAGTGCATTTAAGATTGTTGAATAAATTTGTCACAGCAAGCTGCATTATTTTAAAGTGTAGAAACTTCTATTCTAAGAAGAGCTCCTAATAACTCATATTGTATTCTGTTGCAAATATTGATTTTGGTTGTATTCATTACAGAAAAAAGCAAGTTCAACAGAAGAAACGCTTGTTGGTACAAAAAGCATATTGAAACCTATTTCATAAAGTTCTTAAAATAGTTTAAAACCGGGAAAAGACTAAAATTTGTACCCACATATTGACCAAATCGGTCTTGCCATTGGAAAAATGATATTTAGAATAATATATTATCCCCAAAAATCCCCAGCGAAAAAAGTGCTTTTCCCCAAAAAATCCCCTGGGGATTTTCACGAAATTGTTATCGCCAATTACAAAAAAAAATCCCCAAAACTGGGAACACTGCTGTTAACAATTTTGGGTTTCTCAATATACCGACAAAAAACATGGTTTTGAGTTGGCAACACCTCTCAAAATACATGTAAAAGTTGGAAGTCAGCTGATTGAATTTATCTGTACGGCAAATAAAAGGAAAATAAATAATCGGCAGATGAGTGCTGGTTAGCTTTGCGACAGAATAGAAGCAAATAAGACATTGAGAAAACCAAATTTCTTTAATGTGCAGTTCAGGGCTGCCAGAAATTTTCAGCAAAAAATCTTAATTTCACCAAAAAAAATCTTATTTTTGAAGGAAAAATCTTATTTTTGGAAAAAAAGTAGTTTTTTTATTATAAATAATAAAAACCATTCATATTTTATTTAATACAAAAAAAAACAAAAAAAACATTACAAAAAATTTAATTTCTTATACCAAATTGTACTATTTAGTTTAAAAATTTTTAAATGGGAACAAATAAGGTTTTTTTAACTGAACCTAACATTCGTCTAGACAAAATAAAAAGTCTTGTTTTTGGGGAAAAAATCTTAAAATCTTTTTTCGGTTAAAAAATCTTAAAAAATAAGGTAAAATCTTACTTCTGGCAGCGCTGGTGCAGTTTTTCGTTGGGAAAAAAGTTAATCGTGTAATGAGAAAACGGCCATAAGCCTTTTAGCGGTCATATGTTTGAATAAACCTGTAAGATTTTGCAATTTTTGCGTTCGTTTACTTTTGCAAAAGCCAGTTTTGAGAGTAACATTTTCATATATCTCAGCCATTTTTGAACCGATCTGGCTGAATTTCAATACCAAACAATTCCGGGCTATATGTGACATAAATGTATAACAACCTAGCCCACATCTTCGCAAAACCCATTTCAACAAACAGACGGTTAGACGGACATTGTTAAATCAACCTCGCTCCTCATAAGAACCCATAATATATAGTTTATAGGATCTAAGATCAATATATAAATAAAAATAAACGGTATAACAAACTTATATATACCCTTTTACCTTCGGTGAAGGGTGAAAAAAAGAACGACTTATATTGGATTTTAATTTAATAAGGTTAAAATAAAAAGGCAAATTATTAAAAAAAATATTTTTCTTTGAAATATTTCGGGCACATTCTTCACAGAAACTAGAAACAAACTAATGTTAAGAAACAAAAAAAAAATCCAGAAAGAAAACTTGTAAAAAAACATTGCCTTTGCATTTTTTTCAACATATTGGTTGTATTACGAACACAATTTACACAATTTTTGTACTTTCAGCCAATCGGCTGTTTCCTTGATTTTTCGTTGATAATACGAATACACTACTTGCAAGTAATTACTTGCATGTGGAAACGTAGTGTAGGAGTCCAGTCGCTTTTTCGAACTGTTGAGGTTTTCGAATTAAGGGGAAAGGAAACATGTCAAAGCGTTTCCATTATGTGGTAGAGGTTTTAGATTTCGAAATCAATTTGACAAAACAAAATTTAATATACAGACACATATACATACCTGTGGCATTTTGACCAAACAAATTAAGTCGAGATAAGATAGCCAAAAAGTCTTAAACAAATGTCGGTGAAAAAATCAATTTTATCAAAAAATAAAACGAGCCAAATTTAAAAAAACGTAAACAAAAATGTTTTTTGAATGAAAATTCGTATGATTAACAACATTTTTTTTAACTTTTTAAAGTCGAAATGCCACAGAAATATTTGTTCAAAATGTATTAACAAAGTGACCTCAGTACTACAACAATGAAACAATAGAAAAAACAACAGGCATTTTGTTGCTAGAATTGAGACGGCAAATGTCAAAATGCCTTTATAACAAAATGTAAATAAACAAAAAAAATGACGCCAAACGTCACACACGAAGAAAATCAATGCAAACAGCTGCGCTTGTGAGGTCACTTTATTAGTACATTCTGTATTTGTTATTAAAAAAAACTTAAATTGACATGATACAATAAAAACAGTTGTAAACTCTTGAAAACGTAATTAATATCGAAGTTATAAAGTAAAAAATTAAGGTATTCACGTAAATAATGTTTACCCTGTATTGACGTGAGCAACAAGAAATATAAAAAAATTGACAGATTGAGAAAATCAAAAAATAATAGATTATTTAGCAGACAATAGAAAATAAACTCTAATAAACCATGGTGTCTGTTATTTTGCGTCTGCATTAATGCACTTGTTACTAACCCTGCCTTTACACATTCAAGTAATTAGTTGCAAGTAGGCTATACGTATTAGTACCGGTTCACACACGTCAAGTTTGACTTGAAATGCATGATCTCTTCCCTTCTCTCCTAAAAGCTCAAGACTTGACGAGTCAAACTTGACGTGTGTGAACCGGCACTTAACATCGAAAATGGCGACGAAATAGTCGAATGTCATACAAGTTGCATGAATGTTTACACAGTCAAGTGACAGTTCTTTATAAATCAGAGTTACAAGTGCGAAACAGCCCTTCATTTCTAAATAAACATTTGGCATAATTATTATTACTTTTTCAAATTAGATTGATGTTTAAACATTCAATTAATTTTCTTCTTTACGTATATATGCAAACAAAAAATTAAGAAATATGTTTAAATATAATTTAAAATAGTTAAATCTATAATTATTATTTCCGCAATCAAGCAAATTTGGTAACACTGTTTAGGTTTTTCACATTAACTTTCTGCAAGTGTCAAAATATCACTGTCTTGCAAGTTGTCTGCAAGTATGAAATATGTGATGGCGTTAGTAAAAAAGTGTGAGTGTATGGAGTTTTTCGAACTTGTACTTGCATGTGTAAAGGCCAGGAAAAACGTATTCTTACGTCAACTAGTGCAATTTTGCAAGACTAAAAATTGTGACGGTAATTACTCTAGTATAAACCAATTTTTTTTTTATTATTTTGTCATTGTTACAATGCCCACAATTGAAAACTTTTTTATTAAAGTTTAATTTTATTTAATCTTTCAAATATTCTGCGTATTTCATTTTTGTTACTCAGTTGTTTTGAAAAGTAATTCCTCTTCAATTCAATTGAAATGATAAATTGCAAACAAGATACTTTGTTTATTACATTCTACAAAAAGTGATAGTATTGCTACAAAAAAATAACTATGAATATAATAAAATCTGTCAAACAAACTTTAATTGAATAATAAGAAGCAAAACACAAGTAATAATACAATTTGCAGTTCTTTAGACAGAATATAAATGATTTCTAGAAAAAACATTTTATTTTTACGTTTTTTTTAAATATAAATTCCTGATTTTTATGGTAGACAGCACGCTCTTTCTAATGCAACAAGTAGCAGCTCTCTAACTTCTTTAGCTTTGCCATAAATTAGCATCAAAATAGGCACTTTTGATAAAAAGAATCCGATGTGACAAACTTTTATGCAATCAGGGCTGCCAGGTACTTTTTTGCCTTGTCCCCAAAAAATTAAAAAAAAAATCCCCAAACTAAAAATCAAAACCAATAGAGTTAATATTTTCTTTTGTTTTTATCTGAACAAATTTTTAATCTTGTTAATTAAAAATTTTAAATTTTTTTAAAAATGTAAGAAACATTTTAATAGGAAATCCCCAAAAATTCCAAAATAAAAATTTTTAGTAAAAAAATTATTTATTTTAAGAACAATTTTGATTTTTATTTGAACTGTTAATTTTTAATTTTTGATATTCTTTAATTAGGCTTGAGTTCATCAAATTTAATTTTCATTAAATTATTTTCACTGAGGGAAGGAATTTTACATTAATACTTCGAAGCATAATAAGTACTGCCCAAACTTTGTTATATTGTTTTTTTATATTTCGTCTCCTAATACACAAAAGGCCCTATTTAACATTTTGAAACTTTCACAGCAGAAGTAAAAACTATTCAAAATGATAAATTAATAAATCACCTTAACTGTTTATACTTAAATTTTTTTCATTTTTCTTGTAAAACATTCCAGTTGTTTTGACAATAGACAATTATTATGCAAGCTGAAAGTTAGGCCTTTTAGCGTTTATCATAGTATCTTTTGTAGATATGGCCTTTTATTTTTTGATAATAAAATCGCAAATGTTAGTCTAAAGATTTTTTTGTGGACATTTGTGTTGATGCAATAGATCAGAATCAATGAAAACGTTGATTTTGAATTTTTCGTTAATAAGATCCTTTTGCGTTTCAGGTAACGATTTACTTATTTTTGGGAAAGACATGTTTGCTTGAAAATTGTCTTTAAAAATTCAAAAATTGTATGTGTTGTCAACGGGTTAAGATTTTTTTTTAATATTCCGTTGTAAAACACTCACTCATTTAGGAGAGAAGGGAAAAGAGAAGGCCATTTCTTTTCCCCTCTCTCCTAAAAACTCAAGACTTGACGAGACAAACTTGACGTTTGTGAACCGGCACTTATGGTAGTTTTAGATTTTAAAAATCCAAAATAGCGAATCCAGTATGGCGGACTTGTTTTTTTTCAATAATTGATCAGATTTGTTTTAAAATCGTTACTCAAAGGTTTTTGCGGACGGGGATAATGAATCGAAAGTAGGATTTTTAAATTTTAAAAAGGCTTAACCTAATCCGCTCAATTCTTAATAAGCATTCCGACATTTTAAATTTTGAAAGTCTGACTCTAGATTCACAATCTAATACTAGATTTGTAATCAGAGACCCAGAGAACTCCTGAATGACGAGTTTCAAGCAAATGTTCTCTATTAAAGAGAGAAATCATCTTTAAATCTCATTTAACTATGATAATGATGAGTGAGACATGATACTCATCTCTGTATCATCAATTTTAGTCTGTTAGTATTAAATTAATCATTTCTGTTATAGGAAGTAAAATCTAACGCATTTAAAATAGTAAAAACTATGAAAATGTTTTCACAGAAACTTGTTATGATAACTTTATTAACCTTAAACTTAAAAACATTCGCAACATGCCGAGCTATAAATAGTTCAGTTATAATGGATCTGTGGTCTCGTAATATTGATTGGGCAGAGTTAGTGGACAATGGTCCCAAAGAATTTACGATAGAAAATGAAAAGATCACTGTGAAATTGGAACATCAGTTGCCGAAGGACAATCACAGACATGGCAAGGAGTTAAGTGATGTTGAGGTGTTTCGTGAGAGTAAAGAGAGTAGCATAGAGTATAGTATATCGGAAATTATTTATCGGGGTAACGGTTGGGAGATTATTGTTAAGAATCCAAAATTAAATTCATGTTTTTAAAGAAAAAACAAAAAAAAAAAAAAAACGAAAATAAAAAGTTTGTTTGAAATAAAATATTAAAATGTGTTAAAATGAGTGAGAAACTAAAAAATATAAGATTTTTTAAGAATCTGTAAAAACTTGCGAAATTTTGATTTGTTTTCCTTATAAAATGTGTAAAGATTAAAACCAAATCCTAAAGTTAATCCAAAAAGAATAATTTTGATTTTGAAATTAAGCAAAGAAATTCGTGAACTATTTAATAGTTAAAATTAAACTTGAGTGCATTTATTTATACAATACTGTTAAGTGCATATTTGGTTTTCTTAAAATTTTTAACAAAATAAACATAAAATTTAATTTATACCTAATTCCAGTTTTTTATTATTATTTTCTAATTTCTTGTTGGTTTGATCTTGTTCCTCAGGTATCATATCCATGCTACCTCGGCTAGCGACAGTTCTATCTGACTCTCCTAGGCATTCTTTTTTATCTTCAGCTTTCGCTTCAGTTTTTGTTTCTTCTTTGGAAAAGATTTCACTTAATTCTGTAGAATTCGT
This sequence comes from Pollenia labialis, assembly GCA_949318255.1. Classification (NCBI taxonomy): domain Eukaryota; kingdom Metazoa; phylum Arthropoda; class Insecta; order Diptera; family Polleniidae; genus Pollenia; species Pollenia labialis. Next base: position 1,147,204 of record OX439142.1, read on the forward strand.
ATACGATTTTGTTAAACTCGGGCCACCATTATCCTCTTCCACAAAACTAGGGGATCTAGAATTATTATTACCAATTTCGGAGCTGGTAGCTGTTACTACCACCAAAGGCATTTGTTTTTTGCGTATACGTTTGGCAATAGGTGGCACAAACAAATCACATTTAATTATGGTACGTGATGCATCGGTATAGAGGGCATTGTTCATATCCCAGCCAAGTTTTTCAAAGATCCAGGAGAATATTATGCCCAAAACGAAGGTAATAAGAAAACCAATCACTGCATACCACATATAAGAAATACGATATAAATAGAAATAATGAGGTTCTTCTTCGGCTTTGACGGCCCTTAGGGTTGAGGTGAAAATTTCTGATACCAAGCTAGTTGCAGTCGCCGGACAACTGTCGATATCCAAAGGTAATAATGGTATCGGTGGCTTAGGCTGGCCAAAGCCAATCCAAAAGGCTATAGCAAGGCCTATTGTCAAACTAATTATGGCTCCTTTCTGATTAGCTTTCTGGATGTACATGCCCAAGGTAAACAAACCCAAGAGGGGTCCTCCCACTATACCAAATATCGACAAAGCTGCTTGTAATAAGCCTCCAATAGATCCAGCCAAAAAGGCTATACCCACACATACACCACCATAAATGAGATTCAAAACTTTAGTGTAAAAAGTAGTCCGGGCATCACTAAGTTCTTTTTGATTCCGATAGGCCAACCACGGTTTGATATAGTCTTCTATTGTGACTGCTGACAATGAAGATATGGCTGAGGATATTGAAGACAAACTGCCGGAAAATATGCCCGATACAAAAAGTCCAGATAAGCCGGGTATATGGCCCATGGTATCCACCACAAATAAAGGCATAAGTTGATCTCTGGAATTTATGCGGCCTTCTAGCAAAGGATCGCAGCCCTTGTAATAATTATACATGCACAAGCCCGAAAAACAGGTTGTAAAACTCAAAAGTATTAAAATAGGCAAGCTCCACCACAAAGAATTGGCTGAGGCCTTTAGCGATTTTACAGACAGCAGCCTTTGCACTTGCACTTGATTAACCCCATACAACGATAAATAAACACCCAAACCACCAATTATTTGGGTAAAGAAAGTGTGTCTATACGTAGGATCAAAACTAAAATTAAAAAATTCCAAACGCCCGCCTTCACGAGCAGTCTCCCAAATCTCACTTAACCCTCCAGCTTTAATGCCAGCACAGATAATAATAGCAAATACCGAAGCAAACATTAAAACAGATTGGAATATATCGGTAACTAGAACAGCCTTCATGCCTCCCAAAGTGGAATAGAAAGTACACACTACACCAACTATCAGAATGGAGAAAACAATATTCAAACCAGTTACAGCTTCTAACGCCAAGGCAGGGGCATATAAAACTATACCCATATATAAAGCAGTTTGTACGGAGAAGGCCAACGAGGCATATAGACGTGTAGCATAACCAAATCTTTGTTCCAAATACTCATAAACACTGGCTGTTTTTAGGCTATAGAAGACAGGCAATATTAGGTATGCAGCAAAAGGTGTGGCCAAAATATAGGCAATATTGATGAGTACAAACTGGGTGCCATATTGGTAATTTTCCGCTGATACCCCCAATATAGTAACAGCTGACATTAAGCTGGCTGTTAAACTAAACGCCACAGGGGTTATGCCCATTCCGCGATCAGCTAATAGATATTCCTTTGTAGTCTTTTGTTTGCCACCTGTCAAACGATAGTAGACACCAATACCAGCGGATATGATAAGAACAATAGCAAGTATTGTATAATCCCATGCACCAAATTGAGCCATGTTGTTGTAAATTTATATATTTGTTAATTTTAAAATTTCAAAAGCTTTTTCTTGTGTTCAGAGTTATTTCCAAGGACAGTATACAAAAAACTCCAAAATTAGTTCGATATGATGCCCATGTTGTGTGTACATCCGGGAAGAAAACTGTTATTGTGTTTTTATAGAGTTAAGAGAGGTTAAGTTAAGGTTAGAAATCAGGATCTTAGTATAGTAAGGAAATACAAAAAGAAAGTGTTTTGCTAAACATGCCTTGTTTCTGTTAAATTCTTATGGAGATCCAAAAGATCTTTTAAAAAAAATGTTTTGTAATAAAAAAAAATATGATTGAAAATTTACGCTAACAATTTAGGAAAATTTATTCTAACAAAATTTTTTTCTTAGTATATAAATAACATTAGATTTTTTTAACTAAAGCTTCAGGAAATAGATGTCTTTAGTTCCAAAATGGAATTGTATCGTTAGAAAAAAGTATTTTTTGGTTGCATATTAAGTTCTAAAAAAAATTACTTTTTCTTAACATACCAATAAAAACTAATATTCTGAATCGAAACTGTATTGTCTATAGGATAAAATTATCTCTCAAAAGAAGTTTACTTAATTTAATTGGAAGTTCAAAGAGCTAAATAAAGATAGCGACTCAGAATTGTTACATGTTCTTACTGAATCAGAACTAAAACGTTTTCGATTAAATTCAAAATTAGATCGTTAGTAAAATAGAATTTATGGGATATTAGCTATTGTACACATAATTATTTCTAGGAAGATTAAAAATTTTTGCAATCTGGATCATCTTTGATAAACATTTTTAGGAAATAAGAAAATATAACTTTGCATTAGGAATCGGTATTGGATCAATAGAAACGTATTTTTTGAGGTATTCAAGGAATTAAGAATACTGCAATAAAAAATCTTTAATAAGATTGGACCCTTACTCTTACATCTTAAATTATGATTGAATCGTCACTTTTAATATCTTTATTAGTATTCTGTATTGGATTCCGTATGATTTCATTTATATTTATTTTTTAAATACTTAAACATTGTTTGACTGCATTCAATAGGGAAATTGTATAAATTCAAACTGGTTTAGAAGAAATTTTTTAAGAAATATTGGCTACAGTAATGAATAACAGGAATCTACTTCCTAAATTGGGGCTGGATCATCTAAAGAAAGGTGTTTTTACATTATGGGTTATGATTTAATCGTCAGTAGAAGAAATTTTGACTTGCTCTCAAAAGTGAGTTTATAGAAATATGGTTATGGATAGGAATTACATCAACAGTTGGTTTCTATTACTTTGGTATTTGAGGATAAGTACTGTACAAACAGTTTAATTAAAAAACTGGTTTATATATGGGAAGATATTCATAGAGCTACATCTTTCAGCCACCATTTAAATTAAGACACTTTCTTTTAATTTCTTTGGAATATAACTGCAAAAACGTTTTAGTTTTTGTAAAAATATAGATAAAAAGTACCCAACATTTTAGGCTAATAAAAAAGAACTTAAGCAAATATCGCTAATCTATATATAGAATTAATAGTTATGGGTTTATGAATAACTAAATCGAGACATTTACATGAGAAGTAAAGCATAGTTGAAAACACTAATAATATTGGACCTAAAATTTATATTATTTTGAAGATAATTCTAAAATAATTTAACACATTCGGCTTAACTGCGGGAATTCCCGTCGTTCTTTGGTCTTCACATAAACTAATGGCGGGAATTGCCGCTTATGTTCAAATTAAATTTGTTAACGGTCAAACTGATATATTTTTACCATTGCACAGCAATAGAGTTGCTGGATGGTTAAACTAACAACCAAACTCCAATTGAACATGAGAATTGCCATTTAAATTAATCCATCATTCTTATGTCTTTGCTGTGTTTTTTTTTGTGTAAACGTCTTCAATGAAACAAATTGCGGGAATTCCCGCACAACGTGTATAAGCTTTACATTGACGTCAAATTAATTGAGTTTTTGAGTGTGATCAGTCACAACGGGACTTCCCGTCATTAGTTTGACACTGCGAAAAATATGATTCAATGATAAAAAGCGGCAATTCCCGCTTATTATTATTATATGAAAAATTTAATTGATTCTCTGGCAGGCACCAGCTAAATTTAATTGCATCCGAATGTGTTGAGAACAATTTGTTTTTTCACGCTAGTTTTAAATTTGAAATCTGAAAGAATTCTGGAGAAATGAGGATAACAAAGAGAATTTTTTTAATAATAAGATAAAATATGTACATGAATTTAGACAATAATTTATTTTTTAATATTAAATATAGTTTTAGGATGGATAAACAATACAGCTTTCTTTACTTTTTTTCAACGATTTTCTAATAAAAGATAATTATTTTTTGGCTTTTTGAACTTGACTGATATTATTGGAATCTTTAAGATAATCAAATATTATAAAAAATCCTTTAAAAAAGAACTATTTCATAACATTTAAAATTTAATATATTACTAGCTGTTAAGATCAGGGAGAACAGGCTATTATTTTAAAAGGTTTTGACGTTCAAAAAGCAGAAATATGTACTAAAAGTACGAAAACCTCCAAACATTGTTTTATTTTTTTAAATCGTTAGATCCAGATAGCATTTAACACTTTAGTTTAAAAGGTAATAATCCCGAAAGATTCTGATAAACGTAAAGTTTTTCACCTTTTTGTCATCTTAATTAACGCACAAACTTTTATCTTCTTTTTTTGGTGTTTATATTTAAAAAGCCTTAAAATAATAAAAGAGATCTCAGAAAACTAAAACAAATCTTTAGAAGAGAAATGAAGTACAGTGAAAGCCCGGTTTAACGAATGATATAATGTTTAGACCTTTCGTTATACCGAGATATTCGTTATATCGGTCAGTAATTTTTTACCTTAAAATTTTATAAAAAACGGTGGTCCACAATTTGAAAAACATCAAAATTTAATTGAATTTATAATTTAGTGTAGAAATAAAACTTTAATTAATATTTTCACTTGGATATTACTGAAATCTTTAATTTTTTATCAAAAGAGATTCTTTTTCGATTTGAAATCTCGTTTTCGTAATGAACCAAACAAAACTACTAAAACTTTAACGAAAAAAGCAACACATCACACGTGTTCTTTAAATACAAAGCAAAACAGCCAAAAACACACACCAAAATCTAACGGTTCTGTTATGATTTTTTTATTTTGCTTTGTCATTCGTTAAATCGGGATTATTTTTTTTTGCAATTCGCTATATAAGGTAGTTAATGTTAAAATTTGGCCATTCGTTATATCGGATATTCGTTAAACTGCGTATTCGTTATACCGGGCTTTGACTGTATATTAATATGCGGTACAGAATTATTTCCCTTTCAATACAGATTTTAATGCAAACTAGTGCTGCCAGAAGTTCTCTCAGAAAAAAATACAGTTTTTGAAGATGACAATGGCAACACTGTTGCAGAAAATATTAAATTTTTGTTTTATATTTTAACTAAGTATGTTTTAATTATACATAATTTCTTTCTAAGAAAGTATAACTACACTCGAATAAATCAACTATTTCTTGTAGAAACTTTTATTCAAATAACAAATCTTCAATACATTATTTAACCCGAAAGCGTCTCTACAGGGTAAACAATGTAGCACGAAATTTAAAATCAAGCAACAATTTGATGTTCTTAAGTCTCTTTGCGACAACAACGAATAGTGTTGCAGGGTTATGTCGCATAGTCTTTAACAGGTAACAAACTTTCAGTTATTTTTCCTTTTCGTAAGTACATTTTAATTTTTTTTTTTTTTAAATTAAAATTTTAAACAAATTTCCTTATTTACTTTATCTGTTTTAATTTTATTCGTTTTTATTTTTCCCAGATTTTCTTTTATTACAAAACACTTGTTTTAATTTATTTAGCTTTTTTTTCTTTTCCACAAACTGGCTACAATAAAATATACCTTGTTAGTTGAGTTGTTAATATACAAATAATAAGTTTTGTAGATTTTGTTCCAAAGAACAAGTTTTCAGAAAACCAATTGAAATTTTATCTACAAAAACTACTAACTCACTATTGAAAAGTGAGAAAAAGAATTGAAATACATACAAATATATATGTACATACATACATTGTATATAGCACTCAAATAAGTTGATTATAAGATTATATAGACGTATTTCTATTTAAAGTTTTAATCTTTATGGCACTTTATAATTTTTAAACAAAAATTTATCAAGATTTTTAATTAAATTTTTAGTTTAAAGGATGGTTACGAGTAAGAAAACAAAAAATAAGCCGTAAGTTGCTATAACACTATATTTAACCAATGCCAATTTTTAATTAATATTTTTTTTCGTTTTAGATGCTGGGTGGGTCTTGAGGTAAAAAAAATTAAAAATATTGGAAAAATTTTTATGAAACTTTGAAAATTATAAACACAATTGTAATAAAAGATAATAATTGATTATTATTTTGTAAACGTTATTATTATTATTGGTAAAATTGTACGCTGTAAACATATGTGTTCTGATAAGAAGTGTCAGAATTAGGGAATAAGGAAACAAAAGAGAGCTGCAAGGTGTTTTTATAAACAAAATTATCATATTTTAAATATATACAAATGTATATAAATATATTTTTAAAATTAATTAGAATTGTGGTTATTTTGTTGAACTATTTACGGGTTTTAATCCAAATTTTTTATATTTTAATCAGGCTTAAGTTCATCAAATTTAATTTTCATTAAATTATTTTTTATGAAGAAAGGAATTTTACAACATGAAAATCAATCAAAATTGTTATTGATAATCATTCATTCTTGACTGACCTGAGATTCGAACCCAGGCGGCTGGTTACCATGACATGTTTCGATCACAACCACTTGATCTCCTCAGATGGATTTGCCGTCTTACACTCGCAGCCATCGACGACTGCTGACGTCAATAGTCAAATATCAATCCTTAAACCAAATTGTACTTTAACCTTTGGTAGATCGAAATTTGCTTTTTTTGAATGATTATCCAATTTAATTGATTTTACATGTTTTTCCTATCTTCTGTTCTTTCCGTACTTATGTCAAGAATTCCTCTTTCTTCATAAAAAATAATTTAATGAAAATTAAATTTGATGAACTTAAGCCTGATTAAAATATTAAAAATTTATATTTTTAAAATTTATATATATAATTATAAAATGTCCCAATTTAATTATTTAAACTCTCAAAAATTATATGTTACGAGAGAATTTTAAAATATATTAGTGCGTAGAACATAAATATATTGATTAAAAATATGTATATCGTTTAGAAAGCCGACAATTCCAAATTCGATTTTTGCACAGAAAATCTATGTTCCAACAATGGAGTACATATATCAGTACGAAATACATATTGATATTGATTCCAAATTGACTCAAAACTAAACACTATTTAAATTCGATTCCAAAACCTTTAACGTATTTTTCTTTAATGAAAAACAGCTCTTTTGAAAGCACCCTCTACTTTCTGATATGTAAACATTGGAATAAACAAACATTAAATCATACAAATATTTATTCTTTGCAGTAAAACAAAGATAAAACGCCGCTTCTTAAAAAACCGCCAACATATAAAAATTATAATTATGTATTATTTTTCTACTTTTAATCCAAAAGTGGACAAAGTAAAATAAAAATAAATAAATTGGCAAGAATGTTAATAATTTTTTGGTCTTCACCTAAATAATATAACAAAATTTAAGAACTAAACAACTCTAAAAAGAAAGGGAGAGGGAAAGCAACATTAGCGGAATTCACGCTTAGTATTACGTTTGTTTTTCTTTCACCAAGAAAGAAAAAGAGAAAAAAACCAAAAGTTTAAAAAATTTGAAAATTCATTTTTAACGTTTAATATTTATTAATATACCATTTTTTTCATATTTCATGAATATTGTAAAGAAAATTATATCATATAAATTCATTTTTATATTTATTTAAGTCATAAATATTAGGGTATGTCATTTTTAGAAATACATTTAGCAAACATTAAAATTAATTGTATGCAACTATCTTTGGATCTAATCATTTTTTTAAAAATTAGTGTACGAGTTAAAGCGATAAAAAAGTTCATACAAATTTCCTGAAAATAAAAAAGAAAACTTTGAAAAAGATGTTCATTTACCATTATTAAAGCTAATATTGTTTAGTATTGAGTCGGTTACGACCCAGCTTGCATAGGCTGTTTGTTTGACGATTATAAAGGGTCCGCCAAAAAACTTTTTTTTTGAAAATTCTATAAAAAAAACTACTGAATATTTTCTCAAATTTCTTTTTTTATTTGAAAGTACAATCCTTCCGGTTAATAATGGAAAATAATTTCATTCAAATGGCTGCCTCGGCTGGTCATGCAGTGCCTACACGATCGGTCAAATTTTGAAGCACATTTTCGATTGTGTGCAGCTGAATTTCACCAATGGCTTCACGAATATTGTCCTTTAAAGCATTAATTGTCTCTGGCTTGTCAGCATAACACTTATCTTTGACGGCACCCCACAAATAATAGTCCAACGGTGTCAAATCGCAGCTTCGAGGTGGCCAAACGACATCAGCTCTGCGGCTGATAATGCGATCTTCAAAAACAGGGCGCAAAACATCGAGTGTAGCTTCGGCTGTATGGCACGTAGAGCCGCCCTGTTGAAACCAAATGTTGCCAATATCCTCCTCTTCAATTTTTGTGAACAAAAATTGGTTTCGTTCAACATGTCCCGATAACGATCGCCATTGACTGTAACGGCCACTACTTGTCCATTTTCGAAGAAAAATGGCCCAATTATGCATTTGGACCAAAATCCGCACCAAACAGTGACACGTTTTGGGTGCAACGGCTTTTCAATGTATGCGTGCGGGTTTTCTGTTCCCCAAATGCGACAATTTTGCTTGTTTACATATCCGCCAAAATCAAAATGAGCTTCATCTGAAAAGATGATTTTTTTTTTGGCAAAATCGGTATCTTCTGTAAGTCGATCGCAGGCCCACTTAGCGAAGCGAAAACGCATATTTCCCAGCGTTGTTCAAGAGTATACACAACCATATTCGTTCAGCGGAAGGATAAAAATAATTACCTGTCAAATCAGACATGAGCTAAGTGTTACCATTCACGAAATAAGCACTAGTTGAAAAAAGCGTTAGATGGCGGGCCCGTTATTTAATATAAAACTCCTAAAAGATTCTTTTGATGATTATCTGACGAGTCACAAAAACAACAACATCTAAATTTTTTTATTTTTTTTTTTTGACACGCTCGTCTTTTAATCTTGGAATGAACCTTTTGCGACTCTCTGTAAGAGTCGTCTAACAATTACTGAGCTTCCAAAATAAGAGGGTTTTTTTGAAATTTGAAAATTCTATTGTCAATATAATTTCAATGAAACAAACCGGCCAAAGGAACTGTAAAAAAGGATTTTTCCGACTGGATGTTGTTGAATTCGCGACCTGAAGGTTTGTTTTATATAAATTATATGAAAACTAGAAGCTTTGACATGAAAAATTCGCTTGATGCCCTTATTTAGGCAGCTCAGTTATATGGCTGAGCATTTCACGGGTTGTAAAATAATCCCTACATGAGTCTCATACGACTTTTGGCATGCGTTTTAAAAGACTCGTTAGATAATCTCTAAATACATCATAAACGATTCCCTTTACGATTAATATAAGCATCTTTCGCTGCGTTATGGAAGAATCGCTAATACGAATCATCACGAGTAACAGTTTGTCCCGTGCGAGGAATCGTCTACAATTAAAAAATGAGCTCGTCGTCGAAGATCAAAAACAATCTTTGTGAGATTCTCAGTAGACTCCTAGACAATTGAAAATGCTAGCTGGGCATGATCAGTCTTAATAAGTTTAAGTTGGCTAAAAATTCTCTTCGCACATGTATTCGAAAATGGAAGTACAAATGTTAAGCAAACTACTTTTTTCAAATTTTTAAACATCGGCTCATTAGTCCTAATCCACATTATGAAACATTTGCTGTATAAACTTTTTTCAATTCTCTTTTGAAACTGCGTTCGTGTCCATGCAATAAAGCTTTTGTTTTGCAGTATTATAACACTTTGTATACCTTTTCTCTTACTGCCAATAACCAACTCACAAAAACTGCTTGTACATGAAACAAAGAACACTTCTCCATTTGTCTTTCCCCTTTTATCTTCAAACTCAAATGTTTCGCAACAAATGTTACATAATATGGACTGGAACTTAACAACATTTTTTAAATAAAACACTTTTTCCCAATGCTCAGCGGTCATGCCACTGTTAAACCAAAGTTTAATATTTTATTTCTGTACATTTTGCGTACAGATTCAAAAGATACGAAAAATTTCAGGATTATATATCATCAAAAGATACGGAAAATGTATCTTTCGTATCCTAATGGCAACACTGATTCATGCATTCCTGAATGCAACGATATAAGAATTGACAATGCCGTAGTGTATGGCCGGCGAATTTCGTACCGTTTAACTATCATTGCTTGTCGTGCTACTTTTAACTTTATTTTGGGCTTTGAATAAACATTTTTAATCTATAACGTCTTCGTCTAGACTGCCTCAAGCCAGTCTATTTTTGTTTCAGATGTCGTGTATTGATACCGAAGCTATTTGTAGTCAATTTGGAAACTTGAAATAAATCATCATTAAGGCAATTCCTACTGCAAAAAGTTTTAAGTCTTAACCAGTTTGCGAAATCTCCCAAGTCGTTTAGTATGATATCAATTTCCTCAATCTTTTTAGAAATTACATGCAATACAAAGATTAATTTTTCTTTACATTTATTATTTCCCAACAAACACGAAGTCAAACCTTTGACATGAAATGACTTTATCATTTGACATCAAACGCAATTCTCAAACGTTTTTCAATTGTTTGATTTAACATTTAAATTCAAATTGATAATGGTTTGAAAATAAACATTTGATATCAAATGTTTTATCAATTTGATGTCAAATGTTTGTAAAATGTTAAAATAAAATCAAAAATAAACTTGGCAACACTAAAGCGAAAAATAAATGTAATCATTAAAAATGGCGATTAAAGTTACATTTTTTTACTTTGTGGTTACATGTGTTTTACTATTAAAAATAAATTTTAATATAAAGTGAACAGTTTATTTCTTGTGAAAAATAAAAATTATTTGTGAGAAATTACAATGATTAAAAATACGAAAAAAAAGAAAAATAATAAAACGGGAAAGTGAAGAAAGTTTGTTGAACGATCGCGGTGCTACAATCCTCAAAATAAAAGGGAGCCAAGTATTTTGTCTTTCCAAGAATTAGAGGACGGAAAGAACACTATTTCATCTTTTAGCTATGGTACCGAATGTTTATCTCAAAGTTTATTAAATAAATAATAAATTTAAATTAAAAAAATTAAAAAGTTTTATTTATATTCCACATTGTATTATAATCCACATTTGAAAAAACATTTGAGAATTACGTTTGAAAGCAAGTTGAAAATAAAGGCATTTTTCAATTTGAAAATAATTTCCCCTTTTTGCTGAGAACGCTATCAAACGTTTGTCGTTTGAGAAAACGTTTGATTTCAAATCATTTTCAATTTGAAATCAAACCTCCGTGTTTGTTGCGTTTTTATGAGTTTTTAATTTTTTTTTTCTTTTTTGCAAAATTTTGCAAATAACCAACTTTGTAATATCTACTCTCCTATTCGGGGTTTAGAGATTACATTCAATATAAAAATTGATCTGGTTGATATTTATTTTTTTGTTTTTTATTCCAAATTTTCATATTTTAATTAGGCTTATCAAATTCATCAAATTTAATTTTCATTAAATTGTTTTTATGAAGAAAGGAATTTTACAACATAAATTTAATTAAAATTTATTAATAATTTTTCATTCTTGACTGCCGCGGGGCTCGAACCCAGGCTTTCACGGATAGGGCACCCTTACATGCTTCAATTTTAACCACTTAATTTCTTCATATTAATGTGCTGTTTTCACAACACAATGACTGAACGTGCAGTAAAATTTATATGGAAAACAAAATAAAACGGATGAAGAAACTATATCTGTCTCTTTCCCTCACTCAACAACTTTATTAATTTACAATACTAACTAAAAAGACACTCATGCTTTGTAGTATAAAATCGTATTAAGAAAAGCAGAGTTGTACACTTAATACAGAGGGTGAAAACCGCTTTTAAGATTTTTAAATGAATGTTTGGTTAAAAAAACAACTTGAAAAGAGCAAAATTGCAAAAAATCATAAATTTTTCATTTAGTTTGAAATTTTCACAAACGATGGTTATTTTAATTTAATTTAATTAATTAAATTTTATTGTCTTTCAATAAAAAAAATGAAATACATAATCCGATTAATATTTTTGAAAATATTTGCATTTAAGTGGCATTATCTTTTTTAAAAACACAAAATCCTTTATATTCGGATTCAGCGGACAATTTTACATACATTAGGTGTCAGATTCATTCGGTCACGACTTTACTGAAAATTTGTGACACAGTGTAATAAGCCTTATTATAGTTGTCGTTGTCTCAAGTATACTACAAAAAACGACTTAGTCGTTAACTTTTTGGTTACAAAGTAAAGTTAAGTAAAACACTCATTAAGTTATGATTTCGATGTATCTCGGCGATAACTTGGCAAATGTTGGGTTTTAAAGGCTCCAACCCTAGGGTATTATCCGCGTAAATACGATCTGAGACGTAGCATCACAAAATAATCTAACGGGATCAAATCGCATTAATTTGGTAGCCAATTGATGCCGCCAAAACGGGAAATTATGCGTTCTGAAAACCAAAATCGGTCTTCTTGTGTGGCTCGTGGCACCGTCTTGTTGAAACCACAAGTTTATAATCTTTAATTGCAGACCAAATAAAAGTCAGTTATCATACGGCCATGGGCGCACTGAGCCGTGGAAAACTCTTCTGAAACGGCGCAACCGATTTTAATGAGATTTTTTTTATAATTATTTGATAAGTATGAATTAGGTCGTAAAGTGTATTTTATACCCTATCCAGAAGTTTTTTTTATTTTTTTGGCATTTGTTTTTATTTGATATCAAAAAATAATTATAACCGATTTATATCGCCATTTAAGTATTTTTGTATCATCTCTGTGTGAAATTACACAAGAAATGTAAGAGTTTCGCTTAACATACCGCTTACGGAACACATGAATTTTATATAGCGAGTTCACACTTTGAAGCAATACATTTTTGACACAAAAAGCGCTTTATTCAACGCATAAAAAAACTGAACGTAGTTACCAGATTTACACACTGAATGATTTTTTACAGTTATTTTTGATGGTCTCCCTTACAAACCTGCTTCGTAGTAAGGAAATGCATCTGTATTTCTTTTCGACATCAATGACATGCAAACGTTTGTTTCCTAAAGCTAACTTGGCAAAGAAACAGTCGCAACCAAACAAGAACTTTTTTCGTAATCCTCCGAAAGACTATCCATACATTGACTAATTTGCTATATTTAGAAACGTTTATTATAATAATATTTCTAAAATTCAGAATTTTTTTTATAATTTTAATCAAGAACACATGTTGACTCTAAAGGGAGTCAACTCAAAATTTACACATGTTCCCATGATAAACGGTTGTCATATCAACCTGTTGTAAAAATCTTAATTTAATTTCTCTAGTATTTTGCAAAAAACAGTTTTTTCCCCCTTTGTGATATAAGGTAGGTATAAGTTTGCAAATTAATCTTAAACGATTTTGAAATCGAAATAAAAAAAGTCGATCGAAAATCGATTTTGGAATCCATTTATCATTCCCTAATACCGCCCATTTTATAATTCTTAGTTACAAAAATAATTAAATGCTTCACTTACCGACACTTGATACCAGCCAAACTGGCTAGGAGCTAATTTTCGGGACTGACCAAATTTGCCTTTGGGTATTGGTGAACCTTTTCTACGAAAACTTCGGCGGTCTTCATACTAAAATAAACACAGATTCATTTAAAATCTTTACTTAAAAATTATTAACTTACTGATGTATTTGCAGACACGCCATCCATATCCTCGTCATCTTCTAATCTACTGCGCACAGCCATTTCGGCCAGACGTGATTTGATAGTGGCTTTGTTTTGGAAGGCCGAAGGCTTAAAACTAACTCTTCTAGTGGTATTGCGTTCTTTTTTACGGCCACCATTGTCTCTATCATCATGATCTTTTAATTAAATAAGGGAAAGTGGAATAAATTTTAAATATTTAATAACTAAAAGTGATTTCGCAATGCATGTATGTATATTAAAGTGAAAAAATTGTCAATTCCCACCATTTTGATAGTCATTCAAGGCTTGAAAACGAGAACCACTGCTGCCAAATCCACCACTATTATATTGTTGACGCTGTCCTCCTCTAGGTTTAGGCATGATATATTGATTTTAGCTCTTAAATATTTTAAATAATTAAAATTTTTCTTGCAATTAATGTAAACAAGCGCAAAAAGTATTTTTTCACTTGTAAAAAATTATGATGCAAAATACTTTTTTCCTTCTTCGTCTCTTTATCAAAGCGCGTGTTAATGTGTGTGATGTTTTTGCTGGTCTAGCTGTCAGACATTGTCAAAACAGGGGTGTATTTTAATGTATTAAGCATGTATAGTTGCATTTTCAATAACCCACAGAACAATTTTAACTGCTAACGAGATTTTGGGTTTTTATTAAATAGTTTTCAAGCACTGGTTTGACACATTCAAAATTTTTACTAATATATTAAATTAATTTTTTTACATCATGATAAAAATTTGATTGCGAAAAATGGGCAGTCAGAATTTAATAATATTTAATGCGGCTCATATACTTGTTAAATTTTACGTATTGTACAATTATATCGCCAATGTGTGTGTGAAATTCGATGGTAACCCAATATATTGGCAACAATCAAAAGACTTGATTTTTATTGCACAACGAAAAGAAAGTGACATGTGTTGGCAACATTGTACAACGCTGTTAATGTAACACGCCGTCCAGACTTTCCATTGTTATGTTTGCTCAAGAACAAAACGATGGCATAATTAGCGACGTACAATTGTTTATGTTCTTCTATGCGGAGAAAACGTATGGCAAGAAAAACCCTATAAAAAGCAACAATAACAATCAATATGGCGTTTATTTATATGGCAATACTGCAGTGATGTTAGACAAAGTTGTGCAAACAATTGTTTTAACAACGCTGTTTAAACAAGAACAAAACACCGACAACAGCAGTCTTCACTATCCAAATTCATGTGTGCACAAGAAATTGTTTGTTGTTTTAACATAGCGATGTCTAATATAGACGGCCTGTTAGTCGGAATGTACACTATCTGCCCGTCTATACCAAAGATAATTATTGCGACATATATTGCAGTAATTGTCAAAATTATGTTATCTTTAATGTAGACAGCAATTTTTTGTACATATTTATTGCTAACAATTTATGTTGCAATAATTGTTACCCTAGGTCTACACTAAAGATACTTATCTCAGCAAGTTGGCAATAACGTCGGCTGAATAACAGAGCTATATTTATTATTGCTCAGCTTATGTTAAAGGCATGGGAAAACGTATTTATGTTAACTCATAGTTTGAAAAAATCAAGAAAGAAGGTGCAGTGTAAAAAATGGCGGTATCTTACAAGAATTATTATTATTAATATAAATTCTTTCTTATTCGACTTTATAATTTAAATTTATATGAATTTGTTTAAGCTTGAGGTAATTTTTAATACAAATATATTAATTTTTTTATTTTTGTTAATGTAAAATTAATATTTTTATATAAAAAAGAACTCGAACTTTAACAAATTAATATTAATTTTAACAATAAAGATCGAATAAGGAAAAAATTATAATTTTTGCAATTTTATTTTAGTGTATTCTGTTTACGGCTCATACACTTACAATAAAATTGTTCAGTTTTACGTATTGTACAATTATATCGCCAATGTGTATGTATAAAAATTTTCTAAAATTTTTTTATTTGCGATGGCCAACAACTACAAGCAGCTTATTCCATAAAAAAAATTATTTGAGGCTAGCAATACTATTTTCAGTTAAGTTAGTTTTTGTTCTACATTTGTATTTTTCTTTATTGAAGATATTTTTTAAGTTTATGATTTTTGTTCGGAAAATAAATATATTGAACGTATTTAAAATAATGTAGAATCATCTTACGAATGTCTTATTACATAAAAAGTAAAAACATAAACATAACAGTATGATGGAACAAAATGTCGCATGCAACATGTATCGTGCGACAGTGATTAAAATTAAATTAAAAATAAACTACACAATATTTTTGAATCAAATAAAAAGCATTATTAAGATACATCAATGCATAACCTTTTAAAATTAGTCGCATTTAAATATTTCATTAGGTTTCGCTGAAATCAGTGTTTAAACTGTTTGCCTTAAAGGCGACTTCTGTTTTTGTCGCATGCAAATGCTTTAGTTTTTTTTAATTATCTTGAAAACGAACAATTGGTCAAAGTCAACCATAGCAAAAATTATAGTGCCAATCAAGAGCTATATGTCAAAAAAAAAAAAATGTTTTGCTGTATTTTTTTCACTTTTAAGGCGCACGAATGTCGCATTCGACATTGGAGAAACGCCCATATATTGTTTTTGGGTTAGTTAATAGCAAAAGGAATAACACGCATTAGCATATTTGCGGTTTCCCTGTTTGTAACACTTACATTAATTAATACAACCAATAGAAAACTAAAATTCTGTGTACTTTCTGGTCTGTCGTTAATACATATTGATAAATTAGCGCCATTGCCAGCCAATTAAATTTATTTATATTGAAATTAATTGGAAATCATTTTTTCTCGTTTAGCTTAACAAATCAGTTTACTTTCTTAAAGTGAGGAGAAGAGGTGTTAAATAAATTGTAAAGCAAAAAGTTCATTGAGTTAAAAAGAAAAATTAGGATTAACAATTTCAGAAAATGTTCAAGAGATTTCAATAGAAAGTACATACATACCTACATACATATTTGGAAAAAGAAATACTTTTGCATTTTTTTTTTAAATTTTGCAATTTCAATAACTTTTGGATTTATTAGCACAAGTACCTAAATAATTTTAAAATATGTATGCATTCTTTTAAAAATTTCCACATCAAAAATTATGAAGACGTTGCATCTATAAACGAAATATTGCGTGAATGGATGCAGCTATTTACTAATTTTATCATCCATTGAGCTCGTGGACAATTTATGAGAAACAACAAACAAATGTATATTAATAGATGGATGGATGGATGCCTGGTGTTCGTTTCAATCGCTACTTGGTTTGCTAAAAGTCGTGTGAAAATTTTTATTTACAACAGATACTTGTATACCTACATTAAATATGAATATAATAGAATCATACATAAATTAAATTTGCATACTTTATTTTAATACACATACTGGAATATGTAATTGTATGATTGTGTGAAAAAATACTTGCATGCATGTATTTATAAAGCTTTTATAAGAATCTTGAGTAGACTTTAATAAAGGTATTGGGTATAAAATGTCAATGGACGGTAAAGCATTATGTGCGCTTCTTGATTGGTGTAAAATAATGTATAAAGAGTAAAATTTTTTGTATAAACATATTTTAACACTGAGAAAAATAATAATCGGATGAGCACGTTGGCTTAATATGCAAGCCTGCTAAATCCACTTTTTAAGCAAATTGAGATTTTAATGCCGTCTGGTAGTGAAAGATACGCCTCGTCGGCCAGCATGTGTTTTTTTTTCTTCAATTTGAGTCTTGAAGTGTATAAAACCAACAATATTTTTTGATTGCCTCTCAAGCTGCAAATATGAAACATAAATTTTTTTTCTCTTCTGTAAAATGTGCTGAAAGAAAGTTGGCACGTTTGCATATTAAGCCGTAGATTTGCTATTTCAAACAAACTAAATTACAATCATCATAATAAGGCAGAGAAACACCCAAAATTTCTGGCAAAGCTTAACAATCAAACATTTTTAAGATTGTCAATATCCTAAAAAAACAGATGTTTTATTATTAGATCCTCCCTCCTTCTTTTCGCTAATACAGTTTCTCTAATGACAAATTCAGCAGAGCCCGCGTAAATGATGCCTACTAAAAAATTCACTGAACTTTTCTTAATGGTGGAATCTCCATTGTTCATTTTTAATGAGCTGTGATCCCAAACAACTCCTACCAGTAGGTAACCGCGCTTTTTCCTTTGTTGTATTTCTTTTAAGTGGGATCCACTGCATCCTATAATATGAGCATTTGAAATTGTTTTCTTACCGTTATTTAGATTTAAATAAATTGTTCTACATATTTTCCTGAAATAAGAAAACCCTGCAACACAAATATTTGCCCTTATTGCGAACTTATTTCCTTTAATTTATTACCATTTAAAATACGCCAAACACAATAAGGGTGATTATTTAAGGCTCCCTAGTTTTTTTATTTAATGTACCTAAATGTATTTATATTGCCGAATAAAGAGATGAACGTTTCATAACATATACCCTAGCTTTAGTTTAAGCGACGTTTTTATTATGCTAAAACCCCTAAACCGAGAACTCACAACTGTTTTTCGAAAAATTTCAAGGTCCGGAATATCGGAAATCCGTTTTACATACATTGCACGATTTTTTGGTCTTAGAAGACCCCTAGTGAAATTTGATGCAGAAAATATTCGTCCAAGATTTTATGCCTCTAAAGTGCCGTTTTAGTATACTTTTGTGGGGAAGTTAAAAAAGTACAAAAATTACCCCTTAAAATTAGTGTTATAGGGTTAATAAATTCGAAGAAAAGAATAGCCATACAATTCTACTGAAGACATCTGAAATACATATGTATGTTGTCTTTTAGCTCTGAAGTACATTTAGTATAATTTTTTCTTACTGATACCAACGGCTTTTAAACAAATTTAAAAACTTTAAGGGCTGATATTTCGGGAACCCGAGCTAAATTTTCAGACTCCTTTGGAAGATTTGCTTTACCAATAGTATAGTTTAATTTCTCGTTGCAAGTATTGAGGCTGGCGGCGATGACCCGGATTTTGTTGCACTGTGTAATTAGCGGTATAGTCACATAAGCAAAATGTACTAACTTTTTTTAGTTTTCGAAGCACCATATAAAAAGAACTAAGAATAAAATAGTTTTTTTCATGATACATACAAATACACAAGGTAGTTCCACTCATGATACAAATACACAAGGTAGTTCCACTTCTCTCTCAGAAATTATTTTTTGACGTTTATCGGAATTATTTGAAGCCTGATACAAATAAAAACTTCAAATAATTCCAATAAAATTCAAAAAATAATTTCTGAAAGAGAGGTGGAACTACCTTGTGTATTTGTATCATGGTTCCACTTCTCTCTCACAATATTTTTTTTGAAGTTTATCGGAATTATTTGAAGTTAGTTTTTTTGTAAACATTAAAAAAGCGTTGCCACAAATAAAAAAATATAACAAATTTCTTTTGGAAATTTTTAAAATTAGTTAAAATGTGAATTTTCTATTACAAATTTTTTATAGTCTGTGTTAAATTATTACTTAATAAATTTTAAACAAGTTAACAAGTGACACATAAAGGTTCGAGAGTTTATCCTATTGGGAATCATGGACCTAACAAAACAATATTAATTATGATTCAAATAAGCACCCTTATCGTGGTTTGCTAATTCAAAATACGCCTGCGACTGTTTGGTAATATAAATAAGTTCACGTTCTCTTTAATCCTTTACCAAAAAATCGCAAAATGGGTCAAGAGTTCTTTGTGTCATCTATATGAGATTTTTTCGTCAAAAAGTTGGTTTATGAAGAGGGATTTTGTAGAAACGCATGGTTAATTCAAAACCTACCAGCATAACACTTTTTTTTGATATTTTAGCTTTTACAAAAGTTCTCATGTCCAAATTGTTTATCACTACCATTATACATCCCAATACATAGACTTAAAAGCTATGTATGTAATTTCGATAGTGGTTTTTGTAAAACCTTTAATCAAATAAGCACCAATTTGAATACAATTTGGTAGGATGATTTATATTGAAATTAAAAAGCGTTTCCATCATTTGTAAGGCTTGTGTCAGTTAATATTTATGTATGTATATAACAAAACAAATATTACAGTACAATACGCATATAAGAAACTTGCTTATAAGAAAAACTCGGTTATAAGAAAGACATCTTCAGACACAATGCACATTTCTATATATCTGCGTGCTAAATAATCCTCATATCAGAATCTCGCTTATAAGAAAAACTCTTCTTTAAGAAACAAATTCTGCTCATTCCATAGAAAATGGTACGTGTATAAGAAAAATATATATCCTTCTCACAATTGAATTTTTTTTACCTCGGTTAAAATAGATTTTTTTTGTGTATTATTTATAATTTACATCTGTTCAGTGTTACTTCATATTTAGTATTTAGTATTGTGCTTACTTAACATGTTTTTAAACTATGTATTCATTCTTCTTACTGATTTTTTATCAGATCTAATTTTAAAACTAGGAATTAATATTTTTTTTACCAAATTACTTTTTTTTATCAAATGTGATTTTAAGTGAAGTGCAATCACCTGTTTTTTTTTGTTATGTTTCTATATTCAGGCCCAGGCCCACGATGTCGACAAGAACACAACTCGCAGTGGCATGTGTAATCACAAAAGCCAATGGCATGAGATTTGACTACAGTTAAACCTCGATTAACCGGAGCTCTATTAATCGGTTACATCTATTAACCGGCATGCGGTTCTTTTTATTTTTTCACTCTATTATCCGTGCTTTACATATATTATCCATGCAGCATTCATATGTTTTTTATTATGTACATACATATATCTAAATCCGGTGTTTCCCCTTTTTAAGTTCATGTTCATGTTTTAAGTTCAGACATGCAGTTTGATCAACCAAAGCATAATCAGTAAAAATCCCAATTTAAATGTTTTTGATGATACATACATATTTCGTTTTTAATTTTCATTCTGACTTTTTGAAAGCAACAGTGTGCGAAGTGAACAATATTTAAGAAAACTAAAACGAAATTCGAATGCACAGTTTTAATTAAGAATATAAAAACTTCCGGAACTATTATTTATTTTCATTCTTGCTCCTCTGCTTACTACACTTCATTTATCACCACTAGTGCTAAAAAATCGGTGCTCATGTTGACTCTTTAAAAATAATTTCTTAATAAAGCTTTATTAAAAGGTGGTTAAAAATTGAAGCATGTGCTGCGAACGATCAACTGGTATATTCAACTCAATTGTACGACCAGTTACAACGTATAGGGGCCACATAATGGCCCTTAGACAATATCTTTTGGGCTTATTACTGGGTTAAAAAGTATTTATACCCTGTTCTACTTTGGCGCCCTAAGCTCCAGTGAAAGTTAGAGGAATATAAAAAATACCCTGTTCCACTATCAACTTTAAGAATGACAGATAAAAAAGCATCGTCTAAATTCCTTATTACGTATTAACTAAATATTTTTTTTTGTTAGTTGCCAAAGGTGTATTGCAAATACATATGTATGTACGTATGTATGTATAATTTTTTTTGTGGTTGATTTTTAAGTATCTTATCGCCCACCTATTTTAATGAAACATATATCGGCCACCGGGCGATCCTAGTAAATATAAATATGTATTTAATTATCTATATTTACTTAAATTGATTATAGTCGAATTCGCTTATATGCCATATGTGTATGTGAATTACGCTTATAGTCACACAAGCGATAAAGTCCCAATTTTGCTGCAAATCAAAGATAATCCCTAAACAAAATCAAATCAAACTTTAAATCAACGTACATATGTTAAATATTAATTAAGGAATATGAGCAAATATTAACATACATTTTTGGTGGCTAAATTTTTGAAAGACTGTAAGTAATAAAACAGTTAAAATTTAGTTCGCTCATATTCTTACGGCCAATTGCACCAAGTTCAGTTATAATTAACTACTAGTTACAGCTGTTAAAACACTTTCTTAACTAGAAGTCAAAGTAAAAACAGAAGTAAGGAAGACTATGTAAAATCAATTAAAATAGATAATCATTCAAAACGCAAATTTCGATCTACCAAAGGTTAAATACAATTTGGTTTAAAGATTGATCTTTGACTATTAACTGCCAGCAGTCGTCGATGGCTGCGAGTGTTAAACGGCGAATCCCTCTGAGGATATCGAGTGGTTGCGATTGAAACATGTAAGGGTAACCTGTCCGTAAACACCTGGGTTCGATCCTCAGGTCAGTCAAGAATGAAAAATTATCAATAAATTTTAATTAATTTCATGTTGTAAAATTCCTTTCTTAATAAAAATAATTTAATGAAAATTAAATTTGATTAACTTAAGCCTAATTAAAATATCAAAATTTGGATTAAAAACCATAGAACAGTTCAACTAAATAACCACAAGAGCAATAATTGTAAAAGTTAGTTTTAACTGAACTTGGTGAAATTGGCCGTTTTAACAAATAAAAATAAAATACATAAACAAAATTCATTGATCAAACAAAGATCAAAAATTCACCTGTGGTGATTGGTAAAAAAATATAAAATTAATACTAAAAACCCCGACATTCTTTCTAATTTTTGTACTCTCATAAAAATCTGGCAACTACTTATTTTGTTTACTATTATTTTAATACAGAGTTAACTAACCTTTTGCCCTGACAAACACCACCTTATGCGCCCCATACACTTTTCAATTCAATTGTCAACTGAGTCTTTCAACTGAATTGATACTTGGCCACACACTTCTTCAACTGAATTGAAAGATTTTAATTCAACTGTCAAATTTAGATTTTTTTACAATTTTACAAAAATTTATTTTCTCTCCAAGTATCCATGTTTGCCACCAATGTCATTTTTTTATTTAAAATTTTATTGAAATTAAAGACAATTTTAAAAATATTTCACTTTTTCTTTGCAAAAAAAAATTACAAACATAAATTTTGACAGCTGATCAAGAGACTTAAGCACACACAGTACAATCGAATTGAAAGACTTGGAGTCAACTTGAAAAAATCAAAATCTTTTGATTTTTCTTCAACCAACTCGACAACCGTCAAACTAATCAACTGACAAGGCCATACACGCTTTGATTTGGACAACAACCGACTCAGTTGACAATTGAATTGAATCGTGTATGGTCTGCTTTATACTTAATATTATTGTTAACAAAAAACACTATTTTAAAGTTTTATTGTTTTTTTTCGTAATATGTATTAAAAAACTTTTTCACTGTGTAGTAAATGAGATCGGATTAGTGCAGCTTAAAACACTCTTAAATATTTTACTTTACGAACAGTAGTGATCGTGTGCTGAGCGTTGAAACATTAACACAACACACCAAAAAAAAAAAATAATTAAGAAAGCAAAAAACAGTTTCTTTTTCGAAATAAACAAAAGCAAACTAAAAAAAACGATTTTGATTGTATTTGTCTACTCCAAATAAAAACCATGCGTATATAATTTATTTATTTAATTAGGAGACGCGATTTTTTTCTTGAAGATATTGTTGGTGGAATGAAATTTTAAATGAATAACAAAGTATAAATACAAAGTTAAATGTTTAACAATAATAAATGCAACACAAAAAGCTTAAGAAAAAAAGAAAGTATATAAAAAATGTTTAAAAGGTGTTAAATAAAAAAGTCCAGATTTAAATAACTCAATTAAAAAAAGCTTAACAAAGTACCTACTACTAAAGGTACATTCATACAAAAATTATACAAAATTAGTTTTAATTAAAAAAATTGTTGATGTAAAGTTTTTATTTTATAAATTTTGAAAGTTTTGCTGTTTTGGCCAAAACTTAAATGTTAAAGTCTTGTGTCAATATTTGCACAAGATTTTTAAGTTGTACATACCTACATAGGTAGGTAGGTATGTATGTTTTTGCAATAAAAACTAGTTTTTTCTGTTCTGTGTTGTTAATTCTTGGCCTAGAGAATTTGTTTCAGTAAAAAATTCAATAAAACTGGTTTGCAACAAAAAATTTTAGTTATAAAAAAACTAAACAAAACCAGCATTTACAACAATAAGTTAAAAGTTTTTAGAATGTTGACATTAAGCTGTAAAGCAGTAGTTTTTTGAAGTCTTCTAATAAAAAGAATGCAAAAAGGTAGTAAAATGGAATACAGTTAAGGAAAAAACCCTACATACTATTTTGAATTTTTGAAGAATAAGCAAGTCGAATTCATACAGGTGACCGCATCAGACTGCCTGAGATAGAGTTATTCTGGCTGTAATTTTCTTATATGTATGTAGTTTGACATTTAGAATACCGATATGCTCAAGGCGAATTCAAACAGGTAAACTCATCTCTACAACTACAAAAGGCCCCATGTATTTTGTTTATACAATTTTCTGGTTGGTTGCCAAAATTTTTTTATTGCAAATTAAAATTATCACGTTTTTATAAAAGAAATTAATAAATTCACTTCAATCATTCGCAGTTTTGAAATTTTTTTATTATAAAAATAATATTTTTAACACTTTTCATTCAACTTCTTCTCAAAACAAAATCATATTTTGACGTTTGACCATATTTTTTAATTCGCCGTGGAAACAGCTGATGAACGGCTGACGAGATGAGTTTACCTGTTTGAATTCGCCTTGGATACGCTCATACATAAAAAAGGGGAGAGCAAGAATAACTCTCTTTTATGACGCGGTTACCTGTATGAACTCGCCTTAAGGATAATCAATAATATCGCAAAAAAAATTTGATATTATTACTTAAAAAATTATGTAATAGTTAAGAACATCTAAATAAACAAAGTTTAAACATTTTAATATTTTACAAATTTATGTCGATAAGCACTGTAATCAACTGGGAAAAGTATTTGTATAGCGTTACCAACTTTTGAAATGAAACAGAAAAAGGGAAAGCCCCGTCAGATATCTTAATGTAACACCCAATTTTCATGATGATTTTTTCCAGGGTAGAAAAAAGACATGAATTGTATTTTCTTGTGTTTCTTTTTTGACATTTCTCTTTGCATTTCAATTTATTTTTTAATTTATGTTTTTTTTTATTTCAAAGTGACAATTTCTTATTAAAATATAGAAAATAAAAAAATTTATTTTGAAAAAATTCAATACATATGTATGTAGGTACTTACATTTATAATTAAAACAGAAAAAATCAACACAAAAAGAAACAGTTTTTAGAAGTTTCTTTAAAAAAGAACTACAAAAAACATGTTTTTTAAATCATCATGAAAATTGGGTGTAATTGATTTTACAAACATTTCAAACCAAAGGCGAATTTATTACAGGTGGTCTTAAAAGCCCTGCTGAGATTAGCTAAAATCACTGTTGGATGTCAAAATTTTATTTATTCTCTTTTATTATCTTTGTTTCTGTTTTGTTTTATTTCTGTTTTTGACATTTGTACGAGTTGTACTTGGTGTAGTACCGAGATTACCTGGGATGAATTCGCCTTGTTTCAAACAATAAAAGGAGGAAAGAGACTTTCAAAACACGTTTTAACTTTAAAAATGACAAATAGAAAAGAAATAACGCAATCAGTTCGAAATTTAGTGATTAACTTCGAAAAGGAAACAAATCTTATGAATAAATTGCTAAATTAGTGAGATATTAAAAATTTTTAAAAAAGAACTAATATTTTTGGATATGATCGTCGAGCCACTTGATCCCAAAAATAGTATACCTACAGTGAAATAGGCTGAGGGTATTGTTATGGCCAGGGTAGCGATAGGGGCATCTGATGAAGGTACTATGGACATTCATATCTATATCAGTTGAAGACCATATTGGAACAAAATCTGGTGGCTAATTCTGGCAGTCGTAATCGTATATTTTTCGATTCATAAGCAGTTTAGTTTCTTATTCTTTCGGTCCATAATGAACAAATTGAAATTATTTTTTCTGTGCTGTGAAACCCAAATAAATACTTTAAAACACTGAAAAAATAATTTCGATTCGTTTAGTATCGATTAAATGAAGAAGAAATAAAATAACTTTCGAACCGAAAACGTATTCAATCACGTCTGCCAGAATCAGCTCCCTGAATTCGGCTATGAAAGCTGGAGACTGGCAATTCAGTGGTTTTTCCAATAAAGCAACGATTTAAAGCGTTCCAATCATAATAAATCACATGCCAATTAGGGATGTATGTATACTTTTTCCTTAACTTTATTTAAGGGACATCAATCGCACATCACATGACTTAAATACTTTACAAATAATAGTCCTTTGTATTTATCTAATTTTTAACCAAATGTTACTGTTTTTTCTGCGTTTAATTACGCAAGCACCTCCAGTAATAGTTTTTCGACTACACGAATTAGACGAGAGAATAGTTAAAGATGTGATATAGTAAGCAGTTTGGTTATCGCACGATTTGAAGAGATAAATAGACATATAATTTAAAAGCCTAAAACCACCGCGAAATTTCATGGTTGTCCAAATAAGGAGACACAAGGGATACGAAAAAAGAAATATTGGAAAGTTAACTCATTATTCGGAAGCCGCTTACCAACACTATTTTGAAGCGAATTGACATTAATTAAACAATCTTTTGTATGACCATCTCATTTCCAGCGAAAAGGTTCAATAGTGCAGCATGATAAAATCCCAAATTGCACAACAATGTATTCTAATGCTTGGTACAGACAATGCAATCTATCGATGGGTGCAGTTTTTTCTCTAAATTCAGGACAATTTTATTTTAATAACCGCCTATTACCTGATCCCCGAACGTGTATTATGATCTTTATATATTATCTAAAAATGTTAAGCCATAAAATAGCCAGAGCTATTAAAAACTAATAAATTTTTATGGATTAATATTTTGTATTGCTGGATCAAAATTATATTATTGAAAAAGTACTAATCGTCATCCATATAGAAAAAAAGAATGTCCTTTCTTAACCAGTTTGCTTAAATTACTTAGTGGCAAACGATTTCTAACGTTTCAAAAAGTGTCACAGTGTCCATGGACACTATACGACACATAACGTCCATAGAGGTTATGACATTGCACATAATGACATGCCACCGTAAATTTGCCCAATAATTTTGGCTCGTAAACTTGCACAAATGGCAATTGAAAGTGAATTTTTCTTAAGCTGCTCTACGTTTCAACACAATTCTAAGTAAAAAGAAAATTTCGCACTCGTAGGTATTACAACAAAAAATAGTTTGCAATAATATAAAAAAACTTAAAAACCAGAATAAGAATTATTATAATTTTTTTTTTGTTTAAAAGAAAACTTGTTTAATTTGTTGTTAAAAAAATCAACAACAAATATTTATGCAAAAACTTTTAAAAGATATACATACCTACAAAAACAAAACATGTTCAATTGTGCCACTAGGTCGTTAACAATACTTTTGTACACTTTATTCATTTAAACTAATGGAACCAACAACTAATTGATTATAACAGCTGGTATGTCATAATGTCCAGTGTCATAGTGTGCATGGACACTATGGTGTGTTATATGGACATTCACCATATGACACTTTGTTCATGGACGTTATGGCACTTTTAAAACATTATCACACCTTTTGCTGTATCATAACGTCCATAGAGGATATGACATTGGACATAATAACATGCCACCGTAAATTTGTTTAATAATTTTGGCTCGTAAACTTCCACAAATGTCAATTTTAAGCGATTTCATGAGGTCCTTATGTTACATTTACTATGTCTCCTTACAGCAATTTAAAGTAAATTTTTTTTAAGCTGCTCTACTGTTCAACACAATTCTAAGTCAAAAAAAAAAAAAATTTCGCACTCGTATTACCACAACAACAAATAATTTGCAATAATATAAAAAGAACTCAAAAAAATAAACAACAACAACAAACATTCATGCAAAAACTTTTAAAAGATATACAAAAAACATGTTAAATTGTGTCACTAGGTCGTTAACAATACGTTTGTATACTTTTTTCATTCAAACTAAAAAAACTTAATTTGTTAAAAAAAAAAATGAATGAATGGGTGCGCAAACTCATTACAACGCCTAATACTTGTAATAGAATACACTAAATATAGACTATATGGCGCTTTTTGTAGTATGTAGTAGTTTTTGTTGTTGATTAAACATGTATTGTATATTTTATACATACTAATTTTTTAAGCTCTAGTTAACAAACATAAAAATTAAATTAAACACAAAAAATATTGCAATAAAAAAATGCGTGTTATACCTATTAAAAGTGCTGGTTGTTTAGTGCCGTATTGAGTGTTAGCCAAGCTAATCAACAAGTTGGTAAATAGCGGTTAAATTTGTTCGAGTGTATAATTTAGTGAAGTTAAAAGAGTTGCCATATAAAGGATTTTTAGTAGTTTTTGTTGTTGTTGTTATTTAATTATGTAAGAGTTTTGCTTTTTTTAAGAAGATCGAAAAATTTAAACAAATACATATAAAGAAGAGCTAGCTTAAATATTTATGCACAAAAATATTTAAAATATGCATCAAAATATATGTAGGTACAAAAAATATTAAAAATGTTGACAAAAGTTTTATTTGATCAAAGGTTTTTTACAAGGAACAATCATGTGGTTTTTTCAAGTTCGTAATGGACATAGTTTGTCAATATATTCATCTGTTTCGGTTTTATGAAAATATGACAGTTTTACCAAACGTGCGTTTACAATATTTAAATACAGTATCGACACCGTGTTGATGCAATGCGTAGTTAAATTGTTATCTATTTTATTTGCTTTTCTCTGCACAGTGACAGCTACAAAATTGCATTTAGGATCAAAATAAGTATGCATATTGTCAAAATTTTTATGGCTGCGTTTAAGAAAATGTTGCCATGTAATACTACAGTGCAACAGTCGTTTAGAAAAACAGCCTATATATTGCTTTTTAGCTTCATTAACGTTTGAAGACCAAAGGCCCAACCATAATGTGCATGAGCTGGCTTAAGCAACAGTGCGAATGCATGTAAATCATATGTGTCGAACCATATTGAATGTGACGAAACTTTTTGCTAAGTTTTATGAAAGTGTTTGCCTAACTAAAGTGCGAAACTTATAGCATCGTCATTTGTTAGGTAATTGTTTCTTTAAGAAAAACTTTAACTGATGTAATTTCTAGAAAATGCAAATTAAAAAAGGACCGATAAAAACATACTTATATGTTTTTGCAACAGATTGACTAAAAAGCAGTGTTGCCACGACTGTGTTCCAAATTACACATTGAAATGAAAAATAGAACTTAAAATAACCCAGCATTTACACATGCCACTGCCAGTTCGAAAAACTCAATACACTCACACTTTTTTACTAATACACTCACTTTTTTCGCAATGGCAGCTCCAGTGGTAGCAAAAATTGCATGCGAGTGGAAATTTGGCACTTGCATGCCACTAAATGTATAAACGATGAGCAATGTTACCCTGTTAAAAATTTAATGCAAATTTACTGGATTATTGTCAAATTGTAATTAAAGTTTTAACTTGATAAATGTATTATTATGATTAATTTTTGAAACGCGCATTTATAAAAGCAAGTTTGTTAATTATAGAGCATTAATATTGTTTAAATAATGCTTATAAAAATAAATGAAAAAATTTCCCCAAAAATGTGCCAACATGATTAACTCGGTAACTCTATTTTGTTTTCCGGTACTTTTTTTTTAATTTGAGAAGTAAACAAATTTGCTCAAGTTGACGCTTCAACGACATTTTGAAAATGAACTCGCAGTGGCATGTGTAATCACAAAAGCCAATGGCACGAGATTCGACTATTTCGAACAAATTTTCGTTGATAATATGTATACAGTAGTGGCATGCCACTACTTGCATGTGTTAAGGAAGGGAAGATTACACATGGGCTACACATGTAAGTAAAAATTACACACAATATGTGTAATAACACATGGATTGGCAACACTGCTCAATAGCAATTCTTTTGTTAGAAACGGCCGCCATCCTTCGTAATATGCAAATTTATGCAAAGCGTACATATATTTTTTGGGAAAAACTTAAAAAATATGCAAATTCCTATTTTTCATGGAAAAAGCATTAAGAACTTGCCCTGATAATAAGTATAGGAAATAACGATTCAATGAGTTGATATTTTTAAAGGATTTTAAGGCTGTGTTAGTGTAAATGATGTGTTTAGTAAAAAAGTTGTTTTTGTTGAGTGCGAATGTAAAGAAATAAAAAGAAGAACAGCCATTAAAAAAATAACTGAAAGCCGTTTTTGATTTTTTTTTAAGTTTTTGCTGCTTGATGTTGTGTTTAATGAGATAGTTTTTTTTTTAATTGCAGAAATATGTTAAAAAATAAATTAAAAAAACAAAAAATGGAGCAAGTTTCATAAATAACTGTAAATGTGCCAAAGTTAATGTGTATAAAGGATTTTTAGGTTTCGTTTTAATTTCAGTACAATACAATTATAAGAAGAATAAATAACAATAATGATGAAATAATAAGGTTTGTTGTTAAATAAGTAAAAAAAATACTATATAAAACCAGTGCCAAACATACTATTGAACTCCAAAAGTAAGACACAATCAACAGCAACCCAGCGGTAACTAGAATGAGTAAAGAGGCATTATAAAGCAGTCACAAGCCCTTCTCTGTCATTGGGTGCAAGTCCTTCCACACTGCCTTTAATATCAACTTCGGTCCCTTCCTAAAGAAGGGAGTAAGGAAAGTCACAAAAAAAAAAGTAAATAAAACTGAACAACTTCCTTTCTCCCTTCTTAAAGAAGGGAGTTGCGAATGTGTACTAAATATTTTAGAAGGTATTTCAAAAAGAAAAATGTACCTTCCAGAAGGCATACTTTTAAAGGCAGGATATCATGCGAAGCGAATCTTTTAGAAAGGAGTATAGAGGCCTTCAGAAAGGCCTGCCTCTTGCGGTCCTTTTAATATTTACCGCTGTGAAATGATTATATACAATTAGTCTAATCACTATTATAAACAAAATGAAACTCATTTTAAGGGTTTATTTAAGGCCACAATAAGATTGACGACCAATCTCACCATAATTATAACTATTTAAACAAAGAAAAAGTACAAGCTTAACTAACATCTTTCAAGCAGCTTAAGTGTTTATTAAAGTAGTTTAAGGAAAAAAAAGCAAAATTATCACAATTTTTAATAAAAATATAAAAAAATATTCATCAAACAAATTTAAAAATTAAATAAAAATATATTAATAAGTAAAAATAAACGCGGTAAAAGTATAAAATGTCATATCGAAAAGTGGAAATAATTTAATATATTTTTTATTGTGAAAAATCAAGAAAATAATTAATTAAATTTTAAATCTAAATATATAAATATAATATATATAATAAAGTAAATGCTAAGAAAAACAATCAGTTTAGTTTGGTTTACTAAAAAGTCAATAATCTTAAGTAAAATCCAACTAATTTAAAAAAACAAAAACAAAACAAAATTCATAAGTTTCAAAAGCAGTTATAAAAAAAATTTAATTTAAAAAGATATAATAAAGCTATAAAAAACTTCTAAAAATAAAACTAAACACATAAAAAAGGCACTACAAATAGTGAAATATTTTTTTTTTTTATCAATTTTAACTTTTAAATGAGCCGTTAAATTAAAAAATTCTTCAGAAATATAACAGCCATTAGTTTATTTTTATGGTTTGAAATTTACAAAAAAAAAATATTTAAACAAAAAGGTAATTTAAATATTAAAAAAATACACGGTTTTTTTCTAGTTGTTTTAGTTTTTTTTTTACAATATGTTATTAAAATAATTTTCTCTATTAATTATTCAATTGACGTCATAACAAATAATTGTATTAGTTTTTTAGCTTTACTAGATTTTTTTGTTGATTCGACAGCATTTTTTTAAACACGAGATTTTTTGTGTCTAATACAAATTTGATTAATAGACTATAATTATGGTTACGCTGAATAAATTAAAACAAATCATTTATTTTCTAATTTATGTTAAAATTATGTAACAAAAAATGCTGGAAGAATAAACATTTGTTTTTCAATAAAAAACAAAGGGTTTAATGTAAAAGAAAAACAAATTGTACATGTGGTGAACAGCTATTCTGAAATAAATAAATAAAATAAACTACAGAATAAAACTTCAATTAAAAGCTAAACAAGAATCTTGTTAAAATTATAAACTGTAAACAGAATCATAACTAAAGTTAAACCTCATTTGAAACTGAACTAGAATTAAATCGAACATAAAATCGATTTATAGCACCAAAAAAAAAAAAATAGTTTCTGGAGTAGAATTTTAACGAGAGCTGAACTAGAGCTAAATGCTCAATCAAACGTGCCATAACTTTTTGTTTATTTTTATAGCAAGTTACCTTTTATCAAATACAGTATTTCCCACGAGGTTAGTTCGAACACCTGTGTTATATGGTAATAGTTATGTTACATGTCATTTAACCTTAAGTTATAACTTAAATATAACTAAACCAATATATAATAACGGGTCCGCCATCTAACGTTTTTTTTCAACTAGTGCTTATTTCGTGAATGGTAACACTTGGCTCATGTCTGATTTGACACATAATTAGTTTTATCCTTCCGCTGAACGAATATGGTTGTGTATACGCTTGAACAACGCTGGGAAATATGCGTTTTCGCATTGCTAAGTGGGCCTGCGATCTACTTACAGAAGATGCCGATTTTGCCAAAAAAATCATCTTTTCAGATGAAGCTCATTTTGATCTTGTCGGATATGTAATCAAGCGAAATTGTCGCATTTAGGGCACAGAAAACCCGCACGCATAGATTGAAAAGCCCTTGCACCCAAAACGAGTCACTGTTTGGTGCGGATTTTGGTCCAGAGGCTTAATTGGGCCATTTTTCTTCGAAAGTAGACAAGGAGTAGCCGTTACAGTCAATAGCGATCGTTATCGGGCCATGTTGAACGAATTTTTGTTCACAAAAATTAAAGAGGAGGATATTGGCAACAATTGGCCACCTAGGAACTGCGATTTGACACCGTTGGACTATTATTTGTGGGGTGCCGTCAAAGATAAGTGTTACGCCGACAAGCCAGAGACAATTGACGCTTAAAAGGACAATATTCGTGAAGCCATTGGTGAAATACAGCTGCACACAATCGAAAATGTGCTTCAAAATGGGACCGATCGTGTAGGAACTGCATGGCCAGCCGAGGCAGCCATTTGAATGAAATTATTTTCCATTATTAACCGGAAGGGTTGTACTTTCAAATAAAAAAAGAAATTTGAGAAAATGTTCAGTAGTTTTTTTTATAGCATTAAAAAAAAAAGTTATTTGGCGGACCCTGTATAAATTAACTAAGAACTTAACTAAAGTGAACAGCCAGGCCGATGATGTCGATCGAAAGCTTAACCTCAATTAGAACTAGGGATGCCAAACGGGACCAGGTTTTTTAAAACCCGGGTTTCGGGATTTTTAATTAAAAAAAGCAAGATCACGAGACGGATATATAAAATCCAATTTTTAAAATTCATATAATTATAATTATAGTATTATTAATATTAATAAGATTTCTGCATGACGTGCTAAGTTCCCAATTTTTCATAATTGATAAATATGTACACTGAAATTTATAGTTAAGGGAATGCTAGCTTCTATGCGCATTTCATATGCTATACATATAACGATATTTAATTTATTTTGTCTCAAATATATATGGAAGTATTAATCTAATAAAATAAACTTAAACAAATATGTGTCAAACGACCTTTGGTAGAACCCCCTTAAGTTTTTAACACCTTTCTGCACAACTTTCATTTTGCGTGCGCAGTTCTGTTATCATTAACATAGAACAAAGACCACACCGAACTTTATCTTCTGATTTTGTTTTCTGTAATACAAAATGCATTGCATGTTACATTTATTCACTTGTTACTTCTTTTTCTAACCAGTTAAAAATTAGATTCATTGCCAGTATGAAATTAGCACATTTTTACTAAACCCAAAAGCTCGGGATTTTTATGTAAAAATTCCGGGATTTGGGACTTACATTTTATAAATAATCTCAGGATTTTTGGATTGGCATCCCTAATGTAGAACCTAAATATTAATCTAAACTAGATATGAAATTTTAGCCTAATCTAATAGCGTAACTCAAATAAACAGCCAGGCCCACGATGTCGATCGGCAGCAAGTCACTCATTAACGTTTTTATAAACGACTCACTAACTATTGAACTGTCGGTCGTCAGGTTTTACGTTTCTCA
Source organism: Pollenia labialis (assembly GCA_949318255.1). Taxonomy (NCBI): domain Eukaryota; kingdom Metazoa; phylum Arthropoda; class Insecta; order Diptera; family Polleniidae; genus Pollenia; species Pollenia labialis. The sequence continues at coordinate 1,181,180 of OX439142.1, forward strand.
CGGAATCTGTTTAAAACGCTTGTTTAAAAATAAAAACCGGCAAAACATATTAATAAAGCCATAAAAATACACCTCTGTGCTACTTGGTTTGCTACAAAGGACAATAAAGTAGTAAACAAAGTACATCTGCTTTCAATAATAGAATCGTGTGAATAATATTTTATAAAAAAATAAAATTTTATTAGCCGTATTATTTGAAAGAAATATTATTATAAAAAAATATTGAGTGCGGGTGCTTCAAGTAGAAATAAGAAATAAAGTTCAAAAGAAATAATTTCGTTTAATATTGCAGCAAAGTGCGGCTCTGTTGACAACCACAAAACAAGTGATTGATTTTGACATTTGCGATCGCATAATATTTCATAGTGGATCTCAAAGTTGTATGAAAACTATTACGTTATCATTCGCTTACATTGTAGATCGACTTGTCTTGAGCCAGGCTGTAAATAAACTCCTTTTATTAAAAAACCCTTAATATGTTTAACTTAAAGACTGCATCTTTTAATAACTATTACTTTTGATAACGTCCTCGCCTTAAATCTTGTATAATCCACAAAATAATAAAAAAATATATGAATGTACATAATTGTGTGTGTTTTTTTTTTATAAAAAAGTTATTAAATATTTTGTTAAAAAGTCACTTACCTTGAGTACCGGCACTAATTACTGTTGCTGATCCATAATATTTTTGCTTTTGTTTTGTGTATTTAACAGCTGTCAATAATCATTTGTAAACAATTCTCAACAACCGGTCAGTCCTGTGTTACGCAGGGCAGGGAATTCAACTATAATTCAACAATGAAATGATTTTTATTACTTTATAACCTACAAAAGAAAGAAAAATAATGACTGTGGTTAAATTTAGTAAAATTTCTTTTTAAAATTATTATTTATTTTTCTGCCTGTAGTTCAAAACAGAAATATTACTGATACGATTTTTCTCCAAGCTTAATTTTGAAGATGGTTTTTGTACAAATCTCAACGTTTAATTTTGTTTGTATAAAAACAAATATACGTATACAGGCATGTTCTGAAAATCATTTTTTGTGAAAGTAATTTGAAATCACAAGAAAGGTGTTCGGCCAAAAAACTTTTTCCATAATTGTGATTTTAAACCGTTCAGCTAAGTGGTCACCGATTTAAAATTACATGCTTATTTTTTCCACCATTTTAAACCAAGTTAAAACTTTTGTGGTTTTCAAAACACCCTTTAATAATATTTGTGATTTTAAAATCACAAGTGATTTGAAATTTTGTGATTTTCAGAACATGCCTGATATTCTTAAATTTTATTTAATTGTATTTAAACAAAATAAATATATGAATATATGTTTAAATATGATAAATATTTGACAGCAATAAAGTGCAAGTGGTGCCTTTTCTTTTGCAAATGACGTCAAGTTTCTTCGGTTTTTGTTTATTTTTAATATAGAATTAGGTGTACTTATGTTTTTTTTAAGCAAAAGTATTTATTTTAAAATTATTCTCAAATTTAAAGAAAGTTTAAAGCAAGGCGAATTCATACAGGTGACATATTCGAATCATCTGTTTAATAATTTGTGTATATGCTGAACAGTGTTGCCAAAACTTGGAGACCAAAAATGGCTAAATTTACGGGAAAAAATGGCTAAAAAATGGCTAAAAATGTGTTAAAAAATGGCTAAAAGCTTTTTTAAATAAAAACACATTAATATTCAATAACACAACAGAAATAAGTCATTTAAAGTTGTTTACGATGAAATTGTTAGTTAAGATCAATTTCTTAAATAAGAATAAGTGTTATTTAATATTCTGAAAGATATTTAAAAAATAAAATCATCGATAAATTTTATGTCGTTATTGTTCATCTCATAGGAATCACTCGTGCCTATTAGTTTTAAATAATTTGAAGATAAATCATAATCACGACAACATTTAACCTACCTTTTGATTCCAGATCTACAATAAAAAACAAGTAAGAAAATATAGTCGGTCAACCCCGACTATATGATACCCTACACCTCATTAGAACCTGTGTACCAAATTTTATTAAATGATCTCCAAATTTGCGATATGTACTTTACGCACAAGGTTTACATGGACGTCCAGCCAGCCGGACAAACATCGTTAATTCGACTCAGAAAGTGGTTCTGAGTCAATCGGTTTACGAAAAGGTGGGCTTAGGACCAATATTTTAAGGTGTTACAAACATCAGCAAAAACGCATAGTACCCTCTCCACTATTGTGGTGTTGGTATAAATATTTCATTGATAAAATCGAATTAGCGGTTGCTAAATGTAACCTATTTCTGAAATTACTTTTAACGATGTTTACTTCAGCATTATACCATGGAAGTGAGAGCAACTTTATAGTAAATTCTGAAATTTCTAAAAAAAATTTGTTGCCGCCAGCATCTCTTTACTGAAATACTTGCAACCAGAAAGAAACACCGATGTTTGTGTTGATCCGTTTTATAAATTTAATATTGGAAAACTGTTCCTTTATTTTGAAAGATGTTTCATCATCATCGTTTATAGCGATTTTCAACATTTGTAAAAGTTGTGATTAAAATTGAAGCCGTTTTAATTATTTAAAATGTTTATTTTGCTTTTATATATTTTTATAATAAAATAATAATTATTCTTTCAAAAGAAAAACGGCAAGAAAAATTTTATGGCTAAACCAGTTGAAAAATGGCTAAAAAAATGGCTAATGGCTAAATGCATTTTTTAATGGCTAAACAGGGTGAAAAATGGCTAAATCTAGCCACTAAATGGCTAAATTGGCAACACTGATGCTGAATGTCAAGCTTTGCTTAGTAAAAATCTAAATAATTGAAAAACATTTATTTAAATATTATAAAACAAAAAAAATTTCTATAATTTTCAAGCAGTTTATTGTTGAAATAGCCGATTTTTTAAAATAAAAAAAATCCTTTTATTGGAAAATTTTATTCAAGAATAATGTTTTCAAAATTTTAAATATTTACCAATAAAATTCTTAACAACAAATATATATTAACCATATTTTAAATTTTTTTTATCGGTTTTAAGCAATAAAAAAAAGGAAATTTAATATTAAATACAAATTTGCAATAATTTTGAAAATTTCCCTAAAAATTTAATACTTTTTTTTGAAAATTTTATTTATTTTTAATCTACATATATGTATTATCATTTAAATATAAAAAACTTAACATAATTGTGAAAATTTCAGATATACCTACCTCACAATTAGAAAAAAATATTAGAAAATTTCCCTTATAAAATTTTTAATAGATTTTTAAAGGTTTATTTTAAGAAAAACCTTTTATTAATTTTGAAAATTTTAAACGTAATTTTAATTATTATTAATGCGATTTTCGTATGACGTGCTAAATTCCCAGTTTTTCATATTTTAATTACTAAATAACAATTTAATATTATTTTGAAAATTTCCTCCAGTTATAAAAAAAATAATTGTTTAAGAAATTCTATAAAAAAAAATTTTAAATTGCATCTATTTTAAGAATAAATTTCAATATTATATAATAAAAAAAATTTTATGTTTGAAAATTTTTTTAGATGTTCGTACGTATGACATGCAGTCATCAGAAATTAAGAACCGAAAATTTTAAATATAAAGTTTTCATTGAAAAAATAAAAAAAAATTAAAAATAAAATAAAAAAAGATAATTGAATCTGGGAAATTATTTCTCATATTATACGAATGTGTATTCTAAGTCAAATTACAATCCTCAAAAGCTTTTATACTTTAATAGTCTTAAGGTACGTTCAGACTGATGAACTATTTGGTAGCAAACATCAAATATTTCATTAAGGAAGTCTGAACATAAAATATTTTTGGGTGTCAAATAAAATAACAGCTGATTTTGAGCAAATAAAAGTATTTGCCGGCAAACAAATATTTGTCCAATGTGGACACAAAAAATCAAATATTTAAGTAATTTTTGAGCAAACATTTATTTGATATTACAAAAAAATTTCGCTATTTTTGCAATATTTTTTGGTTTTTTCCCAACATATTGTTTTTTTTTAACCGCTTTAGCGATTTGCAATATATTTTATGGTTTGTTTCCTAGTTTGGATTTTTTTGCAAATTTCAGCCATGTTCCCGTTACCCATTGTCTTCCAGTGTTTTTTAACGTACTCCTATTCTAATATTGTTACAAGTAAAACTGAGTGAGGTTTATAATTCTGATTCGCTTAACAGTTTTATTTGTACAATATCTTTAGCTTTTCTAAAATCTTTGGATGAAGTTTCCTGACGATCTGGCCTAAGCAACCAGTGAAATGCGAATAGCTTATCCCTTCAACAATAAATTTCAGTTTCTCAATATTTTTTTGTTTCACACAGTTTGAAGCAAATATCAAAACAAATATTTTCGTCAAATATTTCAATATTTTTTAGGAATATTTTGACTTAGAATACAAATTCGAATAATAATATGAAAATTTATAAAAAAAGATATTTATTTTGAAAGTATTAAAATATAATTTTGTACATGAAAAAACAATTAAAATCAAAAACTTTTCCTTTTGTACAAAAATTGTTTTTGTCATAATAATTGGTAAAAGAACGCCCTTTCCACGGAGACATGAGTTGCAGGTACAACTAGGCTACTTAAGCATGTTTCGACCAGTGTTACCGTTTAAGCATTCTTTCTGCTAGATTTTGCAGATTATATTGGGTAATTGCAATTATTTTGAAAAAATATGCTTACTTCTTTTGAGCATATTTCCTTTTCCAAAAGCAGATTTATAGCATATATTTACTTTTTAGATAGTAAATTTTTGTTTAGCATATTGTTTTTAAATAATAAAATTTCTAATGAAATCTGTATGTCTGTATTAAATTGTTTAGCTGATTTTCAGCAGGATTTTTTTTAAAAAAATTAAGCAGATTTCAAGCATTTCTTTTTTTTTTTGTAAAAATTTAGCATATATTTAGCAAATTTTAAATATTAAAAATATCATGTTTTAATCATAGCAGATATTTAGCATTTTTCCTTTATTTTACCATTTCGTAAATTTTAACAGGTATTTTTTATTATTGTTGTTTTAAAACATTTAGCTTTCCAAAATTTTGATTTTAAATCATGTGCTTTTAAAATCACAAGTGTGATTTTGTTGGGTTCTGAAAGTCATACCGTTTTTGTGTTTCTCGGTGTGCTTTCGGCAATTGCAGATCACACCAAAATACACAAAAACGGATCACCAAAACATCACACGCTTGATTTAAAAAGGGACATGTGATTTGAAATCACGTGATTTGAGCTAAAGTGATTTTCAGAACAGGCCTGATATATTTTCTTTTTTCCTACGGTTTGAAATATTTTTTTATTTTCAATGATAAATATTTTAACAAAAACCAAATTAAAAAACTTTTTCGGTCCTTGTTTACATGTTAGGAAATATAAAATTTTTAAAATTTCCCTCAATAACAACATATTTTTTATTCACTAACAAGATTTTGTTGTGTGAATCTTGATGAATTTAGGGAAAGTAAGAAACGATAAACTCACTGTTTATTGTTCGTGTTTTGTCTAAGCTTTGGTATCGTTGCAAATAAGACTTGAGTGCTTGCAATTATCATTCGCTTTACAGTTTTATTTAAAGAAGGTTTCCTGATAACTTATTCCCCAATAATAAATTTCAGTGCATTTATCAAGAATAATGGATAACAAATTTTTGTATTCCCAAAAATAACTTTGACAAAATATTTATTTTTTGTAATTATTTAATATTTTCTAAAACTCAACAGAAAATTAACATCAATTTTAAATTGCGCTAAAAGGAAATCAACTTTTTCAAGAATTTCTTTAAAGTTTGCTATATTTTTTTTAACTTTCTTATCTAGTTTTAACAAGAATTTGCCCCCAAAACTTATTTTCTTTACTTTTATCTGTTGTAAATTAAAAAAAACTTTTATATTCTATTTTTATCTACTTTTGTTATTGCATTTTTGTAAAATAGATGTTTAAACAACTTTTAACATTTATATCTTGACTTTATATATTAATGTCATAATAATAATTCATTAAAATTAAATATAAAACAATTCTCCTCTATCCGAAGATAAACGTTTTTAATCTGTCCTTAAAATTCTAGATAAATTATGACAATTCCTGTAGTCTGAGGAGATTTAAAGCAGAATACCATGTTAAACTGGAACCAGTTTTTTTTAGCGGAATGGAATAAGAAAAAACATTTAACAAGATTAGAAAATTGTTGATCAAATAAAAACACTATTAAAATGCTATTTATTTATTAACTATGATCTGGTTAAATGACAACTTAAATGTAACAGTATGTTTGCTTTCCTCCATCTCTTTTAATCCCTGTAGCTGTCATTTTGGATTTTATTTCAATTTGACAGCTTATATGCTTTTGCAATTAGTAATTTATTTAATTTACCTCATTTTGAAGAGAACAGGTGTTTTAAACTGATAAAGTTTTCAAATCTAACAATAATTATTCTAAAATAAAAAAAACAGGGTTAAATTATTGATTTGAACTTATAATTAACAGCCTAGAGAGAGAGAGAGAGAGAGAGAGAAAACATACATTTTGTTTGTTTAAGTAAAGTAAACAATTTTTGTTAAATTTTATGGTGGCAATTCACGCAATTTTGTTATCAGTAAGAGTGTTAACTGAAAAAAGTGAATAATTGTGTTGCCTTGTAAAATAAACAAGTTTAGTGAATTTGTCTTTTTTGGTAAAGACACATGTATATGTTTGCATTTAATGAAGCTTAAACAACGAATTGGTGAACAGTAAAGAGCCACTAAGCACATTCAGTATAATGGGATATTTGGCAGGGATGTCCACATTATTACCAATAGAAAGGCGATCATAATATCCTTGGATAATGTGTTTATAACATCAAGAATTCCGGGCGTCTCTGGAATAGCAACCCTTAGATGATTTCCTGGACACGAGGGCATACATTATAACTGTATGGCTGCCTAGTTGGCATATGCAGGAACCTATTTTAACCATAATCAGCCCAATTATGAATAAAAATTCCCCGGGAGTTTTCTCCCTTCTCCAATTTTTGCAATAGAATTTACATAGGAAAAATGGGATAAGGGAGAAAACTCCCGATGAATTTTTATTCATAATTGGGTTGTATGTTTCAGTATGTGATCCACTCTCGAGTAGAAAGCAAATCATTGCATACAAATTTAACCATATCGCCAGCCACAGTTGGTTCGTTTAAACTATTTGTCGTAAAACCGGGAAGAGGCTGGGGCCACTGCGATGGCGAGGAACAAGGGGAGTCGACTGAACGGGACCTGAGACTCAAACTGTTAGTTTTGTCTCTCTGATACTGATTTGATGTTGATCCACTCATTAAATTAACCGGACGTAATGAAGCAAATTTTTTAATTTTATCAGACCAAAAAAAAGATTGGAGTTGGCGAGAGCAAACAACTTAAAACTTGTAGAACTTACTATTATTCCTTTCTTTGAACCGTCACTATAGACCCGTAAGAGTACACGGTGGTAGCAATACTCAACAATACAATAACAACAGCGATTTCTTGTAAAGCAACTGGTTCGATCTAGCAAAGTCGATATCTTTTCGCTGCCACCTGCCATTGATTCGCCTTGGTTAAGAGTTGCTCGGCATTTATTAATCAAGGGAGAGGGGAAGAGAATGAGAATTCAATATGGTTTCATTAAATCAATTAAAGTTTTTTTAAGCTTCAAGAAAAAGCATATTTTTCTATTAAAGGCTTGGTCATCTAATGAAAAATAAATTTTAAGTTTAGAATAGCAAGGTCTATCCACGTTAAGTATAAAATAACATTGAACTTCACCAATCAAATTATAAGATAAGTTTTTATAAAAACACTTCAAGTATTCATTGATGTCATTTCGAAATTGGCGCACATTACCCCTATAAATCGATTAAATTCGAAAACTTTTTCAACAATATTTTCTAACGATATTCAAAAATCCTACTCCATGTTGGCTTAAACCAGATGCAACAGGTTTGTCATATCTCTAACAGTTTCAACACACAATTTGTCCTACCTCATCATGTTACTAACCACGAAACTAAAATCGATAGTTTTATTTCAAGCGGACTTCAAGTAAATAACGTAACGGTGTTAAATATAAAATAATTGTGTGTGTTTCAGTTTTGTGTTTGATTGATGAGTGTGTGTGTGTGCGTACTTTAATGACAACGTTACCGCATGACGTAAATCAAAATGATTCGAATTTATGAACTTGATATTCATAATTCATTGCACTTACATATTTAAAGGGATTTTATCTAACATGATAAAAAGAGAATCATATATTTACCCCATATGACAAACATCGTACAGGGTGGGGCATAAGTAACGTTATGAATTATTTAAGGAATACATTTTTTCTGGCTGATTTTATTTTATTTATGAAAATTAAGATTATAGTTTGGAATTACATATGTTGACATTATGTTTTGAATATAAATGGCGCCAAATGTTTGCTTCGACATAACATGCTCTTGTCACAGCATTTTCCATAACTTTTCTTAGAATATCAAGTCCCAGCGCCTTCACTTCTTCTCGCATATTCGCCTTAAGTTGTTGGATGGTTCTTGGCTAGTTGACATACACCGTAACCCGAAAGAAAAATTCGGGCGAACGCGGTGACCCGTTTAAATTAGAAAAACGCGATATTTTTGGATCGCCAAAAGAGAGAGCTGTTCGAGCAAAGTCTTCAACTTGTTAGAACCACAATTCTGGATTGCTCTGTACCCCGGGCCTTACAAATTTCTAATCATTCCCCGGTATTAAAAGACATTCACACTAACCGCAATTTGTCTGTCGATTTCGAAAAAATATGGTCTGCAAAAAAAAACATGTGCATCTACGATGTGTTTGGATGATTAACAATTGAGGAGCTCCATATCACCACTTTTACAATTTTTGGATAAATGAACAAATAAAAATGAATTTTAGCCAATTTTAGTATATACAGCGTATATTATACACCATTATTCAGTAAAAATATCAAATTTAAAAAGCAAATTTGTTGCGTTTTGTTATGGAACTCCTCAATTATTCTTGGTGCCCCATATTCTGTAATTTTGTATATTCACGTGACTATTAAGGTTAAAATGGGCCCCATCGCTTGTTATTCGAAATGATCTTTGTGTCTGAATAATGGAATGCTGACTTTAAAAATAAAATTTAACAACTTTGGTTCCTTGTCCAGTGCTAAATGGTTTCTTCATAAATTTCCCAAGTATTCAAAGTCAATTTGAAAAAAAAAACAGAACATTAGTGCACTTATTAAATCATAACGTTACTTATGCGCCACCCTATATAGCTAATAAAGATAAAAGTTCCCAACTGAAAATAAAGCTGTTGGGAAAATTTTACGCAATTTATTTATAAACAGTTTTGAGAAACTTTTTGTTTTTATTATAATTTTATAATTAAGAAATTGTATGGGGTTTTATTTTTGTTGATAGTTTTTAATGGGGAATTGAGTGTTTTTCCATTGGTATGGTCAGGTTTTTTTTGCACCTATAGGTGTGATTTGGTACAATAGGATGACTAAAAAGACTTGATTTCATTATAGTTAGTAAAACAATGTTGTTAGATGGCTGTCCATTAAGAAGAAAATTTATCATTTCAATTAAAATACATCACATTGTAATTAAATTGTAATTTATTTAAGAATTTCAGTGAAGAAATTATATCTAATTGTATATAAATAGCAGTATTTTCATGAAAAGGAGAGAGCGACTGGGAATTGTTTTAAGTATTTAGTCATTAAGACTTATATTAGGAATTTAAAATCTTAAATAAATTCTTATACTAAGGGTCAAAGTCTTCTAAATAAAGTCTTATTATAAGATTTTAAAGTGCTGTTATAACCTCAAAGTATTATAATAAGATTGTTAAGTCTTATACTTAGATTTTAGCGCTTCGTATACTAAGACTTCAAAGCTTTATTCAAAGACCTTAAGGGATTATAAAATCTTTTTTTTATCAAAGTTTTATTTTATACGCATCGTCTAAAAACTTTTATACCCAAATTGCAAAACAACTCTTTATAATTAACATTAATATTTTTTATTGCTTTTTTCTTATCATTTCAGATAATTTGTTGAAAAAAAACCTACGTAATACCCAAATGCAATTTACGCAAAATGAAACGTAAAAAAATGTACTTGACTGTGCAATTCTTATGAGTGATAAAGAATGACTTCTTTTAAACGGCAATAAAAGTTTTTTCTTTTTTGTTTCGGGTTCAAAAGTCCAAATATGGATGTCAGTGAGACGTCTACAATAAATGAGAAATTTACGTAAAAGCAATTTAAAATACACCCATGACTAAAATATAAAAATAATGAAAAACTATTCGCTTAAACGGCATAAAAAATATATGTTAAACGTCACTGAGAGACTGAGATTTAATGCAACGAAACCACAAAAAAAAAGAATAGAATTAAAAGATGAAAATGCCGCCAGAATTAACGTGAATTGAAATAAATTATTTAAATTTTTAAATTTAACGTACCAATAAATTTCATCTTTCTGATGAAACGTTACACTGGGTGACTGGCAGACTGACTACAAAAGTACGTAATTTTCATATCTGAATGTGCGAAAAGACTCTCTCTGATGCAACATCTTTAAATAATTTACAAACAGATCATCAGCAGCAGCATACACTCGTGTGTAACAAATTAAGCCGACATTTGACGTCATGTATTTTTAAATGACTAACAAATTGAACAATATACTTAATTGAATTAAACAGTAAATAAAAAAAATAAAAATTCTACATAAAAATTATTGAGAAAAACTACAGAATGTGTATGCAATAGAAATAAGTACATCATGATATGTCTACTTAGTTCAAAACAATAATATTGGTGTAGGGGAAAAGTTATTTCATATGAAATCTAATAAAAATACACATGATTCAGTCGTCTTCGTATACTCAGACTAAAGCTATTTCTAACTAAGAAACTCAAGTCATTTGCGGTCTGTACATTACACATAGACATACATCTCTCTTTTACAGTTCTGATATTTATAGAGACAATTGTCTAGTACAGAGTATTTTCTTATATATATAGAGGCTACAACTTTAATTTAAACGACAAGTCGTAAAATAAATATCGAGTCATGTGCAAGTACTTTTAAGTCGTGCACAAATACTGCCGAGTCTTAAACAAGAACGTGGGAGTTCTATACGAATATTATCGAGTTATTTACGAAGACTTTTGAGTCTCATACGAAAACTATCGAATCTAAAAAAATCCGAGTCTTACAATTTTTTTTTGTGTTTCATATAAAGGCTACTGAGTCATATACTGATACTGCCAAAGTTTATATTAAAAGTATCGAAGTTCATACGAATACTACCGAATCTCATACGAAAAAATCGATTCTTATGCTCAAAATACAAAGCCCTATATTAAAGCCGCTGAATACTACCGAGTGTTATAAAAAGAAATTCGAGAATAGTAAAAATACAACAGAGTGTTTTACAAATAAAACCGAGTCTTACACTAAAATAACCGAAAATTATACTAAGACTACCGAGTCTTATACACGCACTACTGGATTTTCTACAAAGACTACTGAGTCTTATACCAATACTATTGAGTCTTATACAAATACTGTCGAGACGTATAATAAGACTAAAAAGTCTTTTACAAAGACTACTGAGTCTTACATGAAAACTTTCGAGTCGTATAGTAAGACTACCGAGTCTTCTATAACAAACACCGATGCTTATATTACGATTACCGAGTTTTATTCTAAGACCTACGAGGATAATACAAAAATAAACTCTTCTTACTCTAAAACTACAAAGTCCTATGTCATGACAACGGATTTAAATGCAAAGCATTTTAATTTTTATAATTACACTCCTAGGATATTTAATAAGACCAAAAAGTCTTATATTAATATAAGAACTAGCGATTCTTATATTAAGACTGCCCAGTCTAATAGCAGATTGCCGATTCGTATATTAATTATAATAAACCTGCTGAGTATACTATGTCTACCGAATCCTGTACTAAAATTATTAAGTCTTATACTAGAGGTACCAAGTGTTATACAAATACTATCGAGTTAACTACTTCTAAAATTAATACTACCAATAAATATACTAAGATTTTTAAGTCTTATTTAATTTTTTTTTAAGGATTTTAAAATTTTTGACTAACGCTTTAAATTTTTATACTAAGACGATGTTGATGTTATATAACTTCAACGTTTTTCACAAAGTCTTAAAAGATTTATTCTTGAACTTTATAGACTTAAATTTTATACAGAGACTTAAATTTTTTTCGTATTCTAATGTTTTAATATACATATGTTTAAGACAAAAAGCTTACAGAAAGACTTAGCTTTTATACTAGGACTGATTTCTTATATTGAGACTGAATTTATACATATAATTCATATTCAATTTTATACATTTTGGCAAATATTCATTACAGAACTTTTTAGTTAATTATTTAAAACAAATTTTCACATTTCTATTTACGGAAACGAACTAATGTTTTCCCCTTACCAATATTTATTCCAGATGACCTACAAAATTATAAATACAATTTTTAAAATACCTTTATTATGATGAGTCCGAAAGACAATAAAAATAGTGAGGATCGAATAAACAATAAATTAAATAAAATTGCAAAAGTTACTTTAAACAACGCAACACTTAAAGAGAAGTCCATTACTTTGCAACAACAAAATCAAGTATACGCAGAGTTGGCAATGCGTTATAATAAAAATTTAATGGTGAAACGAATTATAAACAATAAAAATAACAACAATAACAATAATAATAATAACGATAGTAACACTTCAATAAAGGCGTCAAACAAAACATGTAATCTAATCGGTAAAATGATAAACGACGTCAGCAAATCGGCCATCTCCGGCTTGGGCCATAGTAAACAAAACGATAAAACAACAGTATCAGCGGCAGACACTACAGCAACACTTGGTACTTATACTTGTACAAAAACATTGACTAAGTACTCACACTCGTCGCACAATTATAGCGAAGGTGGAAAAAATAAAATTGGTTATTATGATGATTTTGTTGCTGTTGACGATTTTATCTCAAACAACAGTAACAACAACAACAACAACAACTATAAAGATAACGAACAAAACGAATTGAAACAACGACAACGACTTACTAAAATGACGAATTTAAACGAAGTTAACAGAGAGAGTTTATCATTAGCTAACGACGAGACAATTGTGGATTTAATATCAAAACAACAACAAAAACTACAGCAATTGGCGAGAAAAGAGGTTAAGGGAGAGAGTTTAGTAACGGTAAAATCACCATTATTATTACAAAATTTTAGCAAAAGTGTAAGGCATAAAAACATAACAATAATACCTTCAGACGACAGTTATCAAAGAGCTGTAGATCTAGACGCACCTAACGCTAGAGACGAAATATCTCAATGTGAACTACTGGAATTAAAAACAATTGAAAACCTCCCGCAAAAGGATTATAAAGCTGAATGTGAGCAGAAATTCAAAAGTTTAGCTGAACGTAAAGCTCAATTAAAAAAAGAATTTTTCAAAGATTTGAACGTTAGTTTTAATCCAACAACAACAACTGGATATTTAGTGAAATTAAAATTTAACAATCAAACGTTAAATAAAAGAATTTTAAAAAAGCAACACAATTTAAAACTGAAAATTCCCCGAGACTGTAACAAGCCGTTGGAACAGCAACAGCAAAAAGTGGATTTAAATTTCTCTCTAGTGGCTTCAAGAAAATTAGAATTGGAAAAGAAACAGCATAACGAATTGAAAACTTTTAAAAACAATTTTAATAACACTCAGTTTCCCAGAGTTAAAGAGTTGGCCAAGAGATTTGATATAAAAAAAGAAATGATTTTGCCCCAAGCTAATAGCAATGCAAACGAGGTTAATACCTCTAAATTGGACAACATGGTAGAGAGACATAGTCCTTTGTCCGATGAGGGCTGTAATATAGGCCAAAGTCCCTATTCCTCAGATGATGACAACGATTCAATACGCACTACCAATACAGCCATAGAAAGAATACCAGCTACCAAACACAAGGATAAGGTGGCCAGATCAGGTAGCAGTGATTCGGCTTTGGGTTTGGAAGTAGATGAACCTATGGATGTTAGCGAACAGCAGCCCCAACAACAAAAAAGAAGAATGACTTTAACAGTAACTGATTTGCCTTTAAGACCTGCCTTATTGCCCTTGGCTGAACCAACTTTGCTGCCTGATTCCCCCATATTGGATACACCATTGCCGAATTTCTGTAACAACTTGCAACAAAACCAAATACCCTCAAAAGTGTTGCTAGAAGAAAGAGTGGTAGAAATTCCTGAAGATCCTCGTTCCGGCATGAGTTCGCGACGTGAGTCCTCCCAGTCATGTTTCAGTGACTTTCCTCCTGGAGAAATGCAAGGTGTTAGATTTGTTCGCACTCCCTCGGTAGTGGTATCTGACTACTCTGATGATATAACTTGCGGCATTACCCTGGAAGAAATCGAATATTTTCGAGCCCAACGTTTGCGGCGACGTCGCTCCTCTTTGGAGACCTCCGGCACCGAAAAAGATGCGCTCGACAATAGCTCCGACATCAGTGCCTCTTCCTCGTGCAGCAACCTTTACTACTGTGGCTCCACTATCTCCGCCCTCGACGGGGCCGAGTGCTTAGTCAATGGTGTACGTCAACAATTGGAAAGAAAAACCTCCGATTGCTCCACTTGTTCGGTAAGCGGTGATGAGGACGCCACATTTAATTTTTGCATACCCGAGCAACCAGAGGAATGCCAGGACATTACCGATATGTTGGCCAATCAACATTTAACCAACAAACGTTCCAAAAAGGTAGGTATATCGGCGAACATTTTAACTGTTGATACTGCAAATGCTGTATAAAACTACTAGTCATAGTTTTTAAGTTAATCTTTAGCCAACAAAAAATCCTAAAAACAAAATCTCTTAATTTTTTATTATAAATTTAGTTTATTATATTTTCTTTTAGATAGTAAGTTTTATTTTCTTTAAAAAACTATACGAAAAAAAAGCATTTGTTTACAACAATCAATAATAAATTTTAGTATTAAAATAGTTTTGTAGCTAATAAATGCAAATATTATAGTTTTTTTTTTAATAAATTAAAGGCATTTAAAAAATTTCTTTATTTAAAAGACTTTAAATGAATTTTTTTCCAACATATGAAAGTTTTCCTAATAAAAAAATTTTTTTTTTTATTTATTTATTTATTTCCAAAATAAATTAAAATTTTCTTAGAAACTGTACATCGTTATGCAAAAAAATTATAAATTTGTTAACATTTCCAATAAATTGAATTGATCTTAAAAAATTATGATGATATCGTCACATTTTTTCTTTGTTTATTATTCAAATTTTTTTGAAAGCAATTTTGTTTTGGATATATTTTGAGGTTATGTTGCACTATTTCTTTGATTTTGTTTGTTAGTTTCACGTTTGGTACACATTTTTGAATTGAATTACGCTTTTCTCTTATTTCCTGCAAAATATACTCATGTTTGTTGATTATTTGTTGATTTCACTTGTTAGATTCACGTAAAGTACAGATTTTTGCTTTTAGAATACTTTTTAATTTTGATTAAACTTGAGTTAAAAAATATATGATTTTTTAATTAAATAATAGCAACATCTTTACTAGCTATCAACAATTTCAAATGCAAACAAAATATTGTTTACATTTTCAAGAAAAAAAAACAATGAAATGTAAATAAACATTTGATAACTTATTTGAAATGACAATAAGATAATATTGTTTATAAAGATGTTGTGTTTTCTTCTATGTAATTCGTAAAATAACAATTACAAAAAACTCTTGAAAAACAAATAACACTTAAGAGTTACTAATTACATTTTTGGATTTTTTTTATAAACTTAAAAATATAACGCAAGTTTTAATAATTTTTAAGTTTTTTCTTTGTTCAGAAATATAATTTGTAATTAAATATTAAACTTAATAAAAAATTCAAGGTTAGGTGGGAAAATTTTGATAACTTTGTTTGTTTTTTCTTTAGAATCTGGTGCTTGAGTATTTATTTCTTTAAGATTCTATTAAAACAAGGTCGAATAAAAAATGGTTTTTAATTTCTGTAATACCCGAGGTGCCCTTAATAATCCTGATATATCTAAAGACCCCAGATCGAAAACTTATACTTAATTGCCATCTTAAATTGTGTTCCAAACAGACTAACCGTTTAGAAAACACAGAAAATCTCCCACTGAGTGACATTGCACAGGGATTAAAACGTAGGTAAACTAAGGATTAATTCAGGGAACCCCATTATTATCGATATTTTTATCTTTTTTGCAATAACTATAACATTATTTGTTTTTGAAATTTATTTTTATTTAAAAAAGAAGAAAAATATTGTTAATATATATTTCTTATCTTAAGTCCATTTCTCAAAAACTGTTAGTACTACGAAAAAATACATGCATGTCATTTGTAGACAATTTCCTTTGCTACACATCTGATAAGTACTATTTTTTCGATAAATGTTATCATTAGCAAGATTTTCTTGACCTTTGACCCAGCGTTACTCTTCTTAGCGGTGCATGGATCGAAGGGGATTTTTTGGACGTTGTTGAGAATCACAAGAAGGAAGCTTCGTGAAAAATTCAGCTTCCCCTTAATTTTTTTCAAGTTGAATGTGTTTATTCCCTGGACTAATTAATTTGGTTCGTTTCAAATTGTTTTAAATCCTTCACAATTTTTTATTTAATTTAAAAGTTTTACAACTGTTTTGCGGTTAAATATAAGTAGAGAATGTTGCCTGAAATTTGTTCAAGGGAACATTTTGAAGGTAAATTCATAACTAAGGTTTTGTATTTTTCCACTGTATGCCAAAGAAATTTTACCAATCTGAAAACCCTTGATTTTAAATAAATTTTGTTTTAATATACTTTTTACAATTGTTAGTCTTCCCTTTAATGAAACGATGTTAATTAATATTTATCATATGATTTTTTATTTTTAATTTTTTTTGTAAAAATTTCATTTTTATCTTATCTTAAAGCAAATACACACGCATTATCATACACCAGAGAAGCAAAAAAATATATGTAGGTATACAAGAAAAGTTTAGGAGAGAAAATTTTCCTCTTTTAATGTTTTATTTTTTGGAGTTGTTTTACTGCCTGGCACAGTTTAATTACTTTTTTGTTTTATCATAAAATAATATACTTTTCTTCTAACTTAACTGAATTACTTTACATATAAAATGAAACGCAAAAAAATCCAAAATTTTTAATGAATTTAACAAATTTAACCTTCAATACATTGAGTAACATTTCCAAAATTTTTAACGTAAATAATGACATTTGGTTATGCAGACTAAGTTATTGTTTACCTTAAAAAATTCATTTAAATATCCATAGACAAGTTCTATAAAAAAAAACTAGTACGAATGCTTTTTTCGGCTTTGCCGAATCTTATATGCCCTTTACCATGGTAGTCTAACACTAGTTTAACTCGGAGCACTTTGTTAGCCCGCGGCTAAACACCAGATATACAAAATTGAATTTTTGCTGAAGCGCCCATTTCCAGTATCCTTTTAATTTTTTTCCATTTACTGCAACTGAACAATTTTGTATTTGAATAGAAGGTGCCAAGCCCATTTGACGGATTTTGTGTAGTGTAAATCTAGTTATGTGTACCAAATTTTGAAAATTTTTCTTCTACCGTTTTTCAGATACAAAGATATGTATTTTGTGCCACGCCTACTTTTCGCCAATAAATGGATTCCTCTTATTTTCGCTTGTGGAAATTTCTTATTATTGATGTTGGATTTTATGAGTTAACTTCGATGGAGAGGGAAGTATGCGTTTGTACTCATGTTTTAACTCACCTTTTAAACTTCCTTATAAAGTTGGCATTAACATAAAAAATGATGGCAATTACTTTTACAATAGCTTCTTTGTGGTGACAAAATGTTGTGCTGGCAGGTCATAAATAACCCATAAGACCGATATAAGCCCCTTAATAAAATCACTTAGGCTTGTCCATGAGTCCAAAATAGGGTAAACTCTCGAAAATTTGTTTTAAATACTGTGGTGTAGGATATCATATGGTCGGGCTTGACCGGCTATACTTTTTGTTATTGCTTAAATTGCCATATGTTGTCTGTATAGAGTGAGTGATATGCTATCAATTCCTTTAGTTTTTTTTTATATTATTTTATTTACAAAACTTTTAATTGCAATATTCTTTATATAATTAAAGAAATTCTAAACAATAAAATAATCTAACTGTTTATGGGATTTGTGACGATATTATTATTTTAGTTGTTTTAAGGTTTTGTAATATAAAAAAATAAAGTGAAAAATATTTTTAAATTTAGCTAAATAAAAGGGCTGTTTTTGAGCGGACTGTTAAATTTTAATGAAAATTTTATTTGCATTTTTTCTAGATTTTTAAAGAGTGATTTTCAAAAATTGTAAAATTTTCAAAGTAATTTTTGGGAATACAAAATTTACAAGATTTTGTTATCCGTACTTAAGTCCCAATGTAAAAACAATTGTTGTGGGGAATGTAAGAAAAGATAAACTCACTGTTTTATTGTTGTTGTTTTTGTTGAAACTTTGATATGGTTACAAATAAGACTTTTGCTTATAATTCTTATTAGCTTAACAGTTTTGTTTGTTTAATATCTTTAGTTTTTCTACAATCTTTGGATGAAGTTTCCTGACGATCTGGCCTAAGCAACCAGTGAAATGCGCATAGGAACAGCTTATCCCTTCAACAATAAATTTCAGTGTTTTTATCAATAATAAAAATTGGGAACTAAGCACGACTAACAAAATCGTGTAAATTTGTAAAATTCTTTAAGATTTCCTGAAAATGTTAAATAATTACATTAAATTTTTAATCAGATGAAAGCATAAAGCTTGTTAGTTTCTTGCATTAAAAAGTCAATTTTAACGTTTTAATCTAATTTTTTTCTACTTTAACATTATTTCACAAAAAAATTTATTTGTATTATTTTAAAATGGTTTGCAAAAATTTTAAATTTTTCTAGGAAATTCTAAATAAAGACAAATATTTACCTCAAGTTTTTTTACTTAAGACTTTTTGTTTCTGTTATGATAATTGTTTTCTTAAAAATTTCATTATTAAAATTAGTTTTTAAACTATTTTATCTTTATTTGTTTTGTCGAGAGTTAAATAAAAAATGTTTATCTTAAAATACCATTCCACTGATTATAATTAATTTAAAATTTTATTATTAAACAAGGTTTGTTTACGTTTCCTAGATTGATTAAAAGTTAAGTTTGTCCGCTTCGCACTCTTTGTCTGGTAAGTTGGTTTTGTCAGTTTGGTATGGTAGCGGCTTTAAAAAATGTAGCAGTATTTAGAGTTGACTCTCACTGTTTATTGTTGTTGTTTTTGTTTAAGCTTTGATATTGTTACAAGTAAAACTGAGGCTTATAATTCTTATTCGCTTCACAGTTTTATTGTATAATAACTTTAGCTTTTCTAACATCTTTGGATGAAGTTTCCTGACGATCTGGCCTAAGCAACCAGGGAAATGCGTATAGGAATAGCTTATCCCTTCAACAATAAATTTCAGTTTCTCAATAGTATGAAATGGGAATTTATCACATTTGAAAGAAACCTTGTTAGTATTTTTGTTTAGTTTGTCATTTTCGCATACATGGTTTGTGCAAATGTTCTAGTTTGATTAACATTTTATTTTTTTTAGTTTGTCCTTTTCACAAATATGGTTTAATTACATTTCCTAGATTGATTAAAAGTTTAGTTTGTCTATTTCTCGCTCTATGTTGGAAAGTTTATGTTGTCGTTTTTGTATTTTCTGTGGCCTTCGCAAAACCGATTTAAAAATACACACGGAAAAGACGGACATCGGCTAATCAACTTTACTTAAATTTTAGATCAGTATTTAAGAAATTACAAACGAAATGACAAAGTTCTAGACACCCTTTTACCTTCAGTGAAGGGCATAAACATAGAAGCAAATTATGCTTTTAAGTTTGTGAAATCGTAGCAAATTATAATTTAAGCAATAGCAAAGAATAAACACTTAAAAAGATTGCAAAATTTATAATTTTAATATAAATTGTTTCTTATTCGACCTTTATTATTTAAATTTAATTATTTTCAGCTTGGATCTTTTTATATAAATATATAAATTTTATTTTAATAGAAAATAATAATCTGATTTAAAAGATTTTCTTAGTCGTGCTTAATTCCCAATTTTTATTCTTGATAAAAACACTAAAATTTATTGTTGATGGGATAAGCATTCCTATGCGCATTTCACTGGTTGCTTAGGCCAGATCGTCAGGAAAGATTTTAAACCAAATAAAACTGTTAAGCGTATAAGAATTATAAGCAACAGTTCTACTTGTAACAATATCAAAGTTTAAACAAAAACATCAACAATTAACAGTAAGTTTATTTCTTCTTACATTCAAAATAATAATATGTATAATAAAATTAAGATTCTTTATAAAAAAGACCTCAAGCTCAAAAATGTAATTGAAATTTTTGTTAATATTATTATACCCTTAAGATGGCGTCACTTTTTTAATTGCGATTTCTAACTTAATTTTTAGCAATATATGAGTTAAGATAACATAAGCTGAGCAATAAGAAATATTGTTCTGTTATTCTGTTTTGGTCTAGACCTGGGGTTAGGAATGCCAAGAAAGTGTTGCCAGATTTTTATTGATCTTTTTTTTCATTATTAGGCTTAAAAACTTTATTTATTGCTCTAAACATTTTTATCTCTTCTGATTAATTACATCTGTCGTGCATTTAATACATTTCTGTTTTGTCATTTCAAAACCTTTTCGTTTAGTTAATTACTCAACTTCGACATTATTATGTTTTATTTAAAATTATAGTCTAAAATGAAATTAGTATTTGCTGTACCAAAATTAAACAAATACATTATTTTACTAAAAAGTCATACAACTTTTAAATCTATGTCACGCTGTGTCAAGATTTTCAATCATCATGATGAATTAATTCAATTTATTATTTAATTCTATTAAAAAATTATGTTAATTAAGTTAAATTAAAACACTCAAACTTGAAATAGTTAAGAAAATAAAAATACAATGAATATGAAATTGTATGAATTAGTTAAAACACAAGCGTATCAATTAGATGGTAGTAAAATTTTAGTCTGTTGAATTGAAAAATAAGTAAAAAGTCATAAATAAATTGTTTGACGTCAAACATAAACTTGCCAGTTTAAATCTATAATAATTCGTATTGTGTGTATCTTTTTTTAGTTTTAATTTCTATAACGAATTTCAATTTCAAAATCTATCTGCCTTTTGAAAGTGATTAATGGAAGACTTTTTCTAGACTTTGGCTGTAATTCTCTAAAACTTATCATTTTTAAGATCTTAATTAACTTTAATGTCAGACATAGTGGTATTTTTTGTGTTATTGGGTTTGGTTTTTATAAATGTTGTTTATTGAATTTGGTCTTGGCTGTGGTAGGTGTTTGATAAGGCGTTCCTTTTAGTAAACTCTTGATCAAAATCGCTGCTACATTTTTGGTGTCAAGAAATAAGTCACAAAAAAAATTAATTTAATAAGTCAAAAAAAAAAATGTACAGAAAGCAACAACATCGTTTTTTGCTACACCATAGAAGAGGAAATTCTTGCGACCGGCCTAAGACCGGCTTTGAAGAGAAGCTTAAGCTAGCGAAGCCGGTATTTCTGATGCCATGGTCCCTAAAAATTTGGGTATTATTGTTTTCTGTTTGGGGCATTATTTTATTCCGTTGAGCGTCTTTTTTTTTTTTGTAAATTGGGGATTTATTTCATATGAAATAAAACCCGAAATATTGTGGATTTATTTCATTTTGTTTTTGGATACTTATTTCGTGGGTACTTATTTTATAGCGCGAAATTTTTATATTTTGTATTTTTATTGTGTTGCTGGTTAATATTATTTAATTTATTGTTTGTTTATAGTTTATCAGCTTTTCCGTTATGACAATCGTTTATTTAAAAAAGCACAAACCTTAATTAGGTGCTTGTGTCAATTACGTCAATAGATTTAAAATAAAACAAATACTTGAAAAAACATCTGGTAACTTTTGAATACTTCTATTTTATTAAATAACAGCAACATTTACTGACTGCCAAATAAAATTCGGAAATTTGGACATTTTAAAAATATCCTGTTTTCATAAAAAAGATACAAACAATTTTAAAATCAAGCCAATTTAAGAAGTCGAATTGCCATGAATGACTTACTAAAGCTGGCAAGTATGAAATTAAATATGCCGTTTTCTTAAAAAATAATTGGTTTTAATTATTTAAATAGTGGCTTATATATCACAGTGTTGCCAACTTATACTTATTGTCAGGGGTGTTCTGGAAATCGATAACGCAAAACGAAAGAATTTGGAAGTTGTTTTGAATGCACTTTTAATCACATTTTTATAATTTTTTGTCACAAAATGAATTTATCACAGAAAACTTATTAGAAAACGACGTTTAAAATAATTGGGTTTCGCGTTTTCGAAACTGCTAATTAGTGCGTTAATGAAAATGTTTGGCATATCAAATCAAAAATTTTGAGTTTCCAATTTTTTTTCAAAACTATTGATTTAAGATAACGAATTGTTGAACTTAGGTTTGTGATTCGTATTTTTCCTACGATTTGTTGCAGCTTTGTATTTAGGGATTCCCTTTCAGTCGGTAAAAAAAAAAACTTGTAATTTGTTGAATTTACGTCCATGTGTACTGGTCTTTGCACGTATTTGTTGAATTACTTACGTTGCTTTTTTATATTTTGTGTTATTTTTAATTTCATTGATAAGCCGCTAGAGATTGTTGAGCGTATGTATGATGATGATGGGCTTAAATACATAAAGATTAATTTAATGATAATTTCATTTAGTTATTTATTTTAATGAGAATTTCCATTTGTCAGAATGTTGTTTATTGAAACAAAAGCAAATGTAGAGTAAATAATGAATGAATGAATTAAGTTAAGAGCACGAGAACTATACTGGATGAAAGAGACATTTTGAAAATCACAAGATATTATTTGGTGTATTGACGTCAGACTTTTAAAGTGATCGTAGAAAAGTTGTAAAGAAATATAAATAGGATTTTGACTACGTGTTTTAGGGCAAGAAGTTTGTGTTTTAAGTTGTTTTTAACTAGATTTTTTATGAAATCATAAAGTTGTTTTTATAAATTCCTTTTAAATTTAAAGTTATTTAATCATTAGTCAGATATGTTAAAAACGACACGTGTACTTTTGTTTCATTTAATCAATTTTAATTGATATTTAATGTTTATTTTATTTTTTGTTTTTATATCAAATAAGTTTTTGCTTTAAATTTTTTAATTTAAATTCAGCTTCTTTACATAATTTGGCAACATTATGCTACAAACGACTTTTTCTTACGTCAAAGCTTACAGCTGACACACCCTCTAACCAACAAAACATTGCTAATTCTTATTGTTAAATTAAGCTTAAAGTTTTTTTTTCATATTTATTTATTAAATCTATATGCACACATACATATATTTTAATATGAACTAACAATTTTTTGTTAAAAATAATTTTCCAATAGTTTAATACCCATCCTAATCTTTTTCATTTAATAATCATATTTTTATAAAAAAAAAAATTGCCATAATCTGAAGTCATAAAATTAAAAAATTAAGTGTGTGACAAATTATAAAATAAAAGAGCAAACGCAAAAATGTATGTATATACTGACGTCAATAATTTTATAAAATTTGGTTTTAAAATGGAAATTTGTATGTTGCCAACCTAAATATAACATTTGTTGCTCCTCTTAAATTTTATTTTCTTAATCTAATCAATCATCTCAAAAATTCTATGCCAAAATAAAGATGAGGACCATTCAATTAACTTGAAATTTTATAAGAAACACTTGACTTTGATTATTATTTAAGGTTGTTTTTTAATAGATAATTTTGTTTTTTTTATTATTATGTTATGAGTGGTTTTTAGAAAAATACAAATAACGCAATTAATGTTAATTTAATTATTTTTAGGAACACAATTATAAAATCTAACACAAAATAAGATATGACGTTTTAAAAAAGCAATAAATATTCTTACAGTGTAGTTCAGGGCCAATTCACGTATCAGTTGGCGACAATTCTGCAGCAAGAGGAAATTTGTTGTTGCTTTTGCTGGTGGAAAATGTCAAAATACTGAAAATGTGAGTGTTTGTAAAATACAATTTGTTCTTAAATTGTAAACATCCAGTGAAAATATGTCTTTCATTGTGAATCGTAGTCCATACCACTTGTTCAATGCGTTGCTGCGTTTATGCACATGTCAAAAAAGTAGAATGAGTGTAGAATTTTATTAACAAGTTACACATCATGCGCATAGAATGCATACACGCATCGATCGCTTGAAGAAGGATTACTATCTCCTTTTGCATGCATCTTAAAAACAGGTCAAAAACTATCAAAGGCATAGAATGTGGTGTGGACCTCCAGTTTCAACTTTTAATGTCAACAAACTTTCAATTAAAATAACAAGGAGTAAATAAATGTTAGCGGGAAATTTATTTTAATATTTTAATCAGGCTGAAGTTCATTGAATTAATTTTCTAATTTTTCTAATTTTGTAGTCAGAACATTTTTTTGGGGTTTGAAAACAACATGAAATTTATTAAGCTTGACATATTGTAAAATTGATCTAGGAGAGGCTTGTCCTCTTTATAAACAATCTAAAACAAATCTTATTGTTCATTAGAAAAACTCTGTGGTTTTAATGGACAACCGCGTATGCCTTAAAATCAAATTTTTCAGGAGAGTAGGATGATTAAATTACGGCTTAGGTATTGAACTTTTTGGGAATTGATCTATCTCTTTTAAGAAATTTTTAGAAACATGTAAATTGCGTTTTAAATCAAGCAATATGACATCAACATATCAAAATCGAAAATTGGGACATACGCGGTTGCCCATTAAACAAAACAGAACTTACAACCGATTGGTTTTTTACTTCTATTGCATCGGCAAGTGCTCTATATGAAAAATTTATTGTCTTATTCCAGCAATCATAAATTATTTTTTTTTTACTTCCATATACAATTTATGTTATTTTTACGTAAAGTTTATTTACGTGTGTTCACTTATTTGCACTTTATGTTTAAGATTCTATGTTACTGGTTCTTAAAAAAAACAGCTAAAAACACATAAAAAATATTATTTAAACAATACAATTCATAGTTTTTTTTTATTAATTCCGCCTTAAATATATCTGTTTAATTTTTTTTTATTTGGTTTAATTTCAATTGTTTCTTTTTGTTTGCAATATTATTTAAAGAAAAAATTATTTAGGGTTAAAAAACAGAAAATATTTTGTTTGTTAAAACACTTTAATAAATAAATAAACAAAACATATTTGTTAATAAATATGTATGTAGCAGTACCAAGAGATGAACTACATTTATGGGTTTTTATTTATTTTCTGTTATAATCTTCTGCGCCGCTCCAGAGAAATCTAAATTTATTCTTAGTAAAACAAAAAATGTGGTATTAAAAATGCTTTAAGAACTAACCTGTGCAAAAAGATGTATATGGGTCATTCTACGTAAAGAGGTTATCTGATATAAGGAATGGCGGCGTGATAAAAATATTTTAAATAATAAATTTTTTCAATATAATTGTATTTCATCAGGTAGTGTGAATGCATGTTTAATAATGGCCAGTCAAGTAATCTACTTTTACCGGTATTTTAAGTGACCAGGGGAGATACTCTACACAGGGTAAAGACATGAAGGCCAGGACAGGATACCTTACTTTACAGGGGAAAGATAAATTGAAAACAAACCTTATTTTCGCAGAAGAAAAATATAATATATAGAATCCGTTATCCTACATTCCAAAGGCACACTCTCATCTATGATAATAAGTCTACCCTACATAATAAAGTTACTCTTACACCCTGCTACACTAACTATTTTAGTAAAAAGTTGGTTAGCACGATTTGTTTATAATTTTTTATATTAAATAAGGCATACATACATTTTTAAAGCGTTAAAACACTTATAACGTATAAAGTGGATATGTGTTGGTTTAACGTAAAATAATATACATGAAATACTAAGAAAGAGATAATATCTCACTTCCTTATCTACCCTGGACGCAAAATCTCTACCCTGGCATTAGATGAAGCAGGAGAAATACGGCAGGGGAGAGATTTTTTCATTAAAAAACTAACACAATCAGAAAAATATGTATTGTACCGAAAAAACAAACTAACACAGTAAATTATACTGAAATTAAAATAAATAAATATTACAAACAAACTTAAGCCACAAATAGCAAGCAAATAAAACTTACCAGTGGAGATACATCAATCACTGACACGTGCGAGCGATCCGAGTGGTGTGGTCGAATTATCGGCCCAATAAGAGCACGCTAATGGCCCGCTCGATTTTTATTGTTAAATTCACTTTGAAACAAATGTTCTGCAATTTAAATTTTCAGCGTCAACGCATTTTAGCGGTATTTTTAAACGGTCGAAAAATGTGCAGGGGAGGAGACTTAAAATACGAGAGACAAAAACTATGTAATTTTTTTTAATAGAATATGAAAGTAATTTGAAAGTTTATTTAAACGACTTTTATTGTTATTTATACTTCTTTATGTAATAAATAACGATTAGTTGTTTAATGAATTAGTAATGTGTTAAATTTCAAAGATTTTGTTACAGAATAGTAAAGGACAGGCCAGGGTAGATACTTTTTTCTATGTAAACACGAAGTTATGACTAAACTAAGGTAATTTAGGTATTGCAATTTATTGTCAAAAAAGTTTACTTTATTTGTTATTAAACACGTTTGATATTTCCACAAATTTTTTAATTATATATGATTTTTTAATGTAGCCGTAGATAGAACCTATTAACGTAGATACACCCATATACGAGACTAAATAGTGCGCTCTTTGGGTTAAACAAAAAACGTTCTAGAAAGCGTTCTTAAGAAATTCTCAGCCAAAAATATGAAATTTAAGATTCCAAAGGAACTAATCAATATAATACATACATACAAATTAAAAAGAAGCAGTACCACGGTACAAAAAAAAAGTACAATCTTGATAGGTTTTTATGTATTCTTCAAGGCTTAATTTTCATTATGAACTGTGTACTAAAGAACACAGTCATAAATTTGTATGTGGAGAAATGCACTGCAAAGAACAATTGATTTTGGTGTTTCCAACAAAAATTTGTGTCTTTAATTCTGTTATAATAATTTTCAGTTCACTTAGATGTATTTAAATACATATTTGTTTAATTACATGCTTGAAAAAATTACTCATACGTATTGAGCCATGAAGGCTTTGTGTGTGTGTGTGTGTGTGTACGCTGTTGCTGTCAATATTAATATTTCAAACAAAACAAATTTTTTTTAATGTATACCTATTTTTATATTTTTAATGATTGTATAACTTACTAAATTACTAATAATAATTATTGTAGTTGTTTTTTTTCATACCGCTTGTGTGTAAAACAAAATTTTTATCGAGTGACTTTCAGAGACTTAAAAAAAACATACAAGTTAAATTAATTTATTTGCTTTTTTTTTTTGTTAATTTCATGGTTCCAATTGACGTCACAAAAAACATTAATTTTTTTGTTAACAATTTTATTGCAGTGCTGTTAAAAATCAATAGTAGTAAAAAAGTTTTTAAACAAAGTCAAATCATCAAAAGTTCATAAAAAAAAAATTAAAAAATTATTAACAAAAACAAAACCAATTATACAAATTAAAAAAAAATTTTCTATTAACACGTTCTTAATTAAAAGCATTTTACCTATTTTTTTTAGGTTATAAAACACAGAATTTTTTTACTAAACTTAAAGGCCTTTTACGTTTTTCACACTTCATTGATAATTTTTGTTTTCTAAACGATAACACTTTTTTCAATTATAACTATTTAGCAAGAAAATATTTCTAAACATTGCTATTATTTTTTTGTTATATTTATACAATAATTTATATAAAATATTAACCACAGTTTGAACTAAATTTATTAAAACTTCACTAAAAATTACGCAATCAAGTGCTTAATTTCTTTCGTAGGTGAATGTTTGTAATGTATTGCAAAAACAATAACATTTAATTACAAAAATAAACAACAACTTTCAATTTCTTTTATTTACTTTTTCAAATTTAACAAAAAAAAAAAAAATAACTGATTACGCACACAAACACTATTTTTCTAGAGCCTAATTTAAAAACACCACAAAAATCTTAAGCATATCTTAAGGCTGCTAAATAAAAATACACACCACTAACAGCATAAAGGAAACAGTTTTCGTACGTGTATTAAGAAATTGTTGAATAATTGCTTTAAATTAAACGGATTTAAGCGAAATGAACAACAAAAACTTAAATATTTAAATAGAGTTAATTTTTTTGTTTCCGAAATTATATGATTTACTGGAAAAATATTGAAAATCTCATATAAAAAGCCATATAATGGATATCGAATTTGATTTAAATTGATGTCGAACGAATTTTAAAAACGATCCCGTTTTAAAAGTTCATAACAATATTGCCTTTAACTTAATCCACTCTTTGAATACTGTTTATCTTTACCAGAATTACTCTGAAAATAAGGTAACATTATGATCATTTAAAAACAACATTATATTTTAATTGAAAATATCTATAATATTTATTTCCCTTTATTGAAAATAAAATTAAGAATAGAATATTATAAGAAATTTATGCTTTTGTAACAAATATTGAATTTAGATTTTTTTTAAACACCAGACGAGACTTAGGGACTAAAAAAATTTGGCGAACTTTAACATTTTTCAATACAAATCAGCGAATGAATTAAAAAATTCAATGAATTGAAATGACTTGTAAGTGGTCTTGTTGCAGGCCTCTATTAATGAATACATACATACATACACATTTACATACATACATACATATGTAGAAAGGATATACATACATATGTATGTACATAATAAAAATTTAAATTCATTAAAAGTATATACATACATACATATAAAAACTTGTAATTTTGCTAATTTTAATTTATTATGAGGTTTTTATAACAGATCAATTAAACAGGAAACACACCAATAAAAACATCATAATCAAACAAAAAAAAAAATGCAATAAAAACATTGCGTATCAAGTAAACAGACCATGTTAAGATTTATGTTAATTTTTCGTTTACATTCCATGCAATAGATATCGTCAACATAGCAATAACAACGACAATAACAGTAATCATGTCGTTTAAGAAACTATTACCTAGAATAAACTTAAATGTATTTACAACCAACAACAATAGCAAGAATTAAAACAAAAACAAAAAATACCGTTACAGTGGCTAATGCATGTTATACATAGACTCTTAAAAAAATAAGTGGGAGAATGAGAGAAGGGGACAGAACGCTACAAAATCAAGAGTTTATTTATTTACATGAACATAAACACAAACACAAACATGCAAACTTGTGTCGTTGATATTGTTTTTATTGTTCTTGCTTTACCGTCAGGGCTGCCAGACTTGGGGATTTATCCCTAAAAAATAAAAAGGATTTAAAAAAACATGCCGAACCCAGTCGCTAAAAACAAAATAAAATTAATTTTTTTACTAAAAATATTTATTAAAATTTTTTTTACTATTTTTATCAAACATTTTTTTTATTTTTTTAAGGTTATTTTTTTTGTAATTTAGGGATTTTTATTTTGGGGACAAGGAAAAAAGTACCTGGCAGCCTTGTTTACAGTACTGTTAATGTTCAGAAAATGTTTGGTTATTTTTTTATTTCTTGTTGTATTCTTAAAATATTTACATAAGTTTTTTTCTTCTAATTTTTTTATTTCAATAAATCTTTTATTGAATAAAATAAAAATCATTTGAGCTGCAATAAATAAAATTAACATAATTTTTCATTGCAACTCAAACGCCCAAACAAGACTGAATAAAAATCGTATGAAAACATTTCCATTTTATGTACTTTTGTTGCTGTTGCCGCTATGTTTTTGTTGTTGTTTTTTTTGTTGTTGTTGTTATTATTGACTGTGATGTATGATTATTTTTTGTTTTTTTTTATGCTGTTTAAAACCATAGGAGATCATTTTTTTGTCATAGTATAATTGTATGTTGCCATTGTGTTGTTCTTTGGCTTGTTTTGTTTTTCTGATTTTACAAGACAGAGTTGTTTGTTTTGTGTTGCGTATCTCCTGGCTGTTTGTAATTGTTGTTATTTTGCACAGTAAAACAACTGCAAGTTTGTAGTAGTATTGTAAAAGTTTTAAATAAGGGTATTTAGCAAAGATGGTTTTTGAAAAGGGTAAACGAAAGTAATTCATTTTTAAAAAAGTTCTCACAAAAACAATATTCAAAAAAATTTTAATTTTATAAAAAAATAAAAAAGGATTATTAAATAAATTTTACCTAATCTTATCTTTTTTACGGCAAATTTCATCAAAATCAATAATAATCAGTTATAATAGAAATTGACCGTTACAGAGCAATTTTATTTGAATTAAAAAAATTGTTTTTAATTTTTTTTTAAATTTCGTAAATTTAAAAATATTTTGAAAAAAACGTAGTTAAGAAAAGAAGTTTTTGAGAGAAAAACTTAAATAAAACTCAAACAGGAATTGTTGGATTTGTACGAAAAAAAATTTAAAAAAGTATTCATTGTTACTGCGTGTGAGAACTAACATTGAAACTACAATACGAAAATTTATTTTTGTTTTCAAATTAATTTCTTACACGAAATTTGTTTTGCAATTTCTTAAAACAGGCAGAGTCGTCAAAACACCAGAGTCGTCAAAAAATAGTTCTAACTCCGACTCCGACTACAAATACTGAAATTTCTGAAGTGCTGCTCTGACTCTTACATTGATGCTAAATGTGTATGAAACTGGTCCTTAGTTGTCTTTAAACATTTTTTTAATGCAGAATCTTTTAAATGGTTAAATATAGTAACAAGAAAATTATTTTGTAAAAATTCAAATCGGCATTTTAAATGCTGATCACCAATTTTGAAGAATTTTTATTTTGGAAAATATTACAAAATTTTTTAAAGTTTTTGTGCCGAAAAATTTTGGATTTGGAGTCGCGAATTTTTGTGGGTATTTCGACTCCGACTCCGGTATTTAAATCTCAACTTCGACTCCATAGTGCTGGTCATAACAAAAATGTCTAAAGGAACTTGGTTTTACCAAAAAGGCCCATTCAAACTTTTTTTGAAAAGAATTAAATTTCTGTTATAAAAGTTAACCTTTTTTCAAAAAAATATGTCAAGTTCTTTGTGAATCATGTAAATAATTAAGTAGTTATAGCTTGTGAAACTGGAATTATGCGAACATATTTTTATATTTAATTTTATTGATCATACTAATTAACAATTTGTAATAAAAATTTTTAAAGGAACTCGACCAATTATCTTTCCGAATCATTAAATTTGCGTTAAAATGGCATCAAGTTGTTTTTGCATATTGTTGTATATTTAGGTTTTTAATGCATATTTGTGCACATTTTGACATTTTTGAGTGATTTTTTAATTTTCATTTTATAAAAAAAGTTCTTAAACAAATTTTTAAATACACAAAAAAACCTTCCAAAAAAATTTTTAAATCAATAAATAAATTATTTTGGAGTTTGGCTTTAAATACAAGATTTGCATGATTTCGACAAAAGATCCTTCTTTTTTAAAACGATGCAGCACCTTACATTGTTAAGGCTTTCAATGGGATTTAAATGTTTTATCCAAAACTGCTGCAAAGTACTTGCTTGGCACATGGGTTATCCCGCGTTGCAGAGGAGATTAAAAGCCAATTCGATAATAATGCAATTTTTAATGAAATGTTTCACTTGATTCCCCTTCCAATGCAGCCAGTAGTAAGAAGATGGTGGCCTTCCAGATGCTTCAGAATTTTATTAAAAAAACTTTGAAAATTAACATTGTGGAAGGAAGTATAGCCCGACAAATTAAAAAAAAATCCAAAACGATTTAAGGATTTCAAAAAATTAAATAAATTTTTAAATATTTTGATCTGATCTGAAATCAAAGTGTGATCTGAAAATAAATGTTTTCAAATTTTTTAAAAACAGTACTTATTTATTTAAACAATCAGTAAATTTATTTAGTTATTTAATTTTTTAAAGATATTTGAATAACAATAGACTGAAGTTTTTATATTTTTGTTTTTAGTAAAATTGAAAAAACCATTTTTTTTTTAGGAAATTTTTCAAGTTTTTAGTTTTTATTTTTTTAAGTGCATATTTTAGGTTTTCAGCGCATATTTTAAGCGGGTTTTTCGATTTTTTAGTGCATGAAAATCTCATTCCTACTTATTACTCTTAAAACATCTGTGCTACATTTTGTAGAAATCGCATAGACAATTTAAAAGTTATGTCATGATGAAAATTGTAAAAGTAAAAAAAAAAAAAAAATTCAAGTTCAGGACGGAAAAATTTGTCATTTTAAAAACTTAAGCCTGATTTAAAAATATCGAAAAATTCAATTTACCAATTCTTTTCAAATCTATTCTCTTAGCCGCTAACTCTACCAGAGTCATCTTAAGGCCATGTTTTTATGTTTCCACTATGTTGCAGTTGTTGTAGTAGTGTTGTTGTTGTTGTTGTCGTTGTAGATGTTTTTCGGTTGTTCGTTGTGTTCTGCTGTTATTGTCTCATATTGGTTTCTTTTAGATGATGATGATTTTAACTAGGATTTTGTCTAATTAGAACATGAGTTTTTACATGTCCATAAAGGTGTTTGTTTGCAGTTGAGGTTGAGTTGTGTTCCTGGCATTTAATTAATGATGGCTTGTGCCGCTTTTCATGTTATTCTTTTAAACATGAAAATACTTTAAATTTGTCATATATCTTATCTTATCCTATACTGAATATGTAAATTAGTTTTGGAGATAAACTAAAAAACTTGCAGATAAAAAAAATATTATGGCAATAAGGAAATTAGTTGCTTAATAAGAAAATGCTACTTGAATTTTGTTGTCGTTGTTGCTGTTGTTGCTGTTGTTGCATCAAAATAGACCGTCTAGTTTTCTTACAAGATAATTTAAAGAATTTTATTATTTATCTTTGAAAATCACAAAGATTATAATCCCTCTTTTCTTCCTTCAAAAAAAAAAAAAAACTAAAATATATTTAACTAAAATTGATGTAATTTCTTTTTGTTCCCGACATGTGGTAGTGCATGCAACAAAAAAAAAAAAAATATAATTTAATGTTAATCTTCTCTAAAGATTTCTTGCCCAAGTTGTTGTCTGAAAATGACAAATATTGTAGAGAATTATATTATGATTAACATGCTTTACACATAAAATGAAAAAAACTAAATAAATAATAAATATCAGAAAAAATACTACAAAAAAAACTTAACACAAATCTTGTAACATCATTTATTTGCCACAAATAAAACACACACTAAACATGCAACATTTTAAAGAAACACTCGCAAAAATTTTAAAGCTAAATACATAAAAAAAATTTTGTTTCCTTTTTAATACCAGGACAATTGTCCAATAAAATGCTACATTTTGCCATAAATTTTTATTCCATTAATTTTTCCAAGTGTATTGGATATCCAAAGTAATTATGATGTGTTTTTTGTTGCTTTTCTTAGGACAAAACACATAACAATCCTTGGACATTAAAAAGAAATATGTAAAATAGTTTTTTGTCATATCAATATTCGTGACAACTTCTTAATGATTTGTTTTACAATTATCGGGACAATTTTTATTTACAACACTTTTAAGATATTAAGTAAACAATTTTTTAGATAAAATCAGAAAAAAACTACAACAATTTCGCCAGAAAGTTTGTTTTAAATAAAGCGAAAACTCATTATTAAGCAAGATTTATTTATAGTCTTAAGGCAAAAGCAATCCCTAAAGCATAGACTAGAGACTTGCTTTAAGTCTCGACTAAAGATTACTCTTAAGATATGACTTAAGTCTTGATTGGGGACTACTTTAAAGTCTTGACTAAAAAAAAGTTAATATACTTGACCAAAGCTTAGTATAGAGTAGAGCTTTGTCTAGAGTCTCGCTTAGAGATTAGCCTTGAGAATGATGTTAGGTCTCGATTAGAGATTTTTCTAGAGTCTCAACCAGACACTAGTCTAAAGCCTTGACTAGACACTAGTTTAAAGTCTCGACTAGAGATGACTTTTTTGTATTAGAAGTGGAAACCTTAATATGTCCCTCGTGCTAGGGGGTATGTCGGATTTATATTGAAACCCCAGTAATCGTCAGCGCCACACTCAGCGGAACTGCATGGTGGCAGCTTAAGTTTGGTGAACATCCTTTTTTCATTGGATGTGAGGCTGCGCTGCCTTCATATCTGTTCTTCATTTATTACGAAGCCATTCACAAATTTTATAAATTCTCTTTTCGTTTTATTGCCACTTCTGTGTAACATCAAATGCAAGCTTTTGTGAATAGATGGCTGCGCCGAATACAGTATATATTCTGGCCAATAACCATTACAAACTTTGGAAAATGCCAAATCAACAACCACCAGCGGCAGAATTCAGAGAGAGAATATTCAAATGGGTTGGTCACACAATGTAAAAGACTACGAATAACAAAATAAGACAGCTGGTCGAATATAATCCATAAGGCTCAAGCAGTAATGGAAGGCCATAATTATAATTATAATATATTATAATATAATTCTTATTCGCTTAACAGTATTATTTGTAAAATATTTTTAGTTATTAAAATAAAAAGTTTTTTCGAGCTCGAAAAAACTTTGAAAACATGTTTCACGCTCTACTCTAAATGCGCGCAGACTGGACACAATGGTGATTCGTCGTGTCTGAAATGGGTTAGTTAACTTCTTCATCCTCCATGACCTCGTAACAACTGACCTCCCCATATTGGCCCTTTCGATATTTGGAATTAATTTTTATAAAATTATCTAACCTTATTGGCCAGTTTTGCATGGGTATTCTTTTTCGGCAAGTCGGGATAATCTGTGCTGCTTCTCTAGGTGCTACTCAAGAGTCTTGCCAAGCTTAGTCAACAGTCTTAACTAGAGACTAGTTTAGATTCTCGATTGGAGATTAGCATAGAGTGTCGACTAAAGATATAAAAGTCTCAAATAGAGATATGTCTTGAGTCTCAACTTGGGAATATTCTAGAGTCCACAGAATCGAATAGAAATCAGTCTAAAGTAACTGGTCTATAGTCTAGTTTATTGTCAAGACTTTCTGCCATCGTCTTTTAATTTCTCATTATTCTTTATTTTCATTCACATAAGTATTTTTCATTATAATTTGTGTAAGATTTAGTGCATTCTTTATTACAACAATTTATTTTATTGTTGTTGCCTGAAACAATGTTGTTGCAACTGATGACTATGACAACTACTTCGTTTGGTAGTTTGTTATGTACTGCTTAACTGCCGATGTTTTTGTTATTGTTGCTATGTAATTTGAATATTTAAATTGGCATAAAATTAATTGGTGTTGATGTTCGATAAAAACCGTAAACACAAATGACAGTTTGCATGCCCCTTTGATGATGATGTTTGTGTGTTTTTTTGTTGCTAGTTTTTAATGTAAATTTATTTTTTTTTTGTTGATAAATTTTTTTTTTAATTGCCTTTTTTGTTTTGGGGGGCAACGCAACTGATAAATTCCTACACAACTGGTTTCAGAATTCAGTTAAAGATTTTGTTTTTACAACTTCTGTTGCATTAAAGACTTGATGGATGTCATTATGGTATTAAAATATTTTCAGTTGTATGATTTATGTCTTATTTCTTAATAAGCTGTGCATGTTTCTTATCAATAAAATTTTTTAAAATTTTTTTTTTTTTGCCACTTTATAAAGACAGTCTGTTGAAAAAGAGGAAGTCAGTGATATGATATGAGGTATTACTTTTTAAGAGTTTTAAAGTTTTAAATGAAAATTATTTAAAAGTGCATAAATGATATTTTTGTTTCTCTAAACAATTTGTTCTTGGCATAAAGTGCAAAATAGTTTTAGATAATAAGAAGCATTCTAAAAATATTATAGCAAATACAATTTTTTTGAGTTTTTTTTAATTGTATTATTATTATAATTATAATTCAAAAATTTGATTCCTTTCTTAAGACTCTTTTAAAATTTATTATAAGTTTCCTTTTCTCTTCCCCTAAAATAACCAACAACTTTTCCTCAATCACACTCATAATTTATATTCTTCAGCTTAAACATTATAGAAGGAATTTAACAAAATGTCTGCTGCTCTACTCATTTCTAAGACGGCAAAAACACTTTCCAACACTTAATTGCCAAATTAAAAAAAAAAAAAAAAATCAATTTTTTCAGCCACTGCTTGCGGCAACTACGATCACTTTAACCAATTTTAATATTCGTTAAGTATCTATGAAACACATGCGTCATGCGTATGTAATCAAAACCAATAGTCCACAATATTGCCGCTAGCAAAATCACTTATAAGTTATAACAGCACAACACAACACATTTTAGCATTTCTTTTACATAAATCGAAAGAGACAGGAGTTGCTCTTGAAATCATGACTTACATAAATTTCAAACTCATAGAAATGTCAACAGAAATATAAATGAGAGCTAGTGTATAAAAAAAACTAAAATACTGTAGGAAAAACTAATTTAGCGAGAAAAAACGATTTTGAATGGAAATAAGGGAAGAGGGAAAATATCACTATTGAGCAGGTAAAAACGCTACAAAAATGCGCTACAGTTCTCAGTCTTTCGGAATTTTTTTTCCTAATTTTGATGGAAAAACTATTAACTTTTTATTCCCGATAGGGCTGAGATATTCTATAAATGTTTGGTCATATATAAACTCTCTTGACAAATCTCTAATCGATACAATAGAAAGTTCGTTTTACAGACTGTGAAAAAGTCTCTATTCGATATTCAAGACTACTTTCTTAAAGTCTAGAATAGTATTCAAACGAGTAAAAGAGTTTGTAGTTGAAACTCGGCACTGCACTCAGAGAAAACACATGTTTAAATATGGCGACCTCCAACAAAAATTTTAATCATACATATTATGTTTAATTTAATCATATTCTTGCCAACGCCAACCATATTATGTTAAAAATAGTCCTCCATCAAGAATCCACAACTATATTATGGTTGCCTCCGAGCATATTATGGTTAATAATAACTAAAATATGTTTAACACTTATAATAGCATGGTTGGTTTCCAACTATAGCATGTTGCTCTTAAAAAAGAGGAAAATAGTATTGTTAATTTTTAAACATAACATGTTTAGAGACAACCATAATATGTTTGTGGCTACTTGCTTGGGGACTAGTTTATGGTTGTCGGTGACAAAAATATGGTTACATTAAACATAATATGGTTAAAAATTTATTTAAACATAGTATTGTTGGAGGTGACCATATTTGAACATGTATTTCTCTGCGTGTAGTCTCTATTCTAAGCTATAAATTTGTCTTAAGTCAAAGTTATAGACTGGTGTCTAGTTTTTACCTTACAAAATTCTCTAGTCGTGGCTATACCCTAGTCTTTTCTTAAGTCAAAGCAATTGACTTGCTTAAAGTCTAAATTTTACACTAGTGCATAGACATGACTTTACACTAACTCTTGTTCTGACTCCACACTAGTCTTGAGACGATATTTCAAATGCGTCTCTAGTCTTGTCTCTGATCAAGGCTCTAGCCTAGACAAGTTTTCGATAAAGTGTCTAAAATTGTCTCTTTTCGAAACTCTGGTTTTGTTTTTTTTTAGTGTTTTGCTAGAAATGGTTGTCATTTCGAACCGTAAACACTAACAATGCAATGAAAAAATCTTCAGTTGTTTCTGTTGTTTTTGATTTGTAGTAGTGCCACCACCTGTAGTTGAATTCGCCTTGCTTGTCTCTTCTGAGTCCCTAAGAGATAACCAACATCGTCTTAAGTCAAGACTTTAGACTTGTCTGTATTCAAGACTAAGCTTATAGTCTCTATTTAAGACTCTACACGAGTCTTTAGTAGTATATTCTAGACAAAATGCTACAATCTATCAACTAGTCTCAGGTTGAGCAAGATAATCTCCACGATTTTTCTCGAATTTAGACTAGTCCCTAGTGGATTGTTTTTGATTTGTAGTAGTGCCACCACCTGTAGTTGAATTCGCCTTGCTTGTCTCTTCTGAGTCCCTAAGAGATAACCAACATCGTCTTAAGTCAAGACTTTAGACTTGTCTGTATTCAAGACTAAGCTTATAGTCTCTATTTAAGACTCTACACGAGTCTTTAGTAGTATATTCTAGACAAAATGCTACAATCTATCAACTAGTCTCAGGTTGAGCAAGATAATCTCCACGATTTTTCTCGAATTTAGACTAGTCCCTAGTGGATTATTACAAAGCGCCTGATATATTTTATATTCTTTAAGTAGCTCTGTGAAAAAAAGAGAGTCAAGCTTATAAAAAAGTGTTTTTAAAACAAATTTTATTAGAAATTTAACCGGATTTTGTGCGTTTCATTGTTGATGCGTATTCGCCATTTAAGCAGCTTCTGCTTATTGTTGTTGGCAGCGCTGCAACCTCAGATTTCTTTAAATGCGCGCGCGAGTGTGTGTGTGTGAAAGCTTGAGGAACTGAAAGAAAACTGTTATTTTTTTTGTATCACTCAGAAAGAGAGTAAAAGCTGAGATTATATACGAATTGGAGAGTTTGAGAGCTTAAGCAAATATTTACTTCTGAAATAGAGCTAGAAAATAAGCAAATGTTTTTTGCGAAATGATTTGTGCGTTTTTTTTTCTTTAAGACTTTTTCTATTCAATTTACTCTCATTTTATTCTTTGACTTATTTGTTGTTTGTGTTTTTGTTGGCTTGAAATCTACTTATGATTTACCAACAAACTGAGAAGAAAAAAGCTGGAATTGGATGCTTTTTGCTTGGAACTTGCGTTTGCTGTTTGGTAAATTGGCTGGCCGGCTGGCTGAGTGGTTGAGTTTCTGTTGAATTGGTTTGTGGCTTCATTTATTTGTCTAGTGATTTAGTTTTGAGTTCTCTGTCTGCATGAGATTTTATTTCTTAATTTTTGTTGTTGTTGTGTTTATTTAATTTTTATTTTTTTTTTGTTTCTTTCAATTGGTTTGAATGTCTAGGCGCTTCGCACTTAAGTTACTTTATTTTTATTGCCAGACAATTGAGTCAGTTGTAATCATACATTTCAAACGTAAGCAACAGTTTAGGAAATTAAGAAAAAACGTGGCTTGACGTTTCTGTTAAAAAATTAAAGAAATGTTTTGGAAATTATTTTGATTATTTGTGAAATTGCCAAGTTATTTTAAAGAATTAAATAATAACAAAAAAAGTGTTTGGAAAATTTACATAAATTATTTTTAAAAGTTTTAAAAAGTTATTATTATTTTCCCGTTTAAAATTTTAAAATTTTGTAAGTACTTTTTTTAACTTTTCTTTCTATTATTTTTCGGAAATTTTGTTTATGTGTAGAAAAATTATTATTACCATAATCCTCTTATAAAAACTGTTTATTTCAATTTTCCTATTTTTTTTCTTTCATTCAATTACTTCGTTTTTTATTTGTTTCTTTCGAAATGTTGAAACTGTGTAAATATTTTTAGTACATTTTTGTTGTTGAGATATTTTTTCTTTATTATTGTTGTTGTTGTGTGTTTTTCTGTCTGTCTTTAGTATAATTCCAACTTGTTTTGATATATGATTTTTATCCATTTTAAGTTGTATTTATGTTTGTTTTTTTTTCTAAGTTTTGTTTTTTGTCTGCCTATTTTGAAAAGAGTTTAAAAGAATGTGAAATGCCACATTCTTAAAAAAGTACTTTTCGCAAAAAAAAAGAAAACTTTTTGTTAAAGTAAAAACAAGCAAGACATTGCAAGCAAGTCTATGCTATAAACAAGATTAAAGCCAGTCGTGATTATGGTCGAGGCTATAGAAAATACTTCTATACTTTGGACAAGGCTAAGACTTTTGACAAGACTATAGTCGAGAGTATAGACAAAACAATAGTCGAGGCTATTAATAAGACTATAGTCAATAAGACTATCGTCGATATTGTATATAAAACTATAGTCCAGAATATAGTTTAGCAATAATAAAATTTAGACTATATACTTGACTATAGTGGAGACTTAAGACTCGCTTATAGAGTACTCTTGGATAAAACCCTGAGTTTAGCTTAAGAACCTTTTTGTATGTCATACTTAAAAGGTACTTTTTTTTTATAAAAAATTTCGACACATTCTTCTTGTGTTTTTGAGTTTTAATTTTCCAAATTAACATTTTTGTATTTTTTTCAGGCAGTTAAAATGCGTTCAAAAAATCTTTAGTCCATTTGTTGGTTTATTTCGTTTCTCCTTTAATTTGTTAATTTTTGTTTC
Organism: Pollenia labialis; assembly: GCA_949318255.1. Taxonomy (NCBI): domain Eukaryota; kingdom Metazoa; phylum Arthropoda; class Insecta; order Diptera; family Polleniidae; genus Pollenia; species Pollenia labialis. The sequence continues at coordinate 1,221,580 of OX439142.1, forward strand.
GTTCAAAATGTTGTTATACTATCATTGCTTTTACATCATGAAACCAGATTAAAATACAACAACAAAACAAATAAAATACATAATAACTTTTTTTTGAGTGCCGGAATTTTACAGAAAAATTAAAAATAAAACAAACATTTTCTTCATTGACTTAGAAAATTTTGTAGCCAAGAAAATCTTTGAAAAAAAAAGTTTTTCATTTACAACAACGAGACAGTTGTCGGCAGATATGTCAGCCAAGATAAAATTAAAAAAATTTCAATTTTAATCTAAAACAAGTAGTTCCAGATTTTATCTTTATTTTATTTTTTTTTTTTTTTTTGAATAATTTATAAATCTCAGAAATGGCGAAAAAGTGTTACATGGAAGTTTAAGTCAAGAGTGGAAAAAATCCCTTCAATTAAAATTGGCTTTTCATTATTAATTAAGCAACAAATATTGAAAGGTGTCATGTTGTGGTGCAATTTGAATGGTGGTGGGAAATATTTAAGATTTCAAAGATAAAAATTAATAAATATGTACTAATAAAATGTAGTTGTCATAAATAATTCTTAAAAGGCCAAGCCAGGAAAAATATGATAAATTAATAAACTGATATAGAAGAGCGTACAGAAGAGTTAAAAAAGTTGCTAAGTTGGTTTAAAGCTTAAGCTGTTACTAAGTGATGACAACAAAAGGCTTCAGCATCAAGCAGTAAATGTAAATATATTAATCCTGAAATTTGCAAAAAAAAAATATATATAAACAATTACAATTTTTTTTTCTAACAGCTGGTTCAAACCCTTCAAGTTTAAGCCGTTAAGTCACTCGTTTTTAGGTAAGAGAGGAAAAGAAATGGCATTATCTTCTCCCTTTTCTCCTAAAACCTCAAGACGGCTTAGGTTAGGCTTTAGGGGCCTTTAATATAAGCTAAAATTAAAAAATTTAATTTTGCACGCCCATTTTTTCACTCAGTGCTACGTTAGGATTTGGCATAGGTGTTTTACCATATTCATGCCAATTTTCAGTTTTCTAGCCCATCAGTGTGCTTCAAAAAGCTCTGTACGGACATAAAAAGCGGAACAGACAAATAAGAAAATTATATAGAAAGACCTTTTTTGGTCTAGTTATTTTTTGTATAAGCTTTGTTAAATAACATATTTTGCATTTAAATCATTTAAATTTTATGTTTTTCTAGAAAAAAAGTAGTATTTCTACTACTATTTTGAGAGCAAACAGTATAGCAAATTATTACATATCTAACACGTATTCTAAACAACCTGTTCTGAAGCCTGTTTTACTATTGTTAGTTATCCAATACTTTCTTATCAAAAAAGTAGTATTTCTACTACTTAAAAAAAAAATCAAAAAGACAGATTTGTAACAAATTGTTACACTTGGTATGTAATTTATTAGTTATAAAATATGTTTTATTAACACCTTTTAAAACAAGTCTCAAAGTTTTGACTAATAAAAAAAAAATTAAAAAAATTATTTTTTTCTTGCTAATTTTTGTATTTAATTTTACTAGTAAGCGTGTAAAACACCGTATATTTCAATGCTTTTTGGAAATAAGAAGTAGTTTTACTACTACATATTTAAAAAAAAGAATTAAAATACTGCCTGTTTTTAAAACGCGAGCACAAAATTGACTCGTTAAACTAACATGTAAAACAAAAAACAAATTTCAAAATTTGTAAATCTGTAAAAAAAATCTGGCATATTTGAAATGTTTTCTAAAAAAAATTTTCTTTATTAATTTATATTATTAAGATATTTTGTTTACTATATACATATTTGAAAAGGTATCAAATTTTTTTACTTCTACATACTTCAAAAAATTATTGAAAAAGAACATATTTTATAATAAATTTTTACTCAATATTATTAATAAAAATTCGGTTTCTGAACAAAAATCTAAAAATTTAATACCTTTTTTAAATCGTTGTATTTCTAATACTATTTTTCATATTTAATAATGTGCAGTTTAAGAAATAAATCTTAACACTTTATATGTTTTATGACAGTTGAAATAGAAAAATAGAGTATTTTTGACTTTTTTTAAAAAAAGTACTAAATTTATTAAAATCTTAAAAATGCACTACAAAATTTGTTAGTTTTTTTTTATCTTGCATACATATTATTTTTAAAATGTTATACTTTAAAAAAAGTAGTACTTCTACTACTATTTTTTAAAATTGAATTAACACAGTTTTTGAGGTATTTTTGTATGTTTGTTTTAATTTATTTATATTTGAACAAATTTAACTACTTTTTTCTTGTTAATAATGTAAGGAGTTTTTCAGCGTACAAAAAACTGCAGGAAAAGTAGAAAAACTGTCACTTCTTTATTTGTCATTGGACAAACAAAAGTTTGTTTTATTACTGATTCATTAAATGTAAACAGTCGCTGTTAAACCAACTCAAAAAAATTGTACGCAAATTTTCGTTTGTTGTTCGACAGTTTTTGGTTTCGACTGCAAGTTTTTAAACCCTGGTTTTTTTTGCCATTTATCTTTTTTCATTTTTTTCTTACTCTATTTGGAGTTTTTCTAATTAATTATTTTAACTCATTTAAATATCTTTCTCGACTTTGAAATTGCGTGTTTAATTAATTTAATTTTTAAGCCAAGATTGTATAAATATTTCTTACGTCTCCTTCCTAATCAAGGTGTGAAAAAAGTGGTTGGCTTTTTTGATTATTTTTCTTTGGAAGAATAAAAAACCTTCAAATAAAAAAACCAAAAAAATATTTTGATAAAAATGCAAGTTGAGGCGAGATGTGGTTACATTTATGGTAAACTATAAATTAACCTTTTATCTTAATTGTTTTGAAAAGAGACACTTAAAAAGCTTTTATATGTATGTCTTTCAAATGATATGGAAATTATTAAATGGCATGGCAACAAAAAAAAAACACAAATTAAAGAGAAAAGTCTATTAGCGGCATGAAAAATGTCCAATTAACACGCAAATTCACGCCTGCGCTTTTTTTTTTTTGGAAGTTTCGCGGCGGCTTTTGCTGCTGGTGTTGCTTAGAATTATTCTAACTCAAAATCTTGCACAGCCTTTAACTCTTTTAAAGAATGTAACGCCTATAAGATGACATTTCATAGACACCGAACGAATAAAAACTTTGTCAACGCTTTTTCTTTAAAATATCTTTTAAGGCGTCCTGTTAGTGTGTTAAATCAAATAGAAAATTGTGTATTTAAAAGATTAATGTGCGTTGTCTTTAGTCCATAAGTAGGAAACCAAACAACGTATTTAAGGAAAAGCAAAATAAGAAAAGCGGCCTTAAATTTAAAAAAACTGCTTACAAAATACTGTGTGTATAGTGTGTAGAGTATGTTATGCGTCATGACATTTTAGGCAATAAATCATATTTGGTAAAGACAAAAAAAAATAAACAAAAATAAAAATAAAAAAAGCCTTAAAGCAAAAAACCTTTTGGCTGCAGCTATAAAATGGTCACATTAAATTGCCGCTTAAATACTCAACTAACTGCAAAAAAAAAAGCAGTGGCCGGCCTTAAAGCTGGTTGTAAAGAGTAAAAATCAAAAGACTAAAGAAGCAAACTTTAATTTTAATACAAAAAAAAGAAAAGGAGGCACTATGGGAATAACACAATGAAAATAAAAATAAAAAAAAAATAAAAATGTAACAGAATTTTTTCTATATTTTTAAAAAACTCGATTATTACAGAAAACTTAAAAATGTTTTATATATTTCAAATAGTTGTAATTTTACTACTAAATATTGTCAAAACGGAGTAACTGTCGACTCTACTTGTTCTGTGCGTGCTACCATGTTAACCAACCAACCAACTACTAAATATATTGCAATTGTTAAAAAAAAAGAAAAACAGTCAAAAATAAATTAAGAAAATTAAAATTTTTGTATTTTTTTTAAAAGATTTTCAAATTTAAACTTTTGTTTAAAAAGTTGTAGATATTTAACTACCTTTTTAGAAAAAGTATGTTTAACAAATTCTGAATATTTTTCCACAAAATTTTTCTAAAAGACTAAAATTTTACCAGAATTTCTAAACATAAAAAATTTCTTTTTTAAAGGAAATCTTCCTACTACTAAAAAATATCTATAAAAAATTATAAAGTGAAATTTTTTTAGGAAGTTTAGAAATTTAATGTTATAAAAAAGTAGTGCTTAAACTACTATTTAAAATTTGAATAAATTTTTACAAATCTGAATTATATTTAAAAATTTTTAGCAATATCTGTTCATTTTTTAAAAAAAGTAGAAAAATATTTAGTATTTTAAGACTTTTATGGCCCATTCCACCAATTCTATTGGTTATCAACACACAACATCCAACAAAATGCAAGCGGAATTGGTGAAGTATGTAAATCTGGAGAATGTCAAATGCCAAAGTCTACAAAATAGGTACAAGCATCTAGATTATCCATACACAACACCCGGCAGAATGTTGGCGGGGTTGGAAAAGTGGGCGTGGCACAAAATAAATTTATTTATATCCAAAAAACAGTAAGAGACCAATTGTTGAACTTTGGTACATAAAGCTAGGTGGTTATCCATACACAACCATTCAAAAATATGGACGGCATTGCAGAAGTGGGCGCGGCACCTCCCGTGCAAAGACACAATGTGTTTTTGTGTATATCTAAAGAACGGAAAGAGCTAATGTTTCCAAGCTTCTTGGTTATCAGTAAACAACAACCGCACCAAGGGGAATAGCCAAAAATACTTGTTGGATTTATTAAGGTTTTTTTGTCTCTGTTTGACCACTGTGCCTTATTATTGACAATAACAACAGCTCAGCTCTGATAATTCTCCTTTTTATCTTTGACTCTGTCACTAAGTTTAAAAGTGTGTTTGTGCTCAAAGCATGTCATTTATATTGTGGCCATGTTTTTCTAATTTTTTTTCTTTTCTGTTTCGATTATTATTAAAGCGTGGTTGTTTTGTCTTTAAGTTTTACTCCTTTTCTCGCAATAAAATCTATGTCTCTTTAGTTTAGGATTTATTATTATTAACCATTAAATTGAGCTGGTAATAAGTTGGCTTAAGTTGTTTGTGCTTAACACAAATGTTGAAGTGTTAAGTACTTGTTGGTACTTTCAACCCCAGCATTAATGTTTGGAACTTTAATAGAGTTAACATTTTTTTAAGTTTTGTTGGGTTTTTTTTCGGGCAGCTGCATGTCAATATCTTATTAAAACGATTTATTTATTTATTTACTTTTTTTTTTTGGAAAAATTTGCAGGCCTTTTGTTAAAGAGTGTTTAGGTTTTTTCTCCTTTTTTTGTATTGTTTGCCATTGTTGGTTGACAGTTTTCAATGTTTTGTCATTGTTTGTCTTGGCGAAAATATGAAACGAAAAATTGTTTCTTTTCTAGATTTATATAAAATTTATGTGCATTATTTGTACAATAGCGGATATCATAAATTATCATAACATAATACAATAACAAATCAGTGGGTTGCTGAAGTTTAAGTTTCAGTTTATTATGGGGTTTTGTTAAGAAATCTCTCAAGCCTTATTTATGGCTAAACAGTTGCCTTTTTTAGAAGTTTAAAAAGACATTTAAGACGAGTAGGTTTTAAAGTTTGATTACGAAAAATTTGTTGGATTCTATTTCTTGACAATAATACTATTTTTTTGTTTAGTAGACATTAGACCACCGATACTGATGACGACAAGGTTACAAATAAGGAATTTACTTTATGCTTAAAAGTAACAATTGAACAGAATAAAAGCTTAATAAAGATAATTTCGAATCGTTGTTAAAAAAGTAGTAGATTCTTACGAAGTTCTTCATAAATTATAAAGAAACTTCTCTTTTTAAAAAATTTGTATTAAAAATCTGATTTCTTTGAAAATACAAATAACTTCCATATCTTTTTTAAAAAAATATAAAAAATATTTTCTTTTAGTAAATCGATTTGCACCTAAAAACTAGGAAGTTTTGTTAATTTCACATAGAACAAGATAAACTTTTAATTTAAAACAAGAAGAAAAATACTACTTTAAAAACAGTTGTCTTTTTGCTAAATAAAAAAAGTAGTTTTTCTAATTCTTTTTACAAATTGAAAAAAAGTAGTGGTTCCTAGTTCTAATAATAAATATCCTAGACATTTTACTTTTTTACTTTTTATTAAAAATTAGTAGATTTTTGGTACTTTTTTAAAGCAAATGTTGAAATCTTTTTTTTTTGCAACATACTTATTTCTCATAGGATTATAGAAATCATAGTTTGGTACTTCTACTACTATTATTACTTACTTTGAAAACTTTTAAAAAGTAGTGGTTGAAAATCTTGAAAAATTTCGGACCCCGGGGACGATTGTGCGACTCCTAAGAATTTAAAACTATTTTCAAGAATCATATTGTTTAATAAAAAAAGTTCCATTCATCAAACTAAGTTTGTTTCCTAAGTCTTTTGTTTTTTCTTAATGATTTATTTGAGTTTTTATTGTTAGCGACCCTTTTTTTTTAGTACTATTATAAATTTTTTAATGGAAAACAAGACTTTGGGCTTCTTTCTTTAATAACAAACTGTCGAGTGTTTTATATTAAACAAACAAACAATTTTAGAAAAAAAAGAAAAACCTACACAAAAATTGTACTTATGTCACATGTTTTTTTAATATTTATTCAACTGCCTGGCGAACAATATTGTCACAATCTGTTTAGAGGCAAAAAAAAAATACAATATGACATGAATTGAGGAGGAAAATAAACAAATAAGCGCATAAAACTAGAATTTGAGAAGTTGTTTAGTACACAACTTAAAAGAAGATTAAAATAGGAAGATTCATAATACTTTACTTAAGAGACTTAAAGAAATCTAAATAATAATAAAAATCTTTTTTTTGTAAACCCCTTGAAATCTCTTTTAACATTTTCTAATTTGCTTTTATTGTATTTTTTACAATTTTTTTGTGTTAAATTTTTTTTTCTTTAATCTCTGGTTGTCATTTCTGTTAAACATTTTCATGGCTGATTTACTACACACAGCATTCATGCGTTCATTGTTGGACTCGGCCTGCAGGATCAACAGTAAAACAATCACAGATGACGTTGGCAAGTCCATAGATTACAAACGAACAAATTCAAACAGAAACTACAACATTAAACTGACATGTTTGTATTTTGTTAAATAGTTAAATAGTAAAAAATACTAAACAAATGTTAAGGAAAATTGAAAAATATTTTAAACAAAATTGATTTTTAAATTGATAAAATGATTGATGGTAAAATGGGAGGAATATTTAAGAGAAAAAAATGAAAAAACTACAAATTTCATAAAAAAAATTAAACTAAAAACAAAAATTTTTTAATTTTTTCAATTAATTTAAAAAAATATTTGTTACCATTTCCAGATTAATCCAGTTTTTTTAGTGGGGGGTGAAATAAATAAACCTCAATTAACCAAACAAATTTGAATTGAGCAAAAAGTAAGTTTTGTTCCGCGGTATTTACCGTATGTACGTCTCTGCTATGGTGCAGAGCAAAAAGTTTTGATTTTATGCGTTTAAAAAACTGCAGTCAAAGTCGAAAAACTGCATTTCTTCCATTTCTTCATTTGCCATTGGCCAAAAAATACTCTTGCGTTTGATTTTGATTTATTAAATGTAAACATTTGTCAAACCAACTCAAAAAGCGAAAAGTTCTACACAAATTCTCGTTTTTGCTTCCGACAGTTTTTTCGACTACAGGGAGTTTTGGCCTTGTGAAAGTGCAAATATTGATAATTTACCATATTCAGTTGTTCATAGCGCAAATTAAATTATCAATATTTTCACGAAAAATTTGCACTTTCACAAGGCCAAAACTCCCTGAAGGAGCGTTCCAATGCTTTTGTGATGTACTAGAGAGTTCTTAACTATTGTCTTGGCTACAATTTTTGTCTTATTATTGGATCGAAAACCTCAATGGTTTGGATGTAATAGGCCAAAATATTCAAAAAACGTGACAAAAGTGTGGGAAAAAACAACAGGTCAAAATCAGGGAAGATCGATTTTCACCGTAGATGTATGGCTTAGTGGACTTTTTTGCTCAGTACAATCCCAAGAATCAGAAACGCGAAGCGCGCATTGAGATTTTTTTCCTTCCATACAAATCGCCCCACTCTAATGTACATATATTTAAAATAGTAGTAGATTTTAAATACCTTTTTTGCAAAAAAAATTAGTAGGTTAAAAAATATGTTTCGATTATTAAGAAAATAGTAATGCTTTTTTGATATCTTTTTTATGCAAGAAATGTATGTTTTGCTTTTATGTATGTATGTTAGAAAAAGTAGTAGTTTTTTTTTAAAAATTTGTAAATTGTAAAATTTTTTTCTGTAAAAACAATGAAAAATATGCAAATAAAATTTTTTATTTTTCTTTGTTAAAAAGCGTAGTAGATATCATACTGCTTTTTTTAAAAGTACTAAATTGTGAAAAATTTTGTTGAAATGCATTTTGTAAGTAACAAGGGGCTTACAAATTTATAAAGCTTAGATTTTAAAAATGGCAGTAGAAATACTACTTTTTAAAAAACGTTTTTTTTAGGGAATACAATTAGCAGATAAATGTTATTCCCTAATTAAAATCTACCAAGAAATTTTTTTTTTATTAAATTTTTATAAAAAGTAGCACAAAGTAGTACTGTTATATCGAAAAATCTGAACTATCGCCGATATGTCGGAATCGGTGTTATTTACTTTCCTTGTTTAAATATACTTAACACGGAACGGAGTGTTTTCTTTAAATATTTCCTATTAAAAACTATATTTTTTTAAATATGTTTAAAATAGTAGTAGATTTTAAATACTTTTTTTGAAAAAAGTAGTGAGTTACAAAATTTTTTACACAAGAAATGTATGTATTTTTTGGCGTTTATGTATGAATGTTAGAAAAAGTAGTAGAAAATTTTCTACCTTTTTTAAAAAAAATTGTAAAGTGGAACAATAAAAAATTAGCAAGAATATGAAAATTAAATGTTTTACTTAGGGAATATGATTTAGTTGATTTTGATTAAAATCTTTCTAGAAAAATTTGTTTTATTAAACTTTTATAAAAAGTAGTAAAACGTAGTTAAATAGTTGTTGTTTTTTTAGATTTTCTTCTTAGTTTGGTGAAATCGTGGGAAAATTTGTTCATGGTAAAATTCGTTTCTTGATAAATAAGATTGTTTTTACAAAAGTTTCATATTTGCATAAAGTTGCCAGCTTAAGTCTTTTGTTTTCTCTACTTATTGCATTTCGCTGTAAGCAAGCAAGTTCTCAGCTTAAGTCTTTTATTTGTTTTTTTCGCAAACAAATTTATGTTTTTGTGTGAATTTCAGTTAATTCTTAAAGTTTATGTAAGTTCTCTTTAAGATTTATTTATTTTTCTTTTTTTTATTATTTATTTACCAAAAAAATTTGTTGTTGTGCAAACTAAATGTAAAAATTATTATAAATAAATGCTATTTATTTAAGCTGCTTAGCTGTATTTGCCAGGCATTAAATCATTGTTTTTTAGTGGTTTTCATTTCATTTTTTTCGGAGATTTGTTTGGTGGAAAAGAAAAAAGTATTTTATTGCTTTTTTCTTCTTCTTTTTTCTTCCAGTAGTGACCTAACTTGGTGGTGCGTGTCTGCACACATTGTGCATATATAATTTAGCAAACTTTACACGCATAACGAGCTTAAGAGGCAAAAAAGAAAAGAATTCTAAAAAATTTACATTAGAATGTGGTGCAATATTGGTGTGATGTTTTGCAGCATAGCCGGGACCATTAGTGCAAGAAGATCTTAACCGGCTAGGCAATTTGAAAAATGTTTTATTTTGCGACACATGAATGCATTGATCATGAGCATGCAACTGAGTTAGAAAAAGATAAGCTTACGCACTTATTGCCAGCACCAGCACCACCACTCGCCCCCTCTTTTCGCTCGTTGCTTTTCTTCTATGAAAATTGCTTGCCTTCCTCTTGAAATCCTGTTTAGCTTTTTCCACAGTTGAAAAGAAATAAAAAAGTTGGCAAATTTTTTTTCTTTAAAGACGTGATTTTATGTTACGATTGCAAAGTAATTTCATATCTATCTATTTCGATTTTGTCTTAGAGTTTTAAACTTTGTTTTCCCTTTTGCTATTTTTCCTTTCTTTTTTTATGCTGGTGCAAGTTGGTGCCTAAATATTTTTATCTCAAGCTTAAGCATTTTTAGATTTATGCAATTTTAAATTGATAATTTTTCTTTAACTGAAAACATTTTTCTATTAGAAGATGTAACCAGCATTATACATTAAGGCTTTGAAGTTAAATACACAACAAGTTTGTATTAAAGGAAGTTACAAAAAGCACACACCGACTGTAGCGTAGTCCATAGAATCACATATAGTTTAGTATAAAGGCTTGACTAAATCGAAGTCGAGACTATAGTGCATTCTATATTTGAACCGATAATGTTCTCTTTAGACGAGACTATGCTTAAGTCTATAGTCGAAGCTATACTGACATCTATAGCCAATTCTGTAGCGTAATTTGTAATCAAAATTATAGTTTATTCGATAGTCATTTGGTGGAAAGTAAGATAATTGCTTTAGATACTTCTTGTCAAAACTTTTTTCATTTGGTTTCTCTCGATTTATATCGAGCTTTCTCAGAGAGATCGCACTATACGAGTTGTAATAGATGGGGTTACGTCAAACGATTTCAAGATTAACACAGGGGTGCGCCAATCCAATTTAGTCTAATATCCCAGTAAAAAATGTGCTCCGTAAGGAACAGGTTTTATTTATGAATTCATAGCTCAAATCGCTTCAAACCTGCTGATGAGATGCCTGATTTTTGTATGGTGTGTTCCCGGTTTGGAGGACTATTTTCTGCTGACAATAAGAGCTTCTTTTAACATGCAAACAAAGTACTCCTAAAGTGCTGTTTTAAGGGCTAACTATGCTAACATATTCATTAATATTGTTCTTTTACTGGTTTAAATGCTTTTTTCTATATTTCATTATTTATCATTTACTGCTTTATAAGAGCTCTCTTATTGAAGCCCTCGATTATGCGCTTTTTCTCTTAAGTGCTTCAAAAAATCCAAATTTTTTATCCGGGAAATAGTAGAAACTAAAGTGTAGTTTATTTTCGAAACTTTTGTGTAGAGAATTGAGTGCAGTCTTAAGCTTTGAATAAAGAGTAGCCTTTGCTCTTGAATGAGGTAAAGTTTTTCGTAAAGATTAGTCTTTTAATAAAGTTATTTATAGTCTTAGCTATAGTGTACTTTTTAGTCTAATCTAAAGTGTATTCAGTAGAGTAAACTATAGTGTAGTCCACTATCTCTAGTGTAGTCTAAAGTTTTGAATAAAGTGTAGTGTTAAATATAAATTTTTCTTTTATTGAGGGTATTATATATATTCTTGACAATGGGGTAGTTATTATTGCTAACTATAGTGTAGTCAGCTATCTAAGCTGTAGTGTAGTTTACAGTTTTGAATATATAAATAAAGGATAGTCTTAAGAATAGAGTAGTTGATATTCTTGACAATAGCATAGCTATTATTCTTAGCTTTGATTAAGGCAACAAAACTATAGTTAGTGTGATCCAAAGTCTCGATCATAGTGTAGCTTGCAGTCTCTAATAGAGATGAGCGATCCCGTGATTTTTAAGGAACATCGTGATTAGTGAACGTGATTTTAAAATCACTGTTATTTAAAACTGTGATTGTGATCACAACTTTTATTTTTGTTCTAGGATATTTGAAAATTTTTTGTTATGGAGTTTGACAAAGAAATAAGGCAACAAAAACGATCACCTGTTTAGTTGGACATACTTGAACAAATAAACATTGGCTGTAAAAAAAATTCTTAAAAGGAAGAAGAGAGAACAAAAGAAAAAATAGCAACAATTACATTCATGAGTGCAAAAAACGCTATTACCCACACAAACAGTGAAATATCATAAATTTGTGTATGAAACAAAATAAGAAAATAACAACTTAGCAAGTACCTGTTACTTAACAGATTTGGTCACAACTGTGATTCGTGATTTTTCAGTAACAGTGATTAAATCACAGGTACGGAAATATCGCTCATCTCTAGTCTCTAATGTAGTCTTTATTCTCGATTATATATTTTAAGTCTAAAGTGTTCCTTAAGGTGTCTTCCCCATATCAGACTTTTTTTTGTTGCTATTTTTCAATTTCGTTTAAGTATTTTTTTTCTACTTGGTGCAATTTGTTACAGCAATTGGGTTAACTGACATTTTTGAACATTTTTTTCAATATTGCTAAAAAAAAATGTATGGCTATGCAAAAAAAAAACAAAAAACAAAATATTATGCTAAAATTTAAACAACAGGCAAGGAAATAAAAACAAATACATAAATTAAACAAAAACTCTGTTTAAATTCAACAAAACTCGGAAAAGAATTCCATGTTTTGTTTGTAACCCCAAATGACACTCAGCAAATACAACAAATAAAGACAAATTTGTGTGAAACCTAAACAAAGTTCGGTTTTAAACTTTTTTTTTGTTTTTTCGAACTTAAAATCATGTTTTTTTTAGAGAACAAAAAATCAGTGTTTCTTACTTTATTGTTCCTTGTTTAATTCCCACATCTTTTTCTTTCAATCTTTACTTCAGGGGTTTTTTTTTGTTTGTTTACAATACAAGTGCAGACATTTATTTCAATTTTTGGTTTTTGTCTTACACAACACTTTCAACAATTTGCATAAACCAACACGTTCAACAGCTTGTTTAACCATTGTTCTGTCTGGCCAAACTGCGTTGCGATTATCTTTTTTAAATGTTGTCAATTTTGTCCATATATACATAAATCTGAATGTAAAGAAATTGTCTATAGTTTATTATTAAATTGTTAAGTTGGAGATTTTAAAATGATTTCTGGTGTTTGAAAATTAAAAATACAATTGAAGCTTTACTGCCATTGAGAAAAATGACTATTGAAGATATTTGAGTGAAGTGTGTGTCTTAAGTCTTTTGTTTTTACAAAGGTGGGACTTAAGTTTACTTATAGTTGAGTGTGGAGTGTGCTTTATGGTCGAGATTCAAGTCGAAATTGTAATTAACACGCCATTTGAATATTAAAAGTGTTCTCTATAGTAAGAAGAATGTTTTGGCCAAAATTTAAAACTAAAGTCTTATTAATAGTTAAGAACTTTTAATTTGTTTACTTTTGAAAGCATAATTTTCTTGGTAGTTTCAACTTTTAAATTGTTGCTTATTAAGAAGTCTATTTTATAGTTTACATTCCATATTCTCCCCTCGTTTGTCATTATCGCTTATAACATTGTATTTAATTTTTTTTAATTGAATTCTTTAGAAATTATTAGAACATTTTACTGATTTAATTTAATTTCTTAGAAAAATCTTCTAATGCAATTAAATTTTCACTTCCCAGAGTTCTCACTTGATACTTCATTGAAATGCCTTCATAAACCTTAAGCTAATTGGAAACTGAGACTGAAAATGTCTAACGAAATCATAAATTATTTTGTCTTGTCCTTTTTCTTTAATAATTATGACCATAAGTATATCATTATTATGCATCTAACTTAATTACCACTTAATAACTATAAATATGGCATATAAATGATTAAAGCAAAAAATACTGCACGTACTGTACAGTGAAGTACAAAGTAAACATTCCAAACACTAAACAAAAACATTTGATGAGTGGAATCAAAGTTACAATGCATTAATATGATGTTTTATGGTTGTCATAACTTAAGTAATGGCTACTTATGGCAGACGTACATATATTTAAATGCTAAAAGTCTAATAAAGACCCTCATGATGGCTCTGTCCTGCTCTCTGGCTCAATAACACAAAACCATGTGTTTATCCGCCAAAGCAGAGACGCAGAGCTAGACAATTTATGCAGACATTGAACGATTTATAGGAAAATAGTTCACATTGTGTTGGAATCTGGAAGCTGAAAGTAAGAAATAGTTAAAATTATTTAAAGTGACCATAAATGTTAATAATTATAAAATTTTAAACTGATTAATTTGTCATAATTAACATTTATGGCCAATAAAATAAGGAAGTAAATGCCATAATTTTAAAACACAATAACACGAAACAAAAAAAAAAAACATCTTAATTACTTTTAATCGCAGGGGTTTTTTCTTTTTTTTGGGCCAAGATGCTGGAAAATAAATTCCCAAACAAATAAAGTAAAAACTTAACCACTCCTTGTTTTCAGGTATTGTTTTGTTTTGGTTTTCCAAATAGATGAAATTATAAAAAAATGATTGTAATTAATTAAATTGTTAATGACAACTTAACAAACTAACTGCCACCACAGACACATAAGAAAGACGCCAGAGAGAGAGAGTGAGAGAGAAAGAGAGAGCAACAAATTAAATAATACATAGTTACGAGTCGTTAAAAGACAGCAAACCTTTATATGGCATTATTGGTCATATTTCTTAAATGAAAAATTAATTAAAATGTCTTTTGGTAGAGGTTTGTCATTTTGTGGGCAGCATGAAAGACTAACAGAGAAATATAAATTATCAAAGAAATCCTACCACAACAATGTGTGTGTTTTAAAAAAACAAACATGATCAACTAAATTATAGTTAATCATTATTAAAAAGATAAATTAATCAAAAATACTTTTGATAAATACTACAGGAAATGGTCGAAATCTGTACTTCACTAAGTATGCCCAGCATATTGGGGGACATTTTATGGAATACTTTACCAAAATTTAAAAATATTTTCGTGCAAATTATTAAGAATTCTATACATTTTATATGAAAAATTCCTCAACGCAATGTGAATTTAGCCTCACATTTAACTTGAAGTCTTTCATAGAGTATAGCCGGAGTTCTACTCTAAAGTATGCTTAAGTTTAAGATTAAGTTTTATGTCTAAAATGAAACCTATTCTGGTGCCTATGTCCAATGCTGATTTTAAAATGGAACCTAAAGATAAAGTCTATTATAAAGTACTCTTGAATTAAATTTAAAGTCTGATCTCAAGCCTGGTCTAAAGTTTCGCTTAGCTTATATAGGCAGCCGATATGAGCACGGTTCACTTGGGTCCTTATGGCGGTCCCTTTGTGATAGTCTGAAACAGTGATCTGACTGAAGGAAGTATTCACCAATAATCTGGTCTCCACTCGAACCCTTTCAAACCCCTGCAGAAAAGAGGGGTTGACCTTAGTCTTTCATTATATAGAACATCTAAGAACTGCAATTCTAGTCTCCCAAAGTGGCTTTTCCTTATAACATCCGGCATTTCACAGAAGACTCCAGCCAGGGTTCTAATGGCATCTTTGATGACCGTAAATAGGCATACAAATATCTCAGAAAATTAGCCGCCCGCTTTATGGCGGCAATTTCCGCTTGCGTTCGTATTAGAAGGGACCTTTATGCCCAGTTCCTCGATGAAGAAACCTAACTTTCTGCCCCTTCCTCTCGGGAATGTTCTGCGTCCTCTTAGGAGGCGTAGTTAAGCAGCTTAAAGATCTTTACCTGGAATGCGGCAAATATCAGTTCGAAGGTGAACATCAGATTTTAATTGAGGCGCCATGGGAGCCCCCGGTCTGACTATTGGTTGAGGACGCCGTTAGTATACTCTTCTATAATGGGATACTTTCGGGAATCACGTAGTGCCTCTGGTTTAAACCCAAAAACCGCAGGGTGACTTTCTCATGAATGCTGAAGCCTGTGAAGAGATCCCTATGGGCTATTACTATTTAACAGAAGCTGCTTGGATTTACCATAACAGTGGAGGTTAAACAGCTTCGGCTCCTTAACAAAGGGAAAGTGTGTAATTTTGCCCTTAAAGCTTAAGTATTGTGATTTAAGTCTGAGTCAAGATCCAAAATCTTGTTTAAAGTCTAAAGTTTCGTTAAGTTTAAATCAAGACTTTAGTTGAAAGGGAAGTATAAGGTTTTGTCCGCCAGCCAGACTTAAACTACTCTAATGGCCAGTCTTGAGACAAGTCTATAAGTTAGCCTCAAGCCTAGACTATACACCAGTATCTAGCCTATTCTTTTAACCAGAGTTAAGCCTAGTCTGAAGATACCTCTTAAGTCTAGTATTTAGGCCGGTACCGAGCCTAGTCTTTATTCAGGTCTTTATCCTAGTCTATAGACCTAGTAGGTCATCCTTTAGCACACTCAATTGGCTTTATTTTCCAGACTAGTCTACACAGAAAAAATTATTGCCAAATTATTTTCAAACAAACGATTGTTTGAAATTTTTTTTAATTTCTACAAATTTTTTTACTGATTCAATTAATATTTTTGTTTGATTTTTATTTAACCAACAAAAATGTTGACAACTTTTCAATAATATAATATACGCGCTATTGGTTTCAATTTTTCATAATTTTGTATGAAATATTTAACGCTCTTTAATGTTGTCGTTTTTTGCATTTTTTATTTGATCGTAAGCAACACTTCTTTATGTGAAATATAAGAACAACAACACAAAACACATACAGTTTATTTTTGGACGCTTTAAAAAAGTACAACAAGAAGAAAGATGATAAAATAGCGCGACGAGGTTATTAGTAAAAAAACAAAAAAAAGCAGGTAAAAAATGGTTTCATTCTTTTTTAAACAACAGAAACAACAAAAACATTATAAGAAACAAAATAAATTTTTGGTTGGTTTCAAAGTTGGAAAAAAAAGAATGAAAAACAAAATCCCGTATTCAATTTTTGAAAACTGTTTACTTAAATACATCAAATACAAAAATAAAATGATGACGAAAAACATATCGAGTCGGTCTGCTGCCGTTGTTTGTGACATTTCTTCTTCTTTAGCCAAGGAAAGGATAGAGCAACAGTGAGTGATGAAGAAAAACATTGTGTGTATAAACAAGACTTCGTTCAAAAATTATTACAACAAAACATGTGTCTTAAAGCCAGCCACCGCTCTGCTTCTGCCTTCATCTTCTCCTTCAGTGATAGCTTGGGTGCGCGTCATTGCTTGTGCAACAATTTTTTGTTTGATTCAGCAAAATTATTTGTTTGAAATTTATATGAATTTCAGTAAACTTTGTTTGATTCTGTAAATTATTTGTTTGAAAAAATCAGTGTTTTTTTTTAGTAAACAAAATGCAAATAAATTGTTTGAATATGCGAATTTGTTTGTTTGAATTCGAAAAATAATTTTTTCTGTGTATCTATGTATGCTGTTCACTACCAAATTCCGATATTAAATTTTAAAGTTTTTCGAAAGGGTGTTTCTAAATCGTTTTGATGACTTGTTTGTTTAATCGTTTTCTTTTTCTTGAAGAAACTATGTGACGTGTCTTGTTAGAAAAAAAACTTTTTTTAAAAAAAAAATATATCAAACAGTTGTTTTATTTATGGAGTTTTATTTTCAAATATCAACTCCAGCCGTTAAAGTGTCGCTGTGATCTACGACACATGCTTTAGCCTCAAATAAATGTGTGACCATAAATGTGTTGTAAGTTATTTTGTTAAATGGTTTTATGCATTAATGTTTTTCGCAACAAATAATTTAGTGTCTTAAAATGTAAGAAAGTTATTTGAAAGGTTTTCATTTTAGTTTTAACTAATTAAAGATTATTGATTGATTTTTAAGGCAAGGGAATTTTAAAAATATTATTAAAAAAAAGTTTTTTAAGAAAGTATATAACTTTAGACAAGTAATTTCTCATAAAAGTTTATTTTAAGTATTTAAGATTTATTACAGTTTTTAATTTTCTCTTTTTTTAAATATTTAAATTTTTTTTCTCTTTTTTTTTCGTTTCAGGTATGTAACAACTTGGGGTTTAATTAAACGATTTATTAAATTGGGTTTTAAAATAAGTCTGTTTTACGGCCAATTTTACCCAGCTCAGTTATAATTAACTTTAACTATAAATGCCATTTAGCAATATGTTAATTGACCGTTACAGTAATAGTTAATAATAACTGAACTTGTTGAAATTGGTCGTTAATTTGAAACTTCTCAAACAATATTTCTGTGCTTAATTAAAAAGTATCAAGCCGAATTTATACAAGGTGGTCCTGTTTTGAAAACGTTTTCAACACCGTAAAATATTTTAACGTTGTGTCAAAAATTCTAACAAATATTTTAGTTTGTTTTTAATTTTAAATTTTGTGTTTTGAAACGTTTAAACCAAGGTATATTTACCCAAGGTAGACTCATTTGGGAGTGTAGACATGCTGTATAAAAATAACCGAGTGGAACTGAATTGTCATAATTGTCTTCATATAAATTTAACGCACACATGTACAAAATTTGGCTCATATACACGTAATTTGACATTGGTGTTCCAACTTAGGTAAACAGCTGACAAACATATGGGCCAACGAGTTTACCTTGTGTAAATATACCTTGGTTTAAACTTAAAAAAAAATTTAAATTTCATAATTTTAAGCAAAAATTATAGAATTTAGTAAAGATTCCCCAGAACCACCAGAACTGTTTACCATTTTGACACAAGGTTAGTTATCAGCTGTTGCTTACGTAGAAAGATAAGGTCACCTGGTGTAAATTCGCCTTAAACAGCATTTTGCTATTGTGCTTAGAAAAATTTAAAACTATTTTTTATTTAAAACAACTAAATAATCCAGTTTAAATACATCTTTGTTTTTAAAAAATTTATTATAAATTGGAATTTTTTGTTGTTGACAAATTTTTCCTTCCAAATATTTAAAATTTTCCAAGCAAGATATTTTTTTTCAAAATAAATCTCAAAACAAAAAATAGTAAAAAACTTTTTAAAGTTTTCAAAGAAAAAAGTATTTTAACGTGGTAATAACGACCATTAATTCTGGTTAAAATTACAAGAAAAACAAAAGACTTAAGCGACAAGCTTGTATTAGCAAAAAGAGTGCAACGACAAAAAAAAAAAAAGAGAAAAAGAAAAGAAGTACGACTCGCAGGTAAATACCACACCACTAGGCAATCACCAGTATGGCATTATTTCCCTCATCATCGCGACCGCGTAGTCTTATGGAACAACTTTTGGCGCGTAAAATTGAAGCTGCTGCACAATCCGTTACTGGCCCAGGTGGCACAAGACTACGACGTACCGATTCATTAGACTCCACCAGTAGTATTGGGTCATTGGGGTCACTCATATTGGGTGATGATGTATGCCGCTGTGACGATTGCCTGCTGGGTATAGTCGATTTGTATGTGATTAGTGCTGACGCAGCCAAGAAAAAGGTAAGACCCACAATTTTCCAACAAATGACAGTAAAAAACAAACAAAAAAAAAAAAGGAATGGATTGACTTTAAACAAGATATTTTACTAATTACACGCTAATTACTAAGACTTCGGCCATACATTTCTTTCATTTAAACAAATACATTTCATTAACTTAAAAAAAAAATAAAAGAAATGTTTTTTTAGCATTTCAAAGAAAAATAAAAAGTAAAACTAAAGTAAAAATTGCATGTGGTTTTAATGTATGGTTTGACAATTTACATTGCCAGCAACAAACAACACACGGCAGGTTGTCATGTCCCACAAAAAAAGAAAAAAAAAATGCATTTTTTTTCTAAAAAGAAAATGTGATACCAAAAGCCAAGTGCTTTTTCTTTTTACAGAAATAGTGATAGATCTGCAAAAAAAAAAAAAAAAATTAAAAAAACTCTAGTTTATCAGTGGGTGATCATTAATCATGGTATGTATGTATCTACAAGACACCTTTTGTGGCAGAGACCAAAAACAGCTGCAGGCTGTCACAAAACTTAAACATGATGTCATTTCATTTAAATTTATTTTTTTTTGCTTTTTAAAGAAAATTGCTACAATTTATTTATTTACTAAGAGTTTTCTAGCAAGCAACAAGTGTTTTTTTTGTGAATGATAAACAAAATTGAATAAAACTTTAGTTCTCTTAGAAACTAATCTTGTTGGAAAAAAGCAAACGGAATTATACGTTAACAAATGTGACAACTTGTAAGAATTTTAAAATAAATGTCTAAAATAAAAAACTCTTTAAAAGATGAAACTGTCAAAATCAAAAGACAAGGAATAGATGATAAGCCGGACCAAGGACAAGATTTTAAACAAGATCAAAGAGTGCAATAAGAAAATACTAGTATTTAAAATAGACTAAAATCTAAATTTTTTTAAAAGGACGTAATCATTGTTCGATATTATCTACTGGGACGCCATGAACTTCACTTGCCCAGCCATCCTGGCACAATTCTCTCATTCCATTAGGGCGAATATTTGAATGACAATTTGACGTTTTACCTTTACCTTATTTTATCACATAAAATATGCTTCATAAAATGCTATTTGAAATCTCTCACGTTTTTCTATGATCTCTTGCATTTGAGCATCTCCTGAACTATGTAAGCAGGAGTAAGTGCGACACTCACTAGTGACTCGTTTAGTAAATTTCTCAAATATTTTCTTATTTTTTTGAAGGGCAATAATGCATTATTTTCGTTGTGCTCATCATGCCATCACGGTCATCATGTAAAGAAATCCAACAAATTTTAAAACAATATTTGAATTACAGTTTATGTGTGCTGTCATTATCTTTGTCGGATAATAATTAATTTCCTCATGATTTCCGTTTAGCCAGTTGGCTTTATGTATCAGGTATTAATCTAAAACATTATCTGTTGCTCGTATCAGTTTCCCAACTTTGCTTCCCCTTAACAATTTTTGATCATCTCTCACTCGATCCCTAAAATTAGACTTGTCTGTCCAATATTTCCTTTTATATACAGCATACTTTGGGAACCAGTTTCCTATACCTAAACCTCTTTTGACAGCATAAAAAGGCAACATTCATTTTTACAAAAATTCAATTGAAAATCTTTATCGATTTCAATTTCACGTGATTTGGATTTTCAGAACATGGCCGTAATACTTTAAAGCAATCTTTCGTTGAGGTCTTTTAGGCTGTGACAAATGACGTTCTTTCTGTGGCTAACCAAAGAACTGGCGAAGAGTAGCGCGTTTGTAAAGAAGGATATATACTGGACTTTTAAACTGTACTAATGATTTGGCTTATATAATCTACATAGATTATACACAAAAACCTTGGCTTAACAGTCGTCTATAGACTAAATTTGACGTTGCTATAGTTTCGTCAATAGACTTAACTTTAATTTCATCTACCGATTTAGCTATTACCCCAATGACGAATAAAAATCCGCGGGAAATGTTTTCCCTTTCCTCCTATTATAAGAAAATTCTATATGATATTTTTCAAAAAAAAAAAAAAAAAAAAAAATTCACTTGCAGAACAGAAAGGAAGTTTATGAGCTTTTCAAGGAATGCCAATATTCTTAGACAAGACTATAATTTTGAACAGAGTTCGAAAATAAAAAACATATTCTTTATTTTACTTTTCTGTTCTGTATGGTAGAAATATGGAAAACACAAACGCTAATAGTGTTTGTGCAGTAAACTTTTCGTACACAATAAAAATACTGTACTTGACCAACTCAACATATTTCATTGCGCTCTGTTTTTCGTAAAGAACCGCAAACTTCGTTGTCTTCGGTTCGGCACATTAATCTTCATTCATCAACAATAAATATCAGTTTCTCAATAGAATGAAATGGGTATTTAGCACATTTGAAAGAAACCTTGTTCATTCATTTTAGTTTGATTGCTGTTTCGCCTTTAGATTACACTACAGTTCGGACCAAAGTTTGGACTGTAGTTTCGCCTTTAAATTAGAGCTTCGTTTTATGAATTAAGTTATAGATTAGAATCACATTTATGAAGTTGAAAAATGGCTTACTAAATGGAAAATAATGGTAAATCCTTCGAAATGTGCCCAGGTTACATTTACCTTAAGAAGGGAAAACTGCCCTTATATAACAATAAACAATATCAATGTCCCTGAGAAGTCGCATATAAAATATCTGGGAATTCACCTCGACCGACGTCTCACTTGGTCTCAACATATTGACTCAAAATGTACACAACTAAAACTTAAAACTTCTCAGTTGCTCTGGCTCCTAAACTCTCACTCCACCCTCAATCTTGAATTTAAGGTCCTATTATACAAAGCCATCCTCAAGCCAATCTGGACTAATGGAATACAACTATGGAGAACTGCATCAGTATCCAATGTTGAAAAATTGCAAAGAAGGCAATCCAAAATACTACGCCTTATAACTGGCAGCCCGTGGCTTATCCGCAACGAAAACATACACAAAGATCTTAGCATACCGTACATCCGTGAAGAAATACAGAAATATTGTTCCAAATACGTGCGTAAATTGACAACACACCCAAGTCCCTTAGCACATACCCTACTCCTATTTAGGGGACATAGTCGCTTAAATAGAGTAGATACATTGGCTATAGCTCACCAGTAAGGAAACGCAAAACCTGTTAACACTCATTGGTCACTTATGCGCTGGCATCAGGGCCACAATATACGTTTAGTTTAAGATATTAATACTTATTGTTATTTTTCTCAAAGAAAAGATCCAATAAACAAAATAAAATCGCTTTATAAAAAAAAGATTAGAATGTGGTTTCGCCTTTAGGCTATATTTTCGTTTCGTTTATAGCCTAGACTATAATTTCGTTAATAGACTGGAATATAATATCCGTACATAGACTGCAATAAATTTTCGACTAAAGACTAGACTAAAGTCTTTACTGTTGTTTCGCCTTTAGATTACACTAAAGTTTGGACCACAGATTGCGATACAGCTTTGTCTACAAACTAGACTATTGGCTCATCTACAGACTGAAGTTTTCCTTATAGATTCGACTTGAGTTTTTTTTTTTTTGTTTAATAAAATCCTTGTTTATAATTTCTTTTCGAACATTTATCGTAATCTGCCTGCGCATTTGTTCGTTTCATATGTCAAGTGATTAAAACAGTTCATTTTTTAATCTTCGGACAAATTTTTCCATTTGTAAATACAAATTTTAACAACTAATTAACCTGTGTTGGCCCTGCCACACACTGAATTTCGTACTCCTTCTTGCTGTTAAGGAGTGTCTGTTTTTTTTCTTCTTCTCCTTTACACTTGTGCAAATTATTTCTTTTAAAACGCAAACTTATCTGCGTTTGCAACAAGACAGTCAGAGAGCAGCACAGACCACAAACTAATGTGCAACAGACATACAAATGTGCAACAGTCAAGTGTGTTGTAAGTCATACTTGTATGATAATAATAATGTTGAAGAAATGATAAGTGTGCTTTTTAGATTTCCTATAGTGCTTACTCTTGCACAAAAAAGTAAGAGGGGAAGTTGTTGCAGCAGGTAAATTCAGGTGGCAGAGGGCGTAAAAGTAGCACAGCTGTGGGAAGTATATAAAAGATTATTTATTTGTCAAAGATTTGAGTTGTTAAGTTGAGGTGGTTAAGTTGCAACTACAATTTGAAATTTTTTGTTTGCCTTATATTTTGGTAATTTTTGGGTTTACATCTGTGGACAACTAAATAGCATACTAAGCGAAAAAAGGCATAATTACGGGCTAAAGATTGCCTGCTTATGCCCGTAATTTCTACAAAAAGAAATCTAGCTGAGCATAGAAATCTATGGTGTAAAAGCTGCCATATTTTAAAGGAAAACTGAAGGTAAAAACACGTTGGCAAAATAAAAGTTTAAATTGGTACAGATAACTGCTCGGTACGAACACGACCTGCTTTCGTTTTGTAGAAATTACGGGCATAAATAGAAATGCAACTGCTATATTTTTCTTCTTTTCTGTACGTGTGGTGTTGCATTTTCCTCGTACAAATGCTACACTGAATTTCTATTATGTGGCGCCTGAAATGTAATACAGTTCATTGGCTGTTGCCTGATAGATAAATAAATGGGCCAGCCACAAGCGTTGCAAAAGGCAATATGTACTCGTATTATGGAATTGAAATGAATATGTTGCATTTGAAATGTCAATGGGAATTTATAGAGAGCGGCTTAACAAAATAAAAGTATAAAAATTCATAGCAAAGCCTTAAAGCAATATAATAAAAGAAAATTAAGCTGGAAGGAGGATTTTGAAGGAGGACTTCAGTTACCGAAAAACACGGCAGGAGGTTACCACAGAAGGTGCTAGTCATGGTGGTCGTTAAACATTTCAATGTTGTTCAATGTTTTTTTAACATACAACTAACACTCTATCCACATGTCCATTTGTCTGTCTGTCCTTTCATTTTTAAGCGCGCACGTCGGTTCTTTTCGCCCGTCTGTTTCTGTGTCAGTGCGCGTCTGTCTGTTTATCCTCTAGCCTTTTTTTTTGTTTTTGCTATCGATTTTTGTTTTGTTTGGCCTTCTCTATAAATTTAATTGCTTGTGTTATATGAGTGTTTTTGGTGGAGGAAAAAGGCACTTGTTAAAACATGTTCGTATGCAAAATTTATGATAATGTAAATAGCTCCTTGTATCGAAATGCTATGATGGGAATTTAAACTATTATAAATAATCTTTAAATGATTTAATGATGCAGAATATTGGCAGGAAAAGAAAAATTAAAGAAACAAACTGAAACGACAAAAAATTTTAATTGATAAATTTCAAAATTATTATTTATGGGGAAATATGCATGATGAAACTGGCAAATATGAATTATGGCTGACATTTAGACATGGCGAAAATATATACATACAAATATTGGTTTGTTGTTATTAAAAAGGTAGCAGTGTTGGCTAATTAAAGTTTATTAATAAATTTTCTTATGCTATTAAAGACCATGGATTAAAAACGAGACTAAAGACGCGAATTGTGGCATGATAATATGCAAGACTATAGGCTGAAAGCATAAACTGCAAATGAGATTAAGGACTTAGCAGCAAAATATAGACTTTAAGCGACACTATAGACGAGACTTAAGGTTAGCTTTAACTTAAGTCATTAGTTTGGCTTAGACTATAGGCAAGACTTAAGATTATAGACTACACCAACGGCGAGATTTTAGACGGAATTATAGTCTTTAGTATGCAATATTATATTTTCATAGTTGGGATTACGAGATAAAAGTCAATATTATAATTGAGGTTATAGTCCAATCTATTAATCTATCATCAAATCAAATCTATCTATATTTTATTCGCCATGTCTATATTCTTGGTAATAATTGAGACAAAAGCATAGTCAAGGCTTTTGTCCAGCTGATAGTCTAGACTATAGTTATGGTTATAGTCTAGACTATAGTTAAGGTTGTTGTCTAGACTATAGTTAAGGTTATAGTCTAGACTATAGTTGAAACTGTCGCCAAGATATTAAAATTTATTATGTATAGTTGAGGTTAAGAGATTATAGCTGTGGTTATATTCGAGGTTATGGTCAAAATTTTGTCAATGTTAAAGTCGAGACTATTTTCAAGATTGTATTTCTATTTGTTTGTGCAAGTATTGTTACTAGAAGTCTCAAGGCCGAAAATAAAATGTTTTATGCAGTTCAGCAATATCCCGATTATTCGCAGTCTAAGGGACCGACGATTTATAGGGGTTTGAATTTCATGATTGTATCTTTTACAAACCATATTGGTTTTTATTACGAATTGTAAGAGGTTGTTTACGAGTAAGTACAATTGAGAGGGGTCTCCACAGACTTTGAATTAAAACAACTAAAATTTGGAATTAATGAGTGGACCAAAATGTTAGGATTTTTCAAACTAAAGAGTTTTTCTCAAGGGCCTAGCCATTTATTTTGAATGGTTAAGGTTTTTGAATCGCCAGGGTACGAATTATCGCGGTTTGACTGTAATAATAAACCTGATCCTTAAATACACTTGTAAGCAAACAAACTTATTAATTATTTCAATACTCAATAACAATTTATTATATTAAGAGAGTTAGTCCCAATTCACATCATATGATTTTTGTCATTGCGATTATTGTCGTTTCCTCTTTAAAGTCGGTCTGATGTTTACATTGTACGATTTTTGTCGTTTGAGAGAACGATTGAGCAAACAAAATGAATCGAAGAGTACACTCGCTTGTGTACCCCTTTTAATTCCTCTTTCCCCACTCGTCCATTAGGTAAGAATCGCAACGACAACAATCGTATAATGTGAATGGGCATTAAGAAAGTGAAGTCACTCAATCCCGACCACATGATACTCTACACTACAGTACACCATGTACAATTTAGGATTCATGAAAAAGTTCTTTATGTCGAATATTATTTAGATAGGAATATATATATTCATATATAAATCATGTTTGAAATAGAAATAAAAAGGGCTAAGGAAGGAAACTTATAGCAACAAATCTGGATTTTTAAATATTTTGTTATGTATTTGGCATTAATAGTCCGGTCTTAAAGTATGATATATAAAAGTTTTTGTCTCGTGAAGGCTAATGTACAATAGAGTTGCGGTTTTAGGCGTACTAAAGTGTTTTCCAGAAGTGTGGTTTATATATGGCCCATGGTAAATTATGGACTGAATATATCATACTTTAAGATCCGACTTAAATGCTAAAGATATAAAGAAACATTTAAAAGGGAAAAAAACAATATTCCCTTTTTTTCGAAATCGCCTTGCAAAAATACTTCATCTTAGGAGGTGTACAACGCGCTTTATTTGCTTTTTTTGTAACAAACATCACTTAAAATGTAAATACCCTCTCCACTAAGGTGGTGTGGGTATACAAAAGTCACAAAAGTTATATGAAAAACAATTTTAACAGCAAAATTAAAATAAATAAATATATTGTGGTCGATTTTATATATTTGTTAAGAGTTAACACTATAATAGCGATTATATTGGGATTATAATAATCAAGATAAAAGTTATAATTATAGCCAGACTTAAATTGATGTTGTAAACGAGACTATAATCGACAATATAATCGAGTATACAACAGTAAAGTTGCTGTTTGGGTTTCAAGTCTATTAAAATCTTTGAAAATTTTACGATGCGATTTTTATTGTTTAGTTTACAAATTGTTTATACTTGTAGCCCTGTAATTTTATGTTTACAAAAAAAAAGCAAACTTTTTGTTTGGCAAAAGCTTACATAAGAAAAAGCTTAGCAGTGTCAATAAGCTACTTAAAACTAGATGGCGCTAAAAATAGCAAACAAAAAACTCTACAATCTGTAATTAAAATACGTTACTTTTTTAACGTTGTTTTAAATCACTGAATTTAAAGAAATAGATAAATGAAGTTCGCTATTTATTGTTTAAGCCCATTCTAGCGGTTCTTTTTATTAAATGTTACTAAATCAATAATTAAATTAAATAAAATTAAATTTAAATTAGTTGCTTTCATTTAACCGGCCTCTCTCTGTGCTCGAAAGATATTGAAATATGTTTTCGAGTGTGTTAGTCATGCTGTCAATATACATTGTATTTTTATCTATTTGAAATTAAATAATTTGTGTTTTTCTTTTCTCTGTATATTATTAAAAAATTTACTTTTTTAAGTCACAAATATACACACAATTTTGGTTTGACGTCACTGCGTAACTTTGAACTAAATAGAATTAAATTTTTTTAAATCGTTCCTTTATTCATTATTTTTTTTTTTTTTTTGTTAAGTACAAAGTTTTGAATATTTAAGAATGATGGCTGGCTGGTTGATTGCAGAGTGAGTGTTAATATTTTGTTGTTTGCGTTAATGTATTTAATTTTTATTTTTTAATTTATACAGCTAATATTCTTATCAGCAATTTTTTTTTATTTAAGTACTGAACAATACAAAACTTTAACGCAAATAAGCAAAACTGAAAGAGGGCTCTCAGTAATAAGAAGGGCAAGGAAATTGTGTAGGAAAATTTTTGTGCGATAGTTTTTTCTTAATTTTTTATATAAAATTTTGTATACTTTAGTGTAAAATCTATTTATTTGATCTTTGGATGAATTAAACGTGTACTTAAATTTTTCAATAAAAGCCAAGCCTTCAATAATATTAATAAGTAAGGAAGTAAAGACAGTTAGACCGACCATAGGATACCCTACAGGCCACAGGGTTTACAGACAAATTTTTCAAACTGAAACCAATTTGTGACCCATGGACAATCATGGCCTCGCCAAAACAAATTTATCAGCCATGTTTAA
This sequence comes from Pollenia labialis, assembly GCA_949318255.1. Classification (NCBI taxonomy): domain Eukaryota; kingdom Metazoa; phylum Arthropoda; class Insecta; order Diptera; family Polleniidae; genus Pollenia; species Pollenia labialis. The sequence goes on from OX439142.1 coordinate 1,249,485, forward strand.
GAATCGAAGAACTTTGTATGTGGACAATGTGAAATTATGGACTGCTTCTAACCATTTTCAATGGAGTTCTTTCTTTTTAACATTTAGTACAAATGTGTAAAAATTCATGCAATTATCTCTTTTAATTTCTGATCTGTACTTTGCGCATAAGTTTAACATTGCCAGCCAGACAAACGTACAGAAGGACATCGTTAGATTGATACAGAAAGTGATTTTGAGTCCATAGGTATACTTAAACGGGGTCCAAAAGCACTTTGTTTATGTGTTATACACATTAGCACAAATGCTCTCCATCACAGGTCCTTATTATGGTCAAACTTTAGCGGAGACTAGAGAACAGACTTTTGTCTAAACACTTAACTTTGCTACAGTGGAGACTGTAGACCTGACTTAAGGCGGTCAACACTATACAGTATTATCCAGGCCATAGACCAAAATATAGTTACAAATGTAAACAAGTTTTTCCACCGGACTGTTGTTGTGACTATTTTATACATTAATAAAACCCTTCTGCACAAACGAACAATTCCCAAAAAAGTGACTGGCAATAAAGTTACCCAAAAAGGAGACGTGCAAGCCCAGCAATAAATTATCAAGATATGGAAGCAGTTAAAGTCTATGCATCCAATACATTGCTTACTTAATAGCAGAATTACTTACAAGATGCGATAAAGTAAGGGATCGATTAAACAATTGTTTATGAATTATAGATAACAAACAGAAATTATTGCTTCCAAGCGGCTCATCTCGAACAAAAATCATGCCTTATAATTGGAGGGATATTACGCTGCTAAATATGATCAATAAAATTATACCCTATACCCTGCACAAGCGCATATCCGTAACCCTTGAGAACAGGCTGGATTCTGACAAACAGGTTCTGTTTGGATCATATAAACAGCATTAGAGTAAAATCGCAATGCTTTATTGAATGCGCTGAAATGAAGATGTGTACCTGCAACATTCATTAAACTCATTTAGGAACAGAACAACGGCACAAGCGGTCGAGTTTTACATGAAGGGATGGTTTGCCATTAAATAGAGATCAACGGAGGAGTACTGTTGCATTCTATCGCCACTTCTGTTCAATATATTTCTAAAAGTTTTTATGTGTAACTCTATGCGCAGCTATCGTGGAATATCATTGTGTCTCCAGAGAAATCTGGACGACCCAGATTATGCAGATGCCATTTGACTTTTGTCACACCGGTATTTCGACATGGTCTCAAAAATCCAGAGTCTTGCCGAACTAGCGGCTTGGGCTGGTCTTCAGATCAACATTTACAATACCAAATCTATGATAATTCATGCTTCAAACATCGATATACTTGAAATGTGCCAGCAATAAGATCCGAACTGAAGCAAAACCCAAGAAGTATTTTGTTGGGTTCGATAAGTACTTCGAGAAATTCCATAAGAGAAAGAGTTTTCCCTCAATGACTTTAAAAATGCCGTATAGTGCTTTTTTCCAGAATATTTTGTTGCTTAGTGCTGTATCAATATTTAACGTCTGGTTTTATAAGTTTTCTTAAATTTTGTTTGTTAATGGCATCTGTTGTTATTATTGTTTTTTTTACCCTACTTTTACACAAAAACACTTTTATTTATTTAAATTATCATTTTTACGTTTTAGTAATTTAATAATTTTGTGGTTGTCTTTCTTTTCAATATCTGTTTTTCTTATTAAATTGATTAAATTACTTTAAACCACTTAAAATGATATAAAACCCATTTTGTGTGTGTTTTTCCTTATTTAATGGAAGTTTTGTATATCATAATTGTGACGTCAAGAAAAAAAATTAAGGAATTGAGCTCAAAGACGTAGTTCTTCTATAGAATTGTGAGTTGTACAGGGTCCGCCAAATAACTTTTTTTTTTGAAAATGCCTTAAAAAAGAACTACTGAATATTTTCTCAAATTTCTTTTTTTATTTGGAAGTACAATCCTTCCGGTTAATAATGGAAAATAATTTCATTCAAATGGCTGCCTCGGCTGACAATGCAGTAGCCTACACGATCGGTCCAATTTTTAAGCACATTATCGATTGTGTGCAGCTGCATTTCACCAATGGCTTCACGAATATTGTCCTTTAAAGCGTCAATTATCTCTGGCTTGCCGGCGTAACACTTATCTTTGACGGCACCCCACAAATAATAGTCCAACGGTGTCAAATCGCAGCTCCGAGGTGGCCAAACGACATCAGCTCTGCGGCTGATAATGTGATCTTCAAAAACAGGGCGCAAAACATCGAGTGTAGCTTCGGCTGTGTGGCACGTAGAGCCGTCCTGTTGAAACCAAATGTTGCCAATATCCCCCTCTTCAATTTTTGTGAACAAAAATTCGTTTTGTTCAACACGGCCCGTTAACGATCGCCATTGACTGTAACGGCCACTCCTTGTCCATTTTCGAAGAAAAATGGCCCAATTATGCCTTTGGACCAAAATCCGCACCAAAGAGTGACACGTTTTGGGTGCAACGGCTTTTCAATGTATGCGTGCGGGTTTTCTGTTCCCCAAATGCGTCAATTTTGCTTGTTTACATATCCGCCAAGATCAAAATGAGCTTCATCTGAAAAGATGATTTTTTTTTTGGCAAAATCGGCATCTTCTCTAAGTCGATCGCAGGCCCACTTAGCGAAGCGAAAACGCATATTTCCCAGCGTTGTTCAAGCGTATACACAACCATATTCGTTCACCGGAAGGATAAAACTAAGTATCTGTCAAATCAGACATGAGCTAAGTGTTACCATTCACGAAATAAGACTAGTTGAAAAAAACGTTAGATGCCGGACCCGTTACTTAATCTTATGTTAAATAAACCATTTTGATAAATTAAATTAACCTTCCAGTGTTAAAGATAACTTCCTAATTAGGATTATGTAATGTAATTTTAAAAATATACAATTTTTTAGCTCTATTTCAAGTTGTAAATCTGATTCAGGTCTAGTTCAGTTTAAATTCAGTTCAGTTCAGTTCAAGTTTATTTCAAGTTCAGTTCTAGCTAAGTTCGAGTTCAGTTTTTGTTAAGTTCTGGTTAAGTTCTATTTTAGTTCTAGTTCTGTTCTAGTTTAGCTCTACTAAATAAACAAAACTACAGTTCTAGTTTAATAATAGTTCAGTTCTAGTTCAGTTCAGTTCTAGTTTAGTTCTAGTTCAGTTTTTGTTAAGTTCTTTTAGTCGAGTTGTGTTCAAGCTCAGTTATAGTTCAATTATAGTCCAGTTCCTGTTCTCTTCAAGTTCAGTTTCACTTCAGCTACTTAATAAAAAAAAAACTACAGTTCTAGTTCAGCTCTAGGTCAGTTCTAGTTTTTAGTTCTGTAAATCGTCAAAAGTATGCATTTAACCAGTTAACTAGTTAACCAATTATCGTAAATTATATTCTTTTTTTTAATTCAATTAAAACTTTTTTAAAAAAGCTTCTAAAAATACTAAACAAATCAATATTTATTTAATAAAACGTAGTAATATTCAATTAAAAATTTTAATTTAACATCAATGAGAAACCAGTAAGAAAAACAAAAAAAAAAAATTATTAAAATACAAAATCCAATAAAAAAATATATAATTGTTTATTTTGTGTGATAAAAAACGTACTAAACAAATTAAAATAGTACTCTCTTTAACACACACACACACACCTACTAAAAGCCACAGCAAAGCTTACAGTCAGGGCTGCCAAATTTGCCGATTTTTTGCCTCTAAATTATCAAAGTGCCGATTTGCCGATTTTTGCTTAAAAAATGCCGATTTTTCGATAAACACCGAAACTTTTTGTTTGTGTTAGTATGACTTTATAATTTTCTGTAACACTTGTTACATTTTTAAAAGTTTATCTGACCAACGATTTTTAAACCCAAAACAATGCAATTAAAATCGCTTTTTCAATAAGGAAATTATAAAATACTGAATATTTGAATGAATTACTGAATATGAAAATGAATTGACACTTACAAAAGTGTAAGGGAATGCAAACTTTATATTCTCAATCAATGAAAATAATTTAAATCAAAAAATTATACTTATCGCTGGCTTAACAAGTAAAGGCTCTAAGTCCACTTTTTTAAGAAATTGAGATTTTAATGCAGTAATGTGATAAGCAAAAGCGCTTAGTCCAATTTATCACAAGAAAAAGCTCTAAGTCCCAATTAAAAGTACAGTTTAACCATTTCTCTCAAATTGTTCCATCACATGTATTTTGTTTGTTTTTTGTCTCTCCTGTAAAATTTTCAAATATGGTCTTAGAGCCTTTACATGTTAAGCCAGCGTTATAATATTAAACGCAAGGATGATGCTGGTACATCCGATAGCAAATCTAATGTAAGGAAGGAGGGAAGGAAGGCAAAACAAATTTGGATTTAAAATGTGATAATTTAAGTAGTGTATTTCCAAAAAGTATTTTCCTTTCACATTCTTTCGAAAATGTGAAAAGGATTTTATAAACTAAAGCTGATAATGTATGTTTTTAAATGTATTGTATCATCACACAATTTATTTTGCGAGAAATCAACATTTGATAAATACAAGAAATAATAACAGTCTTTTTGTAGCCTGGTGCAGGTTTGAAATTACCAAACAACGTATAGAGTATATTGGTAGTCATGAGTTTAACAATTTGCCGATATTTTTAAAAGATATTTAAAAAATTTTTTATTGCTATCTACTTTATTTATTAATTAATTTTTTTCGAACTTAATAATTGTGCGTGTTACTCTACAATGGTATAATGCTAATTACGTTTGTTTATTAATTACTAACTCAAGAATTATTGTTTTTTTTTGGCAACTTACTTCAACAATGCCTTTAAGGCGCTGAACCTCAAAAATGTAAAATTGTTATGGGTTATGAGAAAATAAAAAAAAAAGCCAAGTCAACCTAAAACAAAATATCAATGTTCTTTAAACATTTTAAATTTGCAATGTTTTTCTGTTCTAAAGATTATTAAGCTTATTTTAAGTTTGAAACTCAAATATTTGTCAATTAAAAAGTAACTTTAAAAAAGAGTGTTTGTGTCAAAATAATTTACCCTTAATAAAAAATATATTTGCTTATTATCTATTTATTGAAAATTTTCCAATTGCGAGTCTAAAAACATAAATATATTTTTTAAACTGTATTATTTCTTTAATAAACTACAGTTTACAAAAGTTTTCCTTGGGATTCAAAAATAATTAACAAGGTTTCGTTTAATTTAGTTTATTTTTTTTTATTGATTTTTATGTTAATTTATATGTTTTAAACATAAGTTAATGCTGAATTGTTCTGTTTTGTTATTAAAAATTTCTTTTATTGCACATAAAATAGGTATTTTCAATTTGCCGATTTTATTAAATAAAACTGCCGATAATGCCGATTTTTTTTGAAAATATGCCGATTTCTTATCAAAATCTTCTGGCACCCCTGCTTACAGTCTAGCTAGACTCTCTTACCAAGGGAGTGCTCTGTTTATTTTATTTTTTGTTTAGGTTTTCTGCCATATCAGTTTAATTGTTTTTGTTAACTGAGGTACTAGTTTATGTAATCATTTTGCACTAGTACTATGTGTGAAAATTAAAGTATCACGATCAAAGTACTTTTTAAAATCAGTTTCTTTTTAAAAGTAATTTTACAGTTTCAAGTTCAGTTTAAAGTTAAGACTCCAATTTAGGTTGTGATCCTGGCTTAAGCCCTAGTTTGGGTTAACGTCCAGGTTCAAGTTTGGATTTTAATTCGGACTCTGTCGTTTAGTTTTTCCTCAATTTTACTTTCTGTTATTGCATAAGTTAAGCTTAGTTCTACCTAAAGATGTAGTTTATAGTTCACTTCTAGTTTAGGTTATAGTTATTTATATTTAGTTTAGTTCTAGTTATAACCTTTGGTTCAATTCTAGCTCAGGTTCTAGTTTAGTTGTAACTCAGGTTATAAGTATTCTTAGCTGGTAGAATAGTTTCTATTTCCATCTTAAATTTTAGATCAGGGTACAATTCAATTAAATTATTTTTGGTAGTAAAATACTGTTTTGTAGAAAAGGGCATTTATAAAAAATTCATCGGTTTATTTATACCCCTTCTATATATCAAAATAGGATTCGGGCTTATGTATGTCGCCGCATCACGTTTAAACACGTCGACAGATTTCAACGAAACTTATATACAGGGGAGGCAATGGGACATTTATGGTTGATGGTTTCAAGATACCATAAATTCATTGTTTTGTTGACTCAGAAGAGTACATTTTGAAAATTGTCCTTTTAGAAGGCAACAGTGCGTAAAAAGGGGAATTTCAGCTACAATTTGGTCAACTCAGGGTAAAATTCAAAATATTAAAAGTTTACATATTATTTGGCTTAAACTGCCAACAGGGATAAAGGCATAAAAAAGCAAAACAGGGTAAAAATTCGCAAAACGTGTTAGTACGTTTTTTTAACAATCTAAAACTAAATATTTTTGCTGTCAGAATTTTGGTGGAATTGAGCAAAAAAAAAGTATATTTTTCTAGTCGGCCTTTTTGACCGAACATTTAAAAAGTTACATTACTCTTATGCTTAAACTTGAAGGGTTAAAACTGGGAAACAATTTGTACATTTAAAACTTAGATTTATTTATAAACTTGAAGGGCCAAAACAGGGAAAAATTAGTACTTTTATAATTTAAAGGGGAAGATGAATTCATTCCGCGTATTGAAATGATTCTACAAAATCTACCAATTGCTTTAAAAAGACTCCAGTTTCCGATATGTCTTGGGTTTGATAACACAATAATTAAAGCGCAAAGGCAATACTCAACTTTTTTAAAAACCAGTGTGTTTAATTTCTTATTGTTAATATTTCTTATTTTGTTTTTTCTGGCGATACAGGCAAAGAGTTTGCTAGTTCTGTATAAAACATTCTATTTGTACAAAGCAATTTTTTGTTTAAATAAATTTTTGTAAAAAATAAATTTTTGTAAAAAATATCTTTTTGTTAAAAATAACTTTTTGTAGGAAGTACCATTTAGTAAAAAGTACTTGTTTAAAAAAGTACCTTTTTGCAAAAAGTATTTTTTCCAAAAATAGAAACTTTTTGTTAAAACTTACTTTTTTTGAAAAGAGTTGCTTTTTTAAAAAGTACGTCTTTAAAAGAAACATGTATTTTTTAAGTACATTTTCCTTTTTTCCCCCATTTTTACTTCTCACAAAATTGCCATCATTTCCGTTTCAATATGTCTTTTTTCTCCAGAATTTATAATTAAAAAAGTTCTAAGACATCACTTTTTCTCTATATTCTTCTTAACAGCCATTTAATTTGTTGTTGTATGGTTTTTTGCTTTTTGTTATACATAATTACAAATTATAATGTTGTTGTTTGTGTCCATTTCTTTAATTACAGTTTTTTGTTGTTGTCGATGTTGTTGCTGCTTTGATAGGAATCGTTTTTAATATAGACAGGCTTTGTTGTAGGTTTGCGGTTATTTTTGTTGTAAAATGATTGTAAGCGATTATTTTTGTTGTTATAATGTTGTTGTGCTCACGTTGTTGTTACCGCTTTAGTTTTTGAGCTGGAATTTGTTGTTGATTTTGAATTGTACTGTATTGTGTTTTCATTTTTATTTTTATTTTTGACAATTTTGTTGTTTGGCTTTTTTTCATATTAGGAGCTTTAATTTTTAATTTGTATTGTTGTTGTATTGATTATTTCGAGAGCTGAATTTACTCTCAAGCTGAAATTTTAATTCAGTTGTATTTTCACAGTGAACGCGTGCGTGCGTACGTTTTAGTGGCGCTGTGTTAATTTTTTTTAGGAAAACAAGTACTTTTTTGATCTGAAAACGAGTATAAAGGGACCTTTTGAGATAACAAAAAAAAAAAAAAAAATAATAATAAATGATTCTGGTTATTGTGAATAAATTGTTTTTTAAAATTTCCAAAAATTTATTTAATTTATGAGATTAAAAAAGCAGAAATATCGTGTGTGTTAAAAGATCTTGTATTGATGACTTTTAAAAGGAGAAATTGTAAAAAAAGAGGCCACCAAGAAAATAATAAATAAATAAAAATTATCATTAACAAGTGAAAGTGCAGAAATTTTATATAATTTTTATAAACAACAAAACACAAGGAAAAAGGCGGCTTTACAAGTGGCTTATGAAACAAGAAAGTTTAAAAAAAGAAATAAATAAAACGTAATTTCAAAAGTAGTCTTAAATAAAACAGAAACATATAAAGAAAGACCATCTAGAAATTACCTACAATGAAAATAAAAATCCCACTAAAAATAAAATTTTCTACACTGATATTTGCCGGAATCTAAAGATATTCTTAGAATAATTTTACCTTTTTTGTTGGATATTTTAGGAATTTATATCAAAAAACACTTATTCTTTACGGTATATAGAAAATTTATCTGCTATAACTCATAAGCAGCTAAGCAAATATATAAAAAAAAATCCTTAAATGTAACTTAAATTAGAAAAAAATAGTTTTTACTCTGGGAAAAACATAAAAATGCACTCTTAAAATCTTTATATATGTAGGTATTTCTTAGAAAATAATACAACTCAGCAGCTAAAAAAAACTATTTAGCAAACCAAAATGTAAACCAAATTTTTTTTTTTAAATTTGCTTTATAAATAGCGGAGAAACTTATTCAGCTAACCAAAATTTATAAAACAAATCTTCAACACAATTAACGTGTTCATTTTTTTAATTAAGGAAAAACTTGCATTTCGTTCGTATAGAAACGTATTCAGCTAAGAAAATAGTCATCAAATATATATTAATAATCAGGGAAACCAGAAATATGCTTTAAAAAACACGTTTTACGCGCAATAAATATGCAGTAAAAACTTAAAAATATGTCCTCAAAATTGTAAAAAATATGCACCAAAAAATTCAAAAATTCCTAATTTGAAAACGGAATATTCAACAATTTAATAACAGTTCCATTTGATAAAAAATAATCCTAAAATTATTATCGGTAAAGCCCAAACACCATAGTATTTACAGACAATTTTTCGAGATTTTACTCTATTTGGAAACGATGGGCAGTCATCGGCACATAAAAACAATGTTATATTAAGAGGTTACAATTCATATCAGAGTTAATTGTGCCGAATATAATCTAGATATCAACATCCATAGGAGATTTTTTCTCTTAAAGAGATTTCAGGGACGGACGCTAAATTGTTTATTAATGAAAACATTTTAAAGGAAGATAAAGCTATTTATAGATGTGACATGATTCGAAAAAGTTTAGTTTGCAGTAAAACATTTGTGAGTCGAATTTAATCTAAAAACCAACTTAATGAGATGGTTCACACAGAAAAAAAAATCAAGTTAAAAACGTGGAAAACAAGGTTGATTAAGCATTTTTCGGTGTTGATTTTGCTTCATACGTTTTTCATGTTAATTCAATCTGATTTTACAATTACTTGCGAACAACATTTTTTTTTAAATAACTATAATTCATGTTAATTTAACATTGCAGTAAAGTTAGAGCAAAATGTCATTTATATTGAAATAACAATCCGAATCACGTTGAATGAAAGTTATTTCAAATTGAAACAACGTGAATTTCATGTAGAATCAAATTGGTTTGCGTGTGTTATAACAGTGTGAAGAAGCTTCAGAGACAACATATGCATTTATTTAAGAATAATTCAATACACTTACCCCTGTAACACATGCTTCACTTATTTTGTATTCTCCTTTGTCAATAGAAGCATTAGCAGAATCGCCCGATATGGGTTTCGTCATCATTCTACTTTAAAAACTTGATGTACTATATAACTAAATAATTTTAATTAAAGCAATACGGGAATTGTCTTCTTTTTATTACATATTTTAAGAATGAAAATAAAAATATTAACATACTTAACATACTTAACTATGTATGCATGTTAATTTAACAAGATAAACTTTTGATTTTAATATAAAACAGGGTTTTTAATAGATTCAATATTGAATCCATATTTATTTATATTTTAATGTTTTTTTTAATAATTTTAACAGGGAGTAATATTAAATAAGCGTGATTTAAGATTATTTTAATATTTTTCATTTAAAATTAATATGAAATCATGATAAACATAAATAATGAGCATACTTTTGCAGAAATTTACTATGATTCTCAATCAACATTTTTCCATGTAAATTTTACATTGGAATTTTTTTCTGTGTGTTTACGGACACAAAGAGTCTAATTTGGAATAAAGTTTTTATGGAGAATATGTAAAATTATATACCGATTCATTGACATTCATAGACATAGATATAGATTTTGAATATGCCTACAAAAGGCATAATATGCAAAAATGCTCTGAACAGTAAAATATGCAAAAATATGCACTAACAAATCGATGCCAAAATTCATAAAAAGGTCTAAAAGGGACAAATTTAATGTTTCTGCCTTCATTGGTCGCACAAGCAAAAACATGCAATTGCATATTTTTGGTTTCCCTGGTAATAATAATAGCAAAATAAGATATTCAGCTAAAGAATAATGGAAATAAATACATTTTTAAACCATATCTAGTTACCTTAGGAAAAATTAGAGCAATTTCAATTAGGAAATAAAAAATAGCAAATATAAACTTGAAATATAATTAATTTATCAAATTATTTCATCAGCTTTTAACTCATTAAACAAAAACTGGCGTAAAACTTCAATTCAGCTAACGAGATTTTTATTTAGACACAACTAAGATTAGAAAAATATTTTTATTAAAGGTTAAAATTTTCGTGTTTATGATTTTTTGTTGTTATTCAGCTTAACAAAATTCTCACTTAATCAATCGCCCCTATTGTGAAAAAAATTCCTTGGGAGTTTTTTCCCTTTTTCCATTTTCCTATGTTAATTCAATTGTTAAACTGGGAAAAGGGAAAAAACTCCCAAAGGAATTTTTATTCACTATGGGGGTGAATAGGTTTTATTGTTTTTTTTAAGAAAAAAATCACTATTTATAAGTTTGGAATGAAATAACATTCAGAAAGTTCAATTCTGCTCTTTTAAATATTATTGACCATATATATATTATAATATTCTTAAATTTTAAAATTTAAGGTTTTTAAGTAAATATCTAGAAAAAATTCAATTTAACTGCTTTAAATCCGATTCAGCAAGCAAAAATAACAATAAACTATAAGGCTTTTTTTATTAAAAATTTCAGAAAAAAATTGCAATTCAGCTAACTTAAATTTTATTCAGCAACCAAAACTTACGCTAAAACGGAAAATAAAAGTATATACCAAGGAACAATTTTAAATCGGAAGTAGCAGAAAATGTTATCTTATTCAACAAACAAAACAAATTTGCTAAAACGTAAAAATTGTTTTTTGTTTTAATAAATATTAAAAGAAAATGTAATATAACAGCCTGTATTCCTATTCAGAAAGAAAAATTTTATGTTTAAACTTAAACTAATCTCTCACAAATCTTTTGTTCAGATTACTCTAGTCATTAACGAAAATGCAAATAATTTTTACCGCAAACATAAAAGTTCTTCTATTCAAAGGTTTTCTAAATTTTGTTAAATAACGTCCCATAAATCTTTAGAAAAGACTTTATTCTGTCATAAATTATTAATTAATTCCTTATTGTTTATTTTAAATGGCTGCTGAAAGATTTTCAAGAAATTAAATTTGATGTTTGATCATTTCATTAAATCTCTGACATGTTTAGTGTGGCGTTTCAATGATTTACGCACGTTACGCTAGCCAATAGCAACAGTTACAACAACAATGTGTTGCTGGCCAAAAATGGTGAAATGCTAATAAGACCGGTAACCATAAAACTTTTAATAGACTGGAAAGGACAGACAGAAAATGTCATAAAAAAAATAAATGTTAGTGAGGTTTTGTTATGCAACAAAATATATACCTTAAAAAATTTTTAACATATAGGAAAATATTTTAAGAAAATGCATAATACCTAAGAAATTCTTGGATGAAAAGAAATTTTTGATTAGCTGAATTAATTTTTATTTTTTAGATATTATTTTGATAAATAAATAAGGCTCGTTTATTTAAATTCTTTAAGCTCAGTATCATTTTTGCTTAGCTGAATTTAGATTTTTTAAAATAAATAAGGTTTTTTTAAAGAAATGTTATTTTTGTCTGGCTGAATTTGCAATAAGTATGCAAATATGTTTAAAAGTTATTGATAGACCTATTTTTTTTATATAAAGATGTAATTTAGAAATTCTTGTAAAGTTTTTAATTTTTGCTTAGCTTAGTTAAAATAATTATGCTTAATAACACATCTGACATGGAAATAAGTTTATCGTAGAACATTTTTGTAAAATATGATGTTTTTGGCTAAGCTGTATTGATTGAAAATTACTTTAGTTTAAGAACATGTTGCAAATTTTCTTAGCTGAAGTCATACTACTTAATTAAGGCAACTTTTTTTAAATAATATTAACTTAGCTTAATTGTTTATTACTTAACTGAATATATATTTTTTATATTAAAATAAGTGTAGTTGAAATTTTTGTTTAGCTGAATTGGTATTTACTTAGCTGAATTCAGATTTTTCAAATGAAAATAAGTTTAAATTTAGCAATTATTATAACATATCATTAATTTGCATAGCTGAATTAATATTTACTTTGCTAGATTTACATTTTTTATGAAATGAATTTATTTATTTTTTTTATTTATTTTTTATTATTATGTAAGTAATAGGAAAATAGCAGAAAGATGCTTGAATTGAAATTTCTATTTAACCACCGAAGGTGCGCCTTAATCCAATAAAACGTGTCTAGTAAATTAATTAGATCAATTTATCAAATTAGAAGTCTAAATAAAAAAATCTTTTGCGTTTTGAAATAAATTTTTTAAATAAAAAAAATATTTGTAGAAAAATAGATTTATTAATTATATAAATTATACTTAATAAAAAATTCTTAAATTTTAACATCTTCTTTTAATATATAAAACTGAGCAGTGTAGAAAGGTTTTCAACACTTTTTATCATTTTAATTTGATTTCTTAAAAAATATATTATTTTTAGCTTTTAAGCTGCTACTGGTTTTGTCAAAATTGCTGGCAGTACAATAAGTTATTGCTTGTTAACTTATGTTGTTTTATAAAGGCCTTCAAGTGCAATTTATTTAGCTTAATTTGGTAAATTTTATTTTTGCCTGTCATTTTAAATTTATGATAACACACATTTTTCTATTGCTACTGCTGTTCATGCTACAAGTGCTAAAATTTTCGAAGCTGTTAAAATATTTTTAGTTAAAACCATGTTTTATGGTGTTAAAACAAGATGTTGTTGACATTATTGTGGGCAAAGATCTCATAAAGAAAATTCACATACATGAAAAATAAAGTAAAATTAATATAGTTTAAAGTTGTTAAACAAAAACTACTATAAAGAACTAAATATAGCACATAATTAAAAAAAAAGATTTTGAAATATTAAAGACGTTTTTAAGGTAAAAACTAAAAAAATAGTAATAAGAAATGTTAAAATTAAACAAAGTTTAACATAAAAATAATTAGATACTAAATCAATGATGTACACATAAGAACTAATTTTTTTTACTGAAAATATAAATTCAGCTATGTTAAAATTAATGTACCATAATTTCATGATTCGAAATAGAAATTCCGCTAACCAAATATTAATTCAGCTGAGCAAAGTTGCTAAAATTCCCAAAAATTAACAAATTTGTACATAAAAATGTGAATTTAGCTTATAGAATATTAATTCAGCTAAGCAATTTAGTTGCTTAAAAGCATGTTTAAACAAAACTAAAAGCATTTAGAAATAAAATAATTTCAGCTTTTAGTAAATAAATCGTAAGAAAACTTAAATTCAAAAGCTTTAATTTTTATTAGATTACACAAAAATATTTCCAAAATTAAGGAAAATCAGCATTCAAGTTAAATAAGTACAATAGAAAAACCTAAATTATTATTCAGCTGAATGAAGCTTATTGAAAATAAAGAAATTTATTTAAACATTTTAAAAAACTTATACGAACTTGTTTTAAATCTTATTCAGCTAAAAAAAACCTCTTTAAAATAATGAAATTATATGCTTTTAACTAAATGTCATTGAAAAACTTTAGTTTAGCCACATGAATTCTGATTAAGTGAAGATAAAATATGAAAAATTATATTTTCTATTTGTATTGGTATATATCAAGGAAAAACTATAACTCAGCTGCTTTTTATCTTATTCGTCTGTCAATTTTTATTTAAAAATAAGATATTTGTATGTTTTTACTAAAAGATCGATTTAGTTACATTAAATATTTTTAAGCCAAACAAATTTAGATTAAACATAACAAAATTTCAGATTTATAAAAAAGTTTTATAGAAAAAGTCTAATTCACCAAATTTTGTCTTATTCAGCTAATGGAATATTTCTAATTACGTTTTTTATATTCACCTTTTCATAAAAATATTTCATATAAATTTAATCTTAAAACCTGTTATTAACATATACTATTTTTTTTATGAATAAAGCCTTAAAAATCTAAAAACTAATTTAGGTCTCTTACATAAGTATTTTAATAATTTTAATTTCAGCTATTTTAATTTTTTTCAATTTTAATTTTAGTATTTTATAATTATAACAAAGGAAACTGCAGTTTAGCAGTCGCTTATAAAATTTGAATTATTGGAAACTATTGAAACTTGGAATTTTTATATATAAATCCAAAAAAACAGTTTTATTCAGCTGACTTAAACCTTATAAGCTTAAAGAAATTTAATTTTAAAATATTGAAATTGAATGTTTTTATATAAGTAATATAAGAAAGTTGTATTCAGTTGCACCAAATGCAGTAAAGTTTAGCTAAATTTACTCAGGTTAAGAAATTTCATATAATATTAATGCAATTTTCGTATTTTTTGTTAATAGTATAAGGCCCGTTTTCACAATTTACCGATAGCTAAAAAAAGACTTTAACTGGCCTTTAAAAAAGTTTTCCATTATTAAAACTTTACTTTCAAATAAAGTGAGCGATAAAGTAAATTAAGGTTTATCCCACCTGGTAGGTTAAAGTAAAGTTGTAATAATGGAACACTTTTTATACCGCCGATAAAATAATAGCTTTACCTATCGGTAAGTTGTGAAAACGGGCCTAAGACAAGTTTTATTCATGTATCTATTTAATCATATTCAGCTAACTACAACAATTTACATAAAAAAGGTTTAATTCAGCAACCTTTAATATAACTCAGCTAAAAAGATATTCTTCAAATTAACAAAAAAATATTTTGTATTTTTTTGTATATGAAATATTTTACGTGAACAAGAATTACAACAAGGAGTTCTGCTTGTAAATACCCCAACTAACAATTATTCTTTTCTTGGAACTTTAAGTAGGCGTTTCTTTAAAGAATAAAAAAAAATTATCAAACGATACTGTGGACGCAAATATTTGCTGTAATATCTTTGACTTTTCAAAACAGTTTTATCTACAACCCACTTGTATAGAGCTCAATATTTGTTTAATTAAATGTTTTCACTCTTAATATTATGAACTGAGCTGAATGTCTGTTTGATTTACTATAAGTCTGTTCGTGTATCTGTCTTTAAATTGAGTAAAGAAAATTAATTTTAAAAAGGCCTGAAGCTACAACATGATTTAAAAAAAACATGTTTATAAAAAGAAAAAACAACGCTTTACTAATGTTTTAATGTTGTTTTTAGATAAAATTCATAATATGAAAACAATTTTTTTTAGTTCTAACAATGTAAAATAATGACGCTAAAATTGTTTTGGCATTTTTTTATTTTAGATATAAATTATCTGTATTTTTTTTCTCTCTCCTGAATAATAATTATTTTATAAAGCGTAAAGAAATTATAACAAAATCAAACACAACAAAACTTTTCTTACAAAAATCAAATACTTAAAAAACTTTTGTTACAAAAGTTAAATTTATTTAAATACATAAAAATAAAGTTCAAAGTGTTTATAAATATTTAAAAGAATTTTTTTTCTTGGAGAAAAGAGCTGTCAAAAAAAGATTTATTACCACTTGACTTTTTGCGTGGGCGTTTGTCAAGATAAAAATAAAGGTTGTTTTTTAAGCCCCATAGAACCTGAATTAATTTTAATCCAAACAATTTTTTTAATCGAAAGAGCAATTCATGGCATTAACATTTGGAAATGATTTCGGATATATGTATGGCCACGCGGCTGTTATTGACGAAGCGCATTCCGGAAGTCCAATTGTGTGCCACTTTTTCAAGCACTACTGGCTGTATATCACGAATAACTGTTGTTGGCTTATCAGCAATATCACATATTCACACAGGAAATAATAGAGAGGTATCAAATCTCAAGACCTTGGAGGCCAATTTTTTTCGAAATCAACTTGCCGCCAAACTTTAAGTTTCAAAACAAAACAATACTTTGCAGCGATGCGTATCAAAATAAAGCAAACAAAAGTCAAAGTGAGCAACGTATCATCAATCTTAACGATGCTGCAAGTTCACACACGGCGAACTAAGAGTTTGATTCTTTCTTGACCTATTTTCAAGACGCATGCAACGCATTCAAAAGGTGAAAATAATTGTACCTTATGCGTTCAAGGTATTCCACCCGTGTGATGTGTAACTTATCAATACTTCTACTTTTTCGACAGATGCATAAACGCATTTAACACGTAGTGTGGACCTCCAGCTTTATTGTGTACGTATTGATAACTTATCTATTGCGTTTCGGGACACATCAAATTATACATGGCTATTCATTAAGTGTTTTTAAAATCGCCGGCTTGGCAAGGCTGTCAGCTGTTAACTTTCTGTCATCTGAAGTGTTATTTAGTGAAAGATTAGCCTTTTACGAATATGGATTTTACGCGAAGAACGCGTAAAAATAGGTAAAACTTACGACAAAAGAGATGGTTCAAATGTTGCTACTTCTCGAAATGGTTATGGTCGTTATAATCGACCTACTGTGTAAGGAATTGGCAAGATTTTTGTAAATTAAAAGTTACTGGAAGCGTTACAAATGTGGACGGATCAAAAGAAATTAGATGCCGAATAGAGGTGGCAAGAGATGTATTTTTTAAATACAGAAAAGTTTTAACCAATCATGATATAAACATGGAGACAAAATCGAGATTCATACAAAATTATATATGGTCAGTACTGCTGTATGCTGTGGAGGTATGGACTATAAAAGCTGTAGATATGAAGAGACTGGAAGCATTTGAAATGTGGACTTACCGACGAGTACTAAAAATACCCTGGACATCTTATACATCTAATAACGAAGTTCAAAGGAGAATAAATCGAGAACGCGAACTTTTATCCCCCATCAAAAAACGAAAAACTGCTTATTAGGACATTTTATGAGGAACCCTAAATATTTATTTGGTACTCCATACAAACCTCCAAGCCAAAGTTGAAGGAAAACGCAGTAGGTGCAGAAAGGAGATGTCATGGCTTGAAAATATACAACAATGGACTAGATCTCAGAATGTGAAGAATCTCATAAATGCGGCAAGAAATAGGGATGTTTTTGCTCGGATTGTAAACGATGTTCGAATTCAGATCTAATGTAAATTATTCATTAAACTTTTTGAAATGTTAATTTTGTAATTGTATGGTCGCTTACATTAGAAAACCGAATATGCAAATAAAAAAGAAGAACAAATGTTTCCCGATAATTTGATACAGTTGTTCAAGCGCAAACTTCGCCATGGCGAGTCAGTAAGCGCAGTAATACCGTTCGTTTGCCAACTAAGCCTTTCGTTAGTTCTATCGGACCTAAAAAACACCGTTTATTGCAAATTTCTTCATGTTCAACATTAACATTTTTATTAATAAAATATTTATATTCTATTAAACTGTTTACGTGTGGGTATGTTTTTAAACCATAAAAGGTTGTGTTGTTTTTAACTAAAAAAAAAATACAAAATTAAAATTAATTTGCAAAGCACACAAAGAAATACAGTTTAAGAACCTCATGAATTGTATTGCATACCTTTTTTATCTTGTAAATATTTTTAAGTTGTTTTTTAAAGATAAAAAATACTTTCGTTATAACTATCGTAACCTAATTGTTAAGATTAGAGTTTATTTATTGCTCTTTTTTGTATAGAGCATTAAACTATAGCTTCAATAGAAAATGGTTAACAATTTTGAAAATAAGAAATATAAAGAATTTATTTAGCCTTGGCTAAAGATTACTGAATATCACTGAACTAACTTAGCTGAATCGACTTTCATATGGTTTCTTCTTTTATCTGCTGAATTTAATTTTAATTTGCTGAATTAAATTTTTAAAAGTTAAATTTATGTGTTCTTGGCTGAGCCTCAAAAATATTAATAAAAGATTGTAAAAATAAATTTTAAGGTTAGCTAAACTAATTTTTTAGCTGAATTGGATTTTTCAAAGCTGAATTTAAAATTTTGCAATTTATTTAAATAATTTTTTTCACAAAGATTGCTATAGGTATATTTTAAATTCAGCTGAAATCAAATTTTCATAGCTGAAGTTAATTTTCTAAAGCTGAATTGAGCTTATCTTAGTTAAAATATGTTAATATTGGCTGAATTAGGTTTTTCATAAATGAATTAAATTTTAATTTGCCAAATTAAAGAAGCTATTTTAAAGAGTTGGTTGAAATTACAATTTAGCTAGTCTTCTATGGCTAACTTCAACTTTTCGTAACTAAGTATGTTTTCGTTGGCTAAATTATGCTCTTCATAGCTGAATTGAATTTTTATTAGCTAAATTAAAAAAAATATTTAAAAGAGTTTATTCACAGTAAAGTTAAAGCTAGCTCAGTTAAATATACATTTTTTAGCTGAATTAATTTTTTTTAACTTAATCAAAAAATTTGTAGTATTTTTTTATTAAAGTGTTAAATGTGGGTAATCAATTTTTTATTTTTAGAACTAAACATTAGCTTAGACTTGTGTATTACATATACATACATATTTTTTATATATCGTGCATCAACTTGTGTGGCAGTCAATTGATTAAAAAAAACAATTAATTTTAACACTTGTAACGGTTTAATAGATACATTTGTTTTTTTTGTTCTTCCTTGCCCCGATTGCTTCAATAAATTGCCTGACTGCAATTATTTTTTTTTGACTTAACAAACTCTATTTGAAAGTCTATTTATAATAACAAAAACACAATTTACATAATGTATGATTAATTAAACATTTAGCAATGGCGAGTTATTAAATTGTTATAATTAAAATGACGTCAATAGTAAAAAAATTAATAATAAAAAGAAAATTGCATAAATAAATATAATTTCATTAAATGAAATACCAAACACTTGCAGTTATCAAACCAAATGAATTAAATATTAAAAAATAATGGACTTTTAAAAAAGTGAGTCATGGTGCAAGGTTTTGAACAAGGGAATGGGTAATGGGAATTTCATAGAATTTGAAGAAGAATTCCAGGCATTTGATTAATAGATTCCGGGAAATGTCATTGAGTGTTTTCGATATCAAATTCTTAACATTCTTTTGTTTTAAAAATATAGTTGCTGAATGACTTTTTTAATAGTTTTGTGTATTGAACTTTATGAAAAAAATGTTAAAAATTTTAAAATTTTGCTAAAAAATAACTTGTTGGTTATTTTGTTATGCTGTCAGTGAACATGTCTTTATGTGCTTATCCCCAAGTAAGAATCTACGAAGACTTTGATAAAATGAGTGCCAAAGAAGTCTACTACAATGAGGCTGGAAAGAAAATCACAGTTAAACTTTTGCACTTTCCCGAAGTTCCCCCAGAGGAAATCAACAAAATGACATTTGAAGAAGAGGAAAAACAACAAATGGAAATAATTAATGGTAACAAACCAATTCCAGTAGTGGACTCACCTAACCCTATTTTAAAAAAAGAAGAACTTATAGAAAATGAAGAAGAAGATGATGATCCTGAGGAAGAGAACGACACTACCACAGAGGTAGATGAGGACAAGGAAGCTGATGAATATGAAAGTCTAGAACATAAAGTATCGCCAATTGTCAAAAAGGATTCTGTACATCTACATAAAAAGGCCTTACGTAAAAAATCTTCTGGCAATTTAAATCATGGCCGTAAGGTAAGCATGGCTTTTGCCCAAGCCCATGGCATGGCTCTTCGGTCATCTACAGGAGCCGTACCAAAGACACCACCACCCACTCCCACCATAATGATACCACCCAAAACTCTATATGACAACAAAGACACCATAGCCAATATGCGCAAGAACTCCTTACTCAATCGTCGTTCCCCATCGCCACATGGCCTTAATAGTGGCCTAAGTCCTGGCTATGCCCAGTACTCAAAATCTTTTTTGGAAGTCCCTCTACCTCGCGATTATGGTTATGCCTCGAGTGATGATTTAAGTTCAGAATGGGATTCAGATGTACCCGTTATCACTAACCAACTGAAAAAGGTATGCATGTAAGTGTTTAAAGAAATTGACACTTAACTAATTCTAAAACAAGTTCAACTACTTTCAGTATCAAAAACAATAATTTTAATTATAATCTACAATTTAAATTATACAATTTATTAAAACATAAAAATAATCACGTTTTTGGAATGACGTTTTCAACAAGTTCACACCAAATTTACGTCACGTGTTTTTTTTTGCTGTACGAAATGACATGTTATACAAATTTAATATAAAACATTTGTATTTAAATGTCTCTTGATAATTAAAAATTATTTGCATTAATTAACTTAATTTAAATATGTGTATGGAAAACAAAAAATTAATTTTAAATTAAATTTTTTTTATTTAAATACAAAAAGCAAGGGATATAGAAACAGAAATAACGTATTTGAACAAGTTCTTAAATTTACCCCATACAACATAGAAGGTCATAGAAGTATTGAGATTAATTAAAAACTTTTGTTAATATTCCAATTGCTGCTGATTATTTTACAGTCAAGCCCATCGATAAGAATATGGTACATAGACTAGAGTATTTCTCCATGTTCTCAAAATCGAACTGAAGCAAAATTGGAATCTAAAAAAAAAAAATGTCTAGAGTTCCAATTTTTAGGATCAGAGAGACTATAGATGCCGGCTGTATACTAGAATATTGTCTAGGCTGTAGTCTTCTATATATAATTGTGTACAATGTGAACTATAGACTAGAAAGAAGTCTTTATTAATACTGTGCTATAAATTATCTCTGAACTAAAAATGGCGCTACAGATTAAACAGCTTTCTCTTTTTAAGACAAAATCATACTGTTTGCTTAAAAATGGATGAATGTCTTTAAGTCTTTTTTTATTAAAGATACTTATTTTTATAATTGCGTTCTTTTTTTATTGTCAATTTGCACATTTTTTAACTATGATGTCATTTATATTCTTATTATTTATTAAATGATTGCCAAAAAAAAAGAACTTCCATTAGAAAATTTTCCAGAAATTAAACAAGTAAAAGTGCTATCTCTATTCGGCTGTGTCGAATCTTATCTACCCTTCACCATGGTATTATACATGAATATATATATTAATTCCTGTTGTTCCTATAAGGAGCATAGGATCCTAACTAGTTCGTTCCATTTGGTTCTGTCGGCTGCGATGGCTTACGTTTTCCCCCAGATTTTACGAACTCTTGTCAGTTATAGTATTACAATCGTATCAAAACGTTCAATTGGGGAGTGTACTTGTAAATGGGCCGATGGTTTAGTTTTCCTAGATGGTATAGTATAGGCGCTATTGTGCCAAAACCATTAATTAATTAAGAATACTAAAACAGTTTTTTTTTTTTTTTAGTTTATTCAAGTTGAAAGTGAAAAAATATGGTGGGATTTTTAGGAAAAAATTAGAGGCAGTCGTGCTATTTTGCTTATATCTCCGTCATTTATGGATCGATCTGATTGAATTTAATAGCAAACTTTAACAAAGTATATGTGACAAAAATATATAGAAACCTTGTCCCCATCATATCACATAAACTGACGGATGGACAGACTGACGGACATCTTTAAAGAAACTACGCTCATTATATACATACATTTAGGTTCCCTTTGCACCTTTAAGGAGCATAGTGTTCAAGCTTATTAAGGGCCCTATTACGGTTTACAACTCAACCCAGTTGAAAATATCCGATCCAGGTGCCGGGGCTGTCAGTAGGCCTCCAGGCCGACCAGTGAGTATTACCCGGTTGGAAAAGTCAATACTAGACAGTGGGTGATGATGACATTTGAAAAGGTTTGGCTTTGTGTACAAAAGGTGGTTCAGTTGTATTCGCTTCGCTTCACTTCACTTCTCCCTTAGATTACCGCTTCTCATAAGGATCCATAATAGTTATCCATATAGACTTTATAGGTCTAAGATCAATATTGTCAAATTTCAAACGAAATTACAAACTAACATAAAAAAACAATAAACTGTGGTGAAGGGTATACAAAAGAATCTTTGTTTACTTATTTACCAAAAGTATTTGGAACATTTTTAGCAAAATTAATTTAGTATTTAAAAAAAAAGAGCAAATATTTGTTTAACAAACTATAAAAGAACAAAAATGATTTAATAATTTTCTTTTTAAAAAACGTAGTTGCTTTGCTGCTTAATTATTTTAAAGTGAGTTAATCTGAGAATTTTTTGCTGATATTAAAAAAAAACTTAAATAAAAAATACCTTGTGCATGTATTTCTGTTTGACTTAAAAAAAAACTCCATTAAAAAAACCAAACGTCTGTGTCGCAACCCAGTTACTTGTTCTACACGTGTGTGTTTAAATTTGTATGTCAATGTATTTATTAAAAAAAAATCATATACATATATGTATACATACATATAAATATATACATACATTTGTATATATAAGCACGACAAGTGAGAGTTTTATTAAAAAAAACTGTCTGCTTATTTAGCTGTCACTCTGTTTGTCTAACTGCCTTTTTAAAATTGTAAGTCGGTCTGTTCGTCTGCCTTCAACTTTTAACTGTTTGTATGGGCTCTGTCTGTCTGTTTTGTATATCATGTTTTTTTAAGCTGTTAATTTTAGTTTTGAAATTTATTAAATATTTGTCTTATTGTAGTTGTTGCTCTTTCATATTGCACTGTATAACATTTGTTGTTTTGCACAAAGCTTAGGAAGTTGCCTACTTAACGATGTTTGTGCTAATTTGGTTATTTGACGTCACATTATTAGTACACAACAACATCAACAACAATAAATACAAACATTTATACAAAGCAAAAGAAAATAGAAAAAAATTAACAGCAAAAAACATGTCTTACGTACAACTAGTGTTTTATTTAATACAGCCAAAGAAAAATGTTAATACTATGATGATTAAAAATTAAGATACATAAATACACATGTTTGTACATAGTGTTCTTTCTTCTCTTGGTTAAAGAAAATTAGAATCGAACAGTCTATGCCTTAAACTAGAATATAGTCAAGACCAAAATATCGTCTAGGCTTAATGCCCGTAATTTCTACAAACATATATCTAGTCGTGTTCGTGCCTAACAGTTATTTTTACCTATCCGGTAACACTAGTTACCTAGTTTTACCTACGTGAATTATAGATTGTGTAAAATACACTAAGCTTTAACCCGCAGGTAGAAATACGTTTATCTAGGCAATGGACTATAATATTGTATAGGCTTTAGACTAGAATATTGTCTAGGCTATAGATTAGAATATTGCCAATAGCGTTGCATTAAACTACTCAAAGTTCTAGATCATAGTCTTGTCTTTATTTTTTATATTCTTGTTCTTAGCCTCGACTTTAGTCTTGTCTATGTTATTGTTTCTACTCTTGTCTATACGATTGTTTTTATTTTGTCTAAAGCTTTATCTATTTTCTTGACTATGTTGTTGCCTACATTCGTGTAATTAGTCTTGCCTATTTCTTGTTTTAAGTCTTAGTTGTAGTCTCCTCAATACTTTTGACAGCCTTGTCTTTATTATTATCTGAAGACTTGTCCAGTCTATAGTTCTTGTTTATAGTCTTGTCTATAACCTTGTCTTTATTTTTGACTTATGGCCAATTTTCAGGATTGATATTAAAACAAATTTATGTTTAAAATCGTTTTAAATACAAAATTCTCTTCTTCACTAAATATTTAAATAAAACTTAATTCACCGATGTTGTGCATTAAAATTTAACTTAAGTTTCAATTGGAATAACTTAGCAAGGTGGCGTCAATATGACAACTATACGCCAAAAACAGGCAAAGCAACAATATTCAGCTGTTTTTTGAGACCACCTTGCAAATAAATACAATTTTTTAAGTTAAGGATAGATTTAAATACTATCCTGAAAATTGGGCATGAGGTCTTATTCTATGCTATACATTCTTCCCTATATTGTTGGCTCTATTCATGATATTTGTCTTGTTTGAAGTCTTTTCCGTGTTTCTGTCTATATTATAAACCATAGTCATGTATAGGTTCTTGTCTTGAATCTATTCTTTGCTATACACATTCTTGTTTAAATTCGATTAGTAAAACAATGAATTGTGTAATATGTATATCGATTTTAATTTTGATTAGTTCTTTACTTATTTAAACTGAAAGCTTAAATTATAATTTCTTAAAAATATATTTAGCAATTTTTTAAAACTTCTTGGAATTAAAAGGTGTTTCTTTATTCCCCACGTTTAAATTAAATTCTTGGAATTAAATAAAGAAAAAAAAATCCCATTCATACTAATGTGGTTTTTGAGTGAGTTTGTAACGCCTAATGAACGCATCAAATTGTGATGCCCATGCGCAGTTTAATAAATCATTTTTTTTTTTTTTTTTTTTTTTAGCGATAAACCAACACTCAGGGGATGCCCCCTATATATGCAGTGCATTGTGTTGATCAGGAAAATAAGGTTTGGGAAGGAGGAAAGAGGGAATAGTGTTTGTGGACATTTGACTTGAATCTTAATAAATTGTAAGTATCGGGGAAGACCTCTGCGGGAAGTTTATTCCACATACGGATAGTTCGACTGAAAAACGAATTTTCTCTATAATGCGTTGTGCGAAACACAGGACAATCGACTACAAACGGATGTGATCCACTGGATGAGCGAGTATTACGAAGAAATACTCGGGCGGGTGGAATAAGTTCACTCATCTCAGTGGAACACCTCCCATGGTAATATCGATAGAAAAGTGCCACACAACCCACATTCCGACGATGCTCCAATGAGTCAATAGAGTTGGATACCCTACTGTCATTGATGAGCTTCACCGCCCTCCTTTGTACACGGTCCAGAAGGTTCAAAATAGACTTTGAAGCCCCTGCCCATATATGGGAGTTGTATTCCATCTTCGGTCGGATATAGGTGGCATAGATAGTAAGGAGATCGGATGAAGTGAAGTAAGTCTTGCACCGTTTTAAAAAACCTAAACACTTGAATGCTTCTTTCGACACTTTAAAAACGTGTTTATTCCAGCGGACATCGCACTGTATTCTCATGCCCAGAACATCAAGAGTATCCGATTCTTCAATATCAATGCCACCCATTACTACAGATGACATAGTTGGTCCCACGGCCCGTCTGTGGGTCAACATACAACATTGGGTCTTGCGTGCATTAAATTCGACCCTATTCGCTTGACCCCACTCAGAGATTGCAGCCAGGTCCTGATTAAGTGTGTCATTCATATTCTGCCTTTTGCCCCCAATCTCAACAAGGCTTGGCCTATGATCGAAGGAATATGAATGACAAATGTTGCTGTCATCTGCAAAAGAGTAGATAGGATTTGAAGTATGACTAAGAAGGTCATTAAGAAATATAAGAAATAGCGTAGGAGAAAGGACAGAACCTTGCGGTACCCCTGAATTCAGATGAAACTCGTTTGATGCAATCCCATCTATAACAACACGTATAGTGCGATCACTGAGGAAACTCGATATAAATCGAGAGAAATCATTACCGACACCAAAAGCAATAAGCTTTGACACAAGCGCACCATGCCACACTCGATCAAACGCCTTGGAAATATCCAGAGCAACCACTTTGCATTCACCAAAGCGGTGAATGGACCGACTCCAACGTTCTGAAAGAAACGCTAACAGGTCTCCTGTAGATCGGCTACCACGAAAACCATACTGTCTGTCACTGAGAAGTGAATTCGTCTCCAGATATTTCACAAGATGGTAATTAACCATGCTCTCCATCACCTTCGAGAGCGAAGAGCAAATTGCGATTGGGCGGTAATTGTCAGGGTTAGTAGCCTCACCCTTCTTGGGGATTGGCTGAACATTGGCCACCTTCCAGCAAGAGGGAAAGATTCCCGCACGGTACGAAGAGCTGAAAAGGTTGGCCAACGGACGAGCTAACGTCGAACAGCACTGTTTCAATACCAGTGCTGATATGCCATCCGGCCCCGGTGACTTGTTTACGTTAAGATCCAAAAGAACCCTTTTGACTGCGCGTGATCGGAAAAATATCTTGGGCATAGTACATGATACTCTTCCGACCACGGGCAGTGATTGATTGCTTTCCGGCAAGAACGAATTACTTGCAAACAGTTCAGCCAAGAGGTTAGCTTTATCAATCGGGTCAGTAAATATTTGGTCGTCCTTTAAAAGCGCTGGGATAGAAGAACTAGCACTGTCCCTAACTCTTTTAACGAAGGACCAAAAGGTCTTACTGCCCCGAGGAGCAGCAAGGACCTTAGCACGAAGACGCTGTTCGTGTAGAAATTTTTCCCGTCTAAGTACTTTGGCACACTCAGATCTTGCCTTCTTTCGTAGGTGATCAGTAGTTGCGTTTTTATTCAAACGCCAACTACTAAACGCCTCCTCTCTGGATCTGACTGCATTTTTGCACGTCTGGTTAAACCAACACTTAAGTTTTGGTTTAACCGAAATTTGCTTCGAGGGAATAAAAAGTTTCATTCCAAGCAAAATTACATTTACGACCATTTTTGCTGCGGCATCAACATTATTGTCAAGGAAACAAAGTTTCCAGTTGAAATGCCGGTAAAATTCGTTAAGCTCGGCCCAACGAGCCTTTTCATAAATAAAAATCGAGCGTTTCGGGGCTGTTTTCGAAACGCTATGAAGTGCCGAATATGAAAAGTAAGCAGAAATGGTATTGTGATCCGAATTCCCGAGAGGATCGAGTGTTCTCACTTCGTACTTTTCAGGGTGAGAAGTGAGAAAAAGGTCAAGAGTATTTCGAGATTGCCCTACAACACACGAATTGTGTGTTGGCTCATTCACTAATTGCGCTAAGTGGTTATGCGCGGCGAATAACTCAACGTATTGGCCCTCGGGAGTTGTATGGCTCGAATGGCGAAGCCAGGAACAGTTGTGGACATTAAAATCGCCAGCAACTACAATTTCACTGTTCGGACAACTTTCCAGGATTCTAGAAATGGTATCGGAAAGGGCGTCAAAGCCATTAAGGGAAGCCGCCGTTTCCATGTTTGGACTTCTATACAGAAATCCGAAATGCAACATGTGTGTCCTGATCCGGAATTTAACCCAGAGGGAACTAAATTCCGCATCACCACATGTAAGATGTTGCTGGTACTGGTACACAACATCGTTGCGAATGTACATAGCAAGGCCCCTATGAAGAGAAAAAAGGGATAGAAGTTGATACCCAGGTATGGGAAAATCCTGTGGATCAGCATCCCCACACACCTGGGTTTCACATAAGGCGAAAACATCCGGCCGATGGAAGCGAATGTGAGCATATAAAGAGAAATAATTCGCTCTCAATCCGCGTATATTGCAGAAGTCTATGCGAAATCTACCTGTCATTACAAATTAAGAAGATTCAAGGCAATACTCCTTACGATAGTAAACGTGACAAAAATACCAAATTGCTGCTGAGAAAGTTACTCAATGGCCAGTGTTATGCCTTTGTCATTAAGTAACCAACAGCAATCTGGCATAATGCCAATTAAACTTCGTAGAAAAATGGTATGGGAAAAGTGAACAGCAATGGCACTGTAAACGGGGACATAAAAGCCCCTCGTTTGGTCATTGCCAAAAAAATATATTTTTAATCGCGTATATCGAGGTGTAAATGTATCCTGATATTGTGTGGTTGTGTATTTGATGTGTGTTGTAGGTTATTTATGTAGATGATTGTGCACTTGTTTAGTTGTTATTGTAAATTAGATTTTTAAAAGAGTTGAAATGTGTTTTATTGTTTTTGTTTTTTGTTTTATTTATTTTTTTTTTTTTTATTTCGAATTGAAGCCACAGTTATTAAGTGAGTGTTGTTATTGTATTTTTTCTTTTTAAGTGTTGTTTTTTTTTTTTAAATATTTTCAGTTATGTTTTGTGTATATTTTTTGTTTGTTTTGGATTTTGTGTTTTTAGTTTAATATGTAAAATTGTTGGTCTATTTTATTGTTTTAAGTTTAAACTATTTCTTTTGTATTTATTTAAATTTTTTATTTTATTTTGTTTATTTATTTTTTTTTTTTTTTTTTCTATTTAATTGACGGACGACGTAAACACCAGTAATTTAATTTTAACATTAAAGGACGAGAACACGGGGACAATTTACAATTTACAAACACATTCCCACCGCCTTTTTTATTTTGACGCTCTTTTGAGAGACATTTTTAGCTGTGTGTTATCAGCCATGACAGTTTTACAACAGAGACGTCATTTCAAATATATTTTCCTAAAGCGTCATAAAAACTAACTGAATCAACGAATGAATGAATTACACTCAGTGAAAAGATTTTTTTGTAGATTTTATTCACATTTGTGAGTTTTGTTTTTTATTATTTTATATTAATATTATTATTATTGTTGTTGTTGTTGTTGTTGCTGCTGCCAAGAAATGAATATTATAATTAAAACAATCATAATTTTTTATTAAAAAAAACACCAACAACAATAGTAGAATTCATTGTTTGTTAAAAAGAACTAAAAAACTTTTTATTCAGTATTTAACGTTCGGTGTTTAAAGTAAAATGGGAAAATTTAACAAATTTTTCAGAACGGTTATTTAAAAAGAAAAATATATTAAAAAAAAAAAATATTTTATTAAAAAAGAAGTCAAAGAAATTTTTTAACAAAATGTGTTTTCTCTCTTGATTTTCATTTCAAAGTTAAAACGACTTAAATGTCTTTTACGAATTCCTCCGTATTTCAAAATTTTACGCCATTTACGGAACTACAGACCAATAATTGTCTTGCCTCATTTACATTTGTACGCAAACGATTTAGAAGTCATGGCAAATATGTAGTAAATCCCTCAACCACAAGCACCCCTTTATCAACTACTACATCATCTTCATACTCCCTAAACCAAACGGTGCTAATAACCTCATCATCCAAAACAACAACAACAACAAACACAACATCTTCCACTCATACCTGTCATATTTCCAATGACTTCAAGGTAAATAATTTAAAATCATCAAAAAACCTCTCAAAAATTGTTGATGTCTCCCTAAACGAAAATGAATACAAATCACTGCAATTTGAATTTGATTTCAATATGCGATTGTGAGAAATTTGTGTTGTAATTTTGCATATAAATGTCAATTAATTGTGTAAATTGTTACAAACAGGGTGTACATTTTTGTTTACTCTTCATGCCATTTTTTTGCGAAGTTTTGCAATGCAAATTGACGTCACTGGAAAGTGATGAAGGACATTGATAAGAGAATACTACAACAGCCAGCTACTTAAGGCATAGTTGATAACAACAGTGTAGTAAACGGAAAAGAATAAATATAAACATATAATGAATAATCGGTTACTTGATAACTAAATAACCAGTTCCTTTATTTCTCGATTAAGCGGTTAATCATGATTTATTTACAAAAATTTTGAAAACCTAATTTAAATATAAAAACAAGTTACAAAAAATAAATGGTTACTCGTTTTTGTATTTATTTATTTGTTTTGGTTACTCGATATAACGCATTTTTAAAGTGCTAAGCCGATAAAATTTTTTAGTTTTTTTTAACCATACTTGCTTTAAATCAAAAAAAGCCTAAATAGCCAATCGATTTCCAAGTTAATCGAACAATCGTTAAAATAATTAAAAAATTGACACGATTACTCAAACTATCGATTACTCGAATGATCGTGTTTGCGTTCGAAGCTATTTAATGATGAACATTTTTTTGGTTAACAAAATATAGCAAAAACCAAGTAAGAAAGTATAGTCGGTCAAGCCCGATAAGAAAGTATAGTCGGTCAAGCCCGATCGTATGATACCCTACACCACAGAATTTAAAATCTATCTACGCTTTAAATTTCATTAAGATAGTTTGATAGTTTCTGAGAGGTAGAAATCGCCAACTATCTTCCCTCGTGGCACTACGACTTGGCCCATTTTCAATAGGCTTGATCCTTGTGCCAATAAGAACCCATGTGGCAAATTTTATTAAATTATCTCCAAAAGTGCGACCTGCACTTTGCGCAAAAGGTTACATGGACAGCCAGCCGGACGGACATCGTTAGATCAACTAAAAAAGTGATTCTGAGTCCATCGGTATACTTTAAGGTTGGTCTAGGCCCAATATTTTAAGGTGTTACACACATTAGCACAAATGCATAATACCCTCTCCACTATTGTGGTGTGGGTATAATAAAAATTGGTTTCAATTAAAAAATGTTTGATATTAATTTAAAAAAATTAATTAAATTTGCACCAGTAAGCAAATCAATAGTATAAATAAATTTAACGTTTAGTTCACTTGATTAAATTTTAATTACAACTGATTTTATTGCTGATTAATACTTTAATTGGTAAACAATTTTGGAGAATTTATTCTGTGCCTCCACTATTGGGAACTGATTTTTAATTAGAAAGCACCTCAAAAAAAGTTTCATACATTCAGCCATGTTCTGAAAATCGAATTCGATTGAAATTGAAATCGAACAAATTTTGCAAACGATCCGGTGATTGTGAAGGCAATCCTGCATTTTGCTTAGAATGTTTTACCAAACATCAGTAAAAATAATATTGTTTTATTTTTCCATGAAAATGAAGTGTTTTTTTAAGTTTTATAGCCATGAAATAATTTTTCTTATACTTTTTTTGAATAAAAAAAAATTTAAATAACTTCTAAAATAGTGTCTCAAATCAATTATTTGTTTTTGTATAACAAATATAAAGCTTTAAGGTAGGTGCCAATGAAAAAAAAAAGTGTTTGCTTCACAGGCCGCACTGTAGCATGTGACCCACCGGTGGTGCACATGGCCTTACGGAAAAAATTCTTGTGAACCACCAGTGGGTCACATGGCAGCGAACGTGTTAAAGGTTCATAAAAATATTGCCTTCTATATATATCATACTTTGGGTACCGCTTATCTTTATCAGAAATACTTTCAAAATACAAGAAATCTACACTCATTAAAGAAAATTGAAATTTAAAATCTGCAACTATTTAAAATTTCAAGAACATGGCTGATACAAAAAACACTTTTTTTCATTCCTTCGGAACTACATCAATTATATTTTGAGTAACCGGTTTTTACATACAATCGGAGTATTTTGGCTAAGCGGTTAAGTAATCGGTTTAATAAATACATAAAATTATCTTCGTTTTAATTAAATGATTTACGAACCAGTTTTTGTTTAACGATCAAAATACCCCACAATTTCCATATTAATTATATCAATTAATTTACTTTGATCAATTTGAATACAATTTGAATTCAGTTTAAAATTTGAATTTAGAATTAGAGGTATATTGTTTTGAGACCAGATTTTTTTTGCTTTCTATTGTGTATAATTTTTTTAAAATTACATTAATATTCTCATTAATAAATTAAATCCAAATCGTTTATAATGCAAAAAAAATAACAATTTACCAAAAATTAAAACCTTTTTAAAAACACATTTAAATATAAATTATTAACAAAATCAAAAATATTTCAAATAAACAAAAAAATGTACAACAATTTTATCAAAAGCAAAAAAAATTTAATTTGCGGCTTTTTAAAGCGCTTTAATTTTTCTTATTTTATGACGGGTCATGCGGTAGGGACTCACGTGCATTGTCAGTTGAGGAGCTCCATAACAAAACGGAACAATTGGATAAATGAGCAATGAGGTGTCTATTTCTCTTTGAATGGGTTCGTCAATAAACAAAATTGTAAAATTTGGGACAATAGCAATTCATGTGAGATTCCAGGGCTGCCAATGCATTCCGAAAAAGTCACTGTTTGGTGTGGATTTTGTGTTTGGAATGTCATCGGTCCAAATTACTTTGAGTTAACGGCAAGCGCTATTGGTCGATGATAACCAAATGTTTTGACCAGAATTAAAGATATAGACACTAATGGCATGCAGATTGAACAGGACAGCGCTACAGACAACACAGCGCATGCCACATTGAACATAAGGTCATGTTTTATCACGCCGTTAAACCGGGTTTTACCGGTCAAAATAATTTAGTTAAATTATTACAGTTAACTGTATTATAGCCACCGGCAACCATATTTTGGTTAACAAAGTCCTTCATGAAAAAACACTACTATAATATGGTGGCCTCTAAGCAAAATTATAGTTAAATTAACCAAAGATGTTTAAGCATTTGAGTTAAAAATAGTTTTGTTGGATGTGACAATAATCAAAAAGGTTTTTCTTTGGGTACGTGGAGGTGTTATGAACTGGTCACTGTACTCGTGCGATTTAACAACATTTGACTTTTTCTTGTAGGACTTTTCTGCAGTCACAGAGTCTATGCGAAAAAGTTTCAACCACTACGGTCCTCGGTATCATCATCAAATTCAGCCTAATTTATGAGCCAGACTCATGGAAAATTAGATCACCTAGCGAGTTCGCTTAGGACATTTGTACGATGTTTTATTTCAGACATTGTGGCATCAATACATCTTTTAATCGATTTAAAAATTTCGATTAAATCTCACAAACACTTTGTTTTATTTCAATTCAAAGATAGGAAGCGCCTAAGGAAAGACCCTTTAAAAAATTTATAACAAAATGTAGGTTACATGTGAAAGTGTTTAAGGTTAATTTCTAGACTTCGTAGTCAGATTATTTTAGTAAATAAAATATAAATAAACAATTATTATAAATTAAAAAGGTTACTGGCTTTAAATAAATATCATTTAACTGGTGTTTAATAATCAAGTGTTTTTTCTTGCATTGTTTCTAAAAGTTTATTTTTATTTAAATAAATTTTATTTCTTTATTAAAATTTATTTAACATTTTATCTTTCTTTTGTTTATTTGCAGGTATTTGCTTAGATAACTTTTTTTTTATTGAATTCAGTAGTAAGTACAATAAAAAGTTTTTATTTTATTTGTAAAACTATTCGCCTGCGGTGTTGATTTAATGGTGTAAATTAATTGTAAGAGGTTGTAAAGAAGACTCCGATTTTATTAAAAGTTATAACGCACATTTATTAATAAAAAAGAAACAAAAAAAAAAAAAAAAATTTCACAACACATGGAAATGGCAACAATATGATCTATAAAATATGCAGCATAAAGAAAAAAATTAGCCAGGCAAATGACGTAGGTACAGTGGGAAAAACGGGGTAAACAAAGAGTTTAATCTGAAATATACAGAACTCAATTCCAATCGAAAGTAATTCCGTATTTGACTTCTTCAAAAAGAAAAAAAAAAAAATAGAACCTAAAATAAATTCGATCGGGGTTCAACTACAAATTAAAACCATTTCGATCGAAATTTGTCACTGGTGCGATATCCCAGCTTTTAAATTTCTCAGCCTTGACAATTTATATGCTCGATCATAATCTTGATCAACTAAAAACTAGACCATAAACTAATTGCTAATTATTCTCCTTATTCATTCCTTCTTTTTAGTTAATTTCCAAGCACTTTTGCACACTGTGGCATTTCCAACAATTAAAATTTCTTTCTATAACAGACACAAGCTTCTGCACTTAACTCCATGTGCGTTCTTTCTCCAGTTCATTATATCAAGGATTTGTATGCCTTCTTTCACTTGGTCCTATCACTCAAGTCTCGGTCTTTTCCGTCTGCATTTTTCGTGGTAGGTGTCATTCAACGCCTTTTTGGCGAAAACGTTTGCATTCATTCGACTGACATGGCCCAGTCAGCGCAAACGTTGTAGAAGGTTCATTTCGTTATATAACTCATACAGTTCACGGCTAGATCGACGCTTATAATCCTTGTTAAGACAGATCAGGCCATCATCTGCGTTCGCAAGTACCCACGTTTCAGCGCCATAAAGAAGCACGGGTAGAATAAGTGTGTTGGCAAATAATATTTTAGTTCGTCGAGTGTGGGCTTTAGTCTAGTCTTGTGCGGTGGAGAATCTTTTCAAGATATTAATTCTCCCTTTTCATTATGAGCGGCTCAACAAGATGTAGTGCGTCTCCTTCTAACTATACCGCATTCACAACGTTAACCACATTCCCCACGAAACTGCCTTTAGGTGTGGAATCGCGGAAATGCTTAGTATATATACTGGCTCCATATTACGTCTATTATCCCACCGGTCTTTGCGATTTCTCGCCCCTTGAAGCAACTTTGTTAGTTTTGATTGTATGTCCTATACCATCTGCCACTGTACGTATTTCCTCTTCAAATCTTGAGCATTTAAATACCCCAATGCTCTGCGTCTCTACCTCTTTACATTTTGGATAGTTGGGTGACAAGTCATGCTAATTTTTAAAGAGAAAGATTATGTAGGTTCCCTGGTAAACCTCTGCACGTTCTCATCTGTCAATTTTTGCATTCGCGGATTAAGCCTATGGGTCCCTCGGCCTTTTCAGGGACTTTTACATCTGCTTTGCCAATAGGCTATAACAACGTTGCGCTCCAAGATTTTTCTATCTCATTCTAGTCCAGTTACGTCCAAACACACATACTTTGATATTTGCATTTTCGATAAACAGCTTTCAAAGCTCCTACAATTTGTTTTTGTCTCTTTGCAAAGTACTTACAATTGTTACGATTTCCACCCCTTAAATGTTCGAATTTCGAAAAAGTACTAAATTCGTATACGTATTTTTTGATAAGTTTCGAATGTGGTATTAACTTTGTTTCTATGTTTATTGGTCCAAAAGATAGATGGGGTGGCAAAAAGACACTAAAATTCAGATTTTACCCGTTTACTCCCCAATAGGGCCGAATTTCAAAAAAGTACCAGACACCTGTCCGCTTTCTAAAGAACAACGATAAGTATTACATTTATTTTGCATCTCTTTTAGTTTTGGAGATAAGAGGTTACCGAATTTTCCCGTTTTTTACCCCCTAAACATTTGATCGATTTGGGGAGTGACCAATCGCTAGACCAAATTTCAAGTTTCTAGGGTCAGTGGTTTGGGCTGGGCGATGATGAATGGGTCAGTCACTTACGCAACTCTTTTATATATATATATATACTCGACTCTAGTCTACAGCTTCATCTCTTGTCTATAGATTCTATTTTAGTCTATAGATTCGACTCTAGGCTAGTCTTGAGCAGACACTTTATTCTTTCCTTTAGTCGCGCCTATAGAACACTCGACTATTGTGTTCTCTGCAGACAACATTTTTCTATTTTCACCCCACTGTTTACTCTCATTTGCATGTGTTCTATGCATGTTTTGTTTATTTTTTTGAATGTTTTTTTATTTGTTGGTCGCATTTGACAATTGTCAGCAAACTATTTGACACAAACCATTTACTGTGTCAATTTCAATAAACTAAAATGTAAAACGAATTGATATTACAGTCACAGCAACAATGTCGACAGCAACAACTACAATAACCAGCCAAGTGAATTAAATTGTTTGGAAAATATTTATAAGCGGGTTTTACATTTTTTTTTTGTTAAATTGAAAAAAATTTAAACGCCACCGCTTTTTTTCGAAGCTTTTTTTGCCGTGTATGCAAATTGCTTTTTTTTCAAATGAAAATTAGTTTTAAAAGGGGGAGGGTAAATTTTTGTATATGAAGAATAATAAACTTAAGAAGCTTTGGAAGAAAATCTTAAACGAAAAGTATTTGAATAAATTTTTAAAAAATTCACTAAACAAGAATTACGTCTACAACTAAATAAAGAGAATAAGATAAGTATATATGTATATATATATATAAGCAATAACAATTTTTTCGTTTTTAACTTAATGAGTCAATTAATATTTGGAAAAAGATATTTAAGTTTAAGAATATTCGATTTAAATAACAGTTCGAACTTCACCCAATAAAATTCGAGGATTAATTTTTTTCGAATTAAATTCCTCAAAGAAATTTTCTCGATTTCGAATAAAAGATCTTTTCTTAAATCCAATTAAGATAATCTGAACATAAATATTTTTTATATGAAGTTTTAGATTCGAATAAAAATATTTTCTATGAATATTGTTTGAACGAAATACCTCTCATAAATGACATTATTTTAATAAAATAATTTAAATATCTTTTAATTAATAATATTATTCGAAAAAAATTATTTAAATAAAGTTTTTTCAATTAAATTATTTAAATAAAGTTTTTCAATAAAATTATTCGGTTAAAATAATTGAATAAAATTATTTAAATAAAAAATTTTTTGAATAAATATTTGTTCAAAAATGTTCGATTCAGTTAAATGTATTTCAAGCGAAAGAAATAATTTTACATGTTTTTTCTTACATTTTCTAGCATTTCAACCCATTGTGTTTGTAAAATTTGCCTATTTCAATTTATGAATCGTGTCTTGTTAATAAAGCGTGGGCCCTCTATTCATGTCTTCTTTAGTTTTAAGAGTGAATAAGTGAAGCTTATATTCTCCTTTCTAAAATTTTTAATTATATTTTTTTTGCTGTTGTCAACATTCTATTCTGTCATTTTTAATAACTTTAAGAAAAAAACAATTAAATCTTCTAGTGAAAATCATTTTAGAATTAAAAAGTATTGCTTCGTTTTCTATTGTCTTTTTTTTAACTCTTTTAGGGTACAAAGTGAGTTAATTGCACAAGGAGACGAAGTGGCTGAAAACTGCTTCTCTAAATGAAAAATGTGCAAGAATAATTTATATTTTTTAAAGACGCTTGATCATGATTTAATTTCTAGAAATGTTTTTTTTTGTGTTTTTTCCAAGACTCATGTGTAGGAGCTGACTTTAAAGTGAATAGTATGGGAACGTTTTTTTTTGCTAATTTTTCTAATTGATTAATCAAGTTCAGTGTTTGTGTAGGGGTTGATGCAAAACTGAAAAAGAGGAATTTTTATTGCGGATCTAAAAGAGAAAATTTTAATTCGATTTTTTTATATACGATTTATCAATTCCATTTAATTTTCAAATAGAAGCAACAAAACTTGGCAAAGAAATTTTTATACCCTACAATTTAAAAAATTGGCAATATAATCTTAATTATTTACTCATTTGATCTTTAAATTTTCTTATAAAAAAATTAGTTTAAAGATAAATAGATAAAAAAAAAATCCAAACTCTAAAAAAAGTATTGAATGTCGTATTGCAATTTTTAAGTTGTTTAATTGCTTAAATACCAGCACGTGCCCCCTGGTTTTGGAGTTGTACGCATATACTAGAGCTATTACAATCATATCAAGTGTTGGGTTTAATAGTTTTTTTTCGATGATTTTTTTTTTTAAATCTTGGGGCTTAAACAAAAATGCTAAAACATGCTAAATACTACAAACATGGCATTTCAACACATATTAAACTTGAACAAAATCGTAACTAAATTTGTCATAGAAAAAGAAAAAACGTTGTAAAAATTAACAAAATACATGACTGTAAATCAAAATGGCAAGAAAATGAGAACGTTAAAAACAAATTTAAACAAACTGTTTAAAATTAAAATAAAAAATTCTGATGTATTTTAAATACGAGGGTTTGCAAAAGAAAATCACCTGGTTAAATCAAAAATGTACCTTTTGGGAAATAAAATTTTTTTTATAAGAGTTTTAAAATGCAAATTAAAATAACTTTTTTTTCAAAAGTTAATCGAATAAAATTATTCGAGTAAAATCAACGAATTTAATTATTTAAGTAAAATTAATTGAATAAATTTAATTTTTTTTATTCGTTTAATATTGGGTTAATAAAAATATTCGAACTAATACCAATCGATTAAAATTATAAATTCTCTAAAAATCTTTGGCAATCTCTATATGTTAAATATTAAAAAAAAATAAAAATTAATCCCACTAAGCAACTAAAATTATTTGAATACACGTTCACGAATATTTTTTGTTGCTTTAAAATAAATTGGCTTAAAAGCAAATTAATTTTTACCCAAAAATGTTAATGTTATTTTTAATTATTTTAAACAATATTAAAATATTTAATTTATTTTTTAAAAATAAATGGGACGAAATAGTCAAAACAAAAAATTATATTCGAACAAAATTAATCAAATAAAAGTAAAGAAAAAAAGAAATAAATCGGTTTAAATTAAAAAATATGTAAATTTAAACAAAATGTATTCGATTAAGACATTATTCGTTTAAAAATAATCGAGTAATGGGTTAATTTATTTTTTCTTCCAAGATTTTAAATTTTTGAAAAGAAATAAATAATATTAAAAAAATAGCTTAAATGATATTAGTCGAATCAAATTATTAAAATTAAATAAACCATAATAAACTTATACAGAGGTGTGCTGGAAATCTCAAACGTAAAACGCAAGAATTTTAAAAGTTGTTTTTAAATCAAATTTCTGTAATAAAAGAATTTAATGACAAATATTAAACAAATATTTCCTTATCAAACAGGATTTTAAACCAAAAATTATAAGAATTAGATTTAAAGTTTATTAAAAACAACTTCCAAATTATTGCAAAACAATAACAGTATTTTATAATTTGTTTGATTTGAACAATATTTTCTTAACAAAAATAATTGTAATAAAAATATACAATATAATTACTTGAATGAAATAAAATCAAGACCTCGAGCCTGATTATTTACTTAATTTATTTAAAGTCAATTAATTGTAATTAAAAAATGGAAATTTTAGAAAAAACCATGAATTTGTATAAAATTAATCGAACAAAAGTGTTGAAATTATTCCCGCAAATATTCGAATATTTGAAAAAAATATTTCATAGCATAGAAATATTCGATTAAACTTAAATTTAAATATAATTTATGGAATATAAATACATATTCGAATTAAATAAGATAAATCTAACCAAGCGCTTTCCTTATAAGCTTAAAATATATTAGATTAAAAATATTCGAATAAAATTATTTGAATAAAATTATTCGATTCAAATTTTTCAAATAAAATTATTCGGTTAAAACCTTGCTTTTTAACCCCCCGTTTCCACATGCAAGTGCAAGTTCGAAAAACTCACACTTGTTTACTAACACCTTCACATTTTTCGTACTTGCAGATCAACTTGCAAGAGAATTTGCTTGCAAGTAAATTTTTCACACTTGTCGCAAGTAAAATGACAAATGGAAAAACAGTGTTACCGTGGATGAGTTTCGTATCAATTAACTAGTACTTAGTAAAATAAAAGTTATGTTTATAGCTGATATCTGTGTATTTAAAAAAAATATAAATATATAAACAAATAAAATATAAAAATATTTCTCCTGATTTTCGTAATTAATACGTATACAATAATTGAATGTGGAAACGTAGGGTAAAACTAATAAAGGTTATCTAAAATTAAATTGACGTTAAAAAATACATTTAAATTATTCGAATGAAAACTATTAACAGTATCTTGTTCGAATAATATGATTCGAATAAACTAATTTAAAAAAATTCGTATGATACGAGTTTAAATGTTTTCTTGGGATAGTTAATTTCATTTATTTACTTAAAATAAAATTGTTCGAATAAGATTATTCGATCAAATTACTCGATTAATTTCTTCGAATAAATTTATATTTTATTTTTTTTTGTATTGACTGACTTTTTTACAAATTACCAGTCATCTAAATTACAAACACAACATTTGCAATTACCCAGCACTTTATTTGTATCTAAAATAATTTTAAATTCCCATCACGTTCTCTCTAAAACTGTTAAAAACTATTTTCTGCTTTTAATTGTTTTTTAACTTAAAAAATTTTATTTATGGCTAAAATAAACGAGAATGCTCTTACAATCATACCAATTTGGCTTAAAGCTGGCAAATTTGTGTTTAAAAAATTAAAGAAAAAAAAATAGCGCCAAAGGTGGTCGCTCGATCGTTTAGTCGGCCGGTCAATTTAATGGCTTCAACTGAATTTTATTGGATTGTTGGTGTTTGAAAAATAAACGGCTGGTTTAGAAAAATTTTTAAATACATTTTGTTAAATAATTGTTACTGTTATTGTATATAATCGATTTTTTTCTAAAATATTTTTCATGTTTCTGTTATTTTTTTTTTAAATGAGTGATTTCACGCCTCAAAAAATTTTTCGTTCTGTTTGTAGTTCAGAATATAATTGGAGGAGTGTTCTTTAGCGTCACTAAAATT
Organism: Pollenia labialis; assembly: GCA_949318255.1. NCBI lineage: Eukaryota > Metazoa > Arthropoda > Insecta > Diptera > Polleniidae > Pollenia > Pollenia labialis. The sequence goes on from OX439142.1 coordinate 1,289,701, forward strand.
TTAATGCAAAAAATATTCAATTTAAAAAGAGTTTTGTTTGATAACAATTCAAAAGTTTCAAAACAAGCCTTTTTTTGGGTTCTTTAGGAAATTTTGATATGCTCTTTGTATAAATTTAAAAGATGTTTGTCTTTTTTTTTTAAGTACCAATTTGAATTTTACCGCTAGTGTTAGTAACATGTTTTGCATTTTAAATAAGCAACACTTTCAAATTCATTAAGTTTATTGCGTAGACTTTAGTCTGCATTATTGACTTTGTAAAAGAATATATTCCAGCTTAATGACAAGACTACTAACTTTACTATAGTCAATGACTCACATCTGCTAAACTAAAAGAGACACAAGAAACATGTAATACTTATTATAGTCCATTAAAAAAAATGAACGGACAAGTGTCTGGTACTTTTTTTAATTCGGCCCTTTTGAAGAATAAACGGTTAAAACCTGTATTTTGGAACCCCATCTATCATTTAAGCCAATAAACATAGAAATATAAATTATATCGCATTCGTAACTTATAAAAAAATAATTCATATTTGGTACTTTTTCGAAAATCAAACGTTTTTTTACAAAATATATTTTCCATTCACAAAAATGCTGGTCCGTTTTACACGTGGTACTTTTTGAATTTTCTAAAATATTGAACTTAGAAACATAAAATTAGAGGCGCAGGGCCCTGAGTCAATAAGAACTTATTGGATGAAAATTGTTGGTACTTTTTTGCTTACACCAAGAAACATAATCTTTGACATATAAATATGTCAACGAAAGAAAGGGAGAAGCTAACCAAGTGGCAGGTTAAATGCTTGTGTAGAATAATCCATTAATTAAGGACTATATTTATAGATTATACTAAAGTCTTTGCCGTTAACTTGATGGTAGTTAACGCAAAAGTTTATGCTTATGGTATACAATATTTAATTACATTTGGAAATGGTGCATTTTGTTAAAAAAAATACTAGAACTGTTTCTCATTATTAATGCGTAAATTTTACTACGATCATTTTACTACAAGATCAAATCTTTGTCTATTTTTTTGTGTTTTTTCAAACAAAATAGAAGACAAAGATGACAACGCCATTGTCTGTTTAGTTGTTTTTTGATTGTTTCTTTTTTTTTTTGATGTTTACATTATTTAAATTGACGTCAATGCATTGTATTTTAAGTTGTTATTTTATATTTTTTCGTGTGTTTTTGCACGTAGTTAAAAGAAATATTCCAAGTCTATGTTTTTCAGTTTTCTTTACCTTTCTCTCTTTATACTTGCAGCCTTCTGGTTGGCGTAAGATACGCAATATAGTACAATGGACTCCCTTTTTTCAAACGTACAAAAAGCAGCGCTACCCTTGGGTCCAGCTGGCCGGACATCAGGGCAATTTCAAGGCAGGGCCCGAACAGGGTACAGTGTTAAAGAAGTTATGTCCCAAGGAAGAAGATTGTTTTCACATTCTAATGAAAGATGTTTTAAGGCCCTACGTGCCAGAATATAAGGGTCAAGTAACCAGTGAAGATGGAGAGTGTAAGTATTAAAATATATCTGGGGGTTTTTTTTTAGTTGCATGAGAACTTTCGATATCGATAGCTATGCTTTGACAGCTGAGAATGTAAAACTGTGTTGACATTTCCGTTAATTAAAAATTGGCAAGTCATTATAAATTAGTTATAGTTGTTATAGGTATTTTATATTTATAGAACTGGTCACTGCCACCCGTTCGTGCGATTTATCGCCTCTGGATTATTTTTTATAGGCCTATGTATGTTAAGTCGACTTTATGCCGACAAACTATTAGCTCTTGTAGCATAAAAAGCCAATATTCGGGCAGATTCATAAGCTGGACATATGCCGGAAAACATATTTAAAAAATAAATGCCATGAAATTATGTATCTACAGTATCGGGATAAATCAAGTTTTTTATGATTACTTTAAGCACGATTCGTACTCAATAATTCAAGTACGAATAACACTAAAACGTACTCAAAACAATCCTAAATGAGATTAATTTCGAAAATCAATCTCGGAATTTCTTGAAATGAGTATAAAATTCTTAAATCAATTAAAAAAAAAAGTTAAAACTTTTCGTTGTGTTTAGCCCTCCGGCATACGCATGTTTTGATTTTCTATACAGATTGAAAAAAGGTCTGGCCAGTCTCATGTTTACCACGAAGGGTTAAAATGTAAATTTGAACTCTTGCTTCTCATTTAGTTTATATTTTTGGTTAAATATGTACACAAGATTTCTATAGTAAAACCATATCGGGCATGGTGTTGGTGTTTTATCGTTCTGTAAGGTGTAACACGAGTAATCGTATTAATTTTTTCTTTCTTATTCGGGATAAATCAACTTTGTATTACTTGAATCAAGCGCATTTTGAGATTGATTCAATCTTAGTTTTACTTAAATCAATCTAATTTTCGGATTATTTCAAGTACGATTTCGGGATTGAATATGGATAATTTAAGTATTTTGCGATTGAAAATCCGTACTTGAATCAAACAATCTGTGCTTGTTTTAAGAAAATCCGTACTCACCGTACTATTAATACCGCTTCGAATTGATTTGAGTGCGGACGGATAGATTTTTCTTTTGAGTGTACCAGATTATAGTAAAATAAATTTCATTCTAGCATTATTTCTATTGTGAGTTATAATTTTAAGTTCTCATGCAGCTAAAAAAACACCCTATACAAAAAAAGGAAAAACCTAAAAACCCTTTTAATTTTGTTTTTAGTATACCTCCAACTTCAAGATTTATTAAGCGATTTCTATCAGCCCTGTGTTATGGATTGCAAAATAGGCGTACGCACCTATTTGGAGGAGGAACTTTCTAAGGCCAAGGAGAAACCCAAACTACGTAAAGATATGTATGAGAAAATGATACAAATCGATCCGAATGCTCCCAGTGAGGAAGAACATAAGGCCAAGGGTGTAACTAAGCCAAGGTATATGGTCTGGCGTGAGACCATTTCGAGTACAGCCACCTTGGGATTTCGCATAGAGGTAGAGTTTTACATAATGGTTACTTTGGCGGCATGAAATAACCTCTCAAAATATAACCATTATAATATATAAGCCCCAATATATTTTTTGGGGACTATTTCATTTTTAAATTTATTACGAAATCGTTTTTTGGCGCAAATCCTTGCGATGGCCCAAAGTCTCAACCATGCAATCTATCATCGCATGATTCTTTAAACCAAAACTGTACAATTATTTAATTATTTTATTCCAGAAATTGGGGTCTTATTTCATATGAACTAAACCCCCAAAAAAATAAGGGCATTATTTAATTTTTGTTTGGGGTGTTATTTCATTTCGTTGGGAGCGTATTTCATTTTCGAAATTGGGGGTTTATTATACATGAAATACGGCCTCACACTTTGGGGGGTTATTTCATTATTTTTTTGGGGGGCTTATATTTTTGGGGGTTATTTCATGCCGCCGATTACATTAGTTACATTTTTATAATTAATTTTAAAATTTGTTGCTTCTCTGCAGGGCATTAAGAAAAGTGATGGAACCAGTTCGAAAGATTTTAAGACAACAAAATCTCGTGAGCAAATCAAGTCCGCTTTCCGGGAGTTTATAAATGGTTTTCCACATGCATTGGTAAGTGATATAAACTTCAATATACATTTTTCTTAAGATAGATACATTTTTAAAATAGACTTCAAACTTTCAAATAGACTTAAAACTAGTTTCCAAATTAGATTTCATTCTAGACCTTCAACTAGATTTCACATTAGACTTTAGACCGGACTTCATAATTGATTACAAATATTGTTTTAAACTAAATGTCAAACTTCATAATTCAAATTTGGTTTAAACTAGACATTTAAATAGACTTTACATTAGGCTTTAGGCTAAACTTCATAATAGAGTGATGAGTACATTTTAAACTAGACTTCAAATAATAAATAAAAATAAACTTAAAACAAGACTTTAAAGCAGATTTTAAAATAAACTTCACATTAGACTTTAAACTAAACTTCATATCAGATTTCGAATTATATTTTAAGCTTAACTTTAAAATATAAACTAGACGTCAAAATAAACATAAAATTAGGCTTTAAACTTAGTTTCAAACTAGACTTTAAAAAAGAATTTAAAATGGTATTGGAACTAAACTTCAAACTGGACTTCTTTGAACTGGACTGTATAGCAAGACTGTAAATAAGATTTAAATTAGAGTTGAAAACAGATTTTTTACTAGATTTTCAATTATACTTCACATTAGACTTAAACAGGTTTTCAGAATAGTTTTCAAAGTATTCTTTAAACTAAATTTCAAACTAGGGTTCGAATTTGCTTCAAACAAGACCTCAAGCTAGACTTTAAGATTGCCTTTATATTAGACGTTAGACTAGACTTCCTAATAGATTTCAAGGTAGATTTTAAACATGACTATAACTACTAGACTTCAAAATTAAATTAAAAATGGACCTTAAACTAGAATTCAAACTAGGTTTCAAACCAGACTTTAACAAATAATTCAAAATGTTCTTAACACCAGACTTCAAACTGGACTTTAAAATAGAATTGAAGTTAGTTTTTGAGCTGGATTGTAATTCGACTTCAAACTGGATTGTAAGCTAAACTTCAAAGAACAGTTTAATCTAGATTTTGAACTAAATCTTTAATAAGAATTGTTTCTCCTTTACATTGTTAGGGCCGCTATATTCAACGTTTGCGTGCCATACGTGCTACCCTCGAATGTTCAGACTTCTTTCGTAGTCACGAAGTTATCGGCTCTTCCCTGCTCTTTGTACACGATCGCCAACAGGCCAATGTTTGGTTAATTGACTTTGCCAAAACTGTACTTTTGCCCGAAAATCATTTTGTAGACCATTCCAGCACCTGGAAAGTCGGCAATCATGAGGACGGCTATTTGATTGGCATTAATAATCTTATCGATATATTTTCGGAATTGGAAATTGAAATTAATACCATAACAGATTCATCAGTAGCATCATCATCATCGTTGACACCTTCCACGAGTTCATCACCAGCATCGTTATCACCTAAAAGAAGTACAAGCGAAACAAACATGGAAGAGGGTGGTGCAAAGCAAAGCAAAGAGAGTCCGGAGGACGGAGCACAGGGTGATGAAGCAACTGAAAAATCTGTCAAGGAGTTAACGGTGGAAAAGGAGATTTCAAAACAGCAGCAAGCGGGACAAAAGGAAATATAAATTGTGTTTTTTATATTTAATGTTTAAATATATTTTTTTTCTAGTTTTAGAAAGCAATTATATTAATATTTAATTAAGCTAAACAAAACAACAATTTCTAAGCACTTTAAAGACTGAAATTTAGTAATTTATTATTTCTTTTAGTTTTTTTATTATTATTTTAAATATTTAACAATTAAATATTATTAATAATTTCTAAAATATTCTTATTTTGTTTATAGTTTTTTTTTTAGTTGTAATTTAGTAATTTTTGTCCCGATAATTTTTCCATAGTATTTTTAATTTTTAGCTTAAACAAAACTAAATTGTAAAAAAATAAGTAATTTTTTTTAAATAATGTTTAAATTTAAGTGGATAAAAAAGTTTAAAATTTAAACAACAATTTACTAATAATTTATTTAATATAAATTTTAACATTAAAAGAAAAATATATGAAAAAACTATTTTTTTTGACAACTGCTTTATCTTCTTGAAATAATAAGGCAGTTAAAAATAAGAACAAGGTTAGGATCTGTGCTAAGTTGGCATATGAAAGCTGTGAGAGAAAAACTTTTTAAACTTTTATACATATTGTCACATTAAGTACAAATGGACGTGACAATGCTTTTATTTTTTTACGGGAAGAAACAAATCCCCTTACAAATTAAATGTCAATAAATTTTCTCTATTTTAATTTTCAAATAAAATTTTAAGGTTCTTTTTAAAATTACAATAGATCTCTAAAATAATTTGGACCAACTAAACCAAGCAGCTTAAAAGGGAATTACAAAAAAAATCGTAATAATCGCAAATAATACACACATTTATAATCGGGCATGTTCTACAAACGAAATGAAGTGGATCTGAAATCGAACGAGATTTTGATTTCAATTATTGACAAAATTATTGTATTTTTCTTGTTTTCAAGAGCTGTTCAAAGTATGAAGTATATACAAAGATATAATATTTTTATGAACTTTCGTTACAGGCTCGTTTTCAAAATTTGTTCGGTTTTAAATCCACTTCGTTTCGATTTACAGAACATACCCGAATTTAAGTTCTGCAGCTAAAATTTAAATAAAAAAAACCCCATTGTCTACTCTAGGGATGTCATAAATGACAGAGACTATTCTATTCTGAGAATTTTTTCCAAATGATATTAAAAAGGCCATAAATAAAAAAAAATAAGACAAAATTTTTTTTATTCGTTTCGACGATTTTTTTTAATAATTAAATAAAATATAAAACGAATAATAACCGTTGCCACTTTTTAGGCATGATGTAAATAACAAAAGCCATTTTGCTAAAAATATTTTAAAAATCTTTTAGAATATTTACTCCAATTAAATTTTAAATAAAAAAAAAATAAAAATAAGGAAATAGAACAATAGCTGTCATTTATCTCGATGTTAAGTTTTTCAAATTAAATAAACTGAAAACCATTGCGTGCTTTAGGGGGGCTTTTAACGTTTACTGGTTGTTTTAAGAATTTTTTTTTTGTGATGTTTACTTTAGATTCAAGCTAAAGTAAAACTGCCAAGATACAATTTTTTTCGCTCAAATACTGAGTAGCAGAATTTTGAATAAAACACACAAATTTTAGATTGTGTATTATTATTATTTTACAAAATACATACATATTTAATAATTTTAATAAGATTAACTTAAATTGATGTGGTAAAAAATTTTCTTGAAAGAAGACACCTTTAAGTTTTAAATTTGATATGTATTTAAAAAATAAATAAAAATACAACCAGTAGCTTTTAAGAGACATGCAAAAAGCATAAAATCAGAAAATTCATCATCCGACAAATCATCGTATTCCGCCGTAGTCATGTTTAATTTTAATTTGATTTTTTTTGTTTTTAAATAAATTTTTTTTAATTAGAGTGCCAGCTGATAGAAATGTACTGTTATAATACAAAATGAAGATCAGTTGATCTTCAGTAAAAATGAAATTAAATTCATAATTGGCACTGTATATTTTTTTTCTTTCCCCATTTCTATGAATTGATTATTTTTTTTTCTTTTGGCACATTCATACCCCATATTCATAAAAAAAATTCAGGTTTAAAAAAGGTTAATGAATCGAAGTTTCAATGAAAATTTTTCTTATGAATAGGGGGGTTAATATTTAAGTCTGTCTTAGGAAATAATTTGAGAATCTTGTGCAAAAGATTTATATTTAGAAATTTTGTTACAGCTCAGGGAAGCGATCCTACCAACTAAGCCTGTTAAATGGAGCAATTTAGCTGCTGCGAAATTTCGTCCCACTTTTTTAAAGGCTAAACTTTTATTCCAATTTTTTTGCTAAAAAAGAATTTTGTTCCAAAAGGAAAACAAGCTTTTTAATTGCTGCTGACTAATTTTCTTATTATTCTTATTAGACATTAAGCTCCAAGCCCGGCCAGTAAAAGCAAAATTATCCAAAAATAAAATGTTAATAAAGTATAAATTGTTGCAGACTTTAAGGAGCAAAAATGGAAAATAAAGTTTTTTTCTATCAAATTCCTTATTTAAAATGTTTTGAAGTTAAACTAACTTTAAAAACACTTTATTGATTATTTGTTCTCAGTTATCAGTAAAACATAATTAATTAATTAAAAATCTAGTAAATTTTGGATTTATTTACATTTTATATGGCATTTTTTCTATGTATTTAGTTTTGTTAGGTTTAATAAATCATTTGTTAACTCTTGTCATAATTGCCGTTAAAGTATTTTTTCCATTTACTAACACAAATACAAACACACACACAGAGTAGTCTTTTGTTAAGTCTAAAACTGAAATGAGTCTAAAACTGCTACAAGAGATTAAAAATATTTCTGTTTGCCAGAAATGCCAATTATATTTTTATGATTTTTTTTTTAACCTGCAAAGGCATTTCGAACCGAATATGATGGAAATCAAATTAATGTTTATTTCCCCAAGTAAAAATAAGTAAAAACAAGCAGAAATATGAAGTAAAATCATTTGAAAATATGAAATGAAAACACAAAAAATTATTTATAAACGAGTACATAAAATAGAAAAATACAAATAAAAGCAGAAGTTATCAAAGGCTCTTTAAAAAAGGATCTAAGATACGAAATATAAATTTACATACAAATTATAAAATTTACGTTAAAATTAAAACTTTGAAAGTTTATTTTAATAAATCTTATATTATTTATTTTTATTAATCTTATTTAAGATAATTGAAATAATTTTTCTTAAGAATTGGGGTAGGTAAGTGGACAAGTCTATCAGTGCGGGGGTTGTAGTTCGATTTTCTCCGGAGACTTTGGTCTGTTTCTCTACAACAGGCTGAAGATCAAGGCTACATTTGCTCGATTAATTAAGTTATAATATAATATGTAATTGTATTTGTAATTCTTAATTAATAAATAATCGGCCTTTAATGAGTGTCGTTGAAAAGCAACAGTTTTTAAAAATTGGTATTATGACTGTCGTAAACAACTTAAATACGACAAATTTTTTATGTGTTTAACATTGTGATTGTCGTAACTTAAAAATTATATCGACTAAAATTTCTAACGACTATGACTTCGACTTCGACCACGATTCTTGTAATAAAGCTGGATATACATATTTCATCACTTTTGCTTTGTTTTGATTATTGGCCTTTTGACACCTTTTCTCCGACCACCTTTTCTTTTCTAAAGTTCTTATTAGAAAACCCGTGCATAAATGTAAAAGGAGGAAGATATTTAAAAAAATAAAGGAGTTTTTCTGCATGCAAACTATTTTAGAAAAACGTATTATATTATTACGAGTATTAAATAAACTTAAATAGAGTCAGCTTTACATGAAAACATTTACAAGTTGAGTTTGTAGTTATTAAAGTAAAATATTTTAAAAGGAAATGAAACCGCAGGAAAAACCCACCAATAATATACATATTCTCCTGCAACATAAGCATTAAGTTTTAAGATATCCAAGACACCACACAAGGTATTTACAAGGTCATCAAAAGGTTATACCTGAGTAAATATTGTGAAGCGTTTTGTAGTTAGTCAATTTTCAAATTGCTGTACCGTCAAGTGATTGTTATCGAATATCACTTCCAGATTATCATGAATTACATTTTAGATAGGATAAGATTTATATCATAAGTTTGAAGTGCGTTACGCGTGCAAAGCAATTTGCATAACTTTAAATTTGAAATCTAATGACTTTACTTTTGTATCGGAATCTGCCTTAAACTTTAGACTGGATTTTGGAAAAGACTCTGCACTAAACTTTTACTTACTATCCTTTTTAGCATTTAACTAGAATCGACTACAATAAGATTATTTGTTAAAAGAAATAAGAGGCTTAAATTAAGGATAGACTTAAGCAGAATCGGGCTAGTCCTAGGAAAATGTACTTTAGACCAGACTCCAGAGAAGACTAAATTTCGAACTAGTCTTAAGATTAGATCTGTTGGTATATTTTACTTAAACATACTATGCAATTATTTTTCAGACAATTCTTTACATTAGCCTGAGGTACATTCCTACAAAAATATATTTAACTTTATTTTTATGTTTAAAAAATTTCGAGTCTTATGTTTCTTAATTTTATTTATTGTTATCGAAGTTAATGTTGCAAATTGTATAAAAAAAACCACCAATAAACTTAATAAACTCATCCATTATCCTTAGTCTACTTAACACTGCTCAGGCCTTTAAATACATAAATATCCTTAAGCTCTTCATAATGCTCACACCCACGATTCATGTGAGTGAGTAACTGTTTGTATACATTTTTGCTTGCATTTCAGTTCGTGTTTGTTTCGCTTAAATTTAATTAATTTTAAATTTAATAAATTAAGCAACTAAACCGATCAATGAACCACACATATTTAAAACAATAGCTTATTTAAAGATAGCTTGAACATATTTTCATAGTGGCCGAGATGCAGTAGCAATATGAAAAATGTCTTTTAGTTTGTTGTAATATATTTTGAGTTTAAAATGATAATTGAAGGGAATTAAAGTCATATAAAGGCATTAAAGATAAGTAGGATTGCTGATCTACAGTCCAGTGTAAAGTTTAATATATAGTCTAGTCTAGAGTCAAGTATTATGTCTAGTCAATAGCCTGTTTCAATACAATTTTAAGCTTTGTTCTAAAATCTAGGCTAAAATCCTATCTGGAGTTAATATAAATTGAAATATACTTTCGAAAGTCTAATTTTAGGTCTAGTCTTAAGACCAGTTTATTCTAAAGTCTAATCTTTAATATCGGCTCTGTAAAGCTTTGTTCGCTCTAAATCCCTATGGATGTTCTTATTTCTTATGTACCACGGCCAGCCTTTCATTGTCCTAAGAATACTCGATTGCGTAATACTGAAATTGCTAGCCGTTCCCCATAGTTGGATACCAAATGTCCGAATTGGTATAGTCCAGGCTAAGTTTAGATTTGTCACAAATTAATCGGTGAAGTCTAGACGCTGTTAACATCAAGCGATTTCTATAAGTCTGTTATATTATAAGTCCAAAATCCGATTTATGTTTAGCATCAGGTAAGATTTGTTAAGGAATTTTGTCCAACACTTAGTTTCAAATCTAGTCTCTAAACTATTTGTAATATCTGAACTTAATTTTAGACCAATAAATAGATAAGACTCTCGTTGAATGTTGATTACAGCACCAGCTTTAAATTGCCTGTTTTTGTTTTTTTTAAAAAACAAATAAAACCTGCAACAGGTTTTTTTACACGTTTAACGCCTTGTATGGTAAAACATAACACCCTCATTTGTTATTGATGGTGAATTTGCCTTAGTCCCCTAAAAATATACAATACATTATTTTTAGTTACACTTTCATACTTTCATATTTGTTGTTGCTGCAGGTTACTAAGTAGTTGTAGTAACTGTAGTCGCGTTGCCATCCCGGCTGTTGATGTTAAAGTAGTTGATCATCATAACAGTTTGCGTTTTTTGTGGTTGTTGCTGTTAAAACGAAAGTGTGTATTTATACTTTTGTATTGGCGTGTTTTGTTGTTTAGTGTTGTTACACTATTGTATAGTTCAGTTACGACAGAGTTTCAGCAACAAAGTTGAGGTGTGGTTGTGTGTTTTTTTCTAATTTGATTTCAGTGTCAGTTTGTTTTAGTTTGAGCAAGTTAATAAAACAACTAATGATGTTAAAGTTTTTCTTTTTTTTTTTTGAAAAACAAAATTTTATCATTGTTTCTAGGAATTTAAGCTAAAACTAAAGCAAAACAATAAGTGCAGGAATTTTCTGATGAAACAATAGCGCGACATTTCCTTTATTTTTTTTTTGGGATTATAAAACCTTCAAAGTATGTTAAAACGCAGTTTTAGAATGTCAGATTCTCGCATTTCCAGTTTAAATATCAAAACTTCGAATAATTATTTTGCTTCATGTATTATTATTTCCTGTTCTCTGTGTTACACTGTCGTTTTTAACTACCTTTTTAATTAATACAAATGCCATTTTAATTATGTGCTTTAACTTGTTTTATCTCATACTCATATGAGTAATAACACATAGTTTTTCGTATTTATATTCTGATGGTTGTTTATTTTAACACAAGCATAATTATCCTTTCCCTATATGTGTGTTATAAGATTAACTTAAAGAATTTTAAACACAACTTAAATAAGTCGAGAAGAATTAATTAGATAGTTTGTTGTGATGGCAATAAGTTGCTTAGTGAAAAAAAAAATATTTGTTAGAAATAAGAGCCAAACTATTTTCAATTAGGCAAATTAAATATTTGAATACCAAAAATCTCGGTTTATGGTAGTCTTAATTTGGACCCTTTCCACCGTATTCTTTGTTGATATAAATAAGATTAAAGTTTGGCTATTTTTTTTTTGATATTTTATATACGAAACATAGAAAAATAAACGAAATTAATTAAATAAATCCCCAAATGACTTTCTTTGTTCTATTTGCTCGCATGAAATCCCCAACTTTGGGATAAATCCCCAAGTCTGGTAGCCCTGGACTTGACGGTTTAAACCTGAAACGTGTGAATCAGCACTAAGGAAGCCTGTTTAATTAAACAAAACAGCTATGATATTTTGCATTTGCTCTTTTGCAAAAGCATTTGCATTAAACACTGAACTCCGCTATTGTGAATACATTTGCTGCACTTGGTTATTGGACGATTGCATATGCCACATTCTAATTTTAGTATCAGCGAGAGCATATAAGCTTGCATTTTCTGATCTGCATGGTTTTTTTTAAAAATATCGGTATCAAGTCTAACCGAAACAAAAGTCTTTTTCTTTTATGATAAAACTGATTTAGTACTATTGGGTTCGACGGGAACTCATGGAGGCATTCAATGTTAGGCTGTGTTGGGTACCTGGACACTGCATGGTTAATGGGAATGAGGTGGCGGACGAACTCGCGAGTGGGTGTGCGAATCTGAATTTAGTGGTAAGCGACAGGGGGTAAAATCCCCCTTTGTTATTAAATTGGGGTGATACGGGAGAACTTCCGTGATGACGTTAACCGATCCTGGGGGAACAGAACGGATTGCTAGGGTGTCTAGGGAACTACGGCCCAGATTGGACGCTAGGGGTTCTACTGGGATTGGATAGGAGTGGTCTTAGAACGGGTCATTGTCCTGTTAGGGCTTTTATGGGCAAATGGGACAACTACATACCGGACTTCTGCAGATTATGCGATGATTCTGAAGAGCTGGAGACGATAGAGCATGTATTGTGCCTTTTTCCTAGGATGCAGGGTCTCAGACAGAAGTGGCTAGGAGATAGATTTCATGACGAACTGGGGTGCATCGCTGGATGTAATCCGGCTGATCTACTGGGGTTTGTCAGGGAAATAGTGCAGCTGTTTCTGTTGAGGGGACTGTAGAGAGGATAATAGTTCTACGTGGCACCTACTATTTTTATAACTTTTATCTTTCTATAACTTTTTTTTCATTGAAGGGATTCACAATGGACCGCATTAATCTCCGAGTGGAAGTGTGACCTTGGGCACATAACCCTTCTTAACCTAACCTAATCATTGAAGTCGAAAAAGTACGATTTTAAAAGTTCGTTAGTACGATATTTGTTTTCTCATTTATCATCCCTGCCTGGAACGGCTGTTAGAAATACAATACATCAACACCATATTGAAGGAAAGATGATCGGTAGTTCGGAAACTTCTATCAAAGAAGGATGGAACAATTAAACAACAATAACTCCTCCGCCCCAGTTAAATCAAGACTCAGTACCTGGGCAGATTAGTGATGTCGTACGGCTACTACAAAATAGCTTGCAATTACAATGTCCAAAAAAATCTAGTGTAAACTATTTTCTTTATTAGGTCTATAGTCTGGCCTATACATTTTATTCAACGTATGTTCTTTAGACTTGTCTATATTCCAGGGTATAGATGTGTCTGTAGTCTTGCGTATAGTTTTGTCTATAGCTTTCTCCAAAGTTTTCTGTAAAATTACTCTATTTAAAAACCTTTTAATACTTATTTTACTTTTTTGTATTGTTTTTAAGCTGATTAAATATTATAAAGTAAAAACGCTGGTGGTAGTTGGAAATCGTAATTTTTTTGATTCATATATTTTCGTATACAATTTTTTTCAATAGAAATATGAATTTAATTGGTAGTATTTAAAAGCTCACGTACTTTTTTGCTCTACCCAACAGGCAACACTTTTAACCAAAAACCGAAATGAATAAAAACAAGTAAGAGTGCTATATTCGGCTGTGCCGAATATTATATTCCCTTCCCCATGGTGCAAAGAGAACAAAAAATTATGTGAACACCATTCTTAAGATATAAATAATAATATTTTGTGCCACGCCCACTTATCCAAACCGTCCACATTATGTCGGATGTTGTGTTTTAACAACCAATTTTTTGGGAAATATGTTCTACTAAAAATTGCCGATGTTTTGATACATAAGTCGTTTCCATAGGTCATATGGCAGCCCTAAAATTTAGGTTTTTATAGAATTTTTAATTTTTTTTGTACGGGAGGTACCACGCCCACTTCTCCAATCCCGCCCACATTTTGTAGGATGGTGTGTATTGGCTACCCAAATGTGTGTACCTAATTTGGAAACTTTGGCTTTTGCCGTTCCCCAGATATACAGCAAAAAGTAATAAAATTACAACAACCACAAGGGATTTTTGGAAAAAATTTGAGGTAGTCGTGGTTTTTTGCTCATATCTCAGCCATTTGTGGATCGATCTTGCTGAATTTCAATTGCAACCGATGGTAGACTATATGTGACATAAATGTAAAACAACAATCATGTCTGGAGTCTCCGGAAAACACATATCAAACGTAAGACGGACAGACGGACGGATATCGTTAAATAACTTCTCTCCTCATAAGGACCCAGAATATATACACATTATAGGGTCTAAGATCAATATTGTAGAAATTACAAACGGAATGACAAACTTATATATACCCTTTTCCACCTGAGGTGAAGGTTATAAAAATAAATAGTAAACATTTTCAGGTGTATAAAATCCATATTAAGCTGTAAATTACAGCAGTTACATCAGCAGTAACAAATAAATATATTTAAAAAATATTCATTTTAAACAGCCGACATCAGTAAGTTTTTACATATTTAAATAGTTATAAAGTTGTTACATAAAAGTATTTTATGTATTTTATTTCATTTTGTTTTTCAGGGTAGACTTGTTGTTCATGTTATAATTTACAGTCTACTGTCCGGGAAGATTTATAGCATATTGGAAATGGTAAATATGTTTATTTGAATTTGTTTTGTTGGTTTTTAGTGGCGGTTTTTTATAGATGTGTGTAGCTGTCCTATTGATTTTGCTTAATTTTATGACAAATTTTCTTTTTTTTATTATTTGTTTTATGCATTTTCTTTTTAGGTTGAACGTTTTTTTCTGGTTAAAAATTTTATTTGATTTATGGTCTTGTGAGGTAAAAGCGAACGAGTTTTTTTAGAAATCAATAAATTGTGTGATAAATATATACAAAGAAAATATTTTAAAACTTTAAGCAAGAAAGAAGAAAAGTAATAAACATTTAAGCCTTTAAACACATACATACAGATACAGAATACACATTTTATTTGTTTATTAAATGAATTGTTAAAGGATGAACTTCAGTAAACTAAAGTTTAACTTTTTTCTTAGCAAAATTATAGATTTAAATTAAAACTACTCAAAATACCTTTACCCTCAAAATAATAAGCATCTAATAATGTCTACATCACAATGCAAATGTTATGTGCATTTCCGTTTCCTTTAAAAATTAAAAAATGTCCTTCAATTTAAAAAAGTTAAATAAAAATTATAGTAAAACCTGCTTGTGGCAAAATAAAACAATGTTTACAAATTCACTTATACACCCACAAAACACTCTCTGTCTCTTGTTGCCAATATCACTCACTTATTCTCTTGCTTTCTCTGTCTCTCTCCTACTAACACTTTTTCCCTTTAAAAAATAGCTCAGCACAACAAAGGCGATGTAATATAAATTAACAACAACAACATTTCATTTTTTTCATTATAAAAAACGACAGCAACAAATTGTAAACAAAACCGGAAAGGGGATAATTTATAGATTTGAAAGAACACAAAATCTTATGAATGAAATAAATAAATGAAAACAATGGTACGGCAAATAAGAGTATACAATTATATTAATTATAAATTTGTGTTATTATTTAAATTTCAAAAAAATTTCATTTTCAATAATTTAATTATTTTTAAAGCTTTTAATTGTAACATCCGTTCGATATCCGTCAACGAAACAGGATATAGGAGAATAGCAAAAAATAGTTTCGTATGAAATAGAGAATTGCTGCTTATTTAAATGCGATTCCATGTTTAGTTTTAAATGCAGAAATAAAAGAGATCATAAGCCTTAATTCTTTTTGCTTCAAGGATTTTTGGTTAACGCAATAATATTAAGTTTTTGTTTTATTTAGAAAAATTTATTTTTTGAGCAAAATATGGGAAATATATACGATCGCTGATTTTTATATTTTACAGATAAATGCTCAATAAACACGGCTTTAGTCAGGTCTTAAGACATGATAGGTATACACAGAGACAATTCTTGTCAATTTTTTTTCTATTAAACCATTAATCAAAAATGAGCAAAGTTTTAATTAAAAATTTAATCAAGTGAATTAAACGTTTACATAAATCAACAACAATGCTGCAAAAGATGTTGTTAATATCAAAAAATATTTAATTGATACTATTAATTTATTTACTAGAGTAAATTTAATTAATTTTTCAATTAATATCAAAAATTTTTTAATTGAAATCAATTTTCTGTGTAGTCTGCTTAATAATTACGTGTTTTTATATGGGATGCGGAATCTGCAAAATATAGAAAGATCTTCTTTTCAATTCATGATGTGAGTTTTGACTAGATGCTGTGCGTCGCCTTCTCAGTAGAACGCCTTTCCATCGCTAACCAGCCTTCCTGCGGAATTAATTGTCTATAAGCATTATGTCGCAGGGCTGGCCAACTTTTACGCTCCACAAAGGAATTTTAGAAAACATAAAAAAATTAATTTCAATTAAAAAATTTGTGATATTTATTAAAAAAATTAATTAAATTTGAACCATTTAACAGAATAATAACATCAATTAAACGTTTAGTTCACTTGATTAAACGCTAAATTCACTTGATTAAACATTTTATTCACTTGATTAAATATTTAATTAAAACTGATTTTATTTTTTATTAATGCTTCAATTGGTGAACATTTTTGGAAAATTTTTCTGTTTACTTTTCAAAAATCTAAGTATGCAGTTCTATAGAGAACTGTTTTACTAAGAAAAATTCATCTTCGGTTTTTGTAAAAAGTCACTTTTTGTGAAAAAATCTAAGGAAGTTAAGCAAAAGCTAATAAAAACTTCCACGCAGCTAGGTAGGCCATACGTTTAAGATATTTTCACTGTTAATATTTTAATACTGATTTTATTAAAACACAGCAGCAAATTCATTGAAGAAACTTGCTCTAACAACACTTCGCTATACCTTCGGCGAAGTCGATAAAAATAGCCTCTTCGGGTAAACTAAGCTCCAGTTGCGCGTTGTAAATTAAATTCCAAAATAGTGGGACCAATACTGACACTTTGTGGGCTCCTGCTAAAGTTTTGTAATACTTTATTTCTGCATTTGTTTCTATTTCTAAAATAATCTCTGGGTACCCTTTTCAAGTAAACGACAACTCTAAGAATTTCGAGGGATTGCATCTAAAATCTCGTATATAGAAACACTTAAAATATTATGTCGGTTAAATCAACGTAAAATTAAATATAAAACAAATGAAAATTCATTTAAAAGCCGGTCACTAATTTTTCATTAAAATCAGAATAAAAATTAGTTTATTTTTAGATTTTTTAATTTTTTTTTTTAGTTTTTTTTTTAGTTTTTTTTTAGTTACAGTAAAAATACTGATTTTAACTTTTGTTTCAAGTAACAAATTTCAACATACTAAGTTTTTTTTAAAATTGTCTGATCCAAAGATACGTCTGTAGTCTGGTGTATAAAAACGTATCTATTTTGGCTTAAAATTATAATACTTTACGAGATAAATGTATTTTTCCAGTTCTTTTTTTATCTCTAAGTTGTTTTATTTCATAAGAATAAAGAAAAAATCAGCTAAATTAATTGTTTTCACTAAAAACCTTTAAAATGAAGCTTTTTAACAGCAAAATTTCAAGTAAAACAATTGTTGCTTACGAAAAGTTCTAAGAAAAAACATTTTTTTTTGTAAAACCAAAAAATTAAGTCCATTATAAATAAATAAATTGTGTTATTTAACAAACACAATTAATGTTACACTTTTATATAACCACTAATTAAATTTTTGAAGCCCTTTGTTGAATTTTAGATGCAAGAGTATTTTGTCGTCAGGTACACTGACAGAGATGG
Source organism: Pollenia labialis (assembly GCA_949318255.1). Lineage (NCBI taxonomy): Eukaryota > Metazoa > Arthropoda > Insecta > Diptera > Polleniidae > Pollenia > Pollenia labialis. The sequence continues at coordinate 1,307,746 of OX439142.1, forward strand.
GAATTGAGATGGGGAGGGGGAATGAACACAAGGTCACATTAAGTTAATTGATTTTTATGTTCGTTGCACTCCTTCTCTTCCTGTAAAGCGGGGAAGAAAAAAATAGTGCGTCCTTTTAATCATCTTGAACATTTTGTCATCTTTATGGGGGGGTTGGGGGTTTTTTCTCTTCTTCGTCGTTGTGTTTTTTTTAGTCTTTTATTTATGTCTATGACTGGGAATAAAGGTTGTTGCTTGTTGTTTTTAAGTTCTTGGTAAAAAGGCCCATAGTCGGCAAAATGAATTATGTGTGATTTTTCGAATTTTTTGGTCCTTTTCTATAATGTTTTATAATATATTGAGTTCATTTGATTTATTTAATACTGAAGCGCAGTCTAGAAAATAAATTATGTCGAAAAGCCTTTTAAATCGTTATTTTTGAAAGGTGATTTTAAGTAATTTTTAAAGTTTTTTAGCAGTTCTGTTGGCTCTCGGTAAATTTTCTTGAAGCTTGCTACAATTTATATGTAGGTTTGTGCAATTTTAAAAGTTAATTTATTTGATTTTAAGGAAGCTTTTTTAGTCGGTAATCTTTATATTTAAAATTCTCCTCCATTTTCGAAATAACGGTATACCTCGAAAACAAGAGTTAACCCTAAAAAACCGTTAGCACCATTGGATTGAGCGTATCCGAATTATGTTAAAACGCCAAGTGCCCAGCTTGCCTAAATAAGTGTCAATTTCGAGCACGGTGTAATTAATCAACTCTTAAAACTTATACTTAAACGTCAAGTCCAACCGGAGCCACTCAAAAACTTATTGATAATACACACATCCAATCAAAATTAAATATTCGTTGCTTTCACATTTTCGTTGCATGCTTTCCTTTATCTTCGCATTTTCATGTTACGAGATCTGCAGTCTCTCTCATGCATGGGCGCAAGTGCATGCGATTCTTTACTATATTTCGTACCAGAAGGTTCGGATAAGATTCCAACTTTTTCAAATATTTTGCTTTATGTCTGATCATTTCCTCTCTTCGCAGGAGTACATTTAAATCCCTGTGTGACTGTTTGTTTCTCAAATAACACGGAGCACCTGTTATCATTTTTAAAAATCCCATTTTGGCATTTTTGTAATTTTTCTATATTTTATTTAGATTGACGCAGTCTTCCACGATTGTTAAGCGTAGCACTAAATGGGCTTTGAAATCGAAAGTCTACAATCAAAGGCTAGTTTTGAGTTCCTTCCTATTAACCACATGAGTGGCTTGCTCTAGTTTTCACTATATCTCAATTTATTTTCAATTTTGCCTGTATGTAGGAATTCCAAGTGAGCCGGCGATCAAGGTGAGAATTCTGGGGTACATACTGGTTGTTAATTCGAATTTGAGGGCATGGTTCCATTCTGAGAGTATAATTTACATGAATACATTTTTGCTCATTAACTTTAACCATCCACTTATTCAATTATAGTTCCAATTGTTCAATATGACATTGTTAAAGTAGAGATGCCGTTGCGGGGGATTCGTGCACACTTCAAATTGCCGTATCATCCGCATATTTCGATGTAAGCGTATTTTCATTCAAAGGAATACAAGATTTGTAGAGAATGTACATAATGTAATCCAATATACAACTCTGAAGCACAAAAGCTTGTATATCCTGTGGTGAGATCACAAAGTCTCTTTAACACATTATGTTCGCATAAGTATGCAGATCTAACAGCAAAGGCTACTTAACACTATTATACTTTGTATTAATACATGTTAAAAATTCAAGTAGTATGAAAAAGTCTGATAGTGTGAATGCATGTGTGATGAAAATGACAAGAACTTAATCGTTTTTTGAAAAATTTCTAAACACCTTTCATTGGATGCGGGTTGCTTTTCATTTCATGTGTGAGTGTTAATACCTTGTGTGATGGTGTGAACACAAACTGTTATGTTAAATTAGACTTTTTGACAGTCGCAACAAAACTCATTAGAATTATGGAATACTTAAGACTTGTGTTATGCTTGATCTTATAAATGAGTCCTTCGTGCCAGACTTGCGAAACATCAATACAAAGCGACTAGCAGTCCTTTTTCTTCTCAATGGTCTTTCAGATAATTCTATGTAGTTGCTTAATATTATTCTGAGTTGGGTTAATATTATTCTGATCTACAACTGCAGTAATCTTATTGACAAAGATTTTCTTGAATAGCTTAGAAAGATTCGACAATAAGCTAAATGGCCTGTATGAGTCCTCCTTCGTGTGATCCCTTCCTGGTTTAGGTATCATAGTAACGAGGGAAAGGTTCCATTCTAGAGGATAATGTTTAGGGAGTATTATGGCATGAAAATAATTATTGTTTTTGCTATTTGGGGTAACCCCGAATAGCAACTACTGATCCCATTGATTCCTAATGCTTTCTCAGGGTTTAATTCTACCTCTCAAATCTCAAAACAAAGGGACTCTGCTCTGTGCTGAAATACGACCGGTTACAACTCAGTTAAAGGCGTTATATGACAACTTTCTTAAAATGATCTACAAAAAGATCTCCGTTGTTTTGGAAAGCCCAATCTTCATTTTCTTTTTTAGGGGGATTAACGTTCTATGGCGGTTTCAGGTTTCTTGCAGCTCGCAAAAAAGGCTAAGATTTATTTTTTGATTTAAAAAAAAAAAACAAATTTATAAAAAGTCACTTAACTTATTTTGTATAAAAGCGAAACATTATGTTGGTTGGTTATTTGTTTAAATACCTTTTGTAAAACATGACAGTTACAACAGCAAAAGTATGTATCTATAAATATGTTTTCTTATTAAAAAAGGAAGCAATTTGAAATACTGCTTTATATAGAACTGTCTACAGCAGGAATTTTTAGGTCGAAGGCAAATATAAAACACAATTTCAAAAATTTAAACAAATTAAACAAATTTGAAGCGTCCTATTAAAAGAACTGAAAAATAGATTATTATCATATTTTTTTGTTGAAGGAGAGGGGCATTAGTTCAAATATTTTTAGGCATATAATGCAAACAGGCTTGACAGATTGATAGGCACTTCAGTACACATCGCCAATAAAACTTATAGTCATGCCGGTTATCCCAACTAAGGAAGTTTTCATATTAATCTCGTCCGATACGGAACACCCTTCTAATCAAGACAAGCACAAGGGATTTTTTAAATTTTGCTTTGATAAAATTAACTGTTTGGAATGTGAATTGTGATTGTGATTTAAAGTGTTTTTAAAGACCATATTCAGTTTATATAAATATATAAGTTCCCGTAGTTGCTACAAGGAGCATAGGGCCATTCTCAATTTAATTTGAAGTCCTTTATAAAAAATCTATCTTTTGACTTTTCGTAAAAATATCATTGACGATAAAAACGATTATTAGAGGTCGTCTATCTTCTTTTTAAGTGGTAACCGATTTTATAAATTTTATAATTAATTTTAGGGGAAAGCAGAAAAATCCGGCCCATTATATATGGCAAAAGGACTCGGCAGGCGTTAAAGCTGTCCAGACCTCACCTAAGAAACCTAATTGCGGCAATAATTGCCCATTAGCCTGTTGGGCTGGAGTACCCTTAAAATGATCTTGGTTGAAGATCAAATGACGAAGAAGAAGAGGAGTCAACTGAAAATCTTCTCTATCATTGTCCGGCATTCGGGGGCCTTAGACTAGAATTACTTGCTGAGAGTACCCTAAAAGAAAAAACCCGTCTCTCTGTCACCGATTTGATGTGGATGTTGGCTTTAAAATAGTGTTAGCAGCCAGGTAATAAAGGACGTCTGGGAGCCATTGATGCATGGTAACATGAAGGGAACTAATTACTCGACCCACGTGAGATATGCTTGATTGCAGCTGCCGATGGAACCTAACCCAATTAATTCCAAAAATTTTATATTAAGGAAAATGCTGTTGTTATAATCATAGAGATTCTGCAGATCTTCATGTCTTTGATGTTAATCTTTCTAGATTAAATTTTCCATCTTCTCCTTTTCTAGTGTTTTTTGTTTATTTTAGTATCAAAATTACCATTTTTGAAATGTGGAAAATAATCACTCACAATTTTTTTTTTTAAATATTCTTTTTCCTATCATTTCCAATTCTAATTCAATAAAACGCCATGTTATTGTAAAAAAACATTAACTCTAAAAGAAATTTGTTTAACCTTTTTAAAACATGAAAAATTTCCATCAAAAGTTATTCTTAAATCTTAAACAAATTACGTTTAAAGATCCGCGAAAGCATGAATGGAATAACGAGAAAAAAATACTGTCTCTTTAAACCTTTTGTTTTATATAATAAATTTCCTTTGCTAAAAACATGTTTGTACTTTTGAAAGGAAATACAAAAAAAAATAGAACCAAAAGAAAAAAAACGTTTTTTTTTTTAAAAAAAGCAAAAAACTGTAAAAAATTACTCCTTTTAAAACATTAAAAAAAAATTAAGACAAATTTGTTAATTACCGACGTAAAGAAAAAAAATACTTAATTTTCTTTCAAAAAAGAAGAATTAGAAAGTTCAAAAACAATCTAAACGAATTTTTAGTCCTTTTTCAAACTAAGCACCATGTTGAAAGTTTTTTTATCGTTGAACAAATTTTAAGTTAAACAAGTAAATACTACCTTTTCGCTTTAATGTAGGCAGGAGAACTATTTACTTTCACTTTCTCTTACTCTCTCCCTCTCTCTCTCTCCCTTCATTTTTTAAACACGTATTGTCAATTTGTATTCAAATAAAGTAATTTCCGGTTTATGAACTAAACATTTTTATCGCTAACAAATACAAAGGAAATAAGCAAACACATACACAGGCAGACACTTGAAAAGCAAATACAAACTTTTGCAAAATTCTAGGGGCTACAGTTAGGATCTCAACCGCGATAATATTTCAATTTGACCCTGCCGTGCCTGATATTGGCTGCAACTATTTTCCCTAGAAATCTAACAATGAGTGGAGAAATATCCAAAAAATATATCCCTTCATGCCCCGGAAGGGTTGTTACTTAGAATGTTGTTTTTTAATATTTCATAATCTCTTTCTGCATGCCACTCGTTTTTTCGAAAACCTCAATTTTTTTGTTTTACGCCAGAAAATGTGCAAAAAAATAAAAAAAGAAATATTAAAAGCAGTCAAGTTTATTTTTAATGTATCAGGAGAGTAGGGGGAATTGAGTCGGTAAGTTAAAAAAAAAAGTTTTATTTTTGGTTAGAATACATTGTTAAGTTCGTGTGTAGGTGTGTGTGTCTAAGAGAAACAAACACTGGATAAAAAGGTCTAACAGTGCCTCATGAAGAAAAATTTTTTTTGTGTTAATCTCAAAGTGTATACAATTTTAAACAAATAAACAAAGTATCCTTTAGGAAAAGTTTGAGAATAATAAAGCTTTTTCTTAGCATTTAAAGAATTTGAAGAATTTTTAAAAGTAGTTGGAAGCGTCTACACTGAAGATGACTGCATTGAAATTTTAAGTTTAGGCTTAGGACGAGTTACATATAAAAATATCTGCTTTAATAAATTCTTATAGCCCGCGATTTATTAATCATAGTTTTCGCATTGTGAGAATTACAAAAAACCTTAATTAAAATATATTTTTGAAACTAGATAATGTTAAAGTTTTTGTTTAAAAAATTTTCAAAAAGTTTTAAAAATTTTCTTTTTGGGTTTAGAGCTTTTTTTTTGTATTTCCTACCGGGTCTTTTATTTTACCATATTCCCTTCTCAAATTTATGTTCTTATGACATTTCCTTCATATGATATTGATTTGTTGTTCCATTTTAAAATAATGAGTTTTATAATAAAATGTTTGCAAGATTTCGTTAAAAAAAAACATTGTTTAAAAAAGTTATTAAGAACGCTTGCTTGTTATTTTGCGGTACCTTCAACTTTTCACTAAATGTAAAACTCAAATAAACGTGATATTTTGTAAAGATAAGAGTAGCAAAATTTGTTTTAATAGCTTTTTCTGGTAATCGGAGAATAAAAAAAAAGAAAATATTTTTATAAATAGGGCAAGTTTTTTTGTGTACTAAATTAATCCAAGATGCCAATAATAGTCGTTGATAACAAAAAAAATTAATTTTTTGTTAAGAAATTGGGAATTTCAACGGAAAATACAACATTTTTATTGTTTAAAATTTTTTACCAAAGAATAATTAACATTTTATTTACTTTTTTGTATTTCGGTGTAAAGCTAGTTATTCATAGTGAAAGAGAGGAGCAATATCAACAGCATGGTTCTAAATTACATGCTTTTTTACTTGGTAGCCTAATGTGACAAAATTAGAGCTTTTCTGTGGCAACTTGAAAACTTTGCAAATACTAATTTTACTTGCAAGTAGCTTAACAAACTTGCCCTGAATATGAATATTAAATAAAATTGATTTTAGCGGCAGCACTAAAAGTTGTTAAGGAGAAAGCAAAAGTTAATACGATGAAAAGTTTGTACGTAACGAAAACTTGTATTTTGAAATTCAATAAAGTTTGACTTGATGTAAAAAAAAAAAATTAAATATAATTTGTATGTTAGGAATTTAATTAGTTTTTACTAAAATAATTGCGGCTTGTACTGCCTTTAAAAAAAATAAATCTAGATATAATATTTTTAATTACACCAGATTTTATTAACGTAAAAAAATTATTCTAATACCCACCAAAACAGGGGAGAGGGTATTATAACTACATTACCTTCCCAAAAATCACTTGAAAGTAAAAACAATTTAACAATGGTGAAGATATCTAAATAATATTCGGCTCAAGGAACTTTTACATGAATGTGAACCTCAAAACTTGTCTCTATATACTGTGGTGTAGGGTATCATATGGCTTGGCCGACTATACCTTCTAACATGTTTTAATTACAACTGATTTTATTTTCGATTAAAAAATTGCTTTTCTTCTAAGGAAGATGAACATTTGCATGCAAAAGCAAAAGTTTGTAGCCAATTAAGTGCCTTGAAACAAATAAGATGACCAATTATATTACAGTATTTTAAAAATATCAAAATATACCGTCGGCCTAATATGCAAACCTGCTAAATCCACTTTTTAACTAAACAGATGTTTCGATGCCGTGTGGTTACAAAAAAAAAAAACGCCTCGTCGATTAGGTATTTTTAGACCGGATTTTTCCCTCTGTGTACGCGAGTTAATTTAGTTTTGTGAGTTCGATACAAAAAAAAAAAAAAATATCAATTGAAAAACAAAAAGTCTCCTTTATTGATTGCCATCCATTCAGAACAATGCATGTTTAATTTTATGTTTCTATGTCAAATATTAACGAAAATTTAAGTACCAGAAGTTGAACAAAAAAGTACCAAAAAGCTCCCCTTGCATATTATTATTCACTCAGGACCATGCATGTTTAATTTTTATCTTTATAGGACGAATATTAATAAAAATTCAAGAAGTATGTACCAGATGAAAGACAAAAACCACCAAAATTTTTCATCTTATACGTTTTCATTCACTCAGGATCATGCACCTATTATGTTTCTAAGTTCAATATCACAGACGATTTGAAAATTATCACATTTAGCACAGAAAAGTAAAATAAAGAAATTAAATTAAAAAAATTTTGTATTTATGTGTTCTGCAAATTTGAACACTTTCAAATGGTGTATATTTTGTTCAAATCGGGTGACATACAGAGGAGGAAAAAGTTCGTAACTGTTTTGCCTTTTTTAGATTTATATGTATGTAGATATAATTAGATTAAAAAAAATTCTTTTTTCAAAAAATTAAAAATTTAGAAAATTTCAATTCAATCACAGAAAAAATTAAAAATTGCCTCCAATCACCAATTTTATACTGAATTCATAGAAATGATTATATTGATTACTAAAAGTTGTAAAAATTTTATATTTTGAATATTTTTTTTTAATAAATTATATTTTGAATTTTAATTAAAAAATTGATGAAAAAACTATGCCATTTCAAACAATGTGTTGATTGATTTTGACAATTTCCAACAACAATTTGACAAGTTTAAATTATTTTATTTTAAACGAAATAATTTTTTGTTATTTGATTATTATTTTAATTCAAAATTTATTTCAAAACAACTAAAATTGTAATTAAATCAAAATTATATTTTTAATTTTCGTTTAACAAAAAAAAAAAAAAAAATAATTGATTCAATTATTACATTAATTAAGTTTAAATACTTTTTAAATCATTTTTTTCAATTGATAAAAAACTACTTATAATTTTTTTCTGTGATACTAAATGTATAACGACTAAAATACTAAAAGAATTTTTAAGGTGTTAAATTTCAATTACATTTTTTTTTAAATTATATTTTCTTAAATATTTTTTTTTTATTCTCTTACTGAACTTTTTTTCAGTAGCCAAGAAAATCTCTTACTTTTTTCTTTTTTCATTTATTTTGTTATCTTTCTTTGTTTCAGAAATTGTTTAACACTTTTATTTTTTTTAAACTGTTATACAACATTTCTATCGTTTATACCTGCTGCTAGTCTTCTGTTTAACTTGTCGACTATCAACTGCTTCTGTGGACATTCTAAGATGAAATATTAAAATGCTAAAGCAAAACATTTCACATAATTAACCGTCGTTTATACGTCATGTCTTATTACTTCATTTTAACTTTGCTTTGTTGTATGTTTGCTAACTAAAATTAATTTTTGCACTGCTTGTTTCGAGATGAATGAGCATAATTTTTTCGTTTTCTTAGACAATGTTCTAGTAGAAAGTTTGCCGTATTGTTTAAAAGACTACAAAAGTATTCGTAGAAATGTACCCTGCAAATTTTATTGGACCACCTGATCCATTTTGATTAAATGGACTACTCCATGGACTGGTCCGATGTAATGCAAGCATGGACCATGTCACTGTTAAAAAGTGTTTGTAGTGAGACGACATGTCTTCGTTTTTTAACGACATGTTTTCGGTTTTAAACGAAGTTAAAACTAATCCTCCTTTGGGTTACTTTTGGACTAGTCCTAGTCCCTTGTGGGCTACTCTTTAGACTCGTGTTTGGACTGGTCCTATTATTTGCAGGGTAGAAATAGAAACCTGAAGTTGTATTTGTCTAAAAAATTAAATTAAGAACAACAACGAACAACTAAGAAGTATGCAGCATATTTTGTAAGAAAAACTAACAATGTTTTAAAAAAATATTGTGGTTGTTTTCATGTTTAGTCAAAAGTCTTAATAGTTTTTACTGACCATATTTTTGGTTTTATTCCAGTCTATCTCGATTAGAGTATAGAAAAATCTTGTTCATAGTTTGGTCTATAGCCTAGTCTACTGTCTTTTTTTAGTCTGGTATAGAGATTCGTCTTAAGTCTTATCTGTAGTGTGTATTCCCATCGATTCTCTAGTCAAGTGTATCATCCAAATTCTAAAAGTTCAGTCAATGGTCTTGTATCATCCATATAGTCTCGTTGATTACTAGTCTCGTCCAATTTCTCGTCGAAAGTCTTGTATAAAATACATTCTAACGCCTCGTCTAAATTCTGGTCTGTAGTATGTTATCCCATCGATTCTTTAGTCTAGTGTATCGTCTAAATTTAAGTCAATAATATCGTCTAAAGTCTACTCTATTGTATCGTCTAAAGTCTAGTCTACAGTGTTGTTATCCTAGTAAAACGTTTTGTAAAAAGTCTCGTTCATAGTAGCGTTTTTAGTATCGTCTATTGTATCGTCTATAGTCACATCTATAGTCTAGTTTAAGTTCTAGTGTATAGTCTAGTCAATAGGTAATTAAATAGTTTTGTCTTTGTTCTAGTCTGTTAACTTATTTATTGTCTCGTCTATTATCTCGTCTTTTGTCTCATCTATTATCTCGTCTAGTTCCACGTCAACATAGTGTAGCTTAATTATGGTATATAGTTTCTTCAAACGCTTTGTCTAAAGTCTCGTATATGGTCTCGTTTATAGTATCGCCTACTGCCTCCTCTTCAGTCTATTATAAATTTTAGTCTATAGTTTCGTCTAAAGTTTAGTAAATAGTTTTATCTATATTCTCGTGCAACATCTCGTTTACAGTTTCGTCTTTTGTCTCGTCCACAATATCGTCTATTGCCTCGTCCACAGTTTCGTCTATGGTGCAATCTTTCTAATTTCGTCTAGTTGTTAGTCTAATTTATATTTTAGAATCTTTTCTACAATCTCGTCAATAGTCTCTCTCGCTTACAGTCTTTTCCTAAATTGTTTGCATTAAATTAAGACATAAAACACATAAAAAATAAAAAAAAAAATATCTCACAAAAAAACTTAAAAGAAAAAGACAGCAATAAAAAAAAAAGAAAAACAATTGCATGGCTACGGCTGGGTAACTTTCAGTATCACCAGCAACAGTTGGCAAGCACGCGTTTTCCTTTCTGTGTCTACCTTACAGCTAAAGCCAGAACCCTGAACCTTCATATATCCCCTTTAGCTTTAGTTTTTAGTAACTTATCTCTGTAAAATGAATATAACTGGTGGCGTGTGTGTGTGTGTGTGTGTGTGTGGATAATAGTGAGTGTAAAAATTTATTGTTTACTTAACTAGGCGCTGAAGATACAACTTGTTGTTTTTCCTGTATAGAAGTTTAACTGGGTTTGTGTGAGAAAAGTCCTTAAAGAGAAATGCACAAGAAATTAAATTACATTTGAGACTATTTAAAGTCAACAGAGCATAAACGGCTGCACATAGTTACACCGTGATATAACGGAAACACACACAGGGCAAACTAAAATACATCAGGTGATATTCGTGTTTATAGATGTCAGAAAATCGTACTACTTTTCATTTTATATATTTTTTTCTGTTTCAAAATTAAATGGTGTTTTAAAGAATGACATGGTAAATTTCACGAATAAAGTAGAATAAGTTCTTTTACGGGTATTGATGTAGAGTAGAAGTAAAAGCTTATTTGAAAAGATTTTAAGAACTTAGTAGATACTTAAATAAACAAAAATTTTAAAAGAAAGTATGTGAGAGACAAAATTTGTTTTAGGCAAAATAAATAAATTTTTATCTAAGAAAGTCAAGAGATTGTATAGAAAGGTGAGACTTTGGTCTCTTTAAAGCATTGGCTATATGCTAGTCTACATTGTAGGATCTTAATATCGGATTTTATATCCACTTTGCTCTTCTCTTTTATTTCGCATTAAGTCTTTATTAGTCTTTAATCAAGACTCTACAAAAGTCTATTCAGTCTTGTGGTTTGTTTCGGTTTTCGCCTCGACTATACTCTAGTCTAGAATCTCGAAGAGTGTTTAGTCTGCGACCTCGACTTTGGCAATAACTATAGTCTATTCAATAATCTCGACTTTGGTTTCTACTAAATTTTACACTGACTTTCGATCCTTATCTCGACTACGGTGGTTATCAGTCCTGTATTATACAGAACAGTACTGTATTTTAAAGCTTTATTCTGTGTTAATTATTTTCTAGTCGAAAACCTTTAATTTTTCTTAAACTTTTAACAATAATATTAGTTATGATTGGAAGAACAAACTCGGCGTTTCCTCATAAGAGCAAAGCCAATTTACATATACAAATGTATATGCCAATGTAATCAAAATAATAAGTTAGACCTTAACTCTATTCTATAAACTTTAATCTTGACTATAGTGTAATCTATAATCTTTACTTTTTGTCTCGATTATAGTCTCGACTAAATCAACGTGTCTTTAATGCCGTCTCTAGTCTTAGCTATAATCAAGTCAATAACCTCGACTATAGGCTAGTTTAAATTTCCATCTAAAGTCCTGTCTATAACTAAATTTATATGCCTGTCTTCATAAAACTTTTTTAAATTTAATAAAGGCTTAAAGAACAAATTTATTATGAAAATTATCATTAGTCAACGTTTGTTAAATTAAATAATTGTTTATGAATACGGGGGATAGTCTTTATTTTTAAAACTTTCTTTAAAAATTCCTTAAATTTTTTTTTGTTTGTAAATCCTCTTCCAAAAAGGAGCACTAACTCAAACATCTTCCAAACAATAAAATCAAATTTATTGTAAATCGAATTTTATCTATCAACATTAAAACACAAATCGATATTTTTTCTACTTGATTTCAAACAATAAAGAAAATATCGTACTTTAACAGCATTCACCTACAAATAATTTCAAACAGAAAATCAAAATCATGCAAAAGAAACCCATATGGTTGATGGAGCTTGAAGTTAAATGAACTTTTTTTTTAACAAAATAATCTTACAACCATGTAAAACAACTTGGAATAGCAACAACAACAGTTGCCACAAAAGCAAATAGAAGATTTTCTTTCTTTGGTTAGAAAACATTGTTGTACCTATTGGGGAAATTTAGGCACACAGGCATTTAGAAGATACTCAATATGGTTTTGCTTACAGCTCTTTGCAAGTTGGCGTGAAAACTTTATGAAAAAAAAATAACCCGCTGGAAAATTTTAGTACAGCTTAGCCGAAATCTTAGCTTTTAGAACCTACCATAATACTATAGCTTTAGTCTGATCAATCAACCATAATACCGTCTCGACCATAGTCTGATCTACAGAATTATCCGTAGTCTGATTTATAGTATCGACTAGTGTGATCAATAGTTTGATCTATAGTCTGATCCCTAATTTTGAATAATGGGCTTAGACTATGCCGGTTTGCAGAATCAAGGAGCCCATTCATCAGTAACACAAATTGATACACATTTGGAAATGAAAAATACTAGGAACCATTAAAAAAACTTAATTAATCACGCCCTTACATTTAAAAGAAGGAGGACTTCATTTACGGACGCTCATTCGCTCCGAAGCGCGAATATAGATTGCGACCTCTATATGGTATGAAAAGAGGGAAACATTGGACACCGATAAAATTAATCCGAATATTGCGGCTGAATTCCCCAAAATTATCGGCAAATCTGTAGAACACAACGGATACGATAAGCACAGAAGAGTACTGGAATCGATTGAGGACAGCAATTGCAATCTGTATTGGTAACAAGAAAATATGCAAATGAGAAGACGTCCGATAAGTCATGGGTAAAAGCAATTAGACAAAAAAATTAGGCCCGTGCAAACATGATGCACCATATCACAAATAATAACAGGATCTTATTACAACAAGCTCTGTAGATGGAAAAGAAGGAAAAACTATGCAAGCAAGAATCCAAAGTATAAATAGGGATTTTCCATCCAAAATAAATCTATAGAAAACTAATTCAAGAAGGAGTTCCCAAAAACGGCACGCACTTACACTTACAAAATAATATCCTGCAACAATGGATAAACTATTTCAGCGAATTATAAAGCCTATTTTTTTAGTACCACAACTTTGAGCTGACATCACTGCTTTATTTGAACACCCATTTAACAGCTGATAGTTGCTTTTTGTTTAGTTTGCTTTGAAATTAAATTATGAATCGACTTACACCGGAGCAACGCGTGTAAATTGTTGAAATTTTAATTCAAAATTATTGTTCTATTCGTCAACCTCATCGTGCTGATATTGAATTTGAATTTCTATTCAAAATTTCTGGATGAATGGGTACGTAAATAAGCAGAATTGTCTCATTTGGAGTGAGGAGAATCCACAAGATTTTGTCGAAACACCATTACATCCACAGAAAATTACTGCTTCGTGCGCTTAATGGGCTGACTGAGTCATTGGGCCATATTTTTTCAAAAGCGATAATGGCCAGAATGTCACTGTCAATGGTGAATGCTACAGAAACATGATTCGAAATTTTACGTACCGCAATTAAGTGGCATTAATCTTGCTGATATGTAGTTTCAATAGGACGGAGCCACATGTTACGCAAGAAGAGATCTCTTAAGAACAATTAAGAAAATGAAAGACCAGCACAAGCCCTCCACTCCATGAACCTGATAGTCAATATATGAACCCATTAAGAGATTCCTAAGTTGTCGTGTGTTGAACTCATCGTGTTGATACTCAAAATATGAACCCATTAGGAGATTCCTAAGTCGTCGTGTGTTGAACTCATCGTGCTTATACATAAGAGCGGTGACAACAGTTCATGCGAAAATTATGGAGGAATAACACTTTTGGATGTCTGCTACAAAATCTTCAATAATAAACTCTCCGAAAAACTTATCGAAGCTGTATCCAACATATAAGTGGAATACGAAGTCGATTAATTTCTCCTTTAAACTTTAAAAAAATGTTATGAGTGGGGCATAGGCATGCACCTACTATTTCTCGATTTAAAAAAGCCTTTGAAAGCGTTGATAGGAAAGTAACCCGCAGATATTCTCCGTTTTAGAAATATCCTCAAAGCTCACGAAACTTGCATACCTTTACAACATTAATAAACACCATTGCCAAGTTCTTCATCCAACAAAAAGAAACAGACTTAACAAGGATACTCACTAGTTTGACTGTTGCCTATGCAGATGACGTCGCAATTGTGGCAAGGAATGTCCGTTACATGGAAGAGTTGTTCACAAATATTGAGAAATCAGCAAAGGAGTTGGGCCTGCATATAAATGAACGCAAAAGCAAATAAATGACAATGTCAGCAAATGGAAATAAACCACAAGTACAAAATATTCAATCGGAACCAACAGCTGTAACGATCTTTGTAAACCTGGGCGCTCTGCTAAAAATGACAACAGTATGCAAGACAGAATAAGTGACCGCATATCTGCAGCAAGTAGAGCGTATTTTACCCAGAATTAAATTTTCACTAATGCACTTATTCTTAAAAAATTAAATTTAATAAAAGCTAATCAAAGTTGTTCTTGTTCGACCTTTCGAAATTTAAATAAATAAAAGTTTACAAAACTAAATTTCTATGAAAATTTTCCTAAATTAATGTTTGTTAAATTTAATAATCTTTTATGAATACAGGGTTAAATATCCACAAAAACCATTATTAGACCAACTGCTGCGTATAAATGCGAAACGTGGTCCATAGCAGCTAACGAACATCAGCTCAAAGGAATATTTAAAAGAAAAGCTATTTGAAGGAGAGGACATAGAAAAAAGTTTAAAAGCGCATTGACTAGGATGAGCAGGACACGCAACACGCATGGACGACAGCAGACGGCAAAAGTCAATATTAATCTACGACATCAGATGTTTTAGACGACGGGGACGGATGCAAACGAGATTAAGAGCCTGCGAAGAAGGCGACGTAAGAATATAGCATTCGAAACTGGCAACAGAAAGCTGAAAATAAGGAAGAGTAAGCGATCAAGCAGATGTTCTTTAGTCTTGACTTGTAGTCTTGGCTACAGTCAGGTTTATAGTCTACTCACTTCCCACGTTATAAGTTTAAGCTAATAGTTTTGACAACAGTTTCGATTTATAGTCTCGTTTAAATTTCCTCTTGGGTTTTTTTTTTGTTTTCTATAAAATCAATTATGGTAGAATTGCGAACCGAAATAAACAAAAAATAAAATTAAATCAAGTTGGCGTGTTCGAAAGCAAATTTAATAAATTAGAAATGATTCGCAGATTTAATGTCTGTCGTAAGGCATACACACATACGCACCCTCACAAATATTTTGCAAAGGAAAATATATGTAAACAAAGGCTTCTTGTAAACTTCCCCAAAAATACTGAAGACTAGAAAAAAAATATAGATGTATTGTGCTTAAAAAGGGGGAGAAAATTACCACAAAAAACCCACTAAAAAGAAAAAATAACTAGTCAGTGCAGCTGTTTTAAACGGCCAATAGAGAATTAAGTTTGCAAGAAAAATAAATTTCAATCAAAAAAGAATTTTTTTAGGAAAATTTTATTTATTTTTTTTTTTTTTTTTTTGCAAAACTGTTGGTTTATTTTTATTTATTTATTTAAATAACTAACCCGCCAAATATGCTACACATTTTGTGTTCGGATTTAATCCTAAGCACTTGAAAATATGTTAAAGGATTTTATTAATCTTTTTTTCGGTTTAAATCATATTAAGAATAAAATTGTTAAGTAAATGTTAAAAGCCACCTTTTGACAAACAAGCCAGACAGACGGCAACAGCAACAGCAAAAACAACAACAATATGTCCTTTAAAATTGAAATAACAACTTAAAGCAGTTGCAACAACAAAAGAATCATCTTCACATACAAAGGCATATACAGATAAATAAATAATAAAGTATGAAAGGAAAATGAATGTTACACATGCTGTGTTATACAGAGTAAAAGATAAAGAGAGATATAATAAAAGAGATAAAAAAAACATAATGGCAAATGATTGTTAACAAGACGACACAATAATAAAGCAACAACTATGTATATGTATGTATGTATGTAGTACTATTAACACACTAACACATACGCAAGAGATAACAACAACCACATATACTATGTGTGTATGTATGTTTGTATGTAGAGAGCAAAAAGGAAAATAACAACAAGTACTTGTAGTCATATGTACGATAAACCATAGAATCAACCTCTTTACTTTGTTAAGCTGGAGTACAAGATAAATGTTTTTTTTTTTATAAAATAAAAAAAGAGTTCTTTTTTCGTTAAAAAAGCCACTCGTTTCTATAATCATAAAGCAGAGATGGCTTTTCCTAAATTGGAACTAGAGAAAATCAATTAACAAAGGACTTTCCAAATTAATCGTTTCAACCTTAATCGAGGCTTTTCATTACAGTCTAGACTGTAATCAATTTCATAATATTGACAGTTCCATAGTTTTGTCTTGAAATTCGACTTTTTAACTTGATCATAGTTTTCGCGGCCTCACGCCCCTCACAGGAGTAAAAGGAACCAATTTATCTGTGGCAATAAGGAAACAGTTCTTAAGTCTAGTTTTTTTTAATTTTTGTAGGAAAAAACTTTAAAACTTTTTTATTTTAATCAAATCATTGCTTCTCTTCGGTTATAGTTTTTTTTTAAATTCATTCCTTAATATTTTTAATGTCACAGATCGGAAGTGAAATTTTTTTAAAGTGAATATTAAATTAGTGGGAAATACAAAATGGATACGCCAATTAACCATAATTACGAAGACGACGTAATGAATTGAAAAATTACTTGGAGTTTGAAGTTGATTTTACAATTCTTTAATTTAAGTTGCTAATGTGACATTTAAAAGTGGAAAAGCTTTATAGTTATAAGGGAATGATAACGTAAGCTCTAAGTCTATTCCGAAAGAAAGCCTTAATCTAAATGCCAAAATTTGTAGGGTTTCTTTTAGTTTCAAAAAAGAAAAAAAATAACATAATCAAACAGTGGAATTAGCTTTTAATAAGAAAGAAGAAACATAAATCTGCCAGAGGAAAACTTTTGAATTCGCAAGTCGAAGTAAAATATTTATTGTATTGTGATCAAGAGTTCAAATTCTAAATATCATTGTTAAAGACGTCATTGCAAACAACATAGAGCTTCATTCTTTCGATTTTGCATGTTAAACAGAAACATGATTTCACAATTTCTTTTCGAGGGTAACATGAAGGCAATTTAAACCTTTAATTTCTTATTTCTTTATACTAATATTAATTTTATTTTAAAAATATTTTGCTATTCTTAATAAGACTGACAACAATGTGTTGTTGAAATAACAACTGGATGTTATGAAAATACCAGCGGTGTGTTGTCAAAAATAATAACAACATTTTGTCGGAATAAACCCATTAAAGTGATCATATTTTAACAGTTCGTTGTCAGAATGAGGTAAAATTCTATCAAAACGACAACTAGACAGTTAAAAAAATACTGACACCATTTGGTTTGAAGTTGAAAACAAATTTAGTTGGCTCATTTGTGACAACGGATGGTGTCCATTTTGATATGTATAACAAAAATTTTCCTCCGCGTTGGTGCGACTTTTAAATCAACTATTATAAAAACTTTAATCTAATGATTTTAACATCTTGTATATCCAAAATGATAATTTTTACAATGTTATTATGAAAACTTTACATCACGAAACTTTTATATCAAAATATTTTAGATAATTCCTTTTATCCATTCCTGCATCTCCAACAAGTTTGAAATTGATGTAGTTACATGCGAATTCTATAGCAACAAAAAAACCAAAAAAGCATTTTTCTCCTCATGCACACAATTGTGACAAACAGCACATGCTGCTGTCGCTATAGTTGCTGTTACCTTAAGGTTGTTATTCCTTCATCTTTTTTTTTATCATTGGGAAATTGCTGTCACAAATTCTTTAGAAATGGCGAAAAAACAAGATGTGAAATATTTACATTTCTTTTTTATCAACACGAGAAATTTGCTCTATTTTAAAATTAATTTTCTAGGGAAATTTAAGGAAGAATGTGGAACAAAGTAAAAGGAATTAAAATAATCACACATGTTATGGGATTCCATAGCATTGAGATAAATATTGGTGAAATAAGATAAATTATAGGAAATTATTCTGTTAATGCAAGAAGTGTTTTTTTAAATTCAAACTTGAGGCTAGTCAAGAGTGTAGTCTAAAATCTTGTCTAAAGTTTAATTTAAGGTCTAGTCTAAAGTCCAAGTCTAAAGTCTAGTCTAAAGTCCAAGTCTTAAGTCTAGTCTAGTGGACAAGTTTTGCTATTAAGGTGGCAGCATAACAAGCTCAGGTGGCTACACATTCGATATTGCAAACCGCATAAAGCCTACAAAGTAAGCAGTTGAAAGATTGACGATCCTTTGGAAGTCAACCACACTATCAACGAATGTTTAAATCAGGATCTGCAAATCAAAAGTCAAGTCGGCACTATTTTATGGTTGTGAGACCTGGAACGCCGTACAGGTCTTTATTAATAGTTGCTTACGGAGAATTTTGAAAATATTCTGGCCCAACACAACCTAAAAAGATATGTTATGGGCAGCACAATCAAATCAAATACCTATTGAGCGTGAAATTACGCTACGAAAGCCCCATAACGGCATAGTCAAACGGCGAAATATTAAAATCCACAAGGTAGACGCCGAAGAGAGAGGCCCGCTCCCATCTGGAGGAGACAGATCGACAAAGAAGTTGCCAGCACGAGAAAAAACTGCATTTGCTGCAACGTCGTCATGACTGGAAAAATTTAATTTTGGAGGAAGTGAAGCACAAATTCTTCTTTATATCTGTTATACTTTCATCGTTTGAAAATCTTTTTTATCAAATCAGAAACTTCAAGCACGTTTATTTCGAATGTATTTTTTGGAGTTATGACGACGTTGCAGCAAATAAACGATATACAAAAAAACACAAACTGTTTCTCCAAACAATGTATATTCGTTCGTCTTAGACTCTGAAAACATTCAACCGATGTTCTCCAAACTGGTTTCATTAAGCTGTTTAATGAAACCCCTCCATTAGTAAAGAATATTTAGCGTATGGAAACACGCCGGTTATACGCCAATTAAGAGCATAGCAATAGGTAGATTAAACTGGAGATTATATGTCAAGGTCCTATGTTTCCTACATGATCAACGGGATCATATGTCTACACTAATCTCATGTTAAGTCGGAAGGGTATTATAATGTTTTGCTTAAATTTAAGTATAATTTCTAGTCTAAAATTTGGCCTAAAGTCTAGTCTATCTTCCTGAGTAAGGACGAAACTAGAGTTTAGTCTAAAGTCTAGTCTTAAGTTAATCTTCACTCTAAATCGTTGTGAAAATTTCGGTTTAAGGTATTGTATAAGTATTATCTATTACGCAACATCTGCCTTCTTATGGCCTTAAGTCCTTCGCTATTTATAGATTTTTTTTTTAATTTAAAAATAATTTTCAATTTTTCCATATTCTTAGAGATAGAAGACCTTTTATCAGATCAATTTTTTTTTGCCATAATAATGAAAAATATATTTTTATATTTACAAAAAAAAAAAAAAAAACACACACACAAACACATTTATTCAGAAGTTTGTTAACGAAGAAACCACTGGCCATGTATAGAAATTAGAATGTATGAATTTTAAGCAAAACAAAGTAATGTGGCTTTCATTGTTGTCTTTGTGTATAAAACTAAAATTAAGGATTCGTGCACAGGTATTGGTCATGTAAAGAAAACCTAAAATGTATAATACATCAGCAAGAGATATAAGGAATTGTTGCTTCTTCCTCCATTTAATAAGAAATCCTCAATGTGGTTTCTCTTATTACTTTTAAATTTTTGTTTTTGGAATATTTGTGGGCCAAAATGAAACGGCAACAATGAAATAAGAAAAGTGAATGAATATGAGGGACTTACCAGAAAAAAAGGAAATTAAAATGTGGTAACTGAAATGAAATGAAAAAGAAAAAAAAATAATAACATTAGAATTGTAATACCAAAATAGAATGTTAGAGAAAAAAATCAAGATCTATTGAGGGGGTTTCAACAAAATTTTAAACATTTAATGCGAAAAACAATATTTGTGAAATTTCACGATATGCTTTGAAATATTAAATCTCTAAGGTAACACAGCTTCCAATACAACCTTAGGAATAAACAAAATATACCAACACTCCCCTTAAATTATGCATTATAAACTGGCTAAACAACAAGGTAATAAGTAAGTGTTCCTTTAAAAATAGGTACAAGAAAATTGTGTTAGTAGTGGTAAATTAGTAAAATAAAGTACAAACAGAAGTATATATAAACATAGTTATGTTTGTAGTGGTAGTACCTGAGAAATTGCAGGTTGTGCCAGTCATATCGTTGCCATAACCTTAGCTACCATGAAACAGACAATAAACCTCCAAATAACTAAGGCAACGCAATTGCTGGAAAATTTCTGAAACACAGATACAGAAAACGAAAGCATCACGGAATACTGAGTTTACATGTACAAATATTTCTACCTGAACACACAAACAAACACGCGCACCTGTTTATAAACTGTCTGACTGACTGACAGACAGGCAGACACTTTGTAGAAAATTACCTACAGCCACACACACAATTTTGATGAGACATAAAAAGCTGTAGGTTTAGAGGTTGAATAATATCGTGAGTGTTTAGTAGGAATTTTTAGCACTAAAGAGCGTTTTGTTAACTAAAAATAAATAAAACACAAAGGAAAATTTTTAAATATAATTACCTATTAAAACATTTGGGGCATTCACAAAGTATGCTATCAAGTCATATTGTCATAACATCCTAATATTTTAAAATAGTTAAAAAAAATAGTTTTTTGTGTTTCGAAAAAAAGTCTTAAAAGAATAAGGGGTTGCTCAAAGCAGTTATTTTGCCGTTTTATTATTTTAAGACATATGACCTTGTGAATACCCCAATTGTTTAAAAATAGTAAATATCGGAAAACCTAATTATTGAAACTTTTGGAAATTATTTATTGTTTACTCAAGGCCATATGTAGCTGTGAAAGCACGATATTTCCCTAAGAAGTCGCTCGATTCAAGACAGATGCCAATTAAAGTAAAGGATTGGTAAAATGCTAAAGATTTAACAACATTTTCTTTAAAAGTTCGCTGAATTTTTTATTTAATCAAATTACTAAAAGAGAACTAACCACAGTCTAAAGGGCTGATATCACGACAATCTACAGCATAATTTAAGGCGTTAAAAAATAAGAAGTTAGAAGTTAGTTAAGGAACATTTGTACAATCAGTATTTTACTACTAGAAAAATTAATCTAAAAAATATGGCATTTATTTAAAAGTAACCAATGTATTCTTTTTTTATTAAAAGTTTTTTTAAAACCAGTCTACTACCTATACATTTAAATCACAAAAAGGATTTTAATTCAATTTATAAATAATTTGTATCTATTAATCTAGTAGTCTTATTTTACCACTACAGCATACATTTAGGAGTTTCAAATAAATCATTTTAACTATTAAACATTTAACCAAACTTTTTAATTTGAATTATTCACAGTTTTTAATTAAATAAATTAAATGGAATGAAACATTTTGTTATCAAAGCATACAATCGTGTATTTTATTATCTTTTCACAAAAAATCTTATTGTAAATACATAATTAACAATGACATTTCAATAAAAAGCTCTGCTGGGTCTAGTTGTTAAGACAAACTTGAGTCTTTCAAAATTCCAAATATTATTTTCTTCAAACTTACCTTCTCTTTTTCTATTCATTAACAAAAACAACATTTTAGCACTCGCTACTTTTTATAGACTCATTTACCCATCTCAAGCACAGGGACAAAATCGGAATTAACAACCATTTATTTTAATGTCATTAATAGAATTAATTTCGCAGTTGAAAGAAAAACAACATTAACAACGTTCATTGTGTTATTTAGTTTGTTTTACCAAGAAGTTTTTATTTCCCCCACTCCACATCGCGCAAGTAAAAATATCTCCAAGGAAATTTTCGCCAATCATTAAGACTTGTGATTAAAAAAACAAATAAGAAAATTTAAAAATAATTATTTATGTATGTACATATGTATATGGAATTATTATTTATTAAATTACAAGAGGAAATTAATGAATAAGGACTGGTTTAAAAAAAATAAATTAAAACTGGAAAGCTGACTAGTAAAGTTTTAACTGTATTCCTAAATATGGTTCAGGTTATTGTATGTATATGTTCATATATATGTACCTAAATCATCTGACTAAATATGATCGGAATCGGTCCATATTTAGCCATTTCTCCCATACAAATAGCACTCCCGAAAATAGCTTTTAATGTCATAGCTTTCTTATTAGAGTTCAGTTAGTATGATAGAGAATTTGGCAGAGTGTTGTGTAAGTAGTTCCATAATTAAATAAGCCCCCACACATAAATCATTAAATTTAAGATGAACAAATCTCATATAGGTGAAGGTATCGAGATAATATTTGGCACAAAGGACACTTCTATCTCATACACATAATTTTTATTTTTATGGTTCGATGACCATGGGTCACAAGTGGTTTAGGGTATCAAATGTTCGGGTTTGATCGACTTTACTTTCTTACTTGCTTGCAATTTGGCAACTAAAAATGTTGCATAAGATCCCTAATTTTTGGGATATTTCGGATTTTTAATTACCGGCTAAAACACCCCCTTCGTATTTCTAACATGCTAAGAAAACACACTTTTCTCTAACAAAACAATTTTAAACAAAATTTTTGTAAACTTCTTATAACTATATTATGGTTAAATTAGTCCTCCATCAAGA
This sequence comes from Pollenia labialis, assembly GCA_949318255.1. Taxonomy (NCBI): domain Eukaryota; kingdom Metazoa; phylum Arthropoda; class Insecta; order Diptera; family Polleniidae; genus Pollenia; species Pollenia labialis. The sequence continues at coordinate 1,330,693 of OX439142.1, forward strand.
AGCCACAACAATATGGTTGCCTCTAAACTTGCAATGGTTAATAATAACAATTAATTATTTTGGTTTTCAATTCACAATAACTAATAAAATAAATCATTTGTTCAAGCTCGAGGTCTGTTTTTATTCTCTAAATTCTTTATTTTTCAATATTTCGACATCCTTTGGATATCATCTTCAATAACATTTTTTTCTTTTCAAAGAGCAACATATAATGGACAAGACATAAGCATACCACAGGTTGGCCCAAAACTAACGAAGGGGTTTGAATTAGTTATAAATTTTCTGCTTAGCAAATTCGTGCTCTTTCCAACACATTTTCCATAACCCCATGTTCATTTTCAAAAATATTAGGACCAATTATCTTTGTCGATAAAACACCGCACCAAACCGTACACTAAAGTGGGTGTAATTCTCGCTGTGGAACTACTCTCAGATTTTTCGTAGCCCATATCCTGCAGTTTTGCCTATTAACGAACCCACTTAATTGGAAATGGGCTTCGTCGCTCATAATTAAATTATCAATAAAATTATGATTTAATAAAGCTCAACAATTTCTTCACGCCGTTCCATTGAGTACTGCTCAATTTTAACTTTCCCAAGTCTGCTTTACAAAATACTGAAAACAAAAATTATAATAAAAAAGTTATAAGCAATTCAAACCCCTTCGGTAATTTTGGACCACCCTGTATTATAAGCTGTAAACATATTAATTGAGTTGGTGAATGTGGGACTAAACGCCAAAATATTTACTAAGTCTCTCGACAACTTTGTAATATTTAGAACAAAAGAAATGAATAATAAAACCAAAAACGCTTGTTTTCTTTCACGTTATAAAATTATCTGTTTATTTATTATTAAAAATTAAACTTCAAAACAATTTAAAATCAAGTTAAAGAAGTTTAAAAATACGACCGAACAATATGGCTTTTTTAAAACAACGATTCGACGCGAAAAAGTTTAAAAGATAAAAGAAATTACTTAACGAAAAAAATAAGAAAAAATAAAAAAAAAGCTTTAAACTTTAAACATAATGATTGTGGCGGCTCAAGCTGTCAATTCTTCTCATCCAGCAATCTCATCAATTAAGGTAGATATCATGGATGGAAAGAACGCTGGGCGTAAACATTTTATGTGCTTAGCTTTAACTATAGTTTAGTCTATTGTCTCAGCAGTAAAGTATAGCTTTTACGATAGTTACCTCTTTAACCGCGAAACGAATCTAGAGACTATAATCTTTACTATAGACTTTTTTTAGTTGAGAATCAAGTCTAGGACTAGACTGTAGGTCTAGTCAATGGTGTCAGCTGCAGTCTTTCTTTTAGTCTGAACTGTCAACTAGAGTAGCGCGCTCAAGTTATCGTTGTACGATTAATTTTTTTATCGATTAATTTAAAGCTTTATTCGATTACTCGAGCAATATTAAAATTTTAATATTTATCTTATCCTTACTCGAACAAAACCTAAAGTCATATAATTGGATACTCTACTGTATACAAGTTTATAATCAGTATAGTCCTTTCCTCACTGTAGTCAATAATCTCAACTGCAGTTTGGTCTATATTATTTATTAACTAGAGCTGTGGAGTCATCATAAAATGGTTCTTAATCCGACTGCAACCGCTGGAATTTTTAAAGTCCGATTCCAACTCGAACTCGAACTCCAACTCCGTCTCCAATTCTTACATTGATGCTAAATGTATATGAGACAGGTCTTAATTTGACTTTAAACTCTTTTTTTTAATGCAGTACCTTTTAAATGGTTAAATATAACAAAAAAATATTCTGTAAAAATTTCAAATCGATATTTTAAATATTGCATCGCCGATTTCGAGAAATTTATATTTTGGAAAATATTGGAATTTTTTTTTTAATTTTTTATTCCGAAAAATTTCGAGTTTCAGTCGCGAGTTTTTGTGGGTACTTCGAATTTGGTACAAAAACCTCATATCCGACTCCACAGTCCTGATCTTAAAGAAAGTTCTATTTAAAGTTTTTTTTTGGTCTTAAGTCTCAATTACAATCTAGTCCTCTTTCTAGTCTAAAATCGCAACTATTTTTCATTCTATTTTCTAAACTATTGTATTGTCTATATTCTCAACTAATGTCCAGTCTAAAGCCTCAACTTAATTCTAGTCTTAGCTATTGCTAATTATTTCCTCTAAACTAGAGATTAGTCTATAGTCTCAACAACAATTTTACTTTATTGTTAACTTTAAATTGTTAAAACGTGACCGCCAGTATGGCTTCCGTAGAGGTCGCTCTACTGGATGGTGCCGCTCCATTCACCATTTTGGCGAAAGTAAGGTTAGATATTTTCAAGGCGTACGTCAGAGTCTGGCATGTTGCATTTCGTGTTGGTGATAATTTCTCTCGAATTATATCGAGTTTTCTTAGAGATCGCACTCAGCGTTTAAAAAGCTGCAGTTGAGATAGTAAAAGTCATTGGACAAAAAAAAACTGTTGCCTTCTTCTTCTTCTGATTCATTAAATGAAAACAGTCGTAGTGAAGGCAAAAGCAAAAAACAAAAAGTTGTACACAACAAAGAACATCGGCGGTCGACATGTTCGAAAGTGTTTGGTTTGACAGACTGTAACTTTGAAAAAATCCCGTAGTTACCGAAGATGGGACGTTGTGTTTTTTTCCGATTTTTTTTTTTGTTCTGTAACTATAGTGAGAACTTCTCGCATCGAAAATAAGTGAAACAAAATATTCCATCGTTTCTCGAATAAGTGAGAAAAAAGTGTGTCTGTAACTCATGTCGAAAACTATCAAAAGAGGTTACGCCGTTAAGTTATAAATGTCATAACATTATAAATGTCTGACATTGCAGACGGTGAGAACGCCAGTAACACATATCGTTAACGGCGACTAAAATTTACTAAAGTGACAAGTTTTTCAACGACGGCGGTAAAAATACAACCGTCGGCTAAACCAAATAATGTAAGGTGCGACTTTAATGTTTGTTGTTTGCAAACGAGCTTTGAACATATTCGTAAATTTTATAAAAATGTTGAAAGTAAAAGAATTGAACAATAAAAAATGTGCCAAGAGAAAAAAAATTTTTATTATTATTCTTTGTGTTTTGCATTTTTAATTGTTTTTTAGTAATAACATAATTTCTCGCCTCAATTTTATTCGTGATTTCCTAGTAATTTCCTTACGTGACAGATAGAACTCGACAATAAGATTACAGACACAGTTTAGTGAGAAAACCAGCTGTTTGTTTCAATATATGGCATTTTTGTTTCATTTCACACATTTCAATCGAAAAGTTTCTCGACGCGAGAGTTACAGAACACGGGCACTGGTTTGAAAACCTGAATATCTGCTAGAATATTTTAGTATTCACCTAAAGTGTTCAGTTAATATTTGCCAGCCTCCACTGTATCTGTTGTTATTTGATTTGTTATTTTTGGTTTGTTTTCACCCCATTCTTGGTATATTGAATTCTCGTTTAATATTTTGTTTTTCAGCATTAATTTACTTCCATAATTGTGGCCATTTTGGCTTAATTAATATAAAATAATCAGCATCACATTTTCGTATGTTGCGTTGCTATAGCAATTTGAAATTGGTAAAATAATTCGTAAATAGAATTTTTAAATTCTCTACTTCGTTTTGTAATCAGCCAACAATAATTTGTTTCATGATTAGTTTTGTAATTATTTTGATTACAAAATTTTTTTAAGAATATAAATTGCTTTTTTACTCTGAATTGCTAAACTTGAATTCTTTTTTGAAAAATGTTGTAGCATATCGTCGGCTTGATATGCAAACCTGTTTAATCCAGTTTTTAAGTCAATGAGCATGTAGTTTTTCTTCAATTTTAGTCTTGAGTGTGTAAAACCAACAATATTTTTCGGTCTCCTTTCAAGCTGCAAATATGAACTAAAAGAAGTTTTTTGTCTCTCCTGTAAAATGTGCTGAAAGGGAGTTAGCAGGTTTTCATATTAAGCCGACGATATTAAATTCTTTAGGGAAAGTAGTATTTTATTTACATTATTATTTACCAGAATTAATTTATATTTAATTAAAATGCTAAATGTATTCGATGATTATTTGTTAATGGTTCTAACAAAATTCTCTTGTCTTGTCGTATGTTTGAGTACTCTCTCCCAGGGTTAAGCTCTCTTTTGGAACGTTGGTGCTTATGCAAGAGTTCATGAAGATTTGTGTGTTTAAAACTGGTAGAATTTATGAATTTTTTTTATTGTATTTGAATATGAAACCTTTCAACACAACAATGTGAGTTGCATGTGTGTGTGTGTCTCTCTATATAAATGTAAGTGTGTGTATTTATAGTATTTGTATAACAATATTCCAGCATAATGTGTTGTCTGCATTTATTTATTGGCACAAAGGGTTGTAACACCTGAGTCCTTGTTGTGGCATCCTATTGTATTTTATATTCTGTCTGTGTTAAGCAAATACTACAACGTATACAGTTCGTGGTTTGCTTTTATATGTCGGAGCTTCACAATGTCGGTCGGCCTGTCTGTCTGCAATCATTTATTGTTAAACAGATGCGTTTCGTTTTTGCACAAATTCTGGCACATATGCACTCTTTTGCACACAAATACAACGGATTTTTAATGAGTATGTGTGTTGGTGTTTTGTTAATAAAAGATTCATTGAAACACATACAAACATACATACATACATACATAGTAATAATCAGCTTATTTTTAGCATTCATTTGTGCATTAGAGTACAGTCCCAATGTCTGTCTTTGGTTGTAAATATTTCTAATGTTACATGATACAAAGTCAACAAGAGTTCAGGGCAAAGAGATAAACAAAAAATTGTGCGAGAAAAGAGTTTAAAAGTGCTCCAATTAGAAGCTCAAATGGCGTTTCTAATTCAACAATAAAATTAAATTTAAAAAATGGTTTAAAAAAGTAGAAATTAAAACGGGGTTTCTTGAATTTTTTTTAATTTTCAACAATTTTCTTAGTATTATTGAAATTATGTAATTATAATCGCAAGGCTTTGTTCACAATGGTAGCAACATTTTCGTTTCTTTTTCTATCTTATTTCTTTCCCAAATTATTTAATATATTTAGATTTTTTTGCAAAGTTAAGTCTACTTCTTCCTCAGCAATAACTTGTATGAATTGTTTTCTTAATTGAAAATGCGTATGGTTGCTAAAAAAAGGTGGAATATTGGGAACAATAAGTGAAAATGGTGCTGCCGTTGTGAGCGAAGCCCAAACCTTTTAAATTTCTAAAGCCAACTTTAAGATTTTATTTGAAAAAAAATATGTTTTATATTCAAAGGTTTTTATTCTCATTCCCCATAAATTAACCTGATACCATTTAAATAACATTTATTGTAACATAATAAAAAAATGTACCCCTTAAATTATAATAAATTTTATTGAAATCCTTTAAGTATGCTTTATATATTTTTTGCTATTGTGTTTACCAGCATGAATACAAAGCTAGAAGCTTACAAAAAAACAAAAAAAAAAACACTGTCATTTCCATTATAAGTACTTTTGTGAACACGAAAAGTATTGTGCGGAAAAATGCTACACAAAGTTTTCTAAACTTATGCCACAGTAAAAACAACCCTTAGACTTTCACCTTTATGTCACTGTGTAAAACAGAAGAATGAATTCATCATTTCAATTATTTTACCTGGCTAATAAAAAGCCAAAAAAATTGTTTTTCCATAGTTACGAATAAATCAACGTCTCGCAATCTTGCCCAGTAAACGGAAAGGAAAATGGAATTTTAGCCTAATATTTATGTTAATTAAGGATGTAAAAATAATTATTTTATTACCTGGCATCTGATTAAACAAATAGGCGTGTAAATGTTTAAATTATTAAATTGAAGTATATTAAAAGGCATAAATATAAAAAGGACAAAAACTTCAGCCTCAAATACACACAGATAAACTTCTCTTAAATTGTTCACCAGTTAAGGCATTAATCAAAACAAAAATTAGTTTTAATTAAAAATTTTATCAAGTGAATTAAACGTTTAATCAAGAAAATTAAATGTGAATATGATACTATTAATTTGTTTACTGGTGCAAAATTAAAATTTTTTTTAATAAATATCGAAAATCAAAAAGTAATTTCAATTTTTGGGAATACAAAATTTAAATTTCAAAAGATTTTGTTATTCGTGCTAAATTCCCAGTTTTTATTATTGATAAAAATCTGGCCTAAGCAACCAGTGAAATGCGCATAGGAATAGCTTATCCCATCAACAAAAAATTTCAAGTGTTTTTATCAATAATAAAAACTGGGAATTTAGCACGAATAACAAAATCTTTTGAAATTTAAATTTTGTATTCCCAAAAATTGAAATTACTTTTTGATAATAAACAGGCGGGTGCACGGCCTAAAAAACACTTAATTGACAACATCTTTTGTAAGTTGTTGTTTGTTTTTTATTTTGTTTTTCTTAACCTACTTACAACTACAATTAATGTTGACAGAATTTCAACTAATTGTAGCGGGGAATGTAAGACGAGATGAACGCACTGTTTATTGTTGATGTTGTTTTGTTTAAACTTTGATATTATTACAAGTAGAACTGTTGCTATAAGTCTTATACGTTTAACATTTTTATTTGGTTTAATATCTTTAGTTTTTCTAAAATCTTTATGGATGAAGTTTCCTGATGATCTGGCCTAAGCAACCAGTGAAATGCGCATAGGAATAGCTTATCCCATCAACAATAAATTTCAAGTGTTTTTATCAATAATAAAAACTGGGAATTTAGCACGAATAACAAAATCTTTTGAAATATCGAAAATTTTTTTAATTGAAAGCAATTTTTATTTTTTTCTGGGCAGACCGATTTCACATTTTTCATTAATTCAAGCAGTAATCAAAAATAAAATCTGTTTTAATTAAAAATTTAATCAAGTGAATTAAAGGTTTAATCAAGTAAATTAAACGTTTTTTTGATACTATTAATTTGTTTTCTGGTGCAAATTTAATTAATTTTTGAATTTATATCAAACATTTTTTAATTGAAATTTTTTTTTCTTTATTTCTGTGTACTGATTTTGCTTTTTTTTCCCACGATGGAACGGGGAGGTTTCCCCACAGTGACAGGTACCGCGACCAGGTTAGGTCTATTGTTATTGTTTAGTTACTTTAACTATTTTTTAAAAAACTTGCAAACAACAAAAATTTTTTTTTTAAAAATTACAATAATTCATGTTATTAACATTCCAGCTAAGTAGGAGCCAAATGATACTGCTGTTAAAAAAACACTACGAATTACGTTGAATAAAAGTTTAAAAAATGTGAATTTCATGTATAATCAATTTGATTTGGGTGTTGAATAATAGTAAGAAGGATGATTCAGAGACAACATTTGTATTTTATTTTAGAATGATTGTAAACACCTTCCCGCGGAACCAGAGAGTGAGTGAGAAGCAAACTCACTAAAAAAATGCACAGAATGGCCGATATGGCCTTTTGTAAAAATTGTCCCACAGACCGAAAGTTTGAACCACTCTTTCATAGTTTTTTTGCAACAAAGCTGAAGCAGATAATTTTTTTTAACTTGAAGATGTAACAACTAAATCGATGGTTTCTTCTTAGATACTACAAATACAAAACTAAATCATTTTTTTACTCAAGAAAAAAAAACCATTATTAACTTTTGGTTTATCTTAAAAATACTTCATGTCAAGTCTTCTCCATACATTGAAACATTTATTGCGACTTTGTCGCGGTGACCTTACATGTGCAAGCAGTTTTGTGAAGAAAAAAGAGGGAAGGCATACAAAATACTTAAATGCTGCAAAACAAGAGTTTCACTGTATGGACACGAATGCAGTTTCAAAAGAGAATTAAAGAGAATTTTTTGCAGCAAATGATTCATGATTCACCAAAACGGATGCATCACACATACACGTGACATGCACTTAAATCAAGCTTGTCATATGTCCTGCAGCTCACAGAAAACTCATTGTTTTATAGTTTCTGGAAAAAATATGTACAAAAATGTGTTTCATCGGTCTCTCAGACGAACGAGCGGGTATACGAAGAATAACTGAATAATTTTAACAAAAAGAAAAGTCCATACTTTTGCAGAAATTCACAATGATTTAAAATCAACAATGCACAGCGTCAATTATACATTGTTTAATTTATTCTGTGTGAACAGGAAAATAAATTTCAGACTGTAGTGGAAAGTAAGTAACTATCGCGACAAATCAGAATCTAGACTAAATGTAGAGTTTAAGATACAGCTAATGACTAATAATAAAATCTAGTGAAGAATCTTGACTTGAATCTCGGCTTTTTTGGTCTATTTTGATTCTTTTGTTTTGGCAATATTTAAATCTATAATTTAGAGTTTAGACTTGACTATTGCCTGTTTTATGTTCTCGACTATAGTCCGGTCTTTAGTCTGGTCTATAATCTGGAATAGGGTCTTCATTCTCAATTTCAAAATTGTCAATGAAAATATAGTCTCATATGCAGTCTCAATTATAGCCTTGATATTAATTCATCTACTCTTCTATCACGATATAGTTTAGATAACAGGTGAGATACTTCAATAGATTGGAGTAGTTTTCTGTCGTTTGCTTTAGTTTCAATTGCTTAAGTCTAAAAGATATCAATCCATTTATTTAACTTTCTCCCTTTTCATATACTTCGGCTTCCTGACTATCCAAAAAAGTTTGTTAAACATCTTTTTAACTTTATAGGTTTAACAAATTTTATAATCCTTTACCCAAAATCACCTTGAAGTTAACTTACAAATTTTATTTAATAGATTTTAGACCGTTTTTGCAAATTCCGAAAAAAAATTTTGTTGTTGTTCAATGAAAATACAAAAAAAAAAGACTAAAATCCATTTAACAAATTTGATTTCCTGTGTTGTCCTTTCTCTAGCACTTTGGAATTGTCTGCAATTTTTCTACAACAACAAAACAATAACAACAGTTAAAATAAAAGAGTTTTCTTTTTTTAAACAGTTATTGACCATTTCAGAATTAAAGGGAGGCAAACAGCAACCAGACTTAAGCGGCAAAAATTCTAGTGAAATTCAAAACTGTTAAGAACAGAACTTCTTCTAAGTTTCTTCTGAGTTAAAGTAAAAACAGTAAAAAGTTTTCTAGTTGTTGTTTTCATTAAAACTTGTATTATTTAGACCAAACACTTTAAGGAGATCAAATAAAAATATAAAACAAATAGCAAAAGAAATAAATAAGTTTTCATCCTTTTAAAAGTATTGCAAAATTTATAAAAAAAAAACTTGTAAGAAAATAAACAATGAGATAATAATCAATGAAGGATCTCAAGCAAAATATAAAAGGTAATAATGAAAAATTGATGGCAAAACTCTTTAGTAAATATAGAAAGTGGTTCGTTAGAAAAGTTTAAAGCCAATTATGCAATTCGTGTTAAATAACTACAACGAGCTAAAGGTCTACGCTACTATTGCTCGGTAAACTTAGTTTTAATGTAATCTTGACTAGTTATATTTTCATTTAAATTCTGAACTATATTTTCGACGATAAATCTCAACTATTGTCTGGAGTATATTCTGTAGTTAAGCCTCGACCAAATTTTTTGACATGCCTAGACTTTATTCTCGAATTTAGCTTTGATTATATTTCTCTTTTTAATAACTAGTATCGAATTTATTTATTTATAAAATGTAACAGTAATACACTAATGTCGAGATGATGCTATAATCGAGAATATATTTGAGAATATCGTCAAGTCTATAACGAGAATGAAGAATATAATCGGTATGTCGAGAATAGTCGAAGCTTTAGCCAAGAAACTAAAAAAAAGAGATGCAAATAGCAAAAGCTTTAGTATGAAATATAGTTGTGAATCTTAAATACTCTTGGGACTATTGTCAAGATTATCGACGAAAATATAGTCGAGTATTCAATCCATACTGTGGTCAAAAGTAGAGTCTAGCCAACATCGATAATATAATCGAATTTATATGAAAAATGTCGATTATAGTCACATCTATGGTCAAAACAATATAAAATAGAGAATGAAATAGTCAAGATTTAGTGAGAAGTATAGTAGTGAATCAAGTCTAGCATTTAGCCTACGCGGTATGTTGAATCAGCAAATTTATGTTGAAAAATTTGCTTTCAGAGCCAACATATCGTGTGGTTACCAACACATGACAGGCATTTATTTGTTAACGATGTCAGCAATTATAGCATATCGTCTATACTCCATATTTCTTACTTTCCAACAAATTTACTACGTATGTTGACAAATATGTTATTTGTTGAAAGTCGTATGCAAGCTTTTCAGCATACGGTAAATTTGGTAGCATATAAAACATACAAAAAATGATATTCATTCAAATACTTCTTTAATTTTGTACATAACCCCGGAACTTATCAAGATATGTAGCTCATCGGCAATCTAGGATGAATTCTGAACCAGATTTTGTATACATGTGGCAATAATTTATATACTTTATGTAATTGCCCCAATATGTGTATTATTTTACTCTATTATTTTACTCTATGACAAACACCAGCATCGCTAAATAAAATTTTTCTTTATTACGTGTCTTCGACTGGACTTAAAGGTTCTTAATTTTATGGTATGTAAAGCACCGACTTCGCTAACAAAAATTGGTGACAGGATGAACCGATTGTTATTTAATGTTGCACTAAGATGATCGCTCCAAAATTTTCTATAGGCCTCATATAAAACCCATTCTAGGAAATACTTAAATATGCCTAAGACGTACCCAATTACGCTATTATAGTAGAATTTGGATGTCATTGTTGCATAAAACTAGAAATCAATCAACTAAATTTGGAGAATATGGTCTCATAATTTACCATAGGCTTCATATAAAGCCCACTCTGGGGCAAAATTTTGTCCAATTTAGCTTTAAATGACTACAAATAACACAATGCAATTTTTTGATAATCAGCATACAATACACCATGAATTCCGTATAAAGCTGGACTTTAAAACGGTTAAAAAATTTCATAACTTATTGAAATTTGGTCCAGTTTATGTTTTTTTTTTGAAACCAACAATAACTCAACCGAATTTTGTAGTGATTGACTCAAAAATCAATCCCTTTTATACGGTTAAACAGATATAAATCATGATAGTTTATTAAAATTTGGTGAAATTAAGTTATAAATGATTAAAAAGACAGTCTCGTCCGACCATTTAATAGCCTATGCCACAGAATATACAAATAAATATTTGAGGGTGTACTTTATCTGGGACTCATGGGCAATCAAAAATATTTTTTTTTATATTTTACTAGAAAGTATATTATTTCATTATTCATACTTAATAGCAAATGGCTACACGTTTTATTAATTAAACAACTTTCCTTTAAGCAACCACTAATTTTTAAATTTATCAATTATCTAATTTGATTTATTCATATTTAAAAATTTTTCGCAAGCAATTGTTTAGCGGAAGAAAACTTTTAATTTTTGTATTTTCGCTTTGAACAAGAAGTAAACATGCGGCAAAATGAGAAAACAAATCATAAGTATCTTTGTTTAACACACACACGCACAGTCACCAAAGAGAGACAACAATTTTTAATTAACTTAAAAGCCTATAAGTATACACCAAGTATTATGAGCTTAAGAGTCACAGCAGCACAGGAGTTATGAAACGGTGATGGAGTATGGCGCAACGGATATATATATTTTTTTTTTTTGAAAACAATTTCAATCTATCATCATCACTATTTAACTACAGTAAAATTGTAAACAGTAGTAAGTAGACTTTTATGAACATCATTCTCCGTATTTTTTTTTAATTTTCGGAAAACATCCTTAGAAAAGAGAAGTCTTTCTTGAAATAATAAAATGAATACAAAAACACATAAAGAGCCAATAAAGAAAAGAACAGTATAAAATCATATTGATGGAGATTTTTCGAATAATGTAAAGCAAAGTGGCCAATACCTACAAAAGGCAACTTACAAAAAGTATTTTGTAATGGCCCCTAAAGTTTTGGAAAAACAGGAGATAATTACAGATGGTAAAAGAAAAAAAAAATTTAATATTAATTATTTAATTTTTTTTCCTATAGAATCCACTTAAGTCAATTAAGTAAAAAAAAATATTCGACACTAGAATCAGAGCCTTTATCAAGAATTAATTCAGAAACAAAATGGGCATTTAAGACTTTAAAAAAAAGTCGTCGTTATAGTCAATATTAAGTCAAGAATATAGAAGAGAAAGACTGTTTTCTCCACTATAGTGACGATAGTTTCATACCACTACCACTAAAGTCAAAATCAGTCACTTAAATTGTGGTTGTCGACAGAAAACTACTTGAAACACTAACACTAAATATTTTTTATAATAATACTAGCTGACGTTGCAAACGCTGATTATTTAAATATAAAGGGGGAGGGAGCTTTGACCCCTCTTGCCCTATTCCCTTTTTCCTTTTATATGATACAGTGTCGGCATGCCAAATTATAGGAAAACCGGTTTATTAGATAAGAAGATATATAGGGGGTGGGGGGGGGAACTTTTACCTCTGTTGCCTTATTTTACGCCCTCTAGCGATAGGAAATATACCTAACGACCATTTCTCACACCTAACAAAAAGACATACAAAATTTCATTAAATTCGAAGTTCAATTTCAAAAGCCGTGACACGAGAATTTTATATGTGTAGATAGATTTCTTTAAAAAACACCACTTGGAAAATTTTATTGTTAAAAAAACTTTTTCGAAATTTAATTGTTGCAAACAATTTTTTTTGTTTACTGCTGTTTTGTTGTCATTGGTAGCAAATGAAATAACTAGTACAAAGCTGTATATTTATGGCTTTATTTACAAGTTTCGCCGATTTTTATTTTCAAACAAGCGTTTAATTTGTGGACCAGTTGATGCGGCAATATAGTTTTTTGACAATGAATTAAGCTAGATGTCCACACCTCGCGTTAAACGACTTTACGCTGCTATCAAACAAGTAGAATCTGTGTAGTTATTTTTAAAATTTTACATACACAAAAGCGTAGGACGCATTGAGGCGTTGAATGCGAGAAGAAGGTTAACTTTCTACTTTAATAAGCATCACAAGCAGCGTTCAGAAAAAGCAGCTGATTTTGACAAATGAAAATTTATTTTTACTTTTTTTTATTTCCGCATAAAACGCCTTGCATGTAACTTGAAACGTAGAATGCAAGTAAGGTATAAAAATCATGCAAAGCGTGGAGGCGAAAACACGTGGTATGGACCTCCACCTTTACGTTAAAAAGGTAAAACCTTTTTATGAGAACGACAATGAGTGACTTTCTGATGTTCGCTCAAATTATCGATCGACATTGTGGGTAAAGTATATAATTTAAAACCAAGTCGGTATTATAGTGTAGAATATAGTGAAGACTTTTATAATTAACTCTAGTAAAGATTACAGACTAGACTTAAGTCGAAACTGCAGACTAGATTCTAGTCAAGACTATAGTAGATAAGATTACACTCAAGACGAGGCTATAAACCAAACTAGACTAAAGACTGAAATTTAATTGACCAGAGACTTTTAAATTGCTTTAGACAAGACTTTTTGGAGACTTTACACTGAACAATAGTAGTCGCGATTTTATTCTGTGCTAATGATGGTGCTGTAGGCTGCACTATGTTTTAGACTGTTTCTATAGCTTTTTTACCTTTTTGCCACCGTATGCTCCTCTAAAAATGATTGCCAAATATGTTTTTAAACTCTCAACAAAAAAAAAAAATCTTTAAAAAAAACTTTTTCTGTTTCGTAGAAAAGAACAATTAAAAAATTGACTAAGAAAAATGAATTGGAAGGTTTCGTTTTATTAAAAAAAAAAACCCCCCAAAAGAAGGGGACGTTATTTTCGTTACTATTGGTTTTGCCTCTAACGGTAACTACCAAGATTTTTAAGCTATAACAGCAAGGATGCGCTAGACGTCACGCAGCCTGATTTTATTTCGATTTTTTGTTGCCGTTTACAAGGGGATTGTTTTTTGTTTGCTGTTGCTTTGTTTCCATGGCCTCGACAAAGAGTCCTTTGTATGAAATTGTACTGATGTGTTGTTGTCAATGTAATAACACAACAACAGCAAAAATGTTTGTATAAAAAAATATTCTTGCAACAAGTAGCACATTTATTTATATTACTTTAGTTAGTTTTTTTTTTTTTGTGTGAAAAGAGTGTGTGGTAAAAAAAGCTTTAAAGAGAGCCTGAATAAGAGAGAGAAATTGTTATAATGTTTTTTTTTGTTTGTTCTAACAGTTTTCTGCTCTTTGTAGCAACATGTGATTTTGATTCAAGGTTAATGTAATTTGCATAAGCTAACGGTATTTTCTAACATGTCCAACAGGTAGAAAACCTTGAGCTTTTCTAGCCACATGCCAAAGCAACAGTTATTTAGCTTTTGTGAGAGCGAGAGCAAATTAAGAAGTTATTTAAGCATGTTTGTGCAAGAATTATGTTATACGGTAAACGAGTATTTAAAAGAGAGATTGTGAGAGAAAAAAAGCTTTCTACAGCATCCTTTACCTTGGTTGGCTTAATTTATTGCAGAAAATCTATAAAAGCAGGTGCAACACGTGAATTTAACACAGTTACTGTTGGTTGGTTGGCCCGTTTAGGTTTAACTTTTTTACGTGGCTTTAAGAGAAAAAGGGGACCTCTAAACTAACCATCTTCAAAAAAAGGTCCTACTTTTGTGAGTGAAATACAAAAGGGAGAGGGGAAAACTTTTCAGTCGAATATGTGTTCATGTGAGAGGCAAGAGAGTTAAGAAATGAAAGCCAACAAAAAAGTAATAGCAAAAAGTGTAGCATTGAAAGTGTTGGTAAAATTTTAACATCCGGTTTCAAGCAGACTCATTTAGACTGTTGCTTTAAAAGGTGGTGTCTAGCGGCCTATAAATATACACTCAACTACCCCGAATCCTAACCACTCCAACTACAATACAAATAAAATATACTACATTATCCTTAATAAACAGCAACGATTAAGCAACAGTAACTGTAACTAAAGCAACAAGTAGAACAAACATTTTTAAAGGAGAAAGATTTAAACAAAAAATATGTATTAAAATGTGAACAAACTTTTCAAGAAATTTTTAGTCAAATTAAAAAAAATGTTTGTGTTATAAAGTGTTTCTTTTAAGAAAATTCCAAAAAAATTATTTGAAAAAATTTAGTACAAAAATTTTTGCTGGGCTTTAAATTTAAAAAGTTAAGAAATTAAAAAAAAAAATTAATAAAAATTTATTTAAAACAAAGACTATACAAAATTTATAAAACTAAATTAACTAAAAATTGAGAAAAAATATTAAAAAATAAATTCAACAATAACATTTTTTAACAAAAATCATTGAGAGTTTGTTAATTATTACAGTTTTAAAAAAAGTTAAAATATTTACAATTAATAAAATATTAAAAGTATTTTGTATAAAAGAAACAAAAATATTCACAAATTTACACTTAAATATATAAAAAAAAATAAAATTTTGGACAGAAACTAAAATTTGTTTAACCTGCTGACGTTAAAATGTAAGTACTTTTGTATTTTAAATATTTAAAAAATTAATTTTTTAAGTATTTAAGTACATATTTCCTTAGAAAACTTTATAAAGAAAAGTCCCCTTGATAAATTCCATGGTTACCAGCAAAATTAAAAAAAAAACCCTGGCCAAACTTGTGCAAAAGGGAATTACTTAAAAAAAAAAGATTAATTAAGAGAAATTTAACATAGAAGTTTAAGAGAGAGAGAGAGAGATTGCAAAGATATAAGAGAGCCTGTGAATGTTTCAAAATATAGATCAAAATTTAAGAAATCTAACCAAAAATTTAGCTTTATTGCTAATATTTCTTACTTTTCGAATTTTTTATCGGAGAAATTTTAAAAAAAAAATACAGTTTTGAAAAATCTCAATTTAAATATAGCAAATTATTAGAAGAAATTAAAATTCTAGTAAGTGAATTGCTTGTGGAACGTGTTTAAAGTCTTAAGAAATTGGTTATACTTTTAAGTATGAAAGCCACTGGATTTAAAAATAATAACCATCACTACTTTTTAAAGTTTAAATTAACTAAGAAAAGAAATGAAGAACAAGTAAAAATGTACAATTGGTCAAGCCCGACCAAGTGATACCCTACAACACAGTATATTACGATACATTTTTGAGATTGTACCCCTTTTGGGACTCATGCTCAATCATGGACCCGGTAAAAAAAAATTATGTTATGAGGTTACGATTTATTAGGAGTTCTTTGTTTCGAATATTAGTAAATATCTAAATAATATGAGATTTGTTCGTCAGTTGAAACGTTGGGTACATACGTTCATTAAACTGTCACCATAATTGCGACCTGTACTTTTTGACGGCCAACGTTAGTTGGATTCAGAAATAGATTCTGAGTCGATCGGTACACTAAGAGGTGGGTCTAGAAAAACTATCGTCAAAACTTACGCACAGTGGTCCAGATGGGAAATTTAGCGAAAACAATTAAAAACTCTTTTTAATAAGTACCTAAAAGCATTAAAATTTATACGAACAGATGAATTGGCATGACAGGATCCCCTGCGAAAAATGAGCGGACTCGATTGAGTAGATGTTACACTTTCCATATAAAATGAGCGGATTCGATTGAGTGGGTGTTGCACTTTCCATATAAAATTAACTCACATAAGATCAGCATAATCATTTTATAATCCCTTAAATTCGTATATATTGTTTTGTGGTTTTTAATAGTCAAAACATTTAAATATATCAGCATTTTGGTCTTATATATACGAAAACTGTGGTACATTGTACGAAATCGTTCGTGATTTCGCACGATGAAATGTCTTAGTGAAGTACAAAATAACTTTTTATAATTAAACGAATACAAATTTGTGAATTTTACGATATATTTTCGGTTAAAGTGGAAATAAAAAAGGAGCATTTGTGTAACGAATTTCATATTTAGTCCATAAAACCCACTTCGCATTCCAAAATGTCATTGATTTATAAAGAATGGGTTTTTTCATATTTTTCAGAATATTGTGTTGGATATCTACAACATTTTTCTTTGCCAATTTTCCGAGATAAAAAAGATAAAAGCATTACAGGGCCAAGCGACTCTTCTAAATTCTCATTTTGTTTATCAATTATACTGTTTTTTACTTCCTGCAGCAAATTTTCAGTCTTCTGGGAAGCAAGTGTTCACAAAAGACTTCATTTTCAATTCAATCTTTGCCCTCTTTCTAAAAACGGTTTGGAATGTCTTCCGTGTTTTGCTTTACTATAAAAAATTGGCTGCTGATTTTTAAGCATTTTAATACAGATACAATTGCCCACTTAAGGAACGCATTTTAATTTTAATAAATCAATTTTTGAACGGAATGCTTAATAGACGGCACATTAAGAATTTAAAAAATGCCTCTATTATTCAATAAATTTTATAAGCTCTCCAAGCCACACACAATTTTATCGACTGGCCTCTAATAAAAACAAAATTAGGCAGTTATTAGTTTTTAAATCAATACTGTAGTGATAATATTGCATATATACGAACAACATTTATAACGTTGTGTAAGGTACCATCCTTTTACATACCTTTTGTACAATCCGAAAAATTACTTTTTTCGCTCTAAATATGTTATTAGGCAAATAGTGGCACGGTGCTATATATACTCTTATTATTTTCTCACACGAGTTCACACATTGTACGAAAACAATAAAAATTATTCAGTTTCGCATGAGCACAGGTGAACGTTGTATTACGCTTGTTGCTTCCCTAGAGGGAAGCGAATTGATAACAAAGTAGTCCCGTGATAGGTCTTTGGTGGTAGAGACCGATTCTTGTTCCAACACTTTATATGTATAAGACCTATCACTTTTACATGTGGTTGTCATTGGAGGGGGTCAATTGACTCCATTAGATCAGTCGCAGAACTAATCTCAATGAACGTACTTAGTGTCAGTAACCACAAAGTAGTATTATTTCAATGTAGTAGTTGTTCAATAAAACAAGTCCTAGAATTAAATTCAAGAACCAAATTTTAAAAGGTACCAACAAATGTGTCACAGCCCCGCTGAAGACTGTACTGTAATTCATTACTTTTTCTACCTTTTTGTTCTTCATAAACCAGTTAAGAGATCGGTTCTTCTTTCACTGGCCATGAGTCCTTTCTTTTTGTACTTGTTCTATTTTTACAAATCCCACGACCAGTCTGTTGGACCAATTGACACAAATTTCCCGCAGGGTCAAGATACACTTGAAGAATTTTTTTAAAATAGAATGATCTCATTGTGTTATTTAAAATAGCAAAACTAAGTAATTTTCTTTATTATTATTAATTTTATTGTTATATCTTACTATAATTATTTATAACTCTTTGTGTTATTATTTTGGTTATATTTTTATGTTATATTTTGTTTTATTATTTTAATCGTTATTCTCATTTTAATCAGTGTTGCCCATTTAGTGGCTAGATTTAGCCATTTTTTACCCTGTTTAGCCATTAGGCATTTTTTTTACCCATTTTTCAACTGGTTTAGCCACAAATTTTTTTTTCCGTTTTTCGTTTAAAAGAATAATTTTCATTTCATTATAAAAATTTATAAGTAAAATAAACAATTTTAACATTTAAACGCCTTAAGTTTAAATCACAACTTTTGCAAATGTTGAAAATCGCTATAAACTATGATGATGAAACATCTTTCAAAATAAAGGAACCATATTCCAATATTAAATTTATAAAATGTATCAACACAAACATCGGTGATTCTTTCTGGTTGCAAGTATTTCAATAAAGAGATGCAGGCGGCAACAAATTTTTTTTAAATATTTCAGAATTGACTATAAAATTGCTCTCACTTCCATGGTCTAATAAGGAAATAGTAGACAAGTAAACATCGTTAAAAGTAATCTGAGAAATAAGTTACATTTAGCAACCGTTAATTCGATTTTATCAATTAGGTAAATATTTTTACCATAGCAATAAATTAATAAATTAACGATTAATTAACCTTGTGCGCAAAGTACAGGTAGCAATTTTGGAGATTATTTGATCAAATTTGATACAAAGGTTTTAGTGAGGTGTAGGGTATCATACATAAAAGGTTGGGTAAGTGTTGTCGTGATTATGAATAACCTTCAAATTATTTAAAACTATAATAACGACATCGAATTTATCGATGATTTAATTTTTTAAATATCTACCAAAATATTAATTTACATTTATTCTTATTTAACAAATTGATCTTAGCTTACATTTTCATCGTAAACAACTTTAAATAAATTATTACTGTTTTGTTATTGAATTTTAATGTGTTTTTATTAAAAAAAAGCTTTTAGCCATTTTTTAGCCAATTTTTGGCTATTTTTTTTAGCAATTTTTCCCGTAAATTTAGCCATTTTTGGTCACCAAGTTTTGGCAATACTGATTATAATAAATATTATTCTTATTTTTATTCTCATTATTATTATTGATTTTTAATCAAATTAATTGTTTTTAATGATATTTTTGTTGTTGTTGTTTATGAACTTTTATGCTTTATGCTTGCAAACGTTAATGAAAACTACACAAAAATTTCTTACAGTACATTAAGCGAGTGAGAGTGATAAAACACTAAAATTACTGTTAAATACGCATACATCATGTGTATGCCGATAGCTGGTCTAGAGCCAATAATTGTATGTGTTCCGAAACGCAAAATATCCTCTGCACTATTGTGGTGCGGGCATAAAAATAATATAAAGGAATTTATATATTTACAAAGTTATTGTAGCTGTCTTTTTTATCCTGTAGATTAAAATTGATACTAAACAAAAACTTAAGCTTTCAGTTGAAGACATAATAAATTAAATTAATACCTGAAATCTTTTTGTTTAACAAAGTAATACAAAATTTAAATTAAATTTAGATTTGATGAAGCATTTTGTTTTTTTTTATAAAATTTATAAAAAAGGTTTCACTTGCCAAAGTTTCTTTTCAAGTGAATATAGTTTAAACTATCTGGTATAATCATTTTGTTGCAAAAATTCATTAAAAGTAGCTTAGTCTAGTAAGTGGATTGTAAGTGGAATGCAATCTCATTTTTAAGTTAGCTCCGAAAAATTGGTGGCATATAAAAGTTTTGCATCAAAGTAACAAAAATCAGTCGGTATGTGGTATATGGTGTAGCATTTTTTCAAGCAAATTTAAACAAAATTTGGTTGAAATTAATATTTTCAAGTATATCCAATTTGTTTACCTAAATGTAATAAAGTGTTTTTTTTTAAACCTTTTCGAAGTAAAATAGTCAAACTAATATAACTGTAGTTAATTACATAATAACTATTAATTAAGCTTAATTTACAAAGTGGACTGTATGTGGAACGTAACCTCATTTTCAAGCTAGCTTAAAAAAATTAATGGCAAACCATAGTTGGCTACATGTATGTATTAAAATATTAGATACTTTAAATATAAAGTAATTTTAGCATTAACAATATGTATTTTTCGAATTTCGATTATTATAATTGAAATTCTTTAAATTTTGTATAAACCATGGAATTTATTTTAAGACTTTTGTTTTCTAATTTCAGTTTAAAGCTTAAACATGCATTAGTTTAAATATTAAAAAAAAATCCTATTTGAAAAATGTAATGTGCATAAAAATTTTTTTTTTTTAATTCAAAGCTAAATTAAGTATTATTTTTCCAAATGCTGCAGATATTGCCACAACAAGTATGATTATAATTAAACAAATTTGTTTGTACATGAAATACAAATAAAAACACACAACTTAACAAGCTCTTCTAGTCATCAATACTTGTTGAAAATGATAATGCCATAGAAGTTGTTGTTTGTTTGTCGAAATTCATATTTTGTTGATATTACAACGACGCCTGCAACTTGGTTTTGAGTAATAAATATCTAATGCTTTTACAGGATTCTATGCAATACAGAGTATTAGAAAACAAAACAAATAATAAATCTTGTTTTACTATTTAATCTCTATTGAGTCGAATGATGAGTTTCAAATTGTGAATAAAAAATACTGTAAATAATTTCATTTACCAACAAAATGTGGGGGGAAAATATAAATTAAAATTTCGTTTGTTTTTTTTTTTTAATAAACTTAACAAACAGGACATGCCAAGTATTTTGTATGGAATTGTGAATACAAAGAAGGACAATAATTTACATTTAAAATAAGAAATATAATGGAATTTATAAGAGGAACTTAAGCTAAGAGGTAAAGAATAAATAAAAAGGAAATCCATAGCATACTTTTAGGGATAAAAGAATAACTAAACTAAAGTTTTGTACATCTTAGTAATTTGATTAAAATTTATTCAGCTTGTTTAGAATTTTCAGAATCTGAAAGGAGTTATCTGCAGAAGAACAAAAATAATTTAGTTTAACAAAACTTTTAGGTTTTCTGCATGAAAACAGTTAAAAACTAAATTCTAATGAAGCTATTTTACCCAAATTACTCCTATTGTACTTAATTTGACCAGTGGATTGCGTGGGGAACGTTTTCCTTTTCGAACTTTAACTTAATAATATTAATGACATATAAAAGATATAAACTTTTTGATTTTCCGTTTATATTTAAAAAAAATGTTGGCCAAGAAGGGGTTTATTCAAAAAACTTGTTATCGCTTTGATGCTATTGTGTACTTTTTAGAACTAAAACTAATGGAAATCTGCATTATTTAAATATTTGTTTATCTACTTATTTCAATCATGTTTGTTAAAGAGGGGATTATTAAAAGATGATATTGGAAAACTGTTTATCTCATACTTTTCGGATGAAAATATACTTTTTAGAACTTAAACTAATTAAAATCAACATGATGCCAAAATCGGAGAGTTATAAGTACAATCAATAATTTTCAAAAAATTCTTTTATATTATCACTTTTGTAAAATTTGTAAAAAAAAAACGTTTGAATTCAAGTAAAAACCTTCGCAATTCCTTTTGGAATCACATTCAAATAATGTATAAATTGATAAATTGGAAAGGAGGGTAGACGACCGATATACTCAAGTGTGTAAGTGGATTTTAGGTAGAACATAATTTCATTTTAAAGCTTGCTTAAATTTTAAGCGGAACATAAAAGTAAATGCAGTAGAAAAGTTAGGGCATTTTAGTTAGAAAAATCTGCCCTGTTTAAGATGAGAAAAGGACCCAACGACCGTTAAAGCTGACCAGACTTAACCTTAGAAATAAAATTTTGTTTATAAGTTATTGAAAATCACGCCCAAAGGCTAGTGCTCCCTTACAATAAGCTTTAGTTGGAATGACAGATAAATAATCTACACAGCATCTTATTTGTCATTGGCTGGCATTCTAATAGTTAAAGCTGGAGATCCACACCATGCTCAACACGTTTTGTGCATCTGTCATAAAAGTAGAATCAGTGCCATATATGCTTAAAATGCATATACGTGCCGAACACATTAAGTAGGTTTACTTTTTACTTGTGTCTTGAAAAATATTAAAAAATTATCAAAGGAATTAAACGTATGGTGTGTACCTTCAGCTGAAGAGTTAAGACTCAAATTGTTCGGTTAAAGAATCTTTAGGGGTGAAAACAGTCTCTCTGATAATGATTTAATTGAAGTTTATTCATTCGATGAATTTACCGAATGGCTGAGGAGTATTGTAGGCGTCAAAGAAACCTTGCCTTTTAATTTAGTTTTTTTTTTAATTTTTTTTTATTTTGCAAGCTTGAAAACAAATTGTAAGAAAATTCGTTAAAATTTTAAAAAATACTTGCATGTTGCTTATTGTTGTTAGTGGATTGTATGTGGAATTTAATCTATTTTTAGTGATTGCTCATAAATTTTCGTAACAAATGAATGATATGATCGACTACAACAAGAAAGTCATATAAATTTGGGGTTTTAAGTACTTTTTTAACCAAAATTTTAAGAGAAAGTAAAAAAACTTGGTTTTATTAGAAAACAAAGTAAAATTTAAAAATTTATTTGAAAACACAAAGTCCGTTATAAGAAATATTTTTTTGCGTAAAAAACAAGTTTAAAATTTAACAAAATTCACTTCAAAACTTTAACAATTTTTTTAGATAACTTATTTTTTAAGTTGGATCGTATTTTTTAAGCTGGATCGTATAAATTAAAAGCCATCTAAAATATTTTGATAGCAAATAAAAGATATGGTTAATAATAATTAGAAAGTGGTCAAAGTTTATTTTTTATTTCCTTTATAAGTTACGATTTTACATATTTATGCCTTTGAATTAGAATTTGTCTTTGAACTTAATAATATTAACTTTTTTTAAAGATTTGAACTGAATTTTTGCCTTGAATGAATGTTTCTCCGCACTTTTAAAACTCAATTATATAAATTGGATTTTTCTTCTCGTTATTTCCTTGTAAACGGCAACCAAAACCTAACACATCATAAATTTAATTCTAAAAATTTAAAAAAGATTTTCACACACTACTAAATATGGCAACAGCAAACAAATATACAAATATCAAAAGAAGATCATAAAATATTTATGTTTATAAACAGTCGTAAGAAAAAGTATTAGCAGTAAAAGGAAGGAACATGTTAAATCCAATACAAGCAGCTTAGAAATGTTTCTCTTTTTTTTCTATTTCTACTTGTATTTATAACTTCTTAAGGATTTTTAGCAGATATATAAACCAGAAGAAAAAGAAAACAAAATAAACCAACAAACAAAAAAAAAAAAATAATAATACTTAACAAATGTTTAAATTTAAGTATTCATATAAAATGTAGAGATGTGTTAGTAAAAGGCTGGGTAAACCCACATGAGCATGTGAGTATTAAGAGAGTGTAAAATATTGTCTATCTTTATTAAATTGCATTGCAGATTTGGTATTTGTTGTTTACGAATAAAAAAAAAGAAACCTAAAGAAGTATAACGGATGTTAAATACTATAAATAAAATGTCCTACATCTGTTGCTACCATAGAATTTTCCTTTAAGTCTTATTCGTTCCCTCCGCTCCTTTTCAAAATCTCTATCAAACACTCCCAAAGGCCGGTTAAGGCTTTGTAAGAGTATGTGTTGGTTTTATACAGTTAGAATTCAGTTTCATTTTGTTGTTGTTATTGTAGCTAACTGCACGTAAAATGAACTATTTAAGTTCTGTTGATAACTTTGTTACATACTCAATGGCATCTGGAGACCAAACTACACTTCCACGTACACACACAAACACACTCGCCCACTAATACATTTTATTCAGTATATGTAAAAGTCATTCCTAACACACATTCTAATAGTATAGTATAATTTCTTTTCTTTCTTACTTTATAGTTTTCTATTATTATGAAGTTAGTGACTGGCTGGTTTTGTATGAAATTCTTTGTCCTGTCAGTCAGTTTTGTATTGGTACAAGTGTGTCACATCATCTATACAATCAAGTGACATTTTTCTCTCTCTGTTAATGTATGTGTGTTTGTATATAAATTGTTTTATGTGTCACTGAAATAGTTTTTATTCCCTATTTTGCGAAAAAAGGAAAACAAAAACTTTATTATCTTCTCTACTAGATTTCTACCGTATGAAACAACAACACTCATTAGCAACATTTTGTTGTTTCTTTAAAAGTTTTTGGCATTTATTATGTTTAGTTCATGACTTTGGACTTCTGTCAAAAAAAAAGGAACATATACATTGGTTTTACACGACAGTGGCAACAAAATGTCTATACAAAACTCTGTTTTCTATTAGTTTTGTAAGGAACAATTAAGAAAAATCAAAAGGATACTATTCAAACTTAAAATTAACCATAAAATGTTAACCATTTTGCATACTAAACAAAAAAAGGTAGGGGAAATCCTAATTTTTAAAAAGTGATTTTTTGTTTAAACTTTCAACTTGGTTTACCATTATTAACAAAAGAATAGTTACATTTAAATTTATGCAAAAAGAAGCAGAAATAAAAGTTTTTAAAAAGACAAATTTTAAAAAATTAATAACATTTTTCGATAGGTACTTTGAGAATTTCCATACAAAAAAAGTTTGCACTGGTTGATCTCAAAAATGTCGAACAGTGCCATTGTTAAGTGAAATACATTATTGAGATTTGTTTGAGAGTACAATAAAACCCGCCGTTGCTTTGCAGATTAATAACTGTCGCAGTATGATTTTCATAAAGGAAACAGAAGTTTTAATTTATACTCACAAAGTCAAGACCAAGAAAAACAGAGAACAATTCAGTATGGCACATTTTGACGATGAGCCAGCAAGTGCTATTGTGCTCACCACTACTGTAGTGTAGTTCAAGATCCCTTGAACATCCACCTGAAATACACTGCAGTTGTCTGGAAGCCTATATGATCTAATATTTAGATCCTCAAAGTTGAACCCTGTACCCGTGCCCCTCATCCTTGAGCCACCAGTAAAAATAACAAGTCCCTCATACAATCTGCCCTCAACTGACCAGCTCTCCCTAGGAAGCAATTCCACCCTTGGCAAAGTTGTCCCTAGTGCCCACACAATCTGTGGATGCAGGCTGCCCCAGGGGCAATAAACACCAATGCCAATTTCGTCCAAGATCCGCGAGTGCCCTTTTAAATAAAAATTTTTAAATTTCGTTAAGCACTACTTTTTGAGAAAACAAGCAAAAATAGTCAGCTTTTTTATTAAAATAAAATTAATTAATGACCTTTAACAATAAAAATTATCCTTTCTCCATATCCTTATAATGTTTGGCAAAGTTTCCTTATAAATTATTAACAAACTTATAACTTCACATTAGATGTACATCATGAAATTTGCCACTGGTTGCATATAAATTAATTTATTTGCCCCACACATGTTGCCTTGTCACAATTTTACTAATTTTGCATAATCTACCTTCCTCTTTGACTATTATTCCTTGCAAAATTTTTTTTTTGGAAAAAATTAATGGAAGTCGTAGCAGATAAGGCCCCTTTTACGCAAATTATAATTTATTGAAGACATTAAATTGAGGCGCTGTGTCTGCTTTTACTTTGCCATTTAGTTTTATAGCTGCCCATTTTCTGTATTTTGAAGTAAATTATAATAAATTTGTTAATCAAGATATTTTGTTTTTAAATAGAAACCCCGACTTGTGTTCCTTTAGTTAGTGACTTTAACCACAGTAATTATTTGACCATAAAGTTCATTTAGCAATTCCCAAGCATACATTTTGTCGAGATACTTACTGATAGTTGCTTTTTCTAGTTGAAAATACAGACCCAAAGACTTTTACAGTTTGTGGTTACGTAAATGGTAATTGGTTTACAATATTTGATAAACATTGTAGAGTCACATAAAACTCAAATTGCTATTTAGAGATTTTCGGCAAATAATACTTAATTAAAAACTGTTTAAGAAGAAAAATAGAAGCAAGAATGTAAAGGAAGCAATAGAGCCATACCAAGATATGAAAATAAATCATTTAAACTTTTAATTTTTAAATGCCTTAAAGTAGGCAAATTTGTTAAAATTTCTTACAAAAGAAATATTAAATATTAAAACCCTAAAAGCAGGCAACATTTTTAAACATAGACTATTAAAACTGCTAAAGGTTTGCAAATTAAAGTGGCCCGGTAGGTTAGCTGGTAGTGAGCTAGACTATCAGCGCCGGAGTTGCGGGTTCGATTCCCGCCATAGAATCTGGTTTCTTTCCTGCATACAAGCGTCGAGTCTCGCGGGATTAGCTTAGGGAATAAAATAAAAAAAATTTATTAAGAATCTTAACCAAAAATAAATAGATAAATCAAAAAAATTAAAAGTCGGCTAGAGTTTTGGGAAAAATTTGATTGGTAGGCAATATACATTAATTTATATTAGAAACACTTAAAACATTAATTTAATAGAACACCTAAAAGCTGGCAAGAGTTTTCACAAGTCTTACATAATGCCATTTCAGGTTAGGTTAGGTTCCTTGGACAGCCATCAAAACGACAGCTCACTTGAACTCCTTCAGTAGCGTCAATGCTAAGTTTTATTTTAAATAAATAATCTAAACAGACAAACACTGCTTTCCCTTGTATCTCTCCCTAATGTCCCGAATTCCAGGCACTGTCCCAGTAAAAGAAACACAGTCAACTCGTATTCACAACTTCTGTAGTAGTCATTGAATTAAAGACGTATTTGATTTGCTCCAAGTAACTGCTGAGATCTCTGTTTTAATCTGTTTTAATCTGTTTTTTATTTTTTTCATATTTAACCTAAGTAGAAAGCATCTTCTCCGCAAGCAAGTCTATAAGACTCGCACTTAGTGAGTAAGAAAAGCCAACGAATTGATCAATAAATCTGGCACCCAGACGACCAACTCATTTGCCAAACTTATCTGCTGTTTGGCTACTCCGGCAGTTGAAATTCCATGGTATCCACATATGTGTTGCTTTCGAATGCTTGGCTGTCCATTCGAATAGGCAACCGCTTGCTTTCGGTAAATACACAAATATCTATCGATATGCGTTAAAACCTTATCCAGTTTGCCACCCGCCTTATAGCAGAGATTTTCACCTTTAGAAAACTTTAGCCATCAGGCAGATGAAAGGCAACCTCACTATACAGTTTTTCTATGCAGAAGGCCTCACCCCGTTTTGAATGCCACATGTACAAATTTCAATATTTATCATTTCTTTTCTTATGAATTTTTGTTATTTATTACTTTTTTCCAAAAAAAAAAAGAAACACAACTTAAAATGTTTGTCAGTTTTGTAAAAATATTTAATATTATTTATTTTTAATTTTATATCATTTATCTCCATTTATATTCATTTAAGCAAAAAAAAAAAAAAAAATTTCTTATTTTTTCCCTCCACATCCTAAGGAAATATCAAAAATTTAAATTTTTTCAAGCATTTATATGTCTTAAAGGATAAAAAAACGAGAAATGTATAGCAAAAATATTATAAAAATATAACATTGAACAAATCACTGCATAAACATTTTAATCAAAAGAAGCAGCAGTAGTAGCAACAGTATGCAGTACAGTGAAAGTATGCAAAAGAAAAAATCTGTTGCATACTTAAGGGCATAAACAAAATAGTTGCATAGTTATGTGCAAAATTTGAGTACGTCTTTTATTAAAAAATATTTGAGTAAGGAATTTTTCAATAAGGAATTTCTATATATGAAACATGCAAAATTGGAAAATGAAGCGCAAGAAGTTTGAGACAAAATTTAAGTAAAAAGAGATTTGTTTTCAATATTTAGGAAAAATATGTTCTGTTGGTTGGTAGAACATATCCGTTGTAGGCAAGTTATATGGCAATATATGGCTTAATTTAAATAAAAAAATTAAACTACGATGTTATTAACAGAAATTTTTAAATTCAATCCGGGACTTTTCCCCTCTTTCTAGCACCGCTTATTTTTTGAGGCCAGAAATAAATCAAGCCAATTGTTATTTCTATCTGGGTTTTTTTTAAATGATGCTGTACGGTATGTGCAGACACTTTCGCTCTTTCTTTAAGCAAATGACACAAAGTTTCCTTTAGTTCAAAATAGTTTAACAAATATGATTTGCATGTATTCGCACATTTACTTAAGCCCGCTCATGCACAATACGATTGAGCATTTAGACATTTTTAAGCGGAATAATTATTTTGAACAGATTTTTTTCCAGTCACAATTCGTTTTTGGCATCAGATTGTAAGATGCTTTTACGTTGCTGAATAAACATTTTCTGAATGCAAAATTAAAGTTTGACTTCTGTTATTTTCTGCTTATGTGGTTCCTTACTTCTTAATAAATTCTCAAACTTTCGGGAAAAATTAGACTGATATATAAATTCCAAAGTATTTGACATACAAATCTAACAAATTTCACAAAAAGAGTTGCATGTTGTCAAATAGCAAAAAAAAAACTTCCTATTGGCAATTTGTATAAATTTTTTTCTGTTTGTACATTTACTTTTTAACTAACTATTAAAGGCAATATTCCTTTTTAATTCTAGTTTACTTTTTTTTCCTGGGAACATGAATTTTGATTGGAAGCTCGTTATTTTCTATAAAATGTTGGCAAATTAATTTTTCCCAAAAAAAAAAAAACTTCCATGCTCTATGATTCCTAAGAAATTTTCAAAGCTTAATTCCTACTTTGTCTGTTCTACTGTCAATAATTAAACAAACGCCTGAAAGTATGCTGAGACTCCTTAAGCAAATTATCGATAAACATACTCCCACACTGCCGTAGTTGTAACCAGAGAAATAAACGCAATAAACATTATACTCGTTATATTTTGAGTTTAGGTTGTTGTTAAATTACAAAGACAACAACAACAGTTGAGAAAAAACAAGTTTTTAACATAATTTTTGGTATGATGTTCTTTTATTACATTTTCTTTTGAAGCATACACACATACATTAGATGATTGATTCACTCTCCTACTCTCGTTGGTTCTTGTTATTGCTTTGTTTTCTTTAATAAATGTTTGCCTTAAGGCTTTTGTTGTTTTTTGTAGAAATTTTGGCAAGGCATAAGCTTAGTAAACGATATGGAAGCAAGGGAAACCCTTGAAGGAGGAGTCTGTGCTGGTTGTTTGTTATTTTCTTATGGCCGCTAATTTTGTTGCCTGCTTTTAGGTGGTAACTTTGGCTAATTTAAATATTTTTTATTTTTTTGTAAGCTTTATTATATGTTAGTGTTTAGCTATACATACAAACTTCCCACCTGTTGTTCTTCAATGCCTGTTCGTTAATTGATTTAAACCTTAAAAATTTATTTTATTTTATGTTTCAAAACCCCACATTTTCTAAACAACTTTTGTTTTAAACTTCAATAAAAAAAACTTGTTCATAACAGTTTAAAACAAAAATTAAAAGCACTTTTGTGTTGACTAAAAAAATGCCATAAGGTTTAAATAAAATTTATATTATTTGAATAAATTTTATTATCATTTGTCAACCTTAATAAATAACTAAATAACAGACACGTTCTCTTATTTTTCAGTCATGAGCGAGCGTGAAAAATTAAAAATTTTAATTCTTTTTCATCCCATGAGGGTGAGAAAAACATATTTTGAATTTACTCATTAATGAGAAGTGAGCAAAAAAAAAATTATAGGTGAATTTGCCAGATAAGGGCCATTATTACAACTTGCCAATAGTTAACAGTCGGATTTTGTCGGACCGATAAATAGCTTTTCATTATTAAACCTTCATTTATTATGTTTTCATCTATTAAATATTATTATTATTATTATTGAAAATAACAGCAATAAAAAATGGAAGTTGTAATAATGCAAAGCTATTTATCGGTACAACAAAATCCGACTTTTAACTATTGGCAAGTTGTAATAATGGCCCTAAGAGAATTTTTAAAAAATTCACATTCAAATTCCTTAAAAGGAAAACACCGCAATTTGCCTGACCATTAACAGCGGTGAAATGGAGTAGTAAAGAGCCCTTATAGAAGGCCTTTTGGCAATATAAAGTTTTCCAGTCGCATCCCAACTGTATTTCTAATTTACACAGTGTGTCATTGGAGACCAAAGCCTTGCCCGCTGGGCAAAAATTATTGAAAACAAATTACTACCTGCAAAAAGTGAAGAACTTGCGAAAAATTTTGGTTTCTGTACCAACCGCAGAGGTGGGTTTTTTTGTTGAAAATACTACATTGAATTTACAAAAACTGGCATTATAATTTGACAAAATATTTATGACTTTGTTTTTGCTTGCAATGTTGCGATGCGTTCCGATTTACATAATTAGGGCCTTAAATTCATTGCTTAAGGACATTATTGCAACTATAGCCATGTAGGTACTTTATCTTTATATTCTTTTATACTTGTAATTGAACAAAAATGTTTAATTATTTAATATTTAAACCCCCAATTTTACCAACTTCAGTTAAAATATATTGTTTTAACAGAACTTGGTGAAATTGGGGGTAAATGTTTATTTCACTTAATACTAAGAAACTGTCGTTGATGATAAGCCTTTTTGTCTCTGAAAATTAAAAATAAATATAGAGCAATTCCATATGAAAACGATCAAAATTGGCAAATTTTTGGACGACCCCTCTCCGATTTTAAAATAAATAGTCTCAATCGATTGCCCAGCAAAAAATAATGTACCCATATTTTTTTTTTTTTTTTATAGTGACTGGTTTAGTGGTGGTGTACACCACTGTCATGTGACAAAATTGAAGAATTCTTCATAAGGGACCTCATTGAAAGTTGTTTAAAAAAAAAACTACTAAAGCGATCGCAGCGAGTTGGAAAGGTATTAATTTCTGAATAATTCCAAAACGATAAGAGATACAGAAAAATTCTGTTCAACTAAAATAAATATAATTTTGTTACACATCTTCTGGTGTTTTACTTTTGAAAATCGAATGACTGGTTCTCGAGTTAGGATGAAATATGTCTCCGTACCTGACTAATTAAGGGCAAAAAATTTGCCACGCCCATTAAACAAAATCTCGATCTGTTGGAAAAAAACCGAGAACGGATTTGGGTTCAGCGCATCAAAATCCATATAGTATCCATATTTCCATATTTTTTTTTAAACAACTTTCAATGAGGTCCCTTATGAAGAATTCTTCAATTTTGTCACATAACAGTGGTGTAAACCACCACTAAACCAGTCACTATAAAAAAAAAAAAAATATGGGTACATTATTTTTTGCTGGGCAATCGATTGAGACTATTTATTTTAAAATCGGAGAGGGGTCGTCCAAAAGGTGATCGCTTTCATATGGAATTGCTCTATAACGTAATACGCGCAACTTAAAAAATAATTATATTTTTCCCTCAAATATATATCGGTTATCGCATTTTTAGCTGAAATATTTAAAATTGCTTTTAAGTCTCAAATAATTACCAATTTACAATATCAATTTATTGCATGTAAACTTATGAAATGTGATGTTACATTATTTCGCATTTAAGATGACGATATTTGCAGTTCTTAACATTTTTTTTTTCAATTATTTATGCCTACAAAAAATCGAACAGTCACTTTGGCTGGTTGGCTTTATCAAAAATATTTTACAAAAGCAAAATACACACACAGGCATTTCGTGCTGTGGTCATGCAAACTGTCGAGCAACAACAACATTACTAGTGAGGAGCGTTACTAAAACTTTTTGTTTCCTCACTCTTCATGTCTGAAGAAAGCCAAAAGTTTATTTTTAATAACCAAACTAAATGAATTGACGAAATATAAACAATTCATTTATGACTGTGAAAAAAAGTTACATATTTTACATTTTTCATTTATGAACAAATTCATGAATGGTTAAATATGAGCGAAGACATATGAATTTTTCTGAACTCTGGGGTCTAATCACGGCATACGATATCGAGCAAAATTGATCGAAATTATTTATTTTGGTATCATGATTCTCGATATCGAATGAAATTTATTGAATTTGAAATAACAGCATTCGATATCGTGTAACTCGACATTACATTTCTCGAGTTTTCAATCGATACGTCAGTGTCCATCGTATGCAAAAACATTCGATAGTTTATTCGATACGATAGTATCGAATGCGGTGATTAGACACCTGAATTTCAGTAAGTATTTTTTCCTTTTTTTTCGAATTAAAAGAGATAACAAATATTTGAAAAAGATATTGCCATTAGAAAGAAAGAAATTGTTAAGATACTGGGGAAACTTGAAACGACATGAAAAATTGCATAACGCAATTTACACTATGGACATTTCTTGCCGGACAGGAAAAGTTTGTTGGTAAGGGGGCGACACAATTTACTTCTTGCATCTCTCGCCAGCAAACTTTTTCTGTCCGCCAAGAAATCTCCATAGTATAAATTGCGACTTAAATTTAATAATAAAATTTCAATAAACAGAACGCACCTGATCATAAAGAGAGTAAAAATTCGAAATTTTTATTTTTTTTCACTTTTTGGAAAAAAAAAGAAACGTAATCTTTATACCTAAAATATTTGTTTTATTCTGGAAACAAACGCTTTATTTAAGGAAAAGTAAAGAAACTACTACTTATTCAAGAAAAGTATTTTTTTTACTACTTTTTTTAAAAAAAATTTCGGCATACATATTAAATAAATGAGAAAAGTTTGGCATAATTTACAAACAAATTTTATAAAAATAACAAAATTGTATTCAAAAGTAGCAGAAATACTGAAAGAAAAATTGACTATTTTTTATGATAAATGAAAATGTTTTAAGTATTTCTTCTACTGTCTTTTCAAAAAGTAATATTTTATTAAAATTTAAATCCTTTCCAACCCATGTCTTTGGTACTTTCTGATTATTTTCTATTGACACCTCTCTTCCGTGTCACGGTTAATGTATAAAAATTATTCCCTAAGCACTCAAATCGATGATTTCCTCTGTTAAAACTGTATGTTAGACATTTTCCGGTTATTGTTCTGATTTCCTTATTCAACTTCCATAAGCATAACGTACTTACAACCCTCTCACTACCAAGGCCTAAAATATCCCTGATAATATTTGAACTTAAACTCATACAAATGAAAATGTTTGGGAAACAAAAACACACAAAAAATAAATCAATAAAAATTGTTTGCCAATAACCAAAAATAAAATTCTGCTACTCAAATTACAAAATAAAATAAAAGCAGGAGGGGGAGGAAAAGCGAAAAGGGAAAAGGAAATTATGTGTATAAACAAACTGTGGGCAATTTTTACTCACAAATATTAGAAAAGCTTTAGCTGAAAAAGGGAATTAAGTTACAAAAAAGATTATTTAAGAAAAGGACGAAAGAAAAGTAAAATGATCCAAATATGCTTTTTTTATAAGAGGCATTACCAAATTTTATGCAAATTTGTTTAATTAGTTTTTTTTAACTTGTAGTTCAAGAACACTAAACAAAATTCTTCGAATTATCGCATTCTCTCCCTGGTATGTTAAGATAAACTTGAACATTCTCAAAGATCTCAATGTATCATCTGTAAAAACTATGATCACAAAGTATTCAATTACACACTTAAAAAAGCTTGAATCGCACACAAATCTACACACATAGTTTGGTGGATAAACTCGCTTAAAGAGTAGCAAAGGGCTTGAGATTATTTATAATTTCGGATAGGCGGGCTGCTCTTGGATCACTATTTTCTTAAGAGTCATGAACTGTTTTACATCACTGACCAATCAGGGGAAACAAATCAACGAAAGGGCTGACGGCATGGCGCTCGCCGTCCATTTATGAGCATTTCTTCGGCGTCCCTTTCTGTCATATTAAGGGGACGATGGTCCGAACGTGAACTCCTTTGCACATGGACGTCTGCTTCTGGGTTAAGACAGTCAAAGAGTTGTGACCCTGCCCCGTCGCAAGGCAGGTAGGCTACTATTGTTTAAGAATAAGGTATTTGCCGACTTGTTGGTATATTTACAGGGTTTATAATAGGTAATGTAAGTTAAATTAACTGAAATTAATGATCTTGTACCAAGCTTGGTAATGGGCATTATGCGTAGCCTGAACCTGACACGGTGGGAAACACAGGCTGCACAAAAGATCATCTGGGTCGTTGTGCTTATGCCCTTCTTCGTATGTATATATCTATTGCAGCAGTTATCCGTCGAGCATTGGCTGCAACTGTTAAATCCAATAATATATGAAGATTCAATAAATAAATAAGAAAAAGAGTTCATAAATTTAGAAAACTTTGTAAATAATAATGTCATATGTTTCTTTAAACTTGTTAAAAAAATAATTGTAATTCAATTTATGACTGTAAATAAATGTATCAAAATAAGTAAAAATACAAATAGTTTCTCTTTGTGTGTTAAAAATACTAATTTTTAAGTGCAGAACAAAAGGCACGTTTTGCTTAATTCCAAATTAGTTTTTATTGTTTAAGAAAAAATAAATAAAGAGAATATTAAAAAAGGAAATTTGTTTAATAAAAGTCCTTTAAAATCTTAGAAAACGCAATGAAATAATTTTATATTAACAGAATGAATGTAAAATGATAAAAAACTAGACAAGGCCCCATATATCCTTTTTTTTAAATTACAATTTCGAGTGTAGAAACCGTATTAAAATTTGTTCAAAATCGAGACTTAAAACGTTGCATATTATGATTTTTCTCTAAACAAATGATCACTTAATTTGGACGAAGGATTTATTACGGCTCTTATGTCCTTTTTCATGAAAACAAAGTAAAATTGTTTAAATTGGTGCAAGCCAGTTAAGAGTCTTGACTTAAAATTGTATAATACACTAAACTAAAACTAAAGAAATGAATATAGAATATTTTGTAATTATTAACAAAAAAAAAATTCAACAAATTCCGAACAAGGATTAAAGACGGCTGCATATATATCCTTTTTTTAAATATAAAGCCCTTAAAATAAAAGCAAAGTGTTCTACTGATATATAATTACTAAATCATATATCTTTTCTAAAAAAAAATTATAAAAATATTGAATAGGATTGAAAAACGAAAGAAACTCCTTAAAGATTTTTTTGATTTTTAAAAAAAAGCGCTTTTTACTCGAGAAAATTTATTGAATAAGAATGAAATATATACAATAAATATAGGATATTATAATTTAACTGTAGAACAAAAATCAGCAAATTTAAACCAAGGATTAAGGACATCTCCATATATCCTTTTTTTTTAAAAAAATGTGTTCTGTTTTTTATTCACCCATATTCCCCCCTCCAACACGTTTAATGTGTAGTTAACTGTATAATGTACTAACAAACTGTTACCTATGTGTTTTGTGTGTATGTGTGTTATTAGGTTAACATGGATTAGGTATGTGACGCTTACGCTTCAATGGAAATTTTCACTCAATTACGCTTTAAGACTTAATAAAACAAAAACACGCACAAAAAAAGAAGACAAAATATACAATTGTGTAAGAACAACAACAAAATCACAACACAAATAAAATTAACCATAGATACAAAATTACACTCTAATACACACTTCTTCTTTTACAAATATAGCAACGTATAACACACAAACACTAAAAAAAAAACCTAAAGGAAAAAAAGCAAGAAGTGTATGAGATTTTGGAAACATGTAAAAGTCTTTAGATTGCAAATGTGAGTTAAGGAAGTAGAATCTTCTCCAGAATAAGGTGGCTTTATTTATTATTAAAAAATCAGCCTTTTGTATTAAAGTGGTTAAATACGCACACATTTTCACCCACGCCTTTATATTTTTTTTTACCAAAATGAAAGCTGACACACAAAACCGAACAAGGTTTGCTTTCCAACTTTAACTTTATCATTTTGTTTATTGGGAAACAATACAAAAAAATATAAAAAAAGAAACTTACAAGGTAGAGAGTTAGAGAATATTATTTAGCAAGTTGTGTTTTGTGTATCCAATATACATACACACGTACAAATAATGTATTGTGGTGTGCGTATATGTTAACAGCAAACTAAGTGGTTGTTATAGAGCCATGTTGTGTTATTAAAGTTATCAATAAAATGAAATTGTATTTGTACAACTATATCTATCCTTTGTAAACAGTTACTAACAAGATGCCCGAACAGTGGCCACTAAAACGAAATAACTTTTGAAGCGAAAAATATTACAACTTTTATAAAATTGTATAATTTGACCGCTCTTTTTTTTTGGGTTAAAATTTAAATTATTTAAATGTTATTAATCTTGAAACTTTAAAGCAAATATCTTGAGAATACTTATTGATGTCCTTTATTTAAAAAAAAAGTAATTTAAAGCTGGATCTTTAAAGAGATGCGTGCATCCTTTTTTTCTTAAATCAAACTCTGATCCCACAAAATTTCAAAGTTTACAAAAATTAAAGGAATATTGAAAGTTTTTTAAACGTTCCTTAAAATCTTAAAAAAAAACTTTTGAAAGCCTCAAAAATTATAGAAACGAACGTATAACATTATGATTTGTCAGTTTACTAAAACTAATCCAATTTGGACTAAAGATAAAATATCTCCTGATGCATCCTTCTTTTAACAGAATTATAATACATTTTGATAATTTTTTTTAACAATATTTAATGTTTTTTGCATTCATCTTCATTCCCAAAAATTCTTTTAAAATCTAATTAATGCGAGACTATATGATCAATTTTAGAGCGAAAATTTTTTTAACAAGATTTTCTTGAAATGAACAGAACGGGTTTATAACTAACAATGTAGCCATATGGAATCAAACCAAGAAAATTAAAGCAAGAATTAAAATTGGCTTCTAAAATCCTTTTTTATAAAAAACATAATCACAAACTTCAAATTCAGTCAAAAGGATTTTTATTGCAATAAATTTAAAGAAAATCAAACATGTGTTTCGTATATCCTTTTTTTAAGGTATTTAAAATCCATTAAAGTTATTAAATATGTTTTGAAATAAAAGAATAAATGCAGAATATTATGATTTGTCTACATACTTAAAATAAGCCACTTTTGACCAAGGACTCAGGAGGGCTTCATATATCCTTTATTGAAATATTATTACCAGGGAAACCATAAATATGCAATTGCATGTTTTTCCTTGTACGATAAATGAAGGCAGAAACAATATATTTATCCGGTTCAGTACTTTTTATGAATATCGGCATCAATTTGTTAGTGCATATTTTGCCGTTTACAGCATAATTTTGTAAAAGAAGCATTTTTGCAGCATTTTTAGGTTTATAGTGCATATTTTACCTTTTTGAGGCATATTTTGATACATGTAAAATTCTTTTATGGCCAATTTTCAGATTTGATATTAAAACACATTTATGCCAAAAATTTTAATTAGAAAAATTAATGTAAAATTATATAATGGAGATATATTCCAAAAATTAATGAATTTGCACTAAGAACTGGACATGTCCGCATTTATCCTTTTTTAAAAATTAGAATTAAGACTTAAAACCATATTTAAATCATAACTAAAATCATTTCTCAACTTTAAAGCATAGTTTCGGAAAAAAGGAAGCATAATAGCGGGTTTCACCTTTAATAGTAAAGTCCCTTGTAGTCCTTGTGAAGCTTATTAATTTAGTTAAAGTACAAACATTTACAACACTGCAACAACAAAATGTATAAGACTAAAATTTACTGGGCTGTGGTTGAAAAATCCAACAAAAAGCTGTAGTAAAACCCGTTTGTTAAATAACCCAGAATAAAATAGTTGAAGAAACTATATCTGTCTGTCTCTTTCCCTCACTCAGCAACTTCATTAATTTAAAATACTAACGAAAAAGACACTCATGCTTTGTAGTATAAAATCATATTAAGAAAAGCAGAGTTGTACGTTTAATACAAATGGTCAAAACAGCTAATAATACATATTAATTGGAAGAATAAACGGTATGTGATAAGCAGTGTCTTTCTGAAAATTTCGTCACATATACTTTTATTAAATTAAAGATTGGAGTAGAAGACTTTTAACAATGTAACTTAGTTCTAAGAAGAAGAAAAAAGACGGCAGGACTTCTCTGATCAGAAGAGCGCTCAAAGCCTATGAGAATGGGCGCTGTGATTAGGAACAATTTTTTAAATATAAGAACAACATTTGATTAATTATTATTAAATAATATTTAAATATATGAAGATTCTACAAATAAACATACACATTTTTTTTTTTAAACTTCATTTATTTTTTCGAGATCGAGAATTTTTATCAAAATAATTTGAAATGCCTTAAATGAATGCAAAATAGTACAGCCGGTCTGCATATCAAATATGATTAAATTGGGTTGAAATATATTAGCGGCTTTCATAGATTCTTTTGTATGAAAAAACAAAAAAAGCTAACTAAATTTTAAGATCAAAATATTAGTGATATTTTTAGTTTACTTTAAAGCAAACATTCACATCCGTTTGCTTTCGTTAATTTTCTACCAGGGGTTTTTCTTATTCTCTTGTTTTCTTCTTTTATTTCAATTTCTAAATTTATTTGTTGTTTATCGTCTAACAGTTTAAAATAAGTTCTGACTGCTCATGGTTGGATTTTCCTTTATAAATTGTATTGACTACATTTATTTTGCTGTTTTGATTTCTCTCTTTTTCTGGTTATTTGCTTTTTTTTTGTATATATTTTTTATTTGTTTCACCAAATGTAACACAGTTTATTGGACAATTTTGTTTTTAAGGTTAAGTTTGTAAACTTGTATATATTTTATTACAATTTCTTCCTTAAATCTGGCAATGGTTAATGGGTCATTGAATCTTCTTTGTATTCTTTTTGGGTCACACACTTGGGAATGTGAAGATTCAATAATATATAAATTAAGTAAAAGAATTCCTAAATAAATTGTAAGACCATTAAAAGGATGTTTTACATCAATAATAAAAGCAATAAATAGTAAGTATTTCAAAGAAAAAAAAGTACATTAAATATCAGCCTTAGTATATGCTTTATAATTTTTTCATATAATTTGTAAATTTTGTTGAAATCAATTGAATTTCCTTTTTGTTAAATTTGTTAAGTCTTTGACACTTCCTTTACAAAACATTTTAACCAATTGAAAATATTGCTGCCTACTCTTAAGAGGCCATTTATTATATTGCCCATTATTTTTAGCCTACTTTATGGCTATTTTTAATACACTTTTATACGGCTGTTTGAACCAAACCATTTTTATAGCATGCTTTTGGGAGAGATTTTAAAACAAATCGTCACTATTTTTATACATACTACAAATTTTTTAATAGAGGTCAAGTTTAATGACGTTATTTACATAAAAAATAAGTTTTCTAACTGTGCTAAAATCTAGAAATCTTTGAATTTTAACTAAAAATAAATAGTTTTTAAATCCCCTAAATTATACTGCAAAACTAATGGAAAATTTATTGCCCGTTTTTAAATGAATTCTTAAAAAATAAACATTTCTTTTCTGTTTCTTTATTTCTTTGCATTTTATTCTCAAACTTTTTGCATACTTTTGGGAATCTCTGTTTACATTTCCCTTTAAAACTTTCTCGTTTTGCATACAAATTTAAAAAAAAAAGAATTTATAAAAAAAACTTTTACAAAACTCTCAAATATCTTAAAAAAAAATATTTGTTATAATATGTAACACATACTTTGCTAAAAAAAAACTTTGTGTTTCGTTTTAAACAAAAAAAAAAGTAAAACTTTGGTGTAGCATACTTTAAGTAGAAAACTTTTTTTTCTTAACCAATAAAATGGCATAACTTTGGGATGATGTTATTCAAATAAAGGAAAAATTGTTAACTGATCCAAGATAAAATGATAAAATTAACAATATTAATGGTTACATTAAGAATCTTTGGAATGGAAATTTAGTTTTTTTTAGTAACACAAAAATAATTTTTGTTTTTCCAAGAAATCGCACAAGTTAGAAGCGAAAATAATAACAAAAAAAAAAAAAAAGGAAACGAGAAAAGTTGTTAGGCACTGTTAGCATTTTTTTTGCAAAAATTAAATAAACATTTTAGCAAATAGACTGGACAATTGAAAAAATCTGCAAAATGTTATTGAAAGGCATAAATAAGAAATTAAAAAACAAGTTTATCAGGTATGTGATGGAAATCGATATTAAAAACGAAACGATTTGAAACCGAAAGTATCGTTTTGAGTATCTTTTAAAATGGATTTTAAATACATATTCCTTTTATTTTCAGTCTTTATTCTTTTAAATTTTGTATTATATACGAATCATTGATACCCTCCACTTAGACTAAGAATACTTCAGGATTTTGCTTTATATCTAAAAATTATAGCCACTATTAATAAAACCTGGCCTCACAGCATTTTAATTCCTTGCGATATCGTATCGTAAAGTCTATTTTAGAAGTACGCTTAATAAGAGGCCTATGGTAAATTATGGACCGATCTTCACAATTTCAGGTCATAGTAATCGAACTTGTGCAAAATTTAATGAAAATCGGTGCATTTCTTTAAGTTTTGCTTCAAAAATACCGATTTTTTTTAGGGAAGGTGTTCCAAGTTTTCCTACTGAAATTCTGAAATTTAATTCATATTAACACAAAACTATTAAAACCATGCGCAATAATTGCTTTAATTTTATAAAATTCTTTCGATTATATAAAAACCAATTTTCAGTTAAATTAACGCAATGATCCGTTCGCTCTCCATATATCCTTAGTAGTAAAAACTAGTATTTAATAAAATTAAAATCAAAACTTTCTCTAAAGTAATATTTTGAAAATAATAAAATATTATTATATATTTTAATAACATTCTTTAGAATCCAAGATTATAAGTAGAATTAAGATTTTAGTATCATTAATCTAAAAATCCAAATTTTTCTCTACGTGTATCCTTTTTTTAATACATGTTATTTTATTTAATTTCTTTAAACTATTTTTGTAAATGACAATTTGTTCTCTATTTTATTATAAACTTGTGGTAATTGTTGCTGATAATTTCATGTTAACTTAATACTTTGCTTTTCTTAACATTTGAGGCTTGTTTTAAGTTCTTTTCTTTTTATATCTCTTGTGGCACTTAAACAAACACATGACATGTTACTTTTCTACCTTTAGGTGAAAGATATTTAATGTTACCTACAAAAATAGAGACATAACTTTTCTGTTTCTGTTTTTATTGGGAAAAATTAAGTGTTTCTGTAGCTAAAGCCACAAATCAATAATAGTTTACTGTTAAAAACACTAAAACCAAACATAAAACATATTGTTGCATTTAAATTGAAAATCTTGGATTTTATTTATAAGCAAAAACTATTTTTTGTAATGTCAGAAATAAAACGTAGGTTAAAAATTAAGTTCAAGGATTTGTATACATTTAATTTTTCCGTGCAGTTACCTTAAAATTCTTTGCAATACATTTTTATTACATTTATTTTTTTTGTTTTTAATATTTGTTTGAAGAGGTGTATGGTTAACCACATAGTTTTATAATTGCTGTGTAAAAAAAAAATAAACTGTAACCATAAAGAAAGCTATTTAAAAAAATTACTGAAAGCAGTTGTGCTGTATTCACAACATCAGTGGCACCAATAACAATACTCCTTTTTTTATGTACAAAGAAACATAGAAAAAGCTGTTGAATAAATGTGCAAAAATGAAGAATTAAGGTCATGGTACACATAAGTAGGCTGTTCAGAAGTTTCTTTTTTTATTGTAACAAACGAGAATTTAAATTTATTAAAAGGCTCTTTAATTTGGAAAAGTGGATGAAATTCTAGAAAACAAGAGAAAGGACGTAAATAAGTCTTAGTTATGTGTAAAACAAAAATTGTAAAAATTGGGATAATGACTTAAAAGTTTTTCATATATCCTTTTTTAAAAAATGCTGTTTTTTTAGTAAAATTATAATAAATTGCACACTTGGTTTTTTAAATAAACCTTAGTTTAATATTAAGTTTAGTTTTTCTCTAAATTTAATTTAATTTTTGTTTAAATAACTTTTTTTTACAAAATGATTTCAAGTCCACAAACTATACCGGGATGATGTGAAAGTTATAACATAGACGTAAAACCTTTACATTATTATTGTCTCCTTTCTCAATATTTTTTTATTAAAAATTTTTTGATTTAAAACACAAATTTTTTTAATTCTTTTGAACCCTAAATTTGTAATCGTATTTTCAGATCTGGGGATAAAAGATCCAACTTTTCTTCACCAAAAATATTTCAAGATCCACAAAACCAATTCTTCTTAATTAGTGGAATAAAGCCAGATCCTTTTTCTGGAGATTTTTACAAATTTGAGCAAATGTTTTTTAAAACTTTTTAAAATTTTAAACTTTCTTTAAAAAACTTAAGGTTACGTTATATAAACAATTGAAATTCGTACAAAATACGAAAATTGACGCAGATTTTTCAAATATTATAATATTCTAAATAATATCTTAATTTAGAACAGGCTATTTTTTTAAAGTTAAATTATATACAAAAATTATAAAATTAGGAGCAAGGACATTGAATGAGCCCACATATCCTTCTTAAAATTTAAGGAAATTATGTCGGATTGTCTTAAAAACACATTCTTTTATAAGTTTTTTAGAATTTCGGTTTTTCTCTTCTAACATTTTTTCCCTTCGAATCATATTTACGGCAAATTTCCTTTTTCTGTTTACTTTTCTAGTGTCATTCTATATGTACGTATTAACGTTAGGCGACTTAAAACAATTAAAACAAGGTCTAGGAGACTATAAAACATTAACTAAAATAAAAACAAAACTTATGTGAAACCAACACCTACTCAAGCCAAAAGGAAGTGTGCAGCAATAACAAAAAAACCTTCACAATTTTAAACAGTGTATATGGTTTAAGAAAAATAAACAACACACAGCATAAATGCTAGCATATTTGTTTTATACATATACACACACACACAAACACACACACACAAACACACACACACACAATGAGACAGACACATGCATATAAAACCAACATAATATACTTACATTTATTTTAGTTTTGTTGTTTACTCGTTTTATTTTTGGGGTTTGGTTTTAATAGTATACACAGTATGTGTGTGTGTGTGTGTGCAGAAGATGTGAAAGTAGTTGTAGTGATGGTTTCAGTTGCCTGTTGCTGACACTTGAAATAATTACAAAATTTCAAATAAAACATAAAAATGTAGAAAATAAAAAAAAAAAATGTTTTACACATGCACTTGTTAAAACAACCTGCCCCTCTTCCGCCTCCATCCCCTTTTAAATAAAATTTTATTCAGTATGAATTCTGTGTAAGGCATTACGAGTTCCGTGTAAAAACAAAATCAACTAAAAAAGAATTTATAAAATTTCATTAAAATTGAAAATAAAATATATGAATTCCATTTTCGCTCAACCTTTAGATAAAAATTATGAAAATTGTTTAAGCCAAAAATGCAAATAAGTTGATGTAAAAACTCGTAAAAATATTTATGAAGTTTTCAACAAATTCAGAAAACAGGAATTTAACAATTTCAATAAACACACCGTAAATAAAAGTTAATTATAAAAAAAATATTTCAATGATTCACTTAAAATTATTAAGAGAAATGAAAATATTGTAACAAGCTTTACATTTTTAAATACTGGCTATATAAAAAACCGGTTAATTTACTTTCTGAAAAATTATAAAAATTCATAAATTCTGAAAAATTACAAAAAAGGATATATGACAAGGTATGTATTTTGTTAATAAAGCAACATAAATAAAACTCTCAAAGTTTCTAAGGAACGTAAAATTACAAACTTTCTTTAAGTTTCGTGCAATTTCTAGCTGGTTTATTG
The DNA here is from genome assembly GCA_949318255.1 of Pollenia labialis. Taxonomy (NCBI): domain Eukaryota; kingdom Metazoa; phylum Arthropoda; class Insecta; order Diptera; family Polleniidae; genus Pollenia; species Pollenia labialis. The sequence goes on from OX439142.1 coordinate 1,374,719, forward strand.
ATTTTATAAATCATTTAAAGAAGATTTGCCTTTTAAAATATTTAAAATTACTTTGCTAAAATTTCTACTAAATACAACAGGCTTTTGTATTAGGTTTCTAAAATCTCCAAAGGAAAACTAGTAGAAACAACTTTCTTAAATGTTTAAAACTTAAAAAAGGATATATGACCAGGGTCTTGGCTAATGCAGGCAAACTTTATCAAACTTTAAGAATCTTTTGGAAACATAAAACTTTATCATTTTACTAAATTCTATGGAATTTGAGACGTTTTTTAAGATTTTATGAAACTTTTTGTAAAATAAGAAATTTTCTTAATTCTTATGGTTTTCTAATACAAAAAAATCTATGTGGTTAGTTTCTATTTTTTTAAGAGACAAACCAAACGAAACAAAAAAATAACAATTATTATAAATTTAAATTCAGTTTTAATTGACCTTTTTCAATAATATTTTGAATGTATTTAATTTTAAGCTCCAGGTCTTTTTATATTTTTATTGTTAATTTTTTCCTGGAGATGCTAACCAAAGGTTAGCGAAATATCGAAAAAAGAATTAAATATTTTTATATAAAAAGACCTGGAGCTTACAATTAAATACATTCAAAATAATTATAAATTATTTAAGTTTTGAAATAAAAAACGTATTAAATATTAAGATTTTTTTAAGTATTCTATTTTTGATTTTCATACTAACTGTTAAAAAAGGATAAAGGTATGGGTTACTATTTTATTACTGTGTTAGAACTTACCAAATTTTCAGTACATAACAAAAAGACCATAACTCGTCCTTAAGAAAGACTTTTTTAACTAAGAGATTGTATATAGCTTATTTTTGTGTGTTTTATCGAAGTACGTCAGCATTTTTTAACAAAGATTTGTTTAACAAAGCTGCTTTCAATTGATTTGTAAATTTTTTTAAAAAAAAAAAATATATGAGTCTTTAAAAAAGGACATATTAACAGCTTTTTTGTTAATACACGAAAATTAACTTTACTTTAAATAATTATTGGTTAGAACAAACCACATTCATACAACAAATTTAGTGGGATTTTATTAAGTTTTGTAAATTGTATTGCAGATTAAATAAAAACTTTATTGATTTCCCTGATTATTTATATTTTCGCAACTTTAAATAAAAATGTTAGATCTTAGTTCGAATATTTTGTCCAGTCATTGTGATAAGTCGTACATTTGTATGTTTATTTTTTTATATTCTTTCTTTATCTTTAAAATGTTTTTTAATTTATTTGTTTCTCGTCTCTTTTTGCTCTAAAATTTGTTAAAAAAAACACCTTAAATATATGTAATTTTAGCTAATGGTTTGTAAAACTAAAGTACCTCTTAATGTAGACTTTGATTTGTTGTGCAGCTTATCTCTTTGCTTTTTGTTTCTGCAGGTTAAATTAAAAAAAAGAAAAAAAATTAATTGCTTGAATTTTTTGCCTTGGCTAACACTTAGATTCATTCACACAAATATAAATATGCACCCACTCTCATACTCATAAATAAGAGTATGAGTATATACATTTCTTGCATTCTTTTTGTTTGCTTTGTTCGTGACTAAAATTCCAAGTACTTGTTGATTCACTGTAGTGTGTATTTGAGGGAAAAGAGTATAAGTATGTATAAATAAACTTATAGTAGTATTTGCGTTTTGTTATCCTGTACACACTTAGCTAAGGCAAAGGTAATAAATTGAAATACTAATGATCATTAATGGTCTAGAGGGATCAACAGCAATACAAAAAATGAGCTTAAACTCTCTTAGAATGATTAATTTTGTATTAGAACTTTTTAAAATAAACAAACCCCTATAAAATACTTTAAATTTATATTAAGAATTTTGTTAATGATTTGATAACATATTCTCCTCCTCTCAATTTTTAACATTTCTTTGGTCTAAAAGATCTCTCCCCTTTTAAAATTTGTTATGGTTTTCTTTTATGCCTTAAGGTATGCTTTAGTTTTGTGTTTATATGTTTATTTTTATATACAAATCTTGAATCTAGCTGCTGTACATTAATGTTGCTCATGCTGTTTTTTTTATTCAAATGCCTAAAAGTATGTGTGACATTTAAACAGATTTATAACACACTTAAGTGAAAATACATTCATATATTTTGTGAAATTATTTCGCACAATGTTACATGCTGTCACACATGAATAAAGTCCCCAAAAGGAACAAAAAGGATATGTGTCATTAGAAATTTAACAAAGGAATATAAAATGTTAAAGGTAGCAAGTAACGAATGAAATGATTTAAACAAATCGTTTTAGTAATTTGGTTAAGTCATACAAATTGAAAGCTTTAAGAACTTAAATATTTCCTTAATGACTAAAGGAAAATGAAATATTTGAAACGAAAAATGTTAAAGAAGCATAAAAGATTTATCCAGAGTTTGTTAATTTTTAAAATGTCTATTAAAAAAAATTATTAGAAAATACAAGTTACACAAAATTTTTTGCCACAATATAAAATTCTTGAAAAAAAGGACATTCAACAAACTACTGGGATAAAAAAAGTTACTTAACCAAAGTTTTACCATACATAAAAGCAAATATATCTCATTTATTTCCATAGTTTGAAGGGATTTAAACAATTTTGAGGACTAACGTAAATTATAAGAAGGATAGCAAATAATTTTAAACAAAACTTGCTTAAGAAATATTTAAAACTTTTCTAGGGCTTTAAGATTTAAAAATTTTTAATACAAATCTTTTAGAATATTAAGTTTCCCTAAATATTATGGCAAATTTAAAACAATTTTAAAAGGACATTCTAAAAACTTGTTAGGCAATAAAATAAAGAAAAGGTATACAATGTACATATTAAAAACAACATTACTTATTTATTTCGGATGTTGCAAAAGATAAAAATATTATTTGTAATACACAAACTTTCTAAAAGTTTTTGAACATTTGCAAAAAGGATATATGGGTAACTTGTTTCTGAGAACAGAAAAATAAGCTAACATTCAAGGATTTCTTAGGAACATTAAACAACAACCTTTTATTTAATTTCAAGTAATTCTACGCTTATTAAAAATTGTTCAAGCATTTTCCAAAAAAATTTTACTGTAAACTGTAAAAATTTTTTGAAATACTTAAATAATATATCAAATTATTATGTAATTTTAAACATATATGTTTAAATATAAAAAGATATGAAGTTTTCTTATGTATTGCAGAGATCTAACTATCCCTTTTTCTAAAGGTTGGATTAACATCTACTGAACTTAAGTTGATAAACCTTAAAATATTTAAAAATTAAAAAAAAATTGTACATCTCTATGCTAAATTAAGCTGCATTCATTTCTACAATTTATTTATTACATAAAAAGGACTTTCTAACAGTTTGCTTTCTATTTAAGTTATCTTGATTAAACTTGCAGAAAGTTTTATACATGTCTAGCTCAATTCATTTTTACAATTTCAGGGAATTCTGTCGGTTTGTATAAATTTTAAAGACAATTTCTTAAAATTATCATTTTGTGACAAAAATATATTTGTATTTCATTTATTTTATATTAAAATCAGATTATTATTATTTAAATATTAAGCGAATATTACTGGCCCTTTGTTCCAACTAGGAATCCCAGGAATTTATATATATAAGCGAATATATGTAAAATATACGGAAAAAGTATGAAATTGAATTAAATAAAACCTTATATAACTTCATCCACTTTTTTTTAAAGGATTTGACTTTCAATTATGTAGTTTATGTATTTTTTAAATGTACAGAAAAGGACATTATATTAGCCATCTAAATATTTGAAGGAATAAAATCAAATTTGCTGTATATATTATCAACATAATTCTACATTCTTCGGGCTAATATGACAGGATTTTTAGAAAATTCCTAGATATTATAAAAATTTCTAAAAAAAAAAAATTTATTAAAAAAAAAAAAATTTTTTGGTTTAATAAATTGAAAATAAGTTAAAAATATACTAAGCTGAAAATTGAGGTGTACTGCCGCAACTCTACAAGCCAATTCTAAATTTTGTAGAAAAGGACTTTCTAGCTGCTTCCTGAAAAACACGGAGAAAAATTTTGAAAACTTTTCATAAATTAAAACCGTACAATTTTGCATTTTTTCAACGATTAAAACCGATTTGAAAAAAATTGAAAAAAATGTTTAATTAAAATATATAAAGATATATAAAGATTTTAAACAATTTTTTTTAATATTCGGCTCAAGTTACTTTAACTAATTTTAATTAATTTTCATGTTGTAAAATTCCTTTCTTCATAAAAACAATTTAATGAAAATTAAATTTGATGAACTTAAGCCTGATTAAAATATTAAAAATTTTGATTAAAAACCATAAATAGTTCAACAAAATAACCACAATATTTTAAACAATTTTTATACTTTTAAGCGTTTTATAGCCTTTTTTAATATTTATAAAAAATGATATTTACCATAGCTCTTTATTATAAATGAAAATTTATTCAAAATCTCTTTGTTAACGCCAGCTTATCGTTTGCTTTTCATTTTTAATTTGTCAAAGGTTTGTGCTAATTTTTTTATTAATATACAATTTTGTTTTTATTAAAAACAAATTTTATCTATATGCACATTTTTTGTTTGTTTGACGTATATTTTTTATTCTATCATAAATTTGCTATTGTAAATAATTTTTGTTGAACTACATATTTTTGTTGAACCAAAAGTTTTTCATGAATATTTAACTAGACATGTTAAGTTTTATCCTGGAACAAGCAGGTGTCTAAAAGTTTTTGCGAGTTTCAAAAAATGTAAGTTTGTGGCATATGATTTTTTTCTTGACTTAACTGCATTTTAGTTTTTAATTGAATAATTAACATTGCTGCCACATTTAATTTAAAAAAAAAACAAAGCATTGAGTTAATAAATCTTTTAAACAATTTAGGGTTATATTAGAAAAAGGAAAGAATAGTTTGGGGTAGGGAAAATAATATCAAAGTAGAAAAAAACATCAGTGAAGCAAAACAAAAAAATTTTAAAGAAACTAAAATTTTTAACTCATCCCATTCTTATTTTACTTATTAAGTAGCCTACAAGTATACAAAATTTTTCGTCAGTATCACATTATTAAAAAAAACAAATGATGGATCTTAAAGCGCACTACATTGTTTTGACAGTTTTAAATGAATAATTTAGGTCATGAGTTTTTAAAAGAATTACAAATTCCTTCAAAATTTCTATTAACGCTTTAAACTTTCGCCTTTTCTATATGCTACACTTTTCAAGACCCAACCATTATTGATCATCATATTAAGATTAATAAAAAGTATGTAAAAATAGGTTTATTTTCTTATTTTATATCTTAATATTTTCACTTTTCTATAAAACTCTTCTCCTTTACGACCGTTTGTTATGTGTAATTTCATAAAGAATTTATTTACGATCTGTTAAATATGCTACATCTTATAAGATTAACAGCAACTAAATGTATGTATTATGAAAACAGATGCTCATGATATTTAACACATAAAAAATTATGAGTGAAGTATTTTTTTCTAATAAGACTTTAGCATTTCAAAAAAATTTCATAGCGCTATCAATATTTTGTTGAACTTAAAGTATGCTAGTAATTTTTTTTAAGATATAAATTTTATATGTGCTCAAATTGAAGCTTAAAATCAGTACTTGAAAAAAATACAGTATTTAAATTTTGCCTTAGGTTTCTTTTAATTCATATGCACAAATGTAATTGAAAATAAAACCCACAATAAAAATCAAATGTGTGTACAAAGTGTATCACTACAACACAATGAAAAAGTCTATGCGTTATTGTGCGTCGCACTTTAGTACAAGGGTACTAGAATTCAATGAAATACTCTCTATACAATAATTGTTTCTTTAAAAATCTTTCAAAACAGTAAAAAATGTTTGCCTATACTCCTAGTATTTGGAAAGTACCTAATGCAGTCTGCGAAAATTTATGATGTTTACTTATCACGCGAAGGAACCAGGCGTATACAAATAATTTGTGATGTTTACTTGTGTGTTGTATGTGACATACACAAAATCCGTATTGCAAGACATGTGTGTATTTTTAGTTCAACTCTCATTGCCGCTTGGATTTTACAGTTCCTTGTTAAATTTTCAAAGTATTTTATATACCTGCTACAGGAGGCTTGATGATAAAAGGGCCAATACCAAAATATTCGTTTGGAGAAAATTAAAATCAAATTTTTTATAGAAGAGTGCTTAATTGAATTGGCTAACCCTAATGAAGCTTTTCTGAATTAAATAAGACATTGGCTGTTCCAATAAAATAAAAGAGAGTAAGGGCGCGTTAGCACTAAGCAACGGATTAATTCTTAAGATTGTTAAAATTTTGATTTATTTTATTTACTTAGTAACTGTTGGAGTCTTAAGAGATTCAGGTTTTTTAATTTTTTAGTTTTTTTTTAACGAAATTCTATTGTTTTTTTTATTTGTAAAATTTTATTGTCTCTTATTTTTTTTCGCCTAAGAGTAGGCAACATAATTCCATAATAATTATTTTTTCTAACTGTTCGAAAAGTAATTAATTGTTCATCCAATCTTAATTAATTTTGTTTATTTATAATTAATTTTCTAATATTTTTTGTATTTCCCTTAAAAGTAGGCAACACTTGTTTTAAGAATTAAATTTACATTTATCATTCTTAAATTGCAATTAAAATTTTCGGTTTTAAAACGTTATTGTAATTATTTATAATTTTCAACTATTACCCAATAAGCATTTTTCTGGAAATCAAGTGCAAAACAATTGGTATTTAAGTTCGAATTTCAAGTTTCAAGGGTTGAGATATGCTTTTGTCGCACTTTATTTCAATAGCTTTCTCCAGTAAAATGGGAATTTTAAATCAATTGAATATTATTAATATATTTTGAAACTTAAATAGCAATTAAAAATACGTTTGAACTCAAGTTTATTTCCAGTTAAATTTTAAGCACTTGAAATTTTATTTTTGAGTGCTTATTTTTTGTCCTCTTTTTATACCTTTTGAAAACTACAAAAAATCGTTTGAAAAGTTGAAAAGACTTCTTTTGAAAAATACCTTATTAGATCCACTGCCAAGAGAAAAATTAATGAAAAAAAAATTTGCTACCAATAGCAACATAAGTGCAGCAATTTAAGTATCAATTCCATTTAAAGACCTTCAATTGAACGAATGAATTTTTCATAAGGACAACAATACAACCTGAAAAAATGTCCCTGTGTTACAGACATAAAATGTATTTTTATAAACACATACATATACACAAAACAACTGATGTCTGAAAGAAATATAAAAAGAATTAAAAAAAAATAAAAAATTGAAAATATTCCAGCTAATAAACTGTAAACAAAATAAAAAAACAAAAGGCCGACTACATTGTCATGATAATAATATTTTAAAACAGGAACAATATAAAAAAAAACAAATAAAACAAACAACTGACATAAAAAAATGAAACAACATTTTAACAAGGTTTAAGATAATGGACAGGAAACAATCAGCACTTATGGGACAGCTTAGCAATGGCCTTTTAATATAATAATTATTATGAAAAGTATTTTGCTTAAGGAAATGAAAGCTTAAGCTTATCAGATAAACTTGAAATAAAATAATTATAAAAATTCTCAAGAATTTGTATTTTTAAATTTGAAAAACAAACTTCCTTTTTGCTCAAATAAAAATTCATTTCTTTTAATAATGTGGTTTCAATAAGTCTAACAATTTCATGTTGTTGTACTTTTAAAAGCTATAGTCTTTATAATGTCTGTCATAAGGTACGTGCCATAATCTGTTGTAAGAGAAAAGAAGTTAGGTTTATTATATAATTTGCTTTTTAGAAACTTAAGCTGTTCAAGTATTGCTGGGATACAAAGTATGAATAAAAAATTTTCTCATAGATAACAATCAAACTGTTAAGAAAACAATATTATAAAATAAAAGAAATTGCTTTTCTTGACAACATGTGGTAAATTTATTTTTATAGCTTTAAAATGAAAAAATAAACAATTGTAGTCTATAGCAGGGAAAAACTAGTTTAACCTAAAAGTATGCAACAATTTGAGAATACCAAAAATCTTTTAAACTGAGTTTTTGAAATTATATGTAATTGGTTATTTCTTGTTAACTTTTAAACAAGGCCGTCCAATGATTTGATTCTAGTCATAAACTTAATTTGTGCTTTTACAAGCCAAGAAGTATGCAATATAATATTGCATTAGAGAAAAACTTGCTGAAACAGACTAGGCTTTTAGTCTCTACTAAATGTTTTAAAACTATAAACATTCTGCTATAACAAGAGGAAGAATACTTTCATAATTCTAAACCAGTTTGCTGAAAAACTCCTAACTGTATACTTTATTTTTAATATTTTAGGTTTAACAGTCCAAACAGGTTTGGATTATAAGAATAATTTATCCTGGTAGCAATAACGCAAAACTTTATGATTTATCGCTTAGAGTTTGAATGTTAAATAATAATAAAATTTATTTCCTTAAGGTATGCTTTATTTTTTGCTATTCTCTTATATAAAAGGCTTATTGACTTGACTTGTATTTGAAAATGAAATATTAAGTTTCTTTATAATTTTTCCTATTTTTTATAAAATCACGCACTTAAGAAAAACAACCTTAAAGTATGCTTTAATTTTTCTTAAGTTTTACTTAAGTAAAGATGTTATATTTAACTTCACGTATATGTGCATTTGATTTTTCTTATTTAAATATTAAACTTAAGTTTTTTCTATATTAGTTTAAAGTTTAAGCCCCTAAAAATAGACAACCTATTTTCACAAGGAATTTTATTGAACTTGAAAAGTTGGACTAGATTAGTGCTTGTTTCTTTTTTATTATTTAATATAGTTATTTAGTAAGTAAGTCAACTTTATGAAATGATCTTTAAGAATAAAACCAGCTTTTCTTAAGCTTTTTTTTAAGGATTTTATAATTTTTAAATAAATTCTTCAATTTAAGCAAAGTTTTTACATTAACAAAACTTTTAGAAATGTAAAGGGCTTAAACTTTTTTATTTTTAAGTAAAAACTAATTTTTTTTTATTTTTTAAGCTGACTAGAAAAGCTTTCGTCTTTGTTTTTTCTCCACTTTGCTTAAGTTTTTGTTTTGTAAATAATTTTAACTATTTGTTTTTATTGATTATAAGCCCCTAAAAGTAGCCAAAAGTTTTCTTATAACAATCAAATTTGAACTGATTAACAATTTAAGCTGTTCAAGAATTTATAACAGTTTCTGTTTTGTTGTAATTTAACATTTTTATTATAAATCTTTAACCAGCCCTAAAATTTGCTTTAATTAGTGCTTGTGAAGTTTTTTACTACGTTGTTGGGTTTATACAATAATTAAAATTATTCTAGCATAATTTCATTTAAGGGACAGTTTTAAAAAAAAAAAGTAATAGTTTTGTTTATTCAAAGCAGTGTAATCTCCTTTTACGGGCATTTTCCGTAAGCGGGCAACCCATTGTTGAATGATACGTTCCACAACTAAGACATTTTTATTGTGCGGACACTTTTTTTTAGGTCCTTTCGTTGCCCGCTAATGAGAGAATTCTCTTTTATATAAAATACTTTAATATTTAAATTAAAATTTTTAAAAGAGAAAAAGATCAGTTTCTATTTCATATTGGTTTTTAATAACCGCATAATAATTTATGGTAAAATATAATTGACTAAATGTTTTTTTTTTTTGTTTATTTAAGAATAAACGAAACTTGATGTTGTAAATGTGTATGATATGTTCTTATTTTTTCTTTTTAATATCCGCATAAATTTGGAAAGAATATATTACAATCAAATTGCAAATTTCGGGGTTAATCAAGTTTTAATTTAAAAAAAATATAATAGAAAATAAAATAAAGATAAAAATATTGTTTAAAAAAAGGGGATATAAAAACATATAAATTCAATTATTCTTACGAATCTTAACATGGAAAAAAAATATTCTTCAACCTTTTTTCCTTAAAAGAATATCAACAATCTTTTAAATCCCTTTTAGTTCCTTAAACCATTGCCAAAGTATGCTCCAAAATATATGTAAATAATAGTTATAAAAACAAAAATATATATATATGTATCTCTCTTTTTTAATGTCAATTTTAAACAAATTTTATGCAAAAGAAAATAATAACTTAAAAAGACATCCATCATTTCTGTAACAATTTATCAACATATTTTTTGCTGTTGTATATTGAATATGTAAAACTTACACACAGGGATCCTTTTACAAGAATTACATGTAAAAAAACGCTTATCAATTACTTGGCAAAAAAAATACACAAACAGTGAAAGTAAGTCATGCTGGAAATATTTAAAGTAAAACCAAAAGCAGTCCTTGCTAGTTTCCAAGAATTAAGCGAAAATATTCGTTACTTTTTTTGAGTCATGATCATTTTTTAAGTATATTTTGCTTTATATTGAAAATGTGACAGAATATTTTACCTTTTCTTTAATGTATTCTTTTCAAGGATATTTAGCTGCTTTAAAATATCAGTAAATGACTTTATTTGCTTATTGAAAAATTTAACAAAATTCAACTGGATTTTTCTTGCATACAAAACTCTTATTACTTATCTAGCAAAATTTCGTTTTAAACAGAAAATCTGAAAATTTTTCAAACCTTTTCATTCGTGCTCCTAAAATACACAATTTACTTAGAAAATATAACAAATTTCACCACAATTATGCTACTATTTTTTTTTTTTTTTGGGAACTTTAGCACATGTTGTCAAACTCAATATTAATATTTATGCTGAAATATAAACAACGAAAAACTTAAATACATAAATTAAAACTCATAAACAAAAACACAAAGGAAAAAATCATAAAAACAAATGAAACAAGTAAAAAAGTATAGTCGGTCCAGCCCGTAAAAAACCATATAATACCCTACACCACCGAATTTAAAGACCAATAGGCAATACTGGATCCGTCGTGACAAAATTACGATATGAAACTAAAGGGTCAGTTAGCGAGGAGCAACAGTAACGTTGCAAATCAGCTGATTCATTTTGTTGTGTGTAAAATAATTAGAACGATTATAGTAAGCAGTAAGAGGTTTCGTATTAATCTGTAAGAAATAGATTGGTCTTACTTTTTTACGGTAAGGTTTCTGTTACTGTTACTCCCGGCTAACTGAGCCTTAAGATTAATGTCAAAGTTTTTTGTGTCGAATCTCATATGAGATTTTTTTGCCATTAAAAGATTTTATGGTGTGGGGTTTATATAGGACCTATGTTCAATACGGGAGCTACGAACATACAATTTTCACACGACATAGAAGCTGCCGTTTCAAAGATGATATCCTGCATACATTTAAAATGTTTGATTTTAGTTAGGATGTAGTCTTCGGGTTATTAACACACACTACTTTTTTTAAATATCCCCAAAGAGATCTGCAAGGGTCTCTTAAGTCCGGTGAGCGTAGAGGACAAATTGTTATGAGTGAAATAAAAGGATCGCCGAATATATCCCTAAGTAAAGACATTAAGGCACCTGCAGTATGAGCTGTGGCTTCATCTTGTTGACACCAAAAGGTTGGATGGTTTTTCACAGCTCGTCTACTCTTAAATAATGCGGAAAAAATTAACTTGACCACATGCCAAGTGGCCTTATCTCATGTTGGATCTAAGCAACTAGGTGACACTACAGCTCATTTTGAGTCACCCTTTATATTAAAATTTATTGGTTTACATTCCCTAAATCAACAACCAAATTCAAAATGCTTTTAACGAAGTTTATTAAGCTTCAAAAATATTTTATAATAAAAGAATTTTTTTGCTTTGAAGTATTTTTTTATTTGCGTTTTTCCAGAAAGGCTGCTGCACCCATATCGATTGAGAAGCCCTTTTTAAATGGAACAATAAAGCAAAATACACACACAAATTAAATAAACATATAACAGTCTACACCGAAAAAATAAAACAAAAAAACCTTAAAAGCTCTATATTAGGCAGATGAGGAAAATTCCTGAGTACCAAGTAAATAAAATTATTTTTTGTAAAATTTTTTTGATTAAAAATGATCGATAATTGTACTATTCTAAAGAGATTAATCAATAATTTACCTAACTGCAGAAAAGATACCAATTTTATTTAGATATAAAACAAAATTCGATAATATTACTTTTCTTAAAAAGAGGCAAAAATAACTATGCAAAACTAAAGCAATGTTATAGATAACTTCGCTCAACATAAAAAAGCTATCGATAACATAACTTTTCCTAGGAAAAGGCAAGAATAACTTAGCTTAGTTAAAGAAACGTTATTAATAGCTTGGCCTAATTTAGCTAAAATTCTTGATATGAATATTAAAATTAAAAGAACTTATCGAGAAAATTTTTGCTGCAAATAAAAAATATATCGATTACCAATTTTTTTTTTATAGAAAACAAAGCGAAAACGTTTGTTTTACCAGAAAAAGTTATCAATGATAATTTAATTTTATAAACAATTTATCGAAAACAGTTGTCTCCTTCGGAAAACCCATGGTAAACTTTTGTTTTCTATCAAAAAGTTATCGATAACTATTATTTGCTACAGAAAATTTAACAATATATTTGTTTCCTTTAAAGACGTTATCAATAACTGTTTTAATAAACTTAAATTTATCGAAAGCATTTGGTTTTTAATCGGCTATTTGTTTTCTCTAGAAAAGTAATTAAACATTTTTTTCCATTTTGTTTTCTATAAAAGACTCATCGTATGCTTTAGTTTTCCGTAAAAAGTTACCGATAACTACATAAATTTAGCGATATCTTTTGTTTAATTATATAATCATTATTATTCTATAAAATAATTAATCTTTCTTTAAAGTTTTCGTAAGGAAAGTTATCGATAACTTTATTGATAGCTTTTGATTTCTATAAAAATAATAATAATAATATAATACTAATGGATAACTTTTGTTTTTTAAAGAAAGTTATCTATAACTTTTTTTTTCTTGAGGCATGCTATTGATAACTTTTGTCTTCCCTAGAAAAGTTTTTTAAACCTGTTTGTTCACTTTATGAATATAATTGGTAATATTATTTTTTGTTTTGGTATATTTTATCTTTTATAAAAAAGTTAAAAAAAATTTTGTGTTTTACAGAAAAGTTAGCGATAACTTTTAATTTTTATTTGAAAAATTAGCGAAAACAATTGTGATTTTTTAGTTGAACTGTCGGTTTTTAATTTGAAGTTTTGATATTTCATTAAATTATTTTACTGAAGGAAGGAATTTTACAACATGAAATTAATTAAAATTTATTGATAATTTTTATCCTTGGCTCAGCCAAAGTTATCGATAAATTTTATTTTTTATAGTAAAATTATTGAAAACTTTTATTATTTCAAAGAAAAATTATCGATAACTTTTGTTTTTCCATAGAAAAGTTATCGATAACTTTTGTATTTATAGAAAAGTCAGCATTGCCTTTTGTTTTCTCTAGTAAAGCTTTTCGATAATTCTGGTTTAATAAAGAAAATTTAGAGAAATTTATTGTTTTTTATAAAAGAGTTAGCGGTGACTCCAATTTTTCAAAGAAAAATTTGCAAAAACTTTTGTTTTTTACAGAAATGCAAACAATAGCTTTTGTTTTGTAAGAAAGAAGTTATCAATAGCATTTTGTTTCAAGAGACATCTTATTAAGAACATGTTAAACTTTAAAGAAAAAGTAGCTCATTTTTAATTTCCTTTTCTGCCTGGATTTACTTCGTTATACTACACATTTTTTTAGCTGTTTTCCTTTTGTGTGGTTTTGAAAAAATTCAGTTTATTAATAAATTATTCTATTTGCTTACCGACAAAAAAAAACTCAAAAATATACAATTATATCTAAATTTTCAATACAAAATGGAAAAAGTCACTAAAAAACTTGCCAAATTTAAATAAATCATGATCCATAAAAAATGAAATTGTATGGAAAGAAAAAATTCATATATGTATTTATAAATTTTCTTCATTTCTTACGAATTTAAAGTTTAATGTTTTTCTGTAGGTTTCATAAACCAAAATGAAATTACTTATTGGTTAAAAAACAAGGATCTGGGGCTGAGGTTCAGTTAATCTGTAATCAAAAATCAACAAGAAAAGCCCAACAGTGTCGGCAGCCACATTTTATTATCGTCATCAGTCAGTCAGATTTTATCCAACACTTCATGGCCTCTCCCTGAAAATTTTTACCACACACTTTAAGCATTTAACAACTACAAACAGCAGGAGGAAACCAATACTGAAATAAAAGGACTTTATGCTAAATTATTAACTGTGTGTAAGTGGGTGTGTGCTTGTGTTTTTTGCGTTAAAGCGATTAACAATTTTATTTGTAATGGCATTTTGTTGTTTCCTTTTTTTTTTGTTTTTATTACAATAAAAATACACATTCAAACATTCAGCAACTTACAGAAACTTGTGGACATATGAAAACCAAATCGACATGTTAATTCTTCTTCAGCTATGACCACGTTACTCGAAGGCAAGACAACCACTGAGAAAGAAAAATTGGAATATATCAAAAGAAATCAAACCGCACGGCATCGTTGAGTAGACATCAAACGCCTTAAACTGTTTTAATACTTTTTGCGGCCAGTGAAAGTAGTAACGAAACGAAAGTTGCTACATACACAGAGAGAAATTATTATCAAGTTGGTTGTTTGGGGCGGAAATTTTACACGGTGAATGATTTTATGTGATTAATAATATTGTTAGCCGCATACATTTAATTAAAAACCCAAATTTTAATATTTTGCGTATGTGTGTCGAATACATCCACAGACAAATTGTTCAATGTAACAAAAATGTTAAAGTTATACTTAAACAATCAATTTGTATATGAGTTGGAAATAATTGTCGGAAGTCTGTTTGTTTAACAGGAAAGAAAACAATTACTTAAATTACATATTTTATCCTGAATTTTCAGTCTTCTTTAAAATTAAAATAACTTCAACTTTCGTAAAATAAACAAACAAGGTTTCGCAAACTAGTTTATTGTTAAGACATATTCAAAATAACACGGATAATTGGATTGACATTAAGAATAGTTCCAAAAAAAAATTATGATAATTTTATAACTTTATAGGAAACTTTTCTATAATCTGGAGTATAAGTAGGATAGGATAGGTAGAGGATTTTTTAACGAGGAACTGAATATGAAAATCCTTTTAAGGATAACTGCAGCATCCTGCAGGCGGGTATTACTGCCTTGTAGCGGGCGGCGAATTGGCTAACGTTTTATCATATATCGAGATATAAATTCTTTTTTTTGGCATACAAAGCAATTATGAATAAAAATCCCCCCAGGAATTTTTTTCCCTTATCCCATTTCTACTGTTAATTTTAAATAGGAAATTTTGGAGAATTGAAAAAACACCCAGGGAATTGGGTTGATACATCATGTAACCCTTTTTTTATTGCTTCAGAAATGATATCAATATCTTTAAATATTTCCTTTATGATCTCTAATATGAACCTTTTTCTTCTTATGAATTCCTTATCCAATTTGTCGAAATTAATTAATTTTATTTTTATTCTTTTTTAATATTCCTTTTAAATGTTATGCGCATTTTCATCATATATAGGAAATTTAAAGCCTACTTTTAGGCTATTGATTAAACCTACTTTAAATCAAATCAGCATTACAAACATGTTATTATTATTTTGATTACCTTCACTCTCAAAAGGTTGTTTTAAATGTTTTTTAATGCATTTTATTGTTTTTATATGTTGCCTTGGTCTTAAACCAAAAACAAACAAAAAAAGATCTGAATATTATTATAAAAATATTTGCATATTTTTAGGCTAAGCGGGGAAAATATTAAAGTATATTTTTTTCATTTTGTTAGCTTTTCCTTTTAAAACATTGCATAAATATAGGAAGAAAAAATTATTCCTGAATAAATATTTTACACGTGGCAACGAAACGTTCAATGCGATGATGATAGTGGGCGATGAAAAATAACAACAACAATATACATGATGTAGCATAAACAATTAAATGTTTTCACAACATTGCCAGCATATTAAAAAACCATTTTAATTGAATTTCATACAAATATCATTAAGAGTGTTGACTGGAGGCGGCCGGTGGAAGTTGTGGGATTATGAAAAATGATGCCGGGGAAAAAGGAAGGAAAGGTTTCGTGTACAAACATATCCATAAATATGGGAGTGGTGTGTTTGTTTATCAGTGATGGCGTTGATGATATTTTATTTTTTTTCTTCATTTTGCATTTTTGTAAACTGACATCACAGAGTAGGAATATTTTAACCCTTTAGGGTTAATTTTGTTTGTTTTAACAAGTGAACAGAAGAAGAAAACAAATCATTTACAAAAAATGTTTGTATATTTTTTTTTTATTTTTTGGAAAAGAAACTTTTGTTGTTTCTGTTACTCCTTGTCCTGATGTTTGCGGAAAATGGTAATGTTTGAAATGTAAATGAATTCATGGGTTTCATGGTTGCGAATTGAATCAAAATGAAACGCAATAAAAATCACCGCATTTGCTATAAAATATGCTTCAATAAACAAAAAAAAAATATCCAAAAAATAACCAACAATTATTTGACCCAAAGCCATGGCAGCTGTCTTGTATAACGAGAAACAAAAATTTTATGATGTCTAAAATCGATAAAGCTGATGGTAGTAATGATATTGACCGTGTGGTTTTGCTGACTGGTTATTTGAACTGGTCTGGTCAATTTAATGCTTAAATTTATATGCTAATGTATGTGCTGCACATTTTTAGGACGCATTACATATGGGAAAGTTATTCGATAATAATGTTTACGTTATACAAATTACACATACATACATGCACACAAAAAAATCTGAATATATGTATTTAATAACTTTATTTATTTAATATTTTTTGATGCATTATTATACCCACGTCATATTTGCAAATAAATTTCCTAAGAGTGAAGGATTAGTTAAGCCTAACTTTCCTATTTAAGTGCATAGCATTCGATTTTTGACAAATTTTGTGGTTAAAGGAAGGTTAAATATCAGAAATGTTCTTTAGTAGAACACAAATCCTTTTCCTATTTGATTTATTCAACCTTCTGTTTTATGTCCAGCCAAAGATTTTTCCAAAAATTTGATTTACTTTACAATTCAAACAAATTATTTTATTGCCTATTTTAAGGGAAGAATTTAGAAAATACTTTGCAATATTTCTTTAAAATGTTTTTAAATTAAAAGACTGAAACAAATTTAAAGACTTTAATAGTAATTTCAAGCTGAAGTTTTATGCAAAATATTTATAATTTTTGAACATTTAGGACATATTTAATGTTTTTATGTTGGCATTTTTAAACAAACAAATTTTCCATGTCGGTAAGCTTTAGCTTTTAATACAGAATTATAATTAAAACAATTGTCATTAAAATGCAAATTGTAAATATAAAATTTAATAATAATATTTTTCTCAACAAAACAATCAGGCTTAAGGCAAAACAAGTTAATTAAATATTAAATATAATATGAAAACAAATATAGCAAAAAAAATTACACCTAATAGTAGGCAATACCAAATATCACAAACAAAAACAACAGCTGCTGGCCACAATTTTTCACAAAATTTCATCGAAATAGAGTAAAAATATAAAAGCTCAATTTTATTTCTTTGGAAAAATAATTTTCCTTCTATAAAATTATTGTTTATTTTGCACCGAAAAGTATGCCATTTAATTTTTTGTTACTTTTTGCCTTGTAAAACAATACAGATTCATTGGAATTTCCTTAAGTGAATATCTACAAGTGAACTGGAATTGATCACACATACTCTTACGAGTAGAGGTTTATGACAGGAATTGTTTGCATATTTTGACAGCAAAATATTTATGCACAAAAGTCATGTCAAACGAATCATCACATAAGTCTACAAAAAAGAAGTTGACAAAGTCAGCATACTAAAGCTTAAATCATATTGATTTTTGAAGCGGCAGGCGGCTGCTGAAGACAATAACAAGCTTAACAAGGAGTCAAAGCCTTTAAAAAGAAAAACGTTATCGGAACATAATATAGAACGCCTGAAGGCCGGCATCATTAAATGTTTTTCAACTGTTGGTATTTATGTATTTGCATTTGTATGATTTTGTGAATTCCCAACAAAAATACTTAAGTTTTAAGAGCTTCTTTCACATTGTAGAAAAGTAAAAACAAAAATGGAATACAACCAACTGTAGGTGTCATGAAGAAAAAAAAATTTTTTTCAGCAAGAACTTGCAAATGTCCAGTTTCTAAACATGTCCTTTTTTCATTCTACTTCTACATACAAATGCTTTTTAAAAGTTTTTTCTTTTTTTTTGCGGCTGAGTAGGTGTTTCAGTTTAAGCAGCAAATCATACAACTTTTTCTGTAAACTGCACTGAACACATAGCTGTATTTTGGTTTTTTACAGCATACTTGTAGGCGTTGCATGATTATTTTAGTATTGTGTGTGTTTTTTGGTTTTTTTTTATATAAAGCCATTGAAAGTAGTAACGCCAATGTTACAAAATGAAAACATTACTTAGTATGTGTAGTTAGTTTGTTTTTAATTCTTATGTTTTTTAATGACACCTGTAAGTATGCAAGGTATTTTTGTGACACTATTTAGATTATGTATTACGTTTTAAAACATGAAAAAGGTGGACTAAGAATTATTTAAAGCACAACTAAAGCACATACAATTTTGAAATATTTTTAAAAATATATATGTAATGAAAAAGTTTTAAGGAAATCAAAAAAGAAATTATAAATTTCATTTATCAAATGGTTTTAGAACTAAAAAAATTATAGTTAATTTTTTCCAAACGACCGAAAAGTAAATAAGAACCTTCATAATCTATAGAAGAGATATCGGTACATTTACTTACCTATGTTAATGTTATGGATAGCTTTTATAATCTTTTGAAAAGTTATCAATAACCTTAATAATATATCGAAAGTTTTCGATAACTGTACTAATCTATGGGAAATTTATAGATAACTCTACTAATCTATAGAAAATTTCCCTTAAAATTAACTTAACTATAGAAAAGTTATTAATAAATTTACGAAGCCATAACACAGTTATCGATTACTTCATATATCTACCGGAAAGTAAATAATATCTTTACTTATCTTTTATAATTGTTAATTTAACTACTTTATAGTTGTCGTTAAGCTAAATAATCAATAAAAAATGCATCGAAAACTTTGCTAGTGCTATTGATTACTTCAATAATCTATTAAAAATTATCGATAACATTGCTAATTCTATAGAAAAGTTTATGATAACTTTGCTTATCTGTAGAAATGTTATTGATAACTTAGCAAATCTACAGAAAAGTTTTTCCAAACTTTACTAATATTGTGTAAAGTTATCGATAACTGAACTGATATATAGAAAATTGTTAGTTAACTTTACCAATATATCGATAACTTTACTAATCTACAGAAAAATTATCGGAAATTTTTTGGAAACTTTACTAATTTTTTGAAAAGTTATCGATAACTTAACTGATACATAGAAAATTTATAGATAGCTTTACTTATATCGATAATTTTACTAAGCTACAGAAAAGTGATCGAAAATATGTCAATCTTTCAATAAATTATCGATAAATTAAATAATGTATAGAAAAGTTATCGCTTATTTTAATAATCCACAAAAAGTTATCGACAGACTTACTTATCTATGAAAAGTATTCGATATCTTTACTAATCGAAATCTTTACCATTATTTAGAAAAGTTATCGAAAACTTTACTTGTCTATAGAAAAGTTAAAAGTTATCGGTAGCGTTACTTATTGTTAAAAAGTTATTGATAACTTTACTTATCTACAGAAAATTTATCGCTTAGCTTAAGTTATTGGTAGCGTTACATATCGTTAAAAAGTTATTGATAATTTTACTTATCTACAGAAAATTTGTCGCTTAATTTACTGATCTATAAAAAAGTGATTGATAGCCATACTTATCTTAAAAAAGTTATGAATATTTTTACTACTCTTAAATAAAGCTATCGATAACTTTACTTATCTACAGTCAATTCATATAATAAATAAAAGTATAATAACAAATAATTTAAATATTCTTACCAATAGATAACTCTTAAAGAAAAACTATCGATAACTTACTTGACTTATCTATTAAAAGACAATTGATAATTTAAAAAAAAATATCTATAACTTTCCTAACCTCAAGAAAAGTTATAGATGACTTTACTAATTTTTCGATTATATTTGTATATTTTTTTCTAGAATATGAAAGTTTTCAACAAACTAACTTATATTTAGAAAGCTTAAAGAAGTAATCGATAAAAAAACTAATATGTACAGAAAATATTAATTACTAACCAAATCTATAGAGAAATATAAAAAAATCTATAGAAAAGTTATCGACAAGTTTACTAATCTGTGAAGAAATATCAATTACTTTACTAACACAGAATAGATAACTTATAGATAAATTCGTTCCATAAAAAAATTAAATTTTTTTTCTTCTGTAGAAAAGTAATTTATTTCTCATTGAAGTAAAAGCAATTTATATTTTTTTTAGGTTGCTTTCAAAATTAATTAAAAACACACAAATTAAAATTTTAATTCTGATTACTTCAAGCGTTAAAATCAAAAAAAAAAAATAAAAAAAGTCAGCCTCCTTAAAGTATCAAAGTATAATAAATTAAAAAAGTATTCATTTCTGTACGTCTCATACAGTTCCCTAATGATGTGTGTAACTTGTAAGAGTAATATAATGTTTATATGTATGTATGCTCAATTTAACCGTAATATTAGACGGATTAAGTTTCTTATGGGTTTTAAATTCAAGGATTAAAAAAAAATACTTACAAAACTCTGCATTGGCAGACTCGATTTATAAGTAAATTTATTTTTCTGTTGCCATGGCAAGAAGTTTGTTTTTTATCTCTTCATATTCAAATTTGAATGTATGTAAGTACATCATAAATAATTAATTATGCTTAATTGAATTCCTACAAAAGCGAGATAACTCAGTAATTCAATATAATTTAAAACGCAGAACAATTTTTTAAATTTAAGGGAGGGAGATAAGTATTGCCCTTGGGTTTAAAAAAATTAAGAAAAAAAGATTATCTTTTCATAGGAAACATAAATGGTTTATTGATAATTTTAACTTTAAGTTGTAGATTTTATTAAAATGTATTATTTAAAATTCCCCTAAAGAGTTTTTGGCTTCAAGTTGTGGTCATGTTTAAGCAACTATGAATTCAAAAACAGAATTGGAATTTGTTTTATTTAAAATAAAATAGAAAAAAAATCATTTTCAACTGTAATTAACAACACTTGTGTCTGTGATGGTGAAGAAGTCTGTGTTAAAGTGGGTTAGCAATTTGCAACAGCTTAAGCCAGCAAATATAAACAACAACAACAAAAAGAGTCCAAATATGTATAATATTTTTTCTAAATCAAACACAGTTTTAGTATTTAATTTGTTTTTAAATGGCATATAATTTGCTAAAAGTTAAACAAAAAAAAAAAAAAGGATTTTTTTAAGGAAAAAGTATTAAAATAAAATAAACTCTTGATTCAAATTTAAAAAAGAATACACTAGAAAATTCTTAAAAACCAATGCAAATTAAACGAAATAATTTAAAACAGTATACAAGTTTTTGTAGATTTTTAAAGGCTTAAAAAAAATTAATTGATTTAATACAACATATTAAAAAAAAGGGATATTAAGGCAAATAAAGAAAAATTTATTTAGATAATGAAGACATAATTGAACATTCATATTCAATACTACAACTAATTTGGAGGTATGAAAATTATAAAAAAATTTAGTATTTTGTTTTTTTTTAAATTTTTGAAAAATCCAGAAAAAGGATATATGGAGGACTACTTTATTTTTTACTTCAAAACGTGTGAAAGTTGTTGGGCATATTATTGGCAAAACAAATAAGAAAGATTAGTACATTTAATAGTTTTCCTAAATTTTATTTTATTATAATTTGTTAATGTTACTTTTTGAGATTAATTAGAAAAAGGATATACAATGTATATTATATTATACATACTGCAAACTTTTTAATATAATTCCAATATTTTACTTCCTCATTTTATGAAGCTTGTTATTATGTATTATAATGAACTTGATATAATTAAAGAGAGGATTTAAAAAGTAACTTAAAGTTAGACAGCATCTTTATTCAGTTTTAAGATGTACCTTAAAGTGCAAAAAGCAAAGTTTCTAAATTTGTATTTTAAAAAAGGACGTGGTAAGTCTCTTTTTTTCTATATTTTTAAAGAATTTTTTTAACCCTTTTACAGATTTTATGAAGGTATTTTTTATACGCCGTAAAAAGGGAACACTTTTAAACATTTAATAATCCATCTCAAGAAATATTTTAAATTTTGTAAACTTTTGAAGGATTTGTTACATTTTAATTCAGTTTATAAAATAGAAGTATAAGAAATTTTTAAATTTTTAAATATTTTGTTAAGCTATCCTAAAAGTAGACAGTACATCTTTTCTTATTTTAACACGTGCCTTAAAGTACAATTTACTTTCAGTAAATTTGTAAAATTTTTAACTTTTTTATCTCTTTAATAAAAAGAAAAAAGGAAAAAGAGTTTTAATGCTTTTAGTTAATAAACTTAAAACAGACTACAATATCTAAGAAAAATATAAAAAATCTTAATTTGTTTCTTCCAAACGATAAAAATCTTTTAAAAAGGCTTCATTAGGAAAATTAGAAAGAAAATAGAGCGAAAGAGATATTTAATTTATTAAGCCTTAAGATATGCAACATTTTTCAAACACATACAAATACATCAAGAAAATTTATTTCTTGTTTAGAAAATTTTATACTTTTAACACATTCTTTAAGGAAAGCAAAGAGCTCAAAAAGTATTTTTTTTTAGAAATCCAAGAAACAGGCAACACTTTTGAGTTTTAAATGCATCTTAAAGTATACTTTTTATATTATTTGTTTGAAAAAGAAAAATAGCAAAAGAATTAAGTTTTTAAAGATATTTTTTGTAATACATGAACCATTCTTTTAATTTTGAATACTTCAAAATATGCTTTACATTTCGTCAGATGACGATTTGATAAGATTTGTTTATTTAGAAACTATTTTTGCAAAAATGATGTAAGAAACTCTGGTAAAAAGATAATTTTGCTTAGTTTTAAAAAAGTAGGCAACACATTGTATCGCTTTTACACATATACAAATCCACCAAAATGTATATTTGAAATTATATTTAAAATATTATTTATAAAAACGAGGAAGTATTTAATTTTGTTCATTATCCCTGAAAATCTAACCTTTTTTAAATACCTAAAATTGCTCTTTAAACTATATTTTACAGTTTTTTAATTTCAAAGATTTATAAAATTCTACGGAATTTTGCTATAAAAAAAACAAAAATTTAAATAAATAGTATTTGGTTAATTAACCATTAAAAAGCTTCTTTACATTTTTTTAATTTATATTAATAACACACAGTTGATCCTCCTAAAAGTATATTGTAGATTTAAAAATTTTAACATTTTGTTAAATTATGCTGCACAAAGTAATAAAAAATATTTCTTTTTTAAATATATATTTATTAATAATTCTGAAGTACACAAAGTCTTTTGGTAGAACTATTTTTAAATTTCTCAAAAATTAAATACCTTTGACACGAAAACATGCAGAGTAGAATATGGATAAATAAAGAATGTTATAAATATTATGTGTATGTATTTGATGCTTTGTTCATTTATTTGTATTTTTTCATTTGAGTTTTTCTTTAATTTTTTGTTTTTATATTCATTCCTCTGTGTTTGTAAAGGAGTTGAAAAACGGGAACTCCTGTTGCGTGCTGGTAGTGATACATCAAATATTTCGTTTTTTATAAGAATTTTTGTTTTTACAAAAATGCATAGCCCTGTGTGTTGTAAATACGAATCAAGGAAAAGATGGTCTCAAAGGGTTGAGGTAAAATAAATAAAAATATTTTGTAATATTTATTAAAGCAATATGTAAGTTTACTTTGACAAAAGGAAAACAAAGGGAAAAATTAAACTAAAAATCTTGCTTTTGCAAAGATTATAATAATCTGTTGTCAATTTTTCTATGAATTGTGAGAGTTTTTGCAAAAATGATAAGGACATATTTTTTTAATACCCCATCTAAACATTCGAGAGCCCTTTTTGATATGAAGCACTTTTTTCTTAACATCTGCTACTCTTTTCAAGCTGTTTTTAAACCTGCATTTGTTTCAGGGTCAACGTATAAAGAAAACCCTAAAGGAACATGGTTTACAGAATTATGTAGGACCAAACAGCACACACATTGCAAATTCATTAAGATTTTATGGCTACAATTTATTTTAAAATGTTAAAAATGTATCTTCATTCTTAATACATTACGAGCACAAAGAATAATTACAAATTTGTAATTTACTAAAACATTTAAGAATTTTAATGCTAAACGCACTTCAATTATACACAAAACTATAAACTAAATCGTTCAAAACTTCCAAAAACTGCCTTAGCTATTTTGGCTTCAAAATATATCTATATAAAATTTTTTTTATTAACTTTTTTAGTATCTATTCCCAAACAAGGACATTATAGTCACTTTATTTTAAATCAAACAAATTAAATGAAATTTCTTCACAGTATCAAAATCCATATTTCACATTAATTTTGAAAGCAACAACGGATTCCAATAACATTTGTTAATTTTACAAGGAACATTTACATTGGATATAAGAAAATATTATATCTGCATATCCACATGTATAAAAGCTGTTTAAATTTGACTTCTAAATCTTTTTAATCCATCTTTCGACAAAGTTAAAAAATATTTAAGGAATTAAAATAAAAGGATATATGAACATCTCTTCTAATTCTAAGGAAACCTAAATCCATTTTCTTGTATGAGTTTGGTATATAATATTACAACTGTTCTCGAAATTGTTCAACATTCTAAGCTGATTTGTATGATAAATGGCTTTTTTATTATTATTTTTCAAGATTAAACACATTAAAAAAAGGACATTTAGCAAGATGGCTTATTGTATACAAAAATTAATAAAATTCATTTGAAACATTAAGGACTTTTTTTGATTTCATTTTTTATTTATAAATAATTTCACTAGATTTTTTTAAGTTTTACCAAAAATTTAAAAAGTTTAGTTAAATAAAATTTTTTTTTAATTTTTTGCTTTTTGATTCTTTTCATCGAGGCTCAAAAAAAGAATGAACACATAACTTTTAGTTTAAAAAAAAAACAGAAGTCTAGTTTTTTTTACTAGAACTTTTTTCGCAATTCAAAATGTTATTTAGAAATTTAAAGAATGCAACGAGTAAGTTCTACATTTATAATACACTTAGGTCTGTTTTAATGCGGTTTTTTATGGGGATTTGAATTTATACGGTTTTCAATTCGAATTTTTTTTTAATTTTTTTTTTTTTTTAATTCATTTTTTTTAAACATTTTCAAACGTTGGCATCACTTATGAATAGTAGTTTTCAAAATTTAATGACGAATTATTTTGAAAAAACTGCCGAAACCCTTCCAAATAAAGATTGTATGAATATTCCGACTTTACCAACTGCTAATGTGTATGTTGCCTTATCTAGCGACGAGGATTTGATTGGGTCCTCTAGCGATGAAAGTGATTTTGCACCAATTAAAAAGCGGATTAGAACGCAGCCAAGTAGTGATTCCGATAACATGTAATGTTTTACTTTTAAATATTAAATGTTAATTTAAGTTTTATAAATATTTTTTTTTGTTTCTTATTCATTACTAATTTACGTATTAATTTAAATGTATGCCTTTAACTATTTGTTAACTTTCATAAAACTGGTTTATCAGGGGTGTCATAGAAATCGAAAACGTAAAACGAAAGAATTTAAAGGTTTTTCTCTTCTTATGTATTTTTTATAATAAATAAATGAATTGTTTTTGGTTAATTTTTTTATGGAGTCTTTTTTATGCGGTTTTTTTGGGAACGCATCTACCGCATAAAAAAAGACCTGAGTGTATGTTAATTAAAAAAAATATTTGTACAACTTTGTTGTCTTAAAAAAATTTAACGAAAATTCTTGTATGTAATAGTTACTTTTATTTTAAGTTTCAGATAATTTTAGTCAAATTTATAGAATTTATAATAATTTTTTTGAAAATGACAAATTCTATGACAACTACTTTAGATATTTTTTTTAGGTGTTTTTTCTTAATTCATCTTTCTAGTTTTTTAATGTGTTTTAGATTTCAAAAAAAGGATATATGACCAACTTTTTTGTGTTTTAAAATAATGACACTTATTTTTTTTTTTGTATGAACATTTGAATTAATTACACTTTACTTAAGTGTTTTTCGGATTTTTACCTAACAGAATTTATAGCATGTCTTTTTTAAAACTTTACGAACAATTTTAAAATTTCTAAAATATTTATGAAATTGAAAAAAAGGATATATTAAATAAAATTCCTGTTATGAGTTTGGTAAATATTACTACAGCCTTTCTCGCAATTTTCATAGATCCTTAGCAGTTTTGCAGGATTTATGGCATTTTGTATTAATTTTTTTTTTTACAATCGAGTTCAAAATTTATGACTTTCTTAACATTTCCTTATGTATTTAAATTGTTGCTATGCACTTAAACCGTATTCATATTTTTACATAAATTATAGCAAAATCTTTTATATTATTTATTTATAAAAATATTTTTATTATTAAATATAAATACAATAAATTTCTTATACCCAGAAGTAAAGAAAAGGAAAAAACATACAATTTAGCAAATATAAAAGAAAAAGAACAAGAATATATTGAAAATTTATAAGGACTTTTGTGGTTAGATGTAGATTTATATGTGTGTGCTTGAGAGCTCATGGCATCAACAACAAAATTCAAAAGCAATATCAACATTTAATCAAACTGTAGTAAATAAAAAAAATAGAAGAAACATATTTTACGCTTGTTTTAATACACACAATTTTATACACGTTTGAACCACACTCATATTTATACACTAAATGTTATTGCATTACTCATACAAGGACATAATATGTTCTTTTTAGTTTAGTTTTTGTGTTTGAGCAAGCTTACATTTCACAACAATATTTTTTTATTGTATAAAATATGCCGGAAGTCATGTGAAAAAAAAGGAAAAAAATATTTAAGAAAACATATTTTCCCATTTTTTCTAAATCATGATAGTCATCTTACGTGTTTTACCTGTTATACACTTAGATCTTTTTCAATTTTATTTACAAGTGTCTTTGGGTTTGTAGAGATTTTCTTTGTATACAAAATACTTAAATAATGAAAATAATTTATATTTAAAGAAAAAAAAATACTAATTTTAAAGTAAATTTCCTAGAAAATAATAAAATAAATTGCCAAAATGGAAAGGAAGAAAAGACTGAGAGATTTAAAATGAAAGACACAAAAAAGAACGGCCTTAAAATATGCTTCCAAATATAAAAAATTAACTTCGAAATCAGCAAATCTTTAAACAAATCACTTGAAATTTTTAAAATGATTGTAACTTAATGTCCTTTATATTTCATAAATGTATTTCCTAATTTGCTTTATTATTTTAATAGTTGCCTGAACGTCCTTTTTCTTGACTTTATTTAAAATTCATAAAATTATGCAAAATGTTAAGCAAAATAATTAAATTTAATTTTTAGTTTGTATAAAAATTAAAGAATTTAATTTTGTAATCAAAAAATCCTTTTAAATTAAATAAGATTTATAAAAAAAACAGTTGACACTATTAGAATATATTTTTATTCAAGTCCTGTACATATGACAAATATTTTGTGGAATTTGCATAATTTTTTTATAGGTCTGCTTAATGTCCTTTTTTCTGGCCTTATAAAAAGGTTATGAAATTAAGCAAAAATATTAAAAATTAATTAAAATATATAAAAAGAACTACAGTTTAAATTTAAAAATTAATATTTTGAATATTTGAAAAAACTTAAAACTAAACAAAACCATTAAAACGAATAAAAATTTTCAGTATATTAAATCTAAAGCAAATTTTGTGCAATTAGCACAATTATTTTATAAGTTCGCTCAATGTCCTTTTTTCTGACCTTATAAAAAAAATTATGTGTAAATATTTAAAATTTCTATAGAATACGAAAAATGCTACTGTTTTAATTTGAAAAAATTAACAACAATAATAATAATAATATATAAAACGAATGAGAATTTCTGTATTTTTCATCCCAAGCAAAGTTAGTTAAATATGCAGAGTTATTTTATACAGATGCAGAATGTCCTTTTTCTGACTTTATAAAAAAATTATAACATAAAGATAATGTTTAGAAAAGCCCAGTTTAAATTTTAAAAAAAAAATATTTTGAAATCACTTAAAAATACCAGAAATCACTTAAAACTTTTAAGGACGAATAACAAATACAGTATTTTACAGCTGAAGAAAATTTTGAGAAACTTGCAGTCATCCTTTTCATTAAATTTAAGATTACCTGTTTTCTGACCTCATAAAATTGTTAAAACATTTTAACAAAAAAAATATATTTTTCTTATTTGTATACATTTACACAAAATAAGCAATATACATCTTCCTACATCCATTAAAAATCTGACAAATTGCTTGCAACTATCAAAATAAATGCACACTGATTTCTTTTTTATGCCAAAAATATATGGCTTCTCGGCTTTGATTTAAAAGCCAAGTGAATGTTCTTTTTTTCGAAATTTTAATAAAAATCGTAAAATTTTGTGGAAATTTTAAGAAAAATATTAAAAAACTGATTGTACGCAAAGTCATCACAAGAATTTATATTCAAGAATTTTTGTACAAGAATTTATATACCAAAAACATAACCTCTTTTAATTAAAAGACCGGTAATATTGCAACAACTTACTTGAAATTATCAAAATGAATGCAAATTGATGAAATCTATAAATCATATAAATAATGAAAAAATTTGCGACGCTAATAAAAAAGTCGATTGAATATCCTTTTACCGCGTTTTAAATGAATTGAAGAAATTTTAAAATCAATTTAAAAGAAATAAAAAAACCTAAGCGCTCTTAATATTTTTAAGCATTCTTCATTGATTTTTCAAGATTTTCAAATTTTTTTTTCAACTTATATTTTTTGTAGATTGGTTCTTAACACTTTTTTCCTCTGGCTTTCCTTATAACTCTTATCTAGGCTTTAAATCATTCCATATCTGTAAAAAAAAAAAATATGTGCTCTTTTTCTTTTACATTTTATCAAATAGAAAAATATGATTTATACGTATTTTTGATTTGACATGTATGCCAGTCTTTCGATGAAATAAATTTATAACTTAAAAGCTCCTTGATCCCAAATACCTGCATATATCTTATTCGTGTGGTTCTATTTTTTAATATTCTAATGCTAAATCAAATTCAATGTGAGAAAAAAAATTAGATAAAGTTCAAAGAGCAGAATAAAATGGATACGAAAAAACGAATCAACTATGAGAGTAGGTGGAGGAAACGTATGAGTGATATATGAAATAAATATTAAGTATACGCAAAGTAGGCTTCATTTTAAAAAAGGCTTTTGGCCAGGTTTCATTAACGAAATATATATTTGACTATCGACGAAAATAAATGTACTTCAAAACAAATACATATAAAATTATAGACAGAGCTATTGACAACAGTATAGACATAGCAGTTGACACTAGAGGTCTGCTTTGATTAACTCACTTGTTTGCCTTTACCCAAAGTGCACAACATTTATTCAATTATAAAACATTTAAAAAGATAAGAAGAGAGTAAACCATATACAAAAATAAGAATGAATGAATTGAATAAAAAACTTGTTTACTGTAAATGAATATGAGAGGCATTTATAAATAACAAAACATTGGAATGACCCGTTAGAGAGAGCAAGTTTACAAAAAATATTCAAATAATTTTTGAATTATTGAATGTGCATACATTTATTTGAATACCTTGCCATAATATGTGTGTAAGCTTGTGGCTTTTTTATTTATAAGAGTTAAGCTTACACATACATACATAATGTGTAGGTACACATATTTTACATTCAAATTATTTTTGAATAATTTACTCATTTGACTTAAGTTGACTGAATAAAATGAGTTTTTGTTGTTTTGTCTCTGGTTATTTTTTCATTTGTTTCGTTATCATTGGGTGATCGACACATTGTAATTAAAAAACAAATGAGTGTGTTGAAATTGCTTTTTATTTATTCTTGCAGACCTCTAGTTGACACTATAGTCACGACTACACTTGATTTTATTATCGAGACTAAAGTTTACACTAGCGGCGGGACTACAATTGACAAAGCTATCGAGACGAAAGTAGTTTTCTTAACATAGACTATGATTGAGACTACTTTATTGAGACTGGGATCGAGTAAAATATTGCGAATCCATAGTTCAGACTTTTGGTATCCAATAGTTTTTGCTTGTTTTATTTTATTATAGTTTTTTTTCATTTTTTTGGATTTTTTTGTTTAAAGGTGTTTCTTATCTGTTGAAATGTATCTTTTGTGTAGTTTTTAATTAAGTTAGCTTTTGTTATAAAACATTCAAGAAACTTTTCTAATAAAGGAATAATTTATAAAAAAATGTTTTTAAATGACCTTAAACTTTGCTCATTTACAAACAACTTAAGTTTCTTTCCATGTAAAAATATGTAACTGAAATATTTATGCTTGACAATATCTTTTTATATGCGGGGGAATTTTTTTAAGGATAAAAAATGCTATATACCACTTAATATAAAATACTTAAATATGCATGTTGTTTGAAACAAATAAAAGACAAAAACAATTCAATATGCAAATGCAAAGGCAGGACATGAAAAACTGTATAGTGAGTTATGTATATTGAATGCAGCTAAGAGCCCTAAAGGCACCACAAGGCGGAAAAATATTGTATTCTGAAATGAACTTTGAATGATAAAAAGGATTAGGAAATAACTTTAGAATGAACAATAAAAAAGAACAGACAAACAGTGCTATGAAAATGTAAAGCAAAAAAATATGCTTCGATTTAAGCGCTACACAACAAAAGCAACAGCTATAAAAAATCCAGCTCAGATGTTTTGCAATTTATACTTAACACAATCAACAGCTTAGACAGCAAGACAGCAAGACAGCAAGACAGGCAACCAGTTGAGTAACACACTCATACACAGTTTGATATGCAAAACTAGCAACTTTCCATGGCACATAGACTGAATTTTATAACCAAATACACACATATGCTTAGAGGCAAATCACGTCACAAGCAAACTCACTATCGTAGGACTTCTTACCAACAACAACAACATTAGCATAACAAAACCAGAGAAAAAGAGAAGAAACAACCATAACGATGATTTGATATTTCTAAGCACAACATACTTAAAACAAACTAATTTTTAAAAGCTCACTCCCACGTACACATACATATACAAAATACACTTTACCAACAAGAAAAAGAGAAACAAAAACAGAGAACTCTTTTAAACTCATACAGTTAAACGTAATTTATTTTGGAGCAGCATTCAAGGGATTTTGTTGATTTTTTTTTTTAAATGCTGGATATGCCACATGAAAGTGTTTTTATTTTATTTTTTGTTGTTTTAGTCATAATCTATAATAAACTTTTGGTAGAAATTTTAGTATATTAAACAATAACGAGTCTTGGGAATCCACAAGGCAAAAACGAAAGTAATGAAAAAAAGAAAAGTATGATGTAAAGAGTTTGTAAAAGAGGCATTTAGGAATGTTTAGTCTTAACAGAAAAATCAACTAAGCCAACAATTCAGAAAAGGGAAGTATTCTTAAAACTGGATACAATTATAAAATTCATAAGAATTTCTTAATTGTCAAACAACTTTGAAAAGTTAATGAAACTTCCTAAAGTCTTCTTTAAGTTAAATAATATTTTTTTTTTTAGCTTTTATTCATTTACAACTTAAATATTTATTTTTGTAAAAATGTTCGAAAATTGAGATTCGACTTACGTAGAATTGATTTAGAGATGAAAAGTTCGTCAAATAAGCAGAATTAACCTTTAAAATGCAAAAAGTACGTAAACGGGCAATCTAAAACTTTTTCAAATATTCGAACTTAAGTTCGAAACTTAACTAAAGTTCGAAACTTTAAAATTGCCTTAACAGTAACTTCAAATAGTTGTTAAAAAAATTAATTTTACTCAGAATTATATTGAAAACAACTCAAAAATATCAAAATTTAATTTTGTTTATAATATTATTTCTCACGCTAAATTTTGTTTTCTTTACCTAAAAACTGGCAGTTTATTTCATAAGTTCATATTAAAGTTCGAAAATTCAAAAAAAGATTTTGCCATAATCAGTTAAAAAAAATTATTCAATTCGAAGTTAAGTTCGAAAATCCGAAATTAAGTTCGAATATTCAAAATTTAGTAAAATATTTAGAAAAAACTATGGCTTTTAACATAAAAGTAAAAAATACTCTTGAAGCTAAAAAAATGAGTGTTAAAGACATTTAAGCTAATATGGAATTTATGAATACAAATTCGAAAATTCTTAATTTTCTTTAGACTCTAGTGAATTTCAAGTATGTATATTGAAAAATTTTTACTTTTTTAAAACTAATTTAAAATATTAGCGATTTATATTCTACATTTCCTATTAGTATGACTTTCAAAATTGTCTGTATAAATTCTTTCCTCTTGTTATTATAACAAACTTTTAGTCGTCTACAGTAACATTACAGTGTCTCATATAGAAACTTTAATAGCTGAAACTATTTTAAACACACATCAGAGAGTATCACTGCCTGGAATATGCTCAAACACACACTCAGGCAGGGTTTATAAACTTAAGTTCATTTTAAAGTCAAATTTCTAATGCAATAAACTTCTAAACTAAGAAATTAAGAAGCAACAAATAGCTAATAAAATAGTTTAGGATTTCAACACTATATAGAAATCCCATAAAATATGTAAAATGAAAATTTCATACAGAAATTCATTGGAAAACTTAATACAATAGAAGAGGCTTTTTAGATTTATTCATATTTATTTGGAAAAGTTATATAAAATATTTCTAATTTACAGCTTCATTGTTTTCAATTATTATTTTTATTTTTCAGATAAAATATTTTTTTTCATTCTTATTATCGTTTTTCATATTTCATCATCTGGCATTGTGTTGTTGTGTATGAAGGTTACACATAGTGTTATTAAAAGTAATAAAAAGGATATTTTATTCTTTGATATGTCCTGTTCAGTCATGTCAAAAATAAAATAAACATTTATTGGAATATAGCAAAAAAAAAAAAAAAGAAACACATTGAAATTAAACTAAAAGGACATTGTTGTATTGGGGCAGAAGGGCAGTAGGACTTTTGTGTTACAAAAATTCAATTATAAAAGTTTTATTTTTCAGATTTTGTCTATAAAAAAGCCATACTTTAAAACGTTCAAAAGGAGACTAAAAGTAATTTTTAAACAAATATATTTTATTGAATAGTTTTTTATTCAATATTTTCAATGTTCGAAAAATTCAAATTTATATTCGAAATTTCTAAAATTCTCTTGAATGCTATATTATCAATATTTTTGATAACAGCCTCTTAAATAAACAAAATTTAGAAAGTTAAGTATTTTTAAAAGATTTCGAATATGTTTGGAAATAAAAAACTAAAATCGAAATTTCGAAAATTTTTTAAAATAGCAAAATTTACATATATTTTCGCAATAAACTATTAAAATTGGTTAATCCTCATCATACTCCGTAAAGTTTTGGTAAGGTATAAAAAATTCGAAATTTTATTAATTTCGGAAAAGCTACAAAGGCATAAAATACACATATTTTGAAATGTAAACACATGGAATAAATGTTATAAATAAAAATGTTTAATTTTCCACCAGTGTTTTTTTATACTCGAACATTCCGAACTAATTAAATTCTTTTTTTTTAGATTATTATAATGTTCGAAATTTGTATATAGTAAAAAAATTATCAAATGTAAATGTCAAAGGCAATATGCACTTAATAGAACCAAAACTAATAAAATTTGGTTTTTTAAAGTTTTAAGCATGTTCGAAATTGTTTTCGAAGTTTCGAAATTAAAAAAATATCGAGTATTAATATTTAAAGCAATAAAATAATAAAAACTAATAATAGTCCAGTTAAGATGCTCAAAATTTTTAATTTTTGTAGTCATATTTCAAAATTACGAATTCATGTTTAAAATTTCAAATTTGTTCTATAAAACAAATTTTTATTTTTTTTTTTTGAAATTTAACTCAATCACATTTCTAATATAAAAATTAATCTTTATAAAATTAGGAATCGCTAATTGTGGCCTAATTCCGAAAATTAAATATTTAATATGTTAGAATTTTTTACCAAAAATACCTAACAATAAATAAAATTCATTAAGAATATTCCTTAACTTAAAATATTATCCCTCTATCAAAAATTCAAAATAATGTTCGAAATTTAAAAACAAAAGAAAGCGTTTTTGATTTTAGTGTAACAATTACACAAAGAAATTAAAAGCTGTCAAATTTTAATGACTTCGTATGATTTTTAAACGAGTTCTTTACATCAAACCAAAATGTAAGCTTTTTCCATGAAAAATAAATAAATATAATTTAATTTTGTGCTTGAATTTAACCACATTTTTATTTAATTAGGCAAATTTCTCTTTTTGCCTGCTAATTCTATTAATAAAATAAAATTTCTAGAGATTAAAGTCCCACAACCAATAAAAATCAATAAAAAAAATTCTTTAAGTATTTCAAGAACTTAACGACAACTTACCACAACCACTGAAACTTTTGCAAGCACAAAAACTAACAAAAGTTTTTCTTAAAATAAAAAATAAATAATAGAGAAGTTAAACAGAAACCAAATTGAAAAATTGACAGAACCACAAATTAGCAATTGCAGAAATTACAGAACACACACACAGTCAAAATGAAATGAACAGTTAAAATACTATTACATTAATTGAATGTCATTTACAGAGACTCATAACAAAAAGAAAAAAGCCCAGACACAACCAATGGCCAGTCAAAAAGGCAAATCAACTGAATGATTGAAGGACTTAAATACAATTTAACTAACAAAATACCAATGAGCTGTTTTACATTTAGACAGTAACTAAAGTTGTTGTAATTGAAGTATAGAGAGTGAGGAAGAATGGGTGAGAGAGAATGAGAGAGGCAAAGGAAGTAAGTTAAAGATAAAATGGCTAAAAGAACACTCATACACAAACACTTGTAAATTTTATTAAGAGGTAAATAGTAGATATTGTTACTCTTTGACTGACTGAAATAAAAGTATAAGAATTACAAGTTAAACAGACAATTTAAAGTAAATATGAAAAAACAGTTTTGACAAGAAAACATATCAGAAAAAAATGTTAAGTAGTTAAATTTTTAGCAAAGTGAAAATTAAAGAAACCTGACTAGCCTTTGTAACAAAGGAAGCTAAAATTAAAGAATAGTAGCCTAAGTCGGTTGCTTTGTCGTCTAAAGTCACTACTATAGTCTAGACGTCCATTATACGGACCAAAGAGCCTATTCATCAATTCAATGCTCTTGCATTTCCCTTAATCGACAACAATAAAATACAATCTCTTTATGTTATACATTAAGCAATGAAGTAACATGATGCCACATGATAGCAGAAAACATTCAAACAATTCGGTCAGTATTCGTTGCTATATGTGTGTAAAGCTTGAAAACGAGATTTTATATTTAAAAAAAAATTATATGTGCCAAGAAATTTTAGAAAAAATAAATATTGTTGTAAATGTCGTACAAAATTAACGATTTTCATATTTTTATTCCAAATGCCCACCAAAACGATGTTGTTAAATAAAACTTATTCAATAAGCAATAACACCTTTTGGAAATGTTCATAATAGTGGCATGCGTCGCTTTACTGAATTTATTTAAATTGTTAACATGAAGCTCTTTTTTGGGATGGTATTCTAAAACATAAACAGGAGCAATCAAACCGTTCTCTGAGCCAAACCATAGTCTAGTGTAAATATGTATCCATAGTCTCATTTAGGACTGATCTTTCTAATCTGATCTGAAGCCTTAACTCTAATTCAGTCTATGATATCTACTTGGGTATTTATTTAATCGGGCTTTTGCTTTACTCGGCTAATCGCTCGATCAATTAATCGAGGTTTTCGTTGAATCGGCTAATAATCGTTTAATTTTGTTATTGATCGGTTAGCCGATTAATAAAGTTCGTTATTATTTGGAGTTTATTAGTAAAAAAAATAATAACATAACAATTCTTGAACAAAAACGAGCAAACAAAAAAATAAGTCATACCTATGTTATACATATTTTACACATGTATTTATTAAAAAATAAACTGCGAAATTATTTTATTTCAATAGTTAAGGGAGATCTTCTAAAATAATCTTTTAGAAAAACAATTGGTTAATTTGGCACTTTTCTTTAGTTTTGATAAAACTTGACATGGAAAAAATTCTTTCAATTATCGTAGATGTTGGAGAAATTGAAAGCAACCCATAATACAAAATTTCTAATTTCAAAGTCCTTTAACTGGATTTTTCTAATCATATAAATTTATCCATTATGCCAATAGAGTCCAGTTTTTATTTTTCGAAATTTTTAACCTTCTAATTGTTTCGGTTAATTCTGTTCCTGGCAAAGCTCGTCACCGAGCATTCTGCAAAAAAGTTCATTTTCGAATTCCTTAATTTCTGTTTTTGTACTACGTTTTAAGAATGAATTTCTTGAAGGAAATATATTGAATGAAAAAATATTTCTAAACACAACTTTTTGGTGCACTTTGGCAATTTGTCTGTGAACTTTGGTACAGATAACATTGTAAAATTTTAAATGATTGCATTGTAGATGGCATTTGAAAAAGCGAGTTGGTTCGCAACTGCCGTTTTGGAACTCACCCATAATTAAAAACAAAAAAATATGGTTTAATACTACAAAAATGTTGTTACATCGGTTAATCGACTGAAATTAGACGGTTTAATAGTTAATAAAAAAAAGCCAATTTTAAATTAACCGATCAGTTAATCGGGTAGTAATTAACCGGTTACCCTAGTATCTACTAAAGTTCGATTATTACTTGTCCGTAGCATGTTAATTTACGCAACTTTAATCTGTTCTATATGCAAGACTTATAGGGCGTTTGCGGATGGCAAATCAACTTTAGTTCAGTTGCCAGCAGCAAAATCAGGCAACGCCGCTCTTGTTAAAATATACAAAAAATGTTTTTATTTTATATTTTAACATACGCGCCGCGCCGTTGCCTGATTTCGCTGCTGGCAACTCAACTACAGTTAAGTTGCCACTCGTGGTAAAGTCTCGATTATAATCTGTTCTGGTCCATAGTCTCAAGTATATTCTTGTTAATGGTCTTGTCTTTAAACAATCACAACTATCGTAAATAAAAATTCCCTCGAAATTCGTTCCCTTTTTCGTAAAAAATGTATAGAGAAAACCAAAATTTCTAGGAGAAAATTTGTTCACGATAGAAGAGATTATGTCGCTGGTCACGCTCTACATGCGTTCCGAAGTTATGCATTAGAGAAGATTTGTAGAGATCTTTTATTTCCAATTATTAAGTTTAAAATGTATTGCCATTTTTCCTCTGAAGACAATATTAGGTCCACTACGTGCTCGGGAGTGAAAGCATCTCATCAAATAAATAAATAAATTAAAAACCAATATGTACGTCATCCTCGTTCTTCGTGCATATTGTAGAGTTCGGTATCATCATGTCCAAATTTAAGAAAACTCCTTCTGTATTTCCCGTGGCCCGTAAGGATCTGGGTAAGAAAGCGTTAATCTTTTCTATATATGTATTTCGTCGACTTTCTCTATGCAGACTTCAACATGTTTGTACGTTCATCGTCCTTTTTGGCGAATTTTCCCGTTTCCTTTGCTATTTAAACAGGCCTCCATTTCACTTCAGGATTCTCATTTTCCGTGTAATCTCGCCCATGTGTCTGACTAAAGTACATTCTAAAGTCTCGACCAATGTCAGCTCTATAGTCTCAACTAAATATATATTGGTCCATAGTGGTGACTATAATCTGGTCGATAGTCTCGACAAAAGTCTGTTTTTCTTTTGTTTTTGTCCTAAGTCTAGCCTTTAATCTGGGCTATAGTTTTGAATATAGTCTAGTGTAAAATCAGTTTTACAATCTCGTCTACAGTTATGTTTATAAACTTGACTACGTTCCCGGCATTAGTTATGTCTATAGACTTTTTCTTAGTCGTTATTCGCAACTTTTGTCATACCTACTGCATTAACAACAAAGTTTGTTGTACCGCCTTTAGACTTGAATATTAGCTACAAACTTTTTTCACTTTATTTCTGATTTATTCCAACAACTTATATTTTAATTAATTATTAACAAAACAATGCCAAATCTCTTCAATTTATTTATTTTAATCTTTAATGGCTGTTTAATTTTTTATAATAAATTTTTTCTTCAACACTAAATAATTGATATATAATTGTTATAAAATTAAATGAAAACTAATATTATTATAACTAGGCTGCAGAAAAAACTACTTAATTAAAATATATTTAATTTTATATTGTAAAATATTTCTTTATAAAATAAAAAAATTTTTTTTTCTCATGTCAGCTTTAATTTTAATACTTTAAAATACAATGTGTAATTAAAGCTTATTTGTACTTATTATTGTTATTTGCAGTACAAAATTTAAATAAATATGTTTGGAAAATTAAGCAAATTGAAAGGGAAATCAAAAGGTCAGTAGGAAAGTCCTTGTCTTTCATTCATTATTAAAGTTTTTAGTTGCCGGAAATTAACTTTTTTTTGTTCAAGTTTAAGATTTTTTAAAAAAAAGTAGTCTTTCTCCTTCTTTTTAAAAGTGACTATTTATGCGACATTATAATTTATGGTTTTATTCAACTCAGTTAAAACTTTTTACAAAAGAAGTATTTTTGCTATTTTTTAAAAAAGTAGTATTTCTACTACTTTTTTCAAATCTACTCCATTTGGCAAATTTGTTCCTTTTTTAATGGTAAAAGGTTATTTATTGGTAAAAAATCAAAACATGGTTTTTATTTACCTTAATTGCCGGTTTTAAAAATACAAAAGTAGTGTATATTTCTATTTTTAAATCTACTACTTTTGGCATACATATTTATAACTTTTTTAAATCTTTTTTTTTTTGTTATAAAAACTTGCTTTAGTTTAGTTAATATAATTTTTAACTGATTTCTAAAAAGGTAGTAAATCTACTACTTATTTTCCATTATTTTAAATTAAGGTTTTTTTGTTTTTACTACCTTTTTTAAACTGTAGTTAAAGCGCTGAAAAAAATTTAAACAAAGTTTATATCAGGTTTTATTAGTTTTATATATTTTTCGCATTTTATAACTCTTTAAAAACTGTAGTAAAAATACTTACTACCTTTTTTGATTTGATATTTTTTTTGTTTGTTTTTTGGCATACATAATGTTTTTAAGAATAAGTTAAGGATTTTTGCTTAAAAAATATTTTTTTTTAATTTTTCAAATAGTAGTCAATCTACTCCTTTTTTAAAAACCTAGTATTTCGCTTGAATATCTCTATTTTAACAAGGAGCTATGAAATTTTTTTTTTATATTTTTAAAAAAAGTAGCAATCTACCACCTTTTTTATTTTGATTATTTTTTAAATTAAACTGATAAAATTTAAGTTAAATGTAAATATCTTTTTTAGAAAAGTACTTCATCTACTAAATTGTTGACGAAAAACTTTAGACATATCGCTCCTTTATTGCAACATAGTCATAACTCACAAAAGTACAAAAGTGTACCTTCATACCTTCTTTATATAAAGGTGCATTTTGAAAAATTTAATTGCATTTTGCCAAGTTTGATTTTTTTTTGATTTGTTGCAATAAAGGAGCGATATGTACCTTAAGCTTGCATGTTCATTCATGTAATTTTTTTTTCTTTATAAAATTTAAATTTTTCCAATGTCATTCTCAAGTTAGCACAGACTTGATTACAACACTTAATTCGTAAATACATGTATTTAAAAACTCATTATGCAAATATTAAATTATACAAGTATGTAACTTTTTGCTGCAATTAATGTCGATTTAACTTTATTATAACAATATTTTCAATACATTCAGTTCGATTTTTACCCCATTTTACCAACCCCAAATCTGGTAAGCAATTTTTTGCTGTATTTTTTATTAAAAAGCCACACAGCAACAGTTTAATTAAAATGTAATAAAATGTAATTATAGACAAAACAGGAAAAATAAAAATTTCTATAATTTGATTGATGGTATTGAGTAGGAAAACGTGAGAGTGAGTGTTTTTTTTTTTGTTATTTAAATTACCCTTTCATTCAATAAGGTTTAAGTTAAACAATTGTGGATTTAAATGAGCAGCTTTCAAGCATTAAGGTCAGTTCCAAAAGAGATTGTTTTAACATTCTAAAGTATAACAGCACGTATACTTAATTAGTAGTGGGGCTAGTGGGTGTGTGTGAGTGTGTACGGAAAATTATGTATACTCCTTGGTGCTTTGAGATTTAAATAGTAAATTGGTCATGTACATTAAATTTCAGGCATGTGCTAATACATTTTTAAGAAAATGTTTTAAATTTTTAAAAAGGAAATTAATTATATAAAAACATTGTCTTTTTTAGGACATTATTGAAAAATGTTGTAATTAATATCCTTCTGGTACTAAAATAAGTTTTAAGTCATGCTAAAGATGCCAGTACTTTTTAAAAGTACCATGCTTTAAAAAATATTGTTTTTTATGTTTTCAAAGAAGTTTAAAAACGGTGTAAATCAAATAGTTTTTCAAAAATCTAGTATTCAGTAAAATTTAAATAACAATAAGTAACAATAAGTTTCCGTTTTCATTAATTAAAAATAATTTCATTTACAGCTTTAGAAAAGTCTTAACTAGAAATCTTTTCATATAACAAATCACCTCTAAAGGAATCCTTTAAAATTAAAAGCTGTTTCTACAACACATTTAAATTCGCACACAAGACAATAAACGAGGTATTAATGCAAAGGTGGTGATGGCGGTGCTACAAAAACAACAATAATAATGGCTAAATTAAGTGAGGAAACTCTCCTGCCACGTACTCAAGTATTCTTTGATTTATAATTCTTCGAAATCAAGTCTTTTATAAGCATTAACTTAAGTATAGTTATGAATGTCTAAACAAAACAAAGTGCACACGCATGCAATAGTTGCCCTGCTCGAGCAACAAGCACATTCGAAGGAGGGGAGCAAAGCAGAGTGTGCCAAGGATTAAAGTCATATAAATAGAGATGCACACTAACACAAACTTATATTAACCCCTTTACCTTAAACAAGGCCACATTTGAATGTATTTTTGCTGTAATATTATAATAAGGATGTATTGTTGTATCTGTATATATTTGAGAGAAGCCTGCACACAATAAACTGCACTAAGATAAAGTTTTAAGGAAACAAAAGATTTCCGGTGATAGTTATAAAACGTGGTTTGTTTTAAACTAATTAAATAGATACGCGAGAAATGAACGAACCTTAACTATAAAGAATTTAAATGAAATGCTACACTAAAAGTTTTGCATACTTTTAGGTGTCAGTCGACGAATAAAACAGAGAAAACTTTTATTTTTACAAAAATTTGATAAATATTCAAGAAATTGCTAATTTTTAAACCAAATTAAGGCTTAACTTAAGTAAATTTATTTTCAATATTTACCATTAATCCATTAGCCACCATCCATCATCCTTAATCATTGTCAATTTATTTAAGAGAAACTTGTAGATTTGTTTTTATCAAGTCCTGTAACAAAAAAAGGAAAAGAAAGTTAAACATAAATATGTATTGCAAAATTACAACAGTGTATTAACAGATATAAACAGTTATATTTTATGAT
This sequence comes from Pollenia labialis, assembly GCA_949318255.1. Taxonomy (NCBI): domain Eukaryota; kingdom Metazoa; phylum Arthropoda; class Insecta; order Diptera; family Polleniidae; genus Pollenia; species Pollenia labialis. The sequence continues at coordinate 1,416,546 of OX439142.1, forward strand.
TTAATTCCCATCCACACGCATACAAAATAAATTTACACACTTACACAAAAGCTTATGTGTTCATACCCTGTAGGAAATGTCACAAGTGAATCTGTACTGATTCACTTCACCACTGACACGTTTCCTTCAGGGCATTTACATTGATACAAATTCTATATACATAATAATATTTATATATCCCTCTTATAAATATTAAAAAAAAATGTAACAAATGGATATTGGAGGAAAAATAAAAAGTATAATTTCTATTACTATTTTTAAATCTACACTCACAATATTATTACAGTAACGGACTGTAGTTTATTTAAGAAATATTCCGTTCAGTCATTTTTAAATAAATAAACATTTAAAATTCCAAGCAATTTTATTTTTAACTGATTCTAACAGTTATTAAAAAAACTAAGTGCATATTAATACGGATTTTCAGTTGCAGTTAATTTTGTCCGTTGATTAAGTTAAATTCTTCTTTATGTAAAATTAAATGAAAATGTAATTTAAAGCAACGAAAAGTTCATTTAATTTTTACTGTCAAAAATTCAACCGCGAATTCCGTACAAACAAATCAATATTCAGTTATCTTTTATTAATTAATTGTCAAAAAATTAACTACAAATTCCGTAAAAACAAATAAATATGCAGTTATTTTTTAAAATTTTACTGTCAAAAATTCAACACCATATTCAGTAAAAACAATTAAATATTCAGTTATTTTATATAATTTTACTACCAAAAATTAATTTTTACTTATCTATAAAAAATGAATTGCTTGTTTTGTGTAAGCAATACCCATTTTCTATTTGTTAAAATAATTTAGTTAAATACCTACATCAAATTTTAAAAGTAAAATAATTGCGAAGCCATATCGGTCATGCTGCTGGTGTCTTATAATTGAGAGTTCTTCTGTCAACAACGTGGTCAGTACAACAAAAGTAAAACAAACGCGTGTAACTGGGTAAGTAAATAAAAATATTCTCCCCCTATCGCTTATAAGAAAAACAAGCGGACAGGTGTCTGTCTGGAATTTTTTAGAAATTCGGCTCTTTTGTGGAGTAAACGAAAATTTAATAAAATAACTGAATATTTAATTGTTTTTACTGAATATGGTGTTGAATTTTTGACAGTAAAATTTTACAGAATAACTGAATATTTATTTGATTTTACGGAATATGGTGTTGAATTTTTAACAGTAAAAATTAAATGAACTTTTTTTTAAAAATAAATGAAAAATAGGTAGACCGGTTTTTAATTGAACTTTCATTTATTTTATATTACAATTTCAGTTAATTTTACGTACAGAATATTGTGAGTGTACTACTTTCAGCATATTTTAAACTTTCTTAGGTTTTTCCATTGGTTATCTTCACATACTTTAGTTGTATTAAAAATTTATTTATTTTAATGTTTTTAAAATTTGATTTTTTTTAACGATATTTCAAATTTAAGTTTTTTGTTTTTTATTTTATTTTTTCTTTAAAGGTATTTTTTTTAACATTTGCTTGGGCCGGGTTTTTAGATGTAGATTAAGTTAAAACTTAGTTTAACGTAGACCGAAACTCAGATTTTTCCTGCGAAATATGATTTATTTTCACGCCTTCAAAGATCATATACACACATACAAATACAAAGTCAAACCTTTGATATGAAATCATTTGACATCAAACACGATTCTCAAACGTTTCCCTATTGTTTGATTTTAACATTTAAATTCAAATTGACAATGATTTAAAAATAAACAATTAACATTAAATGTTTTATTAATTTGATGTCAAATTGGTATCAAATGCTAAATTCAAATCAAAACTAAACTTGACAATACTAAAGCGAAAAGTAAATGTAAACATTAAAATGGCGATTAAAGTTAAATTTTTACAGCGTGGTTAAATGTGGTTTACAAGTAAACGATTTATTTCTTGTTAAAATAAAAATTATTTGTGAGCAATAGCAATGACAATAATTAAGAACATGAATTTAAAAAATTAAACGGGAAAGTGAAGAAATTATAAGTTTGTTGTATGACCGTGGTGCTACAATCCTCAAAATAAAAGGGAGCGAAGTATTTCGTCTTTCCAAGAATTAGAGGGCTGAACATTATTTCATCTTTTAGCTATGGTGCCGAATGTATATCACAAATATTTTTCTATATGTTTCACATTGTATTATTATCCACATTTGAAAAAGATTTGAGCATTACGTTTGAAAACAAGTTGAAAACAAAGGAATTTTTCAATTTGAAAATCATTTTTTGTTGAGATTGCTATGATTTTCAAATCATTAGCAAGCGTTTGTCGTTTGAGAAAACCTCCGTGTTTGCTGGGAATATGTAAAATTTAACAATTTTATTGCAAGTGTATTATGAGCCGCTTTAGTTACATATGTGAGCTTTAGAATAAAAAATCAGTAGTGAAAATGCTTAAATTTAACAAAAAAAAACTACAATCTAAAATCTTTTGAGAAGGTAGTAAATTTAATTTTTTTTTAAAGCCATCATTTTCATGTTTCATATTTAAATGTATTTTTAATTTCAAAAAATTAAATTTCTTTACTAAATTTAGAGTTGACAAAAAATCAACCAATTGTAGTCGGGACTGTAAGAAAAGATAAACTCACTGTTTATTGTTGTTGTTTTTGTTTAAGCTTTGATATTGTTACAAGTAAAACTGAGGTTTATAATTCTTATTCGCTTAACAGTTTTATTTGTACAATATCTTTAGCTTTTCTAAAATCTTTGGATGAAGTTTCGTGACGATCTGGCCTAAGCAACCAGTGATATGCGCATAGGAATAGCTTATCCCTTCAACAATAAATTTCAGTTTCTCAATAGTATGAAATGTTATTTGGTTATTAATTTTTGAATCGCAAGAAAAACTCTGAAAAATGTCTTTACCTTTTGTAATTAGTTTCGTTATTGTCAAAATTTCAAAAAAATTCAGCTTAATACGCACTCTTTGAAAAAGTGCTTTATCAACTGCATTTTTTTACAGTGCTTAATTAAACAAATTGTTTATATTTTTTACATTCACAATTTACAATACACTTAGATAATATTTTTTTTTAAAAAAAGAAGTATATATACTACTTTTTCAAAAATCTTTTTTTAATAGTTTAAAATATTTGTTGCTTCTAGCTTTAAATTTAAGAAACATTATTTTGTCACTTTTCCATCAAATTTGTCTGTTAAACTGTGGTGTTTCTAAAATTATGTCATACTTTAAAGCAATTTAAACAAATTTATATATTCTTTGAAGTTGGTATTTAAAGCAAAAAATAATTTCAACTTAATTAATTTGAACTATGAATTTCAGTAACGGAAATTACTTTTTCCCCTACCTCTAAAAGTCCTTTGTTGAGCTCTATGTGTACATGTGTATCCTGCTGAGTTCGTTATTTGGTGTTTGTTTTTACAAACAAACAAACAAACAAACACACACAGAGAAAGGTGTATTAAACTGATACTAAAAATAAAACTTCTGACAAGAACGCATGAGGTTCTCTATATGATGTATGCCTATTTGTTTAATGTATATGTGTGCCTGTTTGTTATTTACTTATAAACCACTCATCTAGCAACAATATGCTTATTTTTGTTGTACCCAAATACACTCTTATACACACACACACACACATACACACGCATATATATTCATAAAACATACAAGCTCATTTATTAAACATGAATATAAGCAAAAGTATAGCATAGGTTGTGGGATCTGCTTTTATATGTATGCGATTAAGTATAACTTATACATTTTGCTGTTTTGTTTAAAAAGCAAAAAGTATAGGCATAAATAAGTAAAAGTAGCTTAAAAAAATTAAACATAATTGTTAACAAAAAGAAATAAATAAAAAAAAGGTTTGCATTTTTCATTAAAGAAAATTAAGTAGGCCAATTTGATATAAATATTTCGCAATAAAAAATGATTTGGCCAATTACTGAAAAAGTAGTTGATGTTTAACTATAAACACAAAAGGAGTAGATTTTAACTAAAAATAATGCGGTATTATTTATGCTTTTAAACAATGATACTTTTTCTACTACTCTTTTAAAAATTAGTAATTTAAGTATATAAATTATTTTTCTTAAGTAAAAATGTTAGACTATTTTAGTAAATTTTAGGAAAAGTATTATATTTACAACTATTTGAAAAAAGTTATTTTTTTCTATGTTTTGTAAAATTAAATAAAAATTTTAAAATTTCAGACATTTTTCTTTTAAAAAAGAAAAGTTTTGCTTCTTATTCTTTTTTTAAATTTATTAATAATTTATTTTATTCAGTTCGCTCTCGTTCAAAATAAAACATCCTTTTTCCTTTTCTTCTGGTTTAATAATATTTCAATACAGAAATTGTTCATATGAAAATATTATTACCCATCATCAACATTATTTCTCGAGTGCTGTAATTACCTTTGCTGTTACATCAGATTATTTTTTGGTTTTTTTTTCATTCGCTTTGTAGTACTCAAGCTTAACTGTTTATTAGCACTTTCTTTAATATGCTCGTAGTCGTAGTGCTTTTGCAATTAAAGGAAATATGTGAGAAAATAAAACATCAAAGTAACATAAAAGAAACATCAAAGATTAATGAATTTTCTTGTTTTATTTTTTGTGATGTTTTTTTTTTTTTTCTTCACATTATGTAAACATGTCTGTTAACTTATGAATATTTAATTTTTCTACCTGTGTTTATATAAAGTATTAATAATTTTTTTATTTAACATGAATAATAAAATGACGAATCAACACTTGTTAAAATAGAGGGAGAAATGAAAAATTCGAAATGATTGCTTATGATGTGTTTTTAGTAACTACATAAGCCAATTTAAAGAATTGAAAAAATTTGGTTTTCAATTTTAATTAAATTATTGATCTAAAGTACTTTTTTAGGAAAGTAGAAAATTAACTACAATTTTAAAATTCTTTATTTTATATTTTAATCATTAAACTCCCAATTAGAGTTAATTATATAAATTCAACCACTTTTCGCAATCCTATTTTTTTAGCATGTTTTAATATTTTGTAATTATTGGCAACAAGAATTCTATATTTAAGTACTTTTATTTATTTTAAAGCATTTTTATTCAAATGTCTCCTTAAGCTTCTTATAAGTCTTTTTGTTATACTTTCTGCTTCTTAATATTAACTCATTTTTTGTTATTTGTTTTCTAATTTATTTGGCCGCATTATTTGTAGTATAAGTTTTCTTATTTCCAATAATCAGAAGGAGCTTTCTTGCTTGTCTGCTGTCTTCGCAATTAAGCCAAAACATACTGCTGATTTTTATTATTAATACAGGATTAATTTTCGAAATTAATTGAAAAATAAATAAGTAAAACGGCAAAGAAAAGCCCCCTATTAAAATAGTATATATTAAGTTATTCCCGGAACTCCTTTAAGTATGCTAAGATATATTACAGCCAAACAAATTTTCTTTCATCATTTAGTTTATAAAGCAATTTACATTTAAATTAAATCGTATAGCAATAAAATAACCTAACTAGAATACATTTAAGAACATATTTTTACATTCCCATGTCCGTCTTTCTTTATGTCTCCCTGTCCATTCATTTTTCTTTATTCTTTTAATTTAACTATACTCGTCTTTTTTTAATGAACGTGTTTAAGGATCTTTTACAAATCTTCAGTGGCTAATAACTATAATAAATTTTCTATTTTATTGTTATTTAAATCATGTGTGATTGTATGATTATATCATGTGGTATATAATTTTTTATTTATATCCTTGAATGGTCATTTATATTACAGTGTAATTTATGTATACATAATTGCTGTATGTATGTGCGTTTAACTACATTTATATATACAAAGATGCCATGTCATGTTTATCTAACATGACATTTGTACAAAAACTAATGACGATGATGAAATGAAAATGATAATGTTGTTTTTTTGACTGCTTCTGAAGATACTGATGCCCCAGCTCATACTATTTTGTTAAGGCGACTGTTGTTCATTATTGTTTTACACTATAATTAATTCAAGAAGAAATATTTAATTAGTATTAATGAGTAACAGACTAAAATTTATGTAGTGCAAGGGTGGGTCGATTTTTTTGTGACTTTTTTAATTTTCGCCACTAAACTGAATGGACAACACTTTCCCCCCTCAACAGCTGAACTAATCTGCTTAATTTAGTTTGTGTTTGACAGTTATTGAAAGCAGACTGCCTCATGATTTAAGGGAAAATGAAAAATGTGAATTTCGTGTGTTTAAATCAAACATGACTGAAGCTGCGAATTGCTCCCTTAACCACTTTTTTCGACGAATTTAGCTTCTAGTGGCTATTAATGCTTTCGTACCTGAAGAAGTGGCTAAGCGGAAAGCGATTTGATTCTAAGATTAACTGCCTATTTCACGATATCACTCGAACGTTTACGTTCGCACAAATAACATATGAAACAAAAAGAAATTTTTGAATTTTGTTTTTGTTTTATATGTTATTTGTGCGAACGTTAGCGTTCGAGTGACATCGTTAAATAGGCAGTTATTAATCTTCTCACAAACAAATGTCTATTTCGATGATCTGACAATTCAACATTTTGAAAGGAATGCGAAACGGAGAAAAACGTTGGACAACATTTTTTTGTATCCAAAAACCTGTGTTTCCAAAAAAAAGTTACGGACTTACTGACCCGCCCTCGTATTTAATAAAAAGCAAAATAAACAAAACATTTCAGAATCTTGTAAGAAGTTTGAACAAAAATACAGAAATGTGTAGGCTTTCTTTAGTTATTTTAGCAAAATATAATTTTATTTAATGTTATAAAATTTGCAAAATAAAAATAAAAAAACAAATGAGTTTTGAATTATTTTATATAAAATAACTATCAAAAAAATAACTGAATATTCCGTAAAAACAAAGAAATATTCAGTTACTGTATTAAATTCAGTAATTTTCGTTTACTCAAAAAAATGGCGAATTTCTAAAAAATACCAGAGAGACACCTGTAAGCTTGATTTCTAATGAGAGAGAGCGAGAATACTATTATTATTTACTTGCCCCGTTACACACGTCTGTTTAACTTTTGTTGAACTGACCACGTTGATTACAGAAGAACTCTCAATTATAATTTTATTAAATTCCAAGAATACATTTTATCAACAAATCCATCACTTTTTATATTAAAATGAAATATGAAATGAAATAAATAAAAAGCACAAATAAATTAGAACAAATCCTTAGAGGAAACTGTTTTCCTTGTGAAATGGCATAAACAATGTTATTTGTTTTTCTTAATTTTTTTTTTTGCTACTATTTACTTTAAATCAACTTTGTAAAAAAAAGAAATCTAATTTTTTTATATTTAAACTAAGCACGGTTAAATAAATAAAAAAAAAAGAAAATGACACAGGGTCAAACGAAATGAAAAACGTAAAAAAATGAACAAGAAAAAGCTCTAAGGAATATACATATTTTTTAAATGATTTTTCTTATACAAAAATAAACAAAATTTTCTCATTTATCAGTGAAAAAAAAAAGAAAAAGATGGAAGACATTTTGTTGTTTTAAAAGCCAATTAAAGGTAAATAACAGACTTGTTATTTGCCCAAAATAAATAAATGAAATTATGAGGGAAATAATGTTTGTAACTGGGAATGAAGACTTGAAAACGGTATGGAAACTTTTCTGTTTATTTCTTTCTTTCTTTTGCACTGAGTTGTCAGGTTATTCCTTTTAAACTTATTTGTATGAAAACTGTTTGAAAAGTTTACTTTTCAAAAAGAATTTCTTCACGAGTATAATTATTTTAAAGAATTTTTTTATTTCTAAGATGATTTTTTTTAAAGAAATTGAAGAAATATCTACAAGGAAATAATTTTTGATAAAACTTTTTGCAAACTTCAACATAAATTTTTAAAAGAATAAGATTCAATTGTGATTGTGTACAAGCTTCCCTTCAGTTTTAGCCATACATTTGGCATTAAACGCGTATTAGTTTGGTTTTTTGTTTTAATAAACATAAACTTTTATATTACAAAAACAAAATCCTGAATATTTTATTAACGGATACAATTGTATTAAAAATGGATATATGTAAAAAGAGTTAAGGTTGTATGTAGCTTTAAATAAACTTATACCAATGACTGCAATTCTTTGAAGTTATGCAAAATGTTCTTAAGTCATAAGTAAAAGTCTTTCGTTATGTTTCATTGAAAATTATTTTAATTGCCCCATTTAATTGACTTATGACAGGTACACAGAAAAAATTATTTTTGGTTGGTTTCAAAGTTGGAAAAAAAAGAATGAAAAACAAAATCCCGTATTTAATTTTTGAAAACTGTTTACTTAAATACATCAAATACAAAAATAAAATGATGACGAAACACATATCGAGTCGGTCTGCTGCCGTTGTTTGTTACATTTCTTCTTCTTTAGCCAAGGAAAGGATACAGCAACAGTGAGTGATGAAGAAAAACATTGTGTGTATAAACAAGACTTCGTTCAAAAATTATTCCAACAAAACATGTGTCTCAAAGCCAGCCGCCGCTCTGTTTCTGCCTTCATCTTCTCCTTCAGTGATAGCTTGGGTGCGCGTCATTGCTTGTGCAAAAAATTTTTGTTTGATTCAGCAAAATTATTTGTTTGAAATTTATATGAATTTCAGTAAACTTTTTGTTTGATTCTGTAAATTATTTGTTTGAAAAAATCAGTGTTTTTTTTAGTAAACAAAATGCAAATAAATTGTTTGAATATGCGAATTTGTTTGTAGGACCGATTTCAGACAAAAAATGTTTTGATACTACAAATTTTTTGTTTGAATTCGAAAAATAATTTTTTCTGTGTAGACCAGATAATTACAATTGGAAGCAGTTGTGCAAGACTGGAGTAAAAAAAAATAAGCAAAAACTTAAAATACCTTTTTTAACATAACAACTTTTTGGCTTACGTTAAAGAATTAAGTCTATAGTTGAGTCTAATGTCTTGACCATTGTCTCGACTGCAGTTTAGTCTAGTTCATAACCTCCATTTAAGTCTAGTGTGTTGATTGTCTGTAGTTTGGAAAAAAGTTTAGTCTACCACCTCGGCAATTGCTTAGTCTACAGTCTTGGTTTTAATTAAGTCTTTAAATGTGACTTCAAATTTGTCAGTAATCGAACTAAAAACTAGCCATAAGTCGAGATCAAAGTTTTGTCGACAATCAAGACTATAATTAAGCCTATATATGTACTTTGGGCTTCTGCCCATTTCTGTCCTCTAAACCACAAAAAACGAAAACATTTATTCGCAAACCTCAAAAATTATTTGAAAGTATTAAATCAAAATCTTCTTGAGATACGTATAACTAAAATCAAGAGAAAAAAATTTACTTTGATGTAAATTTCATGTTGTGTTAATACATCGTAACAAAAGAACTAATGTAATCACTCCTAATCTTAAGACGCCCCTTTAACAACCACTTACACCCAAAAACCTCTCTCAACCAAAAGATTAAAAATCAACAAGACAGAAAGTTAATGAAATTCCTTTTTATGTATTTGTAACATTTAATTTTGCTTGTTGTTGTTGTTTTTCTTTTTAATAACAATATACAAAACTAAATAAAATATGTATGCTTGTTCCTTTAGTAAATATAAAAGAAAATTGGAAAAATGGGATTACATTTTGGTCCTTTATTAACTTTAATAAGTCTGTTATTTTGATATACCCTCCGCCTCTTCCTGCATTTTAGATTAAGTAAATATTTTACTTAAGAGAAAATAACATCAAAAAATTATATTGTTGATGATGTTAATGATTTAAGTATCTAAAAGAATTACGGAAATTACATTCAAACAGGAAAATTTACTAAGCGAAATTTATTTTAAGGAAAAACATACATACGAAACAAATATGTTTATGTGCATGAGTAGTAAATATAGTTGGATAAAAAAAAAGTGATTTAAAATCATTAAATTTTTGTTTATTAAGCATTTAATGAGAAGTTTCCGAAAAAGACAAAAAATAAAAATATTTTAGGAAAGAAAAATACTGTGGGAAAGTTACTAAAATTTAACCGCTTTATTGATAGTTTGACGTAGAATTCGATTTAAATTTTATTCTATACTCTTGAACTTTGCGAAGTCCATAGGCCCAACTACAAGTTTGATATAACTCAGTCTGTAATCTCGAGTAAAGTTTGGTTATTAGTTTAGTCTAAAACCTTGATTTTGGTTTACTTTAAAGTCTAGACCACGGCCTAGTTGTTAGTCGCGGCAGTGTTATAGTTAAAATTCATATATTTCAATCAACTCTAGTCCCAATTTAGATCTAATAAATGGTCTCTATGGGGGTCTAACGTATAGTCTGGGATATTATCTAGTCTATAAATTAATCAAACTTAACTTTTTTCTAGCAATTTTTATTGACTTACTTAACTTTATTTGTAAGAAGAAAAATGTTATTAAGAAATTGTTAAATGATGTTTGATCTAGCAAACGTTTTGCAAAAGCTAGTAATAAAACTAGTGGTTACGTGCAGGACGTCAAATATTTGATAGGTGTGAACATGGCTTAGGTCTGGACTATGGTCTTGACTTTTTTCCCTTAGGCAGGCGAAAATCTTTCATAAGTTACTTAAAAGCCAACAAGTTATGCCGAATTATGAGCAGAGATCTGCAATGAATGTTTTTTTTTCACTTCTCATAGTCACTCATGAAATTGGAAATATAATTGCGTAGACTAGACCATAGTCCGATTATGGTCTAGTCTTTAGTCTTGACTGTAATTAAGTCTATAATATTGACAATGTTCTAGTTTGTATCGTATCTTTGTTATCTAGCCTCTAGTTTCCTGTTAAGTTTGGGTTAAACTTTTTCTTTATCTAGTGTCTTCTTTGCCTAAAACTTTAAACATTTTTCTAATATTTGTCTTCAATTAATGTAATACAAACCTTAATTAAGTACGTTGCTTTTCCTAATAGATCAAAACGTTCCTTTTTTTATAAATAGTTAAATAAATTAAAATTATGTTAAACATTCGTGCCCTTAAAGCAACATAAATAAACAATTTATGCAAATTAAACATAATAAATAATTTTGCCGGCAGCAGCAGCAACATTTTAGTAATATTTATACAAAGCAAATATAATTGTATGAAATACTAACTAAATAAGTACATGTATTTGCTTAGAGTCATTAAGTGTTGGCAGTGTTGCCACTTCGTCTGTAATTACCCAAATTAGGTGTACATTTTTCTGCAGTGGCTAAAGGATGGGTAATTTCTTTTAGGTGCCCTCCTAAGAAAGAAAGTCACATCTCCATTTTAGTAGTTTTGAGCAGGGTAGGAAAAAATTATACTCAATTCTTTCGTTTTAAAATTTGTGCTGACAAGTTAAAAAATAAAACCCGCGTGCCCGAATTTTATTAGTGAACTGTTTGGTGAAGTATAATATAATCTTTATCAATATCGGAAGATGTTTTACAAATTTGTAGGCCATCTGTGGAAAATTATCCAACTTTGTAGTTTCAACAAGATACAGCTTATACTGTAGGTTCCTTAATAGCTTTATTTTGCATATAAGCTTTTTTTAACTGGCTTCCACGATGACCTGACTTATCAGCTCCTAATAATTTCATTTGGAGATAATTGAAAGAGAGAGCGTTTGTTAACAAGCCGAGAACCATTTTCCAACTAGAACCTAACATTGCGATTGAAGTCATAGGCATTACACCTAAAATGTTGTGAAAAAGTGTGGGGACTATGTTAAAAAGAACACTCATATACATAGCAGAAAATGACCATCGTTAACAGAGTATCCTTTAATTTGTTGTATTTTAATACAAAAATTTTAATCGGTCAATTTTGCTTCATGCCAAGTGTAATTTAGAATTTTTATGGTGATAACACTGAGTGTTGGGAATTTTTTTTCCTTTTTAAAATATGACAAACGTGGAAATCATTAGAGGAAGAATTATATTACCTTGTAGCTGAATGTAAAATTGTTACGATACATTAAACATAAATAGTTTGTTACATTATTAGTTCTCTCTCTATCTCTATCTCTTTCTAAAAGAGAGAGAATAGTTAAGGTTCAAACATCAGCTAAATATTTACTCTAAATCATTTTGTCCAAAAACTAGTGTCCCTCAAAACCTCTGGGTTAGTAACTGACTAGTAATGCATTCCTATGTAAAAATTAATATTTCTTAGGTTACTCTTATTGTACAAGTACTGTGTGTTACACATTGTATTTGCATCTTATACAGTTTCATAGTTGTTAGTATTTGTAATAATATTATAACTCTATTAATTTCAATTATAATTTGTTGTCAGTTACAGTTTTTGATTTGCGTAGGAGTGCCATTGTTTAAATTAAATTTGTTTAGTATGTGTCGGAGTTTAAGTTTCATGGGTGTTTGTACGTGTGTAGATGTGTAAGAATGTATGAACTTAAAAGCAAACAATAAGTAGTCAATCATAGAAAAAACTATACATAAATATACATATACATATATTTTTTTTAAATGTCAAATTTTCAATGATATAACAAATCATGTTATGGACAACAAAAAAAAGTATGTAAATGTTATTTTTACTTTTTACTAAAAACTAATTTAGAATTAATTCTTTATGTTAGACACAAGGCATAATTAATTTAATATGTTTTTAATTAAATTTAAAACTTTTTACCAAGCAAATTTGTTATTAATTTTATTACAATAGAACAATTATAACAAGCAAAATAAAGTCTTTGCTTTAAAATTGAATTTTTTTAAGGCTGTCTAGGATTCATTAAAACAATAAACGTATTGTTTGTTTAATGCCGTCTAGTTGATTTTTATTATTAAATTATTTAGTTAATAACCCACAAATACAAACAAGCAAATAAGAAAATAATTATCCATTTAATACAGACAAATGTAACACTAATGTGCATCAAAAAAAAAAAAAAAAAAATAAAAAAAACTGCTACATTTTTCCAAAAACTAAAAACGAACATTAACAGTTAAATATTTAAAATTATTAAATAAATAAAATTAAATTCCAAACATTAGAAAAGATAAATCTTGTTTTCCCGTTTAAAATTTAAAAAAAAATGGGTCCCATATTGATTGCATTATGATCTAAAGTCCACACAAAAGTATGACGCATAGTTTGATCTTTTAAACAGGACATTCTGAAATTAAGTCTTATAATATGGCACATGGCCAAATTACGGCTCTTTAAAAGAATGAATGCGGATCTCGAAAAGAAATTAAAAATGAAATAACTTTCAAAAAAAAAAGTTACTTGGCGGACCCTTTAATATTTAAAAATTCATTAAAATTTTAATAAAATTGGAATTGCAAGTAAAACATATATTGTATAATATTGTATAATATTATATGAATAAATAAAATCACATGTATCATAGTAATGTATATTTTGTGCTCTTAGTGGTTAAGCAAGAAAAGAAAGAAGCATATGGGCTTTTCCATGTCATCGTATGTGACCTTTGTTCGCTTTCTGAGAGGTAGAGATTTTGCAAAATAAGTAGTAACTGGAAAATAATTTTATCATTTATCATACTTTATTGGAAAAAAAATATCCCATTCAGAACCTTGTTGTCTTAAATATCGTGCAAAATAAGCGCATATAGTACGTGACATTAAACGAAAGTGATTTTTAAGTAAATTTAAACACATATCGGGATATCTGCAATATGTGGGAGGTGATTTTTTCTTAATCCTTTACTTAAAAAAAATAATTTCCGTTTATAATACGTAAAAAGTAAAAAATTTTTTGGATGGTTTAAAAATTTAAAATCGCTCGTGACATACCGTACGTGACATATTTTTCTCTTATACTACTTATAAGATATTAAATATATGTTTTGTAAATATATGTAGACAAAAATTTAAAAAAAGCAAGTAAGAAGGTATTGTAGGTCAAGCCTACATCACAGAATTAGGAGACATATTTTCGAAAGTGTACATTATTGTACAAAATTTTGTTATGAGGTAAAGAATCATATAAATGTTATGTATGTCGAATATTATTTAGATCCCTTCATCTATATGATATTTATATGGGACCTATGGTTAATGTTGGACCTACACTCACAATATTATTACAGTTACGGACTGTAGTTTATTTAAGAAATATTCCGTTCAGTCATTTTTAAATAAATAAACATTTAAAATTCCAAGCAAATTTATTTTTAACTGATTCTAACAGTTATTCAAAAAACTAAGTGCATATTAACACGGATTTTCAGTTGCAGTTAATATTGTCCGTTGATTGAGTTAAATTCTTCTTTATGTTAAAGTAAATAAAAATGTAATTTAAAGCAACGAAAAGTTCATTTAATTTTTACTGTCAAAAATTCAACCGCGAATTCCGTAAAAACAAATCAATATTCAGTTATCTTTTATAAATTAATTGTCAAAAAATTAACTACATATTCCGTAAAAACAAATAAATATGCAGTTATTTTATAAAATTTTATTGTCAAAAATTCAACACCATATTCAGTAAAAACAATTAAATATTCAGTTATTTTATATAATTTTACTACCAAAAATTAACTTTTACTTATCTATAAAATATGAATTGCTTGTTTTGTGTAAGCAATTCCCATTTTCTATTTGTTAAAATAATTTAGTTACATACATCAAATTTTAAAAGTAAAATAATTGCGAAGCCATATCGGTCATGCTGCTGGTGTCTTATAATTGAGAGTTCTTCTGTAAACAACGTGGTCAGTACAACAAAAGTAAAACAAACGTGTGTAACTGGGTAAGTAAATAAAAATATTCCCCCTCTCACGCTTATAAGAAAAACAAGCGGACAGGATCTGTGTGGTTTTTTTTAGAAATTCGGCTCGTTTGTGGAGTAAACGAAAATTTAATAAAATAACTGAATATTTAATTGTTTTTACTGAATATGGGGTCAATTTGACAGTAAAAAGTTGACAGTAAAATTTTAATAAATAACTGAATATTTAATCGTTTTTACTGAATATGGTGTTGAATTTTTGACAATAAAATTTTACAAGATAACTGAATATTTATTTGATTTTACGGAATATGGTGTTGAATTTTTGACAGTAAAAATTAAATGAACTTTTTGTTAAAAATAAATGAAAAATAGGTAGACCGGTTTTTAATTGAACTTTCATTTATTTTATATTACAATTTCAGTTAATTTTACGTACAGAATATTGTGAGTGTACCAGCATAACATCTTGTCATGCCATAGTACATATCGTATAAGTATTGCCCCAATTGTACTGTCAACACCAACATTAATAAGGAAGTTTTACCATTAAAATCCATTTTCGGGAGTAATTTTTGTATAAAAATATGGACCGATTCCATTAAAATTTCGTAAGATGATTTAGATTACAAGTACATAAATAAGTTTGGACCAACTTTTATATAAATACTAACATAATGTGGTACATTTAGTTGTATTTCTAGTACTAACAATATTGTACGTGACAAACTTTAAAAGCTTATAAAATTAAAAAAATATCATATACAAATGATGTTTTTGCCTCACGTACGTGACATTAGAGTAGTATCTAAAAAACGGTATCTTTTTTTACAGCCAGGCCCACACATTTTAGTATTGTCGTGGGCCAGACAGTTAATGTTTTTGTATTAGAACACAACGTTCATAACTATTTTTACGATGGTAGCAAACATTATGTAGTGTTCTGTTTTTCGTTTTCCTCATCGTTAGTTTAATCTACAGTGTGTTCTATAACCTGCTTTATAGTTTTTGTTCTGGCTTATAGTCTCGCCGATTGCATGGTATTTAGTGTTTAGTTTGGCCTACAGCCTGCACTTTATTCTGGCACTTTATGCAATATATTGGCTCACATTAAAACTACTCTTTAGTCAGGCAAATGAAATGTTATATTGTCTGATATTCAATCTACTTTGCAGTCTGATCTTTGGTTTGATTCATATGCTGTTTTCTATTGTAACCTTAAGTCTGGTCTATAATTTAAACTCAAGTCTAGTGTGTAATATTTTAAGCACTTAAATATCGTTTTTGTTTAAAATTAATTTCCTGCAAAAGTGTTTTCAAGTATTGCAGAAAAACTGCTTAGAGTCATAATAAAATAACATTGTGCAAATATTGAAAACCTAATTTTCCTCCAGGTATTTGCATCACACAAAAACTGAAAACAGCATCTAAAGTGTAAAAAATTATTTGAAATTTTATAATTCAAATATAATATCAAGTATAAAATTCAATATTTGCATAGGGAAATGTAAAGCATGTAAAAATTTTATTTGTAAATATGTTTAAGGAATGAACTGAAGCGAACTGGTATAGACAAGAAACTCAATTATTTATATAAAATAAAAAAAATATTATAACGAAAAATGTTTAAACATAAAAAAGAGTTTGTTTAAAAAATATATTAAAATTTATACAAATTGGGAATATTTTTATGTGTTTTAAAAATATTTTTTTATGTTTTTCTCGCTTTATTCAATGTTTTGAATAGCCGATTTTTCATTTTTGTTCTACTAATGATCGATAAATTTAAATTTTTCAGATTTGTACTTCTCACTGTTTGGCCTGCATAATAAGGCAGATTAAATAAATATATATTATGGTATATAGAAAAACTTAAATATGTTTTGCTTATTTTACTTGTGCCTAATACTTTATTTAAATGTTTAAGTAAAGTGCAAAACTTTGCTTGTACATAAATATCTATATAAAAATATTGCTGTTTAAATATGAATAAATTAGAATCTTTAACTCATACATACATAAACATATTCATGTTCATGTCTAAGTAAAACACCGAACAATTACTTAACACGCGTTAAGAACCGTATAACGAATTTTACTCTCTAAATAAACACAGAATTTTCATAAGAACTAATACATTTCCATTTCCATATTCATATTAACAGCAACAGGATGAGCATAAAATAATAAAAACAAACAAACAAACAAACAAGCATACCCTCCACGTAAGAATATTTCAGGATTGGGCTTTCTGTCTAAAAATTATAGACCAATATCAATAAAAATTTACTTGAAAGTGTAATAAATCTTGGCGGTTGTAGGCATATTCCAGTCTATTTTAAAAGTACCTTTTTTCGGGTCCTGTGCTGAATTATGGACCAATCTTAACTAAATTATTTTTACTGCAATATTAAAACGTTTTTACGCGTACTAAAGTGTTTTTTTTCGAATTGTAAATTCTAGACCGATCTGCACAAAATTTATTATTATCATGTCTTCTCATATAAAACGAATTTATGCAAATTAATCATTTGGGATCATGAATTTTTTTTTTACCAAGCCGATTCAGCTGGATTTCAATTTAAGGAGAACTAGACAGAATTTTTTTATACTTAAACAATTATTCACTACTTTTCGGCCCTTTTTGTTATTACAATTAACTCTTTTGGACCGTTTTTTCCTTTTGTTTCGGTATGGGGACTTGTTTTTTTGTTTTTCTGGCTATCGTAGAAATTTAAAACTATCCGAAAAGAAAGACAATGAGGGAACGGATAAGATTTGGATAAGTTTGCAATTGGTAACACTCTATTCATTAAACTTTAAACTTTTGCTAAAAATATTATTATGTATCCCTTATCAAACGCTGAAGTTGAAAGGACTTTTAGTGTCATGAGTAGTATATTTATGGGGATTCTGTATATGATTTTTCCTCCCTACGCAGTCCCCATAAGTCGGAATTTTTTAAATTTGAATTTCCTCCCAACGTGTTTTCCCATAAGGAAGAATTTTTAAATTAATATGTTACTTTAAAGTTGATTTTAGTTAATTTTAAACTGTTTGCTCCCAATGTATTTTTCCATAAGAAGGAATTTTTGAATATAAACATCTTTGAATACCTGCAAGAGCCTTATTCATATTTAATATATGTATGTATGAAATCTAATTGTTGTTGTTCAAGCTTCGAAATCGAATTTATTTATTTATTGATCCATATTGTAAAACAAAGCTTAATTTAATCGAACAAACTTTGTTAACCATCTACGCCCGTATTTATAAAAAAATTTCAAATTTAATAAAGGTTTACAAAACAAATTTTGTATGAAACTCTGCCTTAATAAACGTTTGTTAAATTTAATAATCGCTTATAAATACGGGGGCTGGTGTTCATACAATAGGGGCACTTCCATTTTGACATGTCGTGATATTTGTACCAAAAAATGTAAAAAAGTTATTTAAATGAAGAAGTCAAATTTGTAAAAAAAATATGCGCTGGAGTGACGTTAAAAAAATGGAATTAAATTTGTTTACTCTTTTTAATGTAACGCCAGAATGCAAATAAAGTTGTATTTTAGGACCATATTGTTCAACCGTTATCCCTTTTGTTACTTTATGTAGAGCTAGTTGCGCTTTACACCAAAATATAAAAAAGTAAACTATGTATACATATAAAATTTTTTGAGAAACAATTTAAAATACTTCTGGCTTAACGTTACAAAAAGTAGACTTTTCGCTAGAACTGCCCATATTCTGTTTTATATACTTTATACCACGAGTACAGCTTAACTTCATTAGAACTTCTCTAAAAAAAAAACATGAAAAACTACGGTCATTTTCCAAAACCATATTAAACTGGAAGTTTTCATCGATTTAAATTTTACTCGATTTCGAATACCGGTACGTACCGTATGCTGGGGGTTTACAAGTGCAGTAACAATATTAAAGAGAGAGTAAAAAACGTAACCTTCCACTTGTGAACATTAATGTTAAAAATAAGGATTTAATAAAAAATTTACAATTTCATTGTTAAAAAAGATTTAGGCAAACGTTGACGTTTTAATTAAGCCATGGTATTGCGCCGGCAGCCAGTATGTTGTCGCCGGAATCATCATCGGGTTGGCCAACGCCTATAATTGAACGTGTACATTAAACATCAAAAGGGTAAAAGAAATAGAGCAAAAATAATTTAGTGGTCTTCTGACTTCGCAATTGGCATGGTTTGACAAATAGGTAAAATAGGGAAAAATAGGGTACAAACATTATTTTGAGTCCTTAAACCAATACAAAATACATTGGATTTAAATCTTTAGATTCCGCCGAAACTTTAACATTTATTTTTCGCTTTAGTGTGGCCAAGTTAATTTTTCTTTGAGAATAACACTCGGAAACAAATGTATTAAACATTTTTTGTTTTCAGATGTTTTAAATACAAGTCATTATCAAATAGATTAAAAGAACTCCGGGCCGATCTGGCTGCATTTCAAAAGCAAACAATTCCTGAATATACATATATGTCATAAGTATATACCAACGAAGTCCCCATAATTTCTTGGGTCTTGGAAAAACACACATTTCAATAGGCAGATGGACACATGGACATCTTTAAAATAACTTTCCTATTCATAAGGATCAAGAAAATATAAACCTTTAGACCCTATAAGGTCTTACAAACGGAATGATATGCTTTTTTATACCCTTCCCTGTTTTAATTAATTTACTGAAATAAAACGTAAAAACTTTACCCAGATGCTTTATTTTGTATTAAAGCTTTTAAGTTAAATAGTGTAAATGTAACTTCAACTAAAATTAACCAAAAAGTTTTACTTGCTAATATTTAATTTTTACTAAAATGGTCTTTCAAATTTAAGTAACTGCAACTAGCTTCAAAGATTTAACTTGATTCTTTTTGTTTCAACTTTTTTCATCTTAGATAATAAGATTTTATAACAATGAGTAATTACTTTAGTATATTTTAGGGCTTCCTTAAAAATTATACAGTAAAGCTAATTTTTAGGGTTAGTTTTTTTTATTATTTTAAAAGAAAAACACAACATCACAGATTTTACAAGCTGAATAGACATAATGCCCCATACCAAAAATTTGCTTTTATGTCAAAATCAATATGCAGACTTGGTAAATAGTAAATGGCCTAACAAATAATTTTATGTTCAACAACATCATAAACAAACCATGTTACATGCCAAAACAACATCTTAGTGATTATTGAAAAGTATTCAAATAATCATTTTGTAATCCCAACAAACACGAAGTCAAACCTTTGATATGAAATGACTTTATCATTTGACATCAAACACAATTCTCAAACGTTTTTCAATTGTTTGATTTTAACATTTAAATTCAAATGATTTGAAAATAAACATTTCACATCAAATGTTTTATCAATTTGATGTCAAATTGGTATCAAATGTTAAATTCAAATCCAAACTAAACTTGGCAATACTAAAGCGAAAAATAAATGTAAACATTAAAAAAAAGGCGATTAAAGTAAAATTTATACTTCGAGGTTAAATGTGTTTTACGGTTTATTTATTGTTAAAAATAAAAATTATTTGTATGTTATTACAATGATTAAGAATACAAATTAAAAAAAAATAAAACGGGAAAGTGAAGAAATTATAAGCTTTCAATTTCGTCTTTGCAGGTATTAGAGGACGGAAAGAACATTAATTCATCTTTTTGCTATGGTGCCGAATGTTTATCTCACAGTTTACTTAAATAAACAATTAATTTAAATTAAAAAAATAAAATATTTTTAATTATGTTCCACATTGTATTATAATCCATATTTGACAAATTACATTTGAGAATTACGCTCGAAAGCAAGTGGAAGAAGAAGGCATTTTTTGAATTTGAAAAAAGTTTCCCCTTTTTGTTGAGAATGCTCTGATTTTGAAATTATTATCAAACGTTTGTCGTTTGATATCAAATTATTTTCAATTTGAAATCAAACCTCCGTGTTTGTTGGGATAATAAGTATTTTTTGTGGCTTCTTTTAGGATGTTTATCAACCCCTTTTGATCTTAACACATGAAATTTTTTGAAAAGTTCCTTAAAAATATAACAAAACAACAGAAATAGCTACTAGGGCCTTCTAAAAAGACAACAAAGGCTACAAAAAGTGTTAAAAGGTTTTGATCTTTAGTTAAAAAGAAAAAAAGTTAAGAATTTCAAAAGGTTGACTATAGAAAGTTGCTTAAGGCTTTAAAGCTTATAACCTGTAAAGGAAAACAAAAAAATCAAAGAAATAAAGGCAAAAGTGTGCAGACTTTAAAAAACTTTACTTACTTTTAAGTAAACATTTTTAGCAAAACTACGAAATAACAAACAAAATTTCTTGCTTATTATTTCCGAAGTTACATACAAAACTCATATTTTCTCTCCTTAATTTAGCTTTAGACACATGTGGACAGGTAATCAAAACCTTAAAAACAAGATTTTAATTTTACCTCTACCCAACATGTCCATCATGTGAAACAACAAAAACAGATACATCTCCCTATAAAACAAAAAGAAGAATTCGTTTATAACTGTAAATATTGTTTTATGTGCGCTTCATAACAGTTCGCCTTAAAGTATACCTTATATTTTTTCAACAAAGCAGCAACAGCACAGCAATTTGAAATAAGTGTGTGCTGCAACAAACACACAATCATCTAAAAAAATCTACTCATTTCCTTTCAACTGTATACCTCTGAAAGGACCAAAGGCATTTTTCTAAAGAAAAAACACCAGCTGTTACAGCATAACCGCCAAAAAAACGAAGCTAAAAGAAAACACTAAAACAATATACATCTATAAAAACAAAAACAACAACAACAATTGCAACATCATCATTATGTTGTTTTGTTTTAAATGTGATAATTTCAGAAAGTTTCCCTAGATAATCATTTATATTTCTAAAAATGTTGAAAATGATAATGATTATCATTTATGGCAACTAAAAATAATATTTGTCTGTTGCTTGGCAAATAAAAATAAAAACAAGAAAGATTGTATAGTCGGTCAAGCCCGACCATATGATACCCAACATCACAGTATTTAAAAAAAATTTTCGAAAATGTATGGCTATATGAATAGGGGTCCTACTATTCGGCCGATTTTCAATAGGCTTGGTCCTTGCGCCAATAAGAACCTATGTACCAAGTTTTATTTTATATTACATGGACAGCCAGCCAGCCAGTCAGCCAGCCAGCCTGCCAGTCAGCCGGACGGACATCGTTAGATCAACTAAGAATATGATTCTAAGTCGATCGGTATACTTTAAGGTGTTACACACATCAGCATTAATGCATAATACCCCCTCCACTATTGTGGTGTGGGTATAATAATAAGTTTTGTTTGACAGAGAAAATGGAAAAAATGAATTTTTAGTCTGCAGTACCGAATACACTCCAGTCTATTGATCAGAATGTATGAAGTCTGTTCTATAGTAACCAAATTTAATTTTATCTATAGTAAACACTTTGTTAGGTTAGGTTATTTATATTGGTTGGCATATTCTACGAGCAGCTAAACTTGAGTATTCCCATAAGGCTGCCGGATCACTTCCTCCCTAAAATCACTAAATAACAAGAAATCGCATAGAGAAAAAGATTTCTAAATAATGTTCGTCGCAAATGACTTTTATATCAATCCCAACCTCATATAATTTTATTCTGGTGGATCTATTATTGCCCATAAGTCCCGAAAAGGGTACAATATCTGTGGTGTAAGGCTTGGCCGACCATACATTCTTACTTGTTTTGGGTAAATTCTGGTCTATAGTCAAAATTGAATCTGCTCTTATTTTGTAACCCAAAAGATTTACATTTGAAATTTATTTACTACAAAATTTGCCTTAAGATAGTTTTAAAAATAAGTTAAACAAAACTTTTAACAAAAAAAAATAACAGCAAAAATTACACACTTTCGTTAGCTCTGCTTCGTTCTCATTTTCATAATTTCCATCATTTAGCAGCAATTTTATTGCAATTGAAAATGAAATGAAAATAATAAAATTTAAGCAACTTTCTCTTTTTATATTTTCGCTTGTAATAATCCTTGTGTTCTTAGCAAAACTGTTCGCAAACACATAGAAATCTTAAAAGAAAAAAATATTATAAAAATATTTTTTTGTTTACACTCATAAATCAATTTCAATTAACTGAGTGCTTGTTTCGTCATGTTGCATGGCTTAAGGCGTTGCATGACTTTAACTTTTAAATGGCACTCAGCCAAACACAACAATATAGCAAAGCAGAAAAAAAACAAGTTACATCTTTAACAACAGCAGCTACTGGTGGCACTGTCGCTGTTTTTAACTGTCTTGCAAAGTAAGAACAAAATAAATTTACTGTACCGGAAGCATGATGAACAACAGTTATAGACAAACCAATAAACACAAGGCGGAAGTAGCGTTTAAAATGCAGCCAAATATTGTAAACCATACAACACTCTCTCTTTCTCTTAGCCACACACACAAACACACACTCACACACACACACAAATACATAGAAGCCAGCATGGCTCCTATACAGTTACGCAGTAAATAACTGAGCTATATTAAAGTGAAAATCATTCACCAACACATGGACGTAGTTTCCTTTGTTTAGAACATCTCATTTAAAAGTTTCTAATAATCTACATTAAAAGAGAATGCTCCCTCAACAAACCATATAAGTCTAGATTTTTTTGATGAAACAATTCATCATCTCCCCTAACTATCCTTCCCCACATTCAGTAGCTTGTTTAACTCATTGCGGTAGTTTGTTTTAATTTAAAAAAAAAATGTTGCAACAGGAACAAGAAAAACAGATTACTTTACTGACTTGGATTTATTTTTATAGTTGATGTTGCTTAAGACTTTTCCCCCTACACTTCTTTCGTATTTTATGTTTTTGATTTTATATAAAAACTAATGCTTTTTCCTATTAATACTCTAAAGTTGTATGGCCACTGAGTTAATGGGTAAATACAAGGAAGTCTGAACAGAAAAAGAAAAGAATCGTCTAGGAAAATGTTTTTAAAATGTTGCTTTAACATGACCTAAGACATGACAGATTTTGTTGTCCTAGACAGGCAATAGGAAATTTTAATCAAAAGGACTAAATTATAGCTTTAAATCAAGTACAAACGACTGGACAAGGAGCCAATAAGGAAGAAAATGCTAAAAATAAAGGCCGTTAGAACAAATATGTAAAAGAATAGGCTATAGATATAAGAGGTGTTTTTAGAGGTATGGAACTTTTTTAAAAAACATACACATTTCAGGGCATTTAAAGCTTAACAATATGACATATGGCCTCCGTGACTGCGCTTTATGAACGCCATACATTCGGTGCAATATTGCATTACATTTTCGGGAATAGCCGGTCTTATTTTGAAACAAACTGTGATTTTTTTGGGATAAAATGGAGTCTCAAAAGTCTCATGGGGATTGTTTTCTCTCCAAAAACAACAATTTTGCTTGCTTTCATATACGTTAAGCCAGAAATGAGATTATATTATTGGAAATTGATATTGAAAATCTGGTTCAACTTCCTGTTGATTTTCAGCCCATTCACCGAACACGCGACAAAATTATTAATCCGCTAGCTATAATTCTTGCACTAGTTGGATCTTATGTGGATGTAGGCCAAGATTTTCAAGTAGATGACGGATAGAGACCGAGTTGCTCAGAACGGAGCCGTATCGATAAATTCGAGCACTTTGTCATACACACGTCTACAGCGCCGATGGCTTTTTCTGTACGCACGGTAGCATTTGGATGAATAAGAAGAAGACTACAGACTAGATTATAGTTACGACATGGATTGGATTAGACTTAAGAATGTACTATGAGCAAGACTTTAGACCGGACTTTAGTTAATACAATAGACTGGCCTATAGTCTAGGCAAAAGACTGGACTTTGGTCAAGACTAAGAGACTCTAAGCAAGACTTCAGTCAATACTATAAACTAAACTATATTCAAGACTACAGGCAGGACTATTAGTCAAGACTATATATTGTTCTTAATTCAAGACTATCAACTGGTATTTAGTCAAGACTATACACAGAAAAAAAATTTTTTTCAAATCAAACCAAAAATTCTTCGGATGAAACCCCTTTTTTATTTAAAACAGGACCTACACACAAATTTGCATATTCAAACAATTTTTTTTGCAGTTTGTTTATTGAAAAAAAACCCTTGATTTTTTCAAACAACTAATTGTGATTATTGGTCAAATTTGTTTTCTGATATTTGAAAAAATTTTCAAACAAATACTTTAGCTGAATCAAACAAAAAAATTTCCTGAAGTTCGTAAAAATTTCAAGCAATTATTTTGCTGAATCAAACAAAAAAAATCCTCTTTTTGCACGAGCAATGACGCGCGCGCACCCAACCAAGCACTGATAGTAGAAGATGATGGAGAAGGAGGCGAGACAGACGGTGACACGACTGGCTTTGGGACACATTTTAATTTTGAAGTAATTTCTGCAGAACATTCTCCGCGTCTTGACTTGTCTGTGTGCCTCTAGTTAAAGCAATGTTTTTTCCTCACTAACCGTTGCCCTATCCTTTCCTTGGCTAAAGAAGAATTAATCTCAACCAAAAACTGCAGCAAAACTACCCGATATGGAAAAATAATTAACAAATAGAATTCGGGATTTATTTTCATTCTTTTTTTTACCTACTTTGATACCAACCAAAAATTTATTTTCTTCTTGTAATGTTGTTGTTGTTTCTGTTGTTTAAGCAGTGATACATTTTTTTACTAAACTAATAAAAATTTTACAGTAACTGATTGTGGGTTATAAAATTTGTTTTTCGTGCTACAAATTAAAATTGAATTAAAAAATATATTGTTATTTTAAGAAAAACTTGATTTTTTAACATTTATGTTTGTTGTTCTAAAAACAAACTACCAAAAAATATTGTTTTTTCGTACTTATATTGCTATGTAGCTTAACTTCAAGCCTATAAGCTGAACTTTTGTCAAGATTATAGACGGAACTTTATATGCAGAACTTTAGTCAAGGATATGAACTGAACTAAAGGCACGACTATAGTAATTAGGATTAAAGAATGGGCTAGTGACTATACTCTTATCAATACTATAAACTGGTCTATAGACAAGACTAAAGGTTGAACTTACGTTAAGACTTTTGAGTGGACTACAGTCACGACTGTAGATTAAGTATTTTATAATGTTATTTGGTGACAACTAAACTGGAGTGGGCAGTATAAAGTTTTTTTTTCCAAAATTGAATTTTTTGCAATCTTCTTCGGTGTTTGCATTTTTCTGATAATTTTTCCACTTAATTTTTAATGTTGACAGCAAATGATTTCATTAAACCTCAAACAAAATTGAAAACATTCATATTTCTGATTTTGGCTTAACTTTAAATGTGCTCACAACATTATGATTGTGTATTAAAATGGAAATAAGAATTTTTTTTTGACACCATCAAAAATACCCGTGTAGGCATTTGAATATTTAATCGGGTTCTGCCCAATTTTCTTTATCTGCTTCAAACCGTATCAATATAATTTTTACTTTCACTGTGACACATTCAAAATGAGTGGGAGGGAGTTTGGCGAAGCTGTTAAAAAAAATAAAGAACAAATTTCGAATGCCAAGCACGTTTTAGTTTTCACGATTTTCCTGGTGGTGAACATTCTTACTCATATCTTTTGTGCTTTAAGCTGCTGTCACACGCTTTCATGCTTAAGTTTGAATAGCGAAGAAAGAGAAGTAGGCGGAAAGTTTTGTTGTGGCAAAAATAGACTTAAAGATAATATGCTGGTGTATATGGAGCGGGAAGAGCTATAAGAGAAAAGTTGACACAATATTTCAAAAATCCACAAAATGGTGGACAATTCTTAGCTGGTGATGATGTTCGTTGGACGTGTGTTTCAGGAAATGCAAACAAAAATCGAGTGTTTGTGTCAATGTTACGAAAAAAAATTGAGCAGCAAAAAAATGTGTGTTAAAAAAATTTACAAACAGACTGTTCTTGGGTTTTGATAAAAAACAAAAAAAGGAGAAAGGATAAAAAATCCTCCATGACAGCAAAATAATTTCCGCTGACAACATTGTCAACGTTTTTATGACAAACTTGGGTGATGTATTTCTTTTTTTCCCGTTTTTTACAAAAGAAAGTAAAAGTAACAGGACTTTGCAAGGACGCCAGAAAGAAAAGTATATTTGTAAGACCAAATGTTAATGCTGCTGAAAAGAAAATGAAAAGAATTTTATTGAAATTCAATGAATTGATGTAATTTTGTTTGTTGAGTGTCACTTTAGGTTTGTTAAAAATTAATTATGTAAATTTAATTGTACTTTAAATACATGTGCTTGTATATCCTTTTGACCTTTATCGTGATTCGTGGTTACATTTTTTTATTCATTTTTCTTTATTGCTTCTTTCTTATTTTTAAACATTCTTCGATGGCGTTTTTGTTCAAATTATGCTTTTTCTTTAAAGAAAATAATCTTTTTCTTTCTTTAAACATCTGATAAAATTCCGCGGAGGGATTTTAAAAGAGATTCTAGCAAAATTTTGCTGACATCCATTTTTAATCAGATTTGTTTTTTCAGTTGGTATTTGACGTTTAGCTGGGCTTTCATTTAGACCCTCACCCACTCTCCCTTTAAACTCTATTATTTTCTCCCCCCTTCTGGAGGTTAAACAAAAACTTAGCTTTTGAAAAATGTTAATGAACTTGTAAAACAGTTTTGGGTTTTTTATTAAAATTCTTTTTTTGCGGAGATTTATTTTTAGAATTTC
The DNA here is from genome assembly GCA_949318255.1 of Pollenia labialis. Classification (NCBI taxonomy): domain Eukaryota; kingdom Metazoa; phylum Arthropoda; class Insecta; order Diptera; family Polleniidae; genus Pollenia; species Pollenia labialis. The sequence goes on from OX439142.1 coordinate 1,444,008, forward strand.
TATATTTAAATACGTCAGTAAAAACATGTAAGCTATTTGAAATTAATGACATCCTGTGTCACGTTTTACAGTAATAAGCTTAAAAACTTCTTTACAATTTGTATAAAAAGAAAGGTTCTTCATGAAAGTTTAAAAAAAACAAGAAAATCGCGTAATGAATGGCTTTAATAATTTCTTTTTAGCAATAAGAAGTCAAATAAAATTATTGCACGAAGAAGTTTTTTTATAAAAAAGTTAATATTAAACAAAAAACAGTTTACAAAATAAAATGATAACCATCTTTTTAAAATTTAACGGAGCTTTTAACAAAATCCTAAAAGCTTAAAAAGCTTTTTACTTTAAAATAAAACAATTACTTATGCCCAATTTTCAGGATTGTATTTAAATCTATATTAAGTTAATTTTCATAACAAACTTAAATCGTATTTAAAAACAGATTGGTTTTTTGAGTTTTAATTGAAAAGTCTTATTTAATTAAGATAAAAGTATGGTAGCACAACAAAATAAAAAAATATATATATAAAAAAGTGTAATTATTTACAAGGTGGTCTGAAAAAACAGCTGACTGTTAATGCTTTGCCTGTTGTTGTTGCATTGTTATGATATTAAGGCCACCTTGCTAAAATATTACAATGGAAACTTAAGTTGAAATTAAGTATACAACATCGGTGACTTAAGTTCTACTTAAGTTTTTAGTGGAAAAGAGAATTTTGTATTTAAAATGATTTTAAACATACATGTGTTTTAATATCAATCCAGAAAATTGGGCATTAGTACAGAAATATTTATAAAATATAAAAACCCAAAAGTTTATAAAGAAAGTTTTTTAGAATAAAGTACTAAAAGCTAAACAAAAGCTTTTAACATGAAATAGTAACACAAAACCTTGTTAAAGAAATAAAATCTCATGCTTTAAAAGAAGGTTTTTTACAAAATTGTAATTTTTTAATTAAAAATTTATATTTTTAAAAGAACTTTGCGCTTTTACACCGACGAGAACACAACAGGCAATCAAATCACCTTATGCGTTTGTGTTGTTGTATGTCAGATATAAAAAAACGATTAGGTGCACCAATCAACTTATAATCGCTTTCTCATTTGATCTAACGGTGTTCGGTCGTCCGGCTTGGTGGCTGGTTGAAGATAATTTTATAAAATTTGGTGCATGGTAAACTAAATTATTTAGATCATATTCGGCATAATAACTTTAATATGAATCTTAGCTTTATATCATAATTTTGTTCTGGTGAATTCATGTCATACTGGTCATATGCATGGGAAACGTGTAGCCTGCATAAAATCCGTTGTTGCGGAAGAAACTAATTTTCCTGCTTTTAATGTGCGGTTTATTCTTGGCATTTTTATTTGTGGCAGCATGTAGAAGTTTTTTTCCATCTCTCGCTATTTGAAAAGACAAACCTTGAAAGAAAATGTTTGAACAAAAATTCTAAGAATAGAAATTGTTTTACTTTAAGGTCAGCCATGGCAAATATAAAAAGCTTATAACTAAAAACTGTTAAAAAATTTAAATTTTTATGCACATTACTAGGATTTTTTAAACTAAGTTAATTTTAAGTCCATTTTGTTAAAATGCATGCTGGTAGTTAATTTTTTTTATAAATTAAAAAAGAAATTGTTAACAAATACCTATAAAAAAAAATGTTCAATTCCATTTAACACTTTACGGTGTGTGCTTTTTTGTATTCATTTTTAAATTTCTTTATTTTATTTTTTTTTTTCAATTACATATTTCTTACTGAAAAAAATATTGTTATTACAAAAAAATTCCCCCTTATTTAATTTTTAACAAATTTTTTTATCTGTTAATTTTTTCTAAACTTCTTTTTTTTCAGTGTGTCTAAATGTGTAGCAAAAAAAATAAATTTGTTTCCCCTCAAAATAAACAATTCCCCTTATAAAAAAAAAACCAGTAGTTTTTTTGGTTAAAGCTCAATATGTTTGTGTGTTTGTATAAATGTGAAGATAATTAAGGCAACAACAGCAACAAATATAAGAACAATTTAACATCATCCCTTAGAAAAAAAGTTTAAAAAAGAAATATAACAACAGGTTTGTTTAAAGAGTAAGTAAAGAGTAACTGGCATAAAAAGCTTTTTTGTGAAGGACATCAAAAGAAAAATCCAACAAAAAGCTTATAGAGGCTGACTGCCGTTTGAAAAGCAGTCACAGGAGGCGCTAAAAACCGTTATATTATTAACAGCAGCCGTTAGAAACAACAATTATGCGCCATGCCAAAACTGAGGCAATACATGTCCATGGATCAACCTTCCTCGACGACGATAAGAAAAAAGTTATTTACATTTTTCTTTTAATTAAAATTTTGTATAAAAAGCATGATGTTTTACAATAAATTTTAATTATCTCTCCCTAATTTTGGAGTATGAGCATGAATTTGAATTTTCTAGGCTAAAGGTGCAAAAAGTTTGACATACACCTAATACCTTTTTTATCCTTCGCCTTTTATATGACATAACATGATTTTGTCTGTTTTCTTAAGCCAAAAAAAAGTCATAAAACAATCTATTATTTCTTAAATTGAAAAAAAAAATGATTCTTACAGTTTTTAACATAAAAAAGCTTTTTAATTTATCTTAATTTTTTTAGTATGATGCCCGATTTCAAAAGCTTTTAATAAATTACCCTAATTTAAATATTTATTTATTGTTCTTAAAGCTTTACATTCTTTTACACCTCTAAAATTATTAAAATTTTATATTGCTTGCTTTTTAACCTCCAAAATTATTAACATTTTGTATTGCTTGCTATTTAACATTTTTGTAAAGCTTTCTTGTATGCTCCTACTTCTTAAATGCTTCTTATTTCCTAGCTAAAGCTTTTTAACCTAAACAAATCCAAATATAATCCTTAACATTTATTTTCACTTACAACAGAGGTGCTATTAAAAAGCTTTCTTATAATTTAAGGGTCAAATCATGGTGAAATAATAAAGGTGGCAGCACTACCCCAGATGCCGATATTTTGCTCTTGCATGGTTTTTTTAATCTTATTTCAAAGTTTTGTTTATGTTTTCAAAAAGTCCACGTTTTGTTTAATTCCTCTCTTATCACTATTATTAGTTTTTATGAAGCTTTTTTCACTTATATGTATATACATATGTACATTAGGGGTATAACTTTTGAACAATTTTTTAAATTATCAAAAAATACCTATCCATGCCATATAGACCATGCATGTCTATGATGAAAACTTGGGTCACTTTTTCGCGGGCGTTAAAAAAGTTCCCCTCCAAATCACTTTGAAGTTAAGTATTTGGTTTTTTTTTTTTTGTTTATTAAAAATACCATCTCCTTATTGTAAAAACACAAACCATTAATTTATATTTTTATGATATTTCACAAATTAGACTTATACCACCAATTAAGGCCCAAATACATTGATCAAAATACTCATCAAGCATTGTGGTAGTATTAGTGAAAATGTGTTTGTATGTGTGACACCGACAACGCTTGATGAAAAATCAAAAAATTTAGATATGACGGCGAATATTACGTCCAGCACACGTACACGTTGAATTCGCCGGCTGGACAAGCATTTGACAAGTGTATTTGGCCCTTTATACTACATCCAAACAGTTAAAAGTATGTTAAAATAACACGGAAACTCTTTTTTTGTTAACAAAATGGAACCAACCTCACAATCCCAATTGTTTACTTTTTTTTCATTTGTTTACAGTTTCGCTAAGACAGAGAGGTTCTCTATCCCATATACTCGTTGGTTTTTGTGTCAGTGGGTAGTGACATTTAAGTTTATAAAATGTTTCATAGAAGTGCTCTAATTTGTAACCGGGAAAATTCGGAATTTGTAGTATCTGAAGTCAATATATAGTACATGACTGTATGTATGGTATTTAAAAAATAAAAATTCAAATATTATTATTTTTTGGAAGCTTTTAGAAAAAACGGTTGGGGGGGGGAGGTTGTTTATCCAAATTTATCTCAAAAAACTGTTTTCTTGATATACATATATATATCAGTGGCCACCCCGTCGTGATAGGTATTTTTTTTTTTGTTATACCCCCTAATGTACATACTCATACTTTTTTTTTCACTTTAAAGTTTTTTAACGTATTCAATTTCTATACCAAGCAAAGCTTTTTAACATAGATGCTTTGGCATCCGTTTTCTGTTCCCTAAATTGTTGTTTATAGGCTTGCCAAACGGTCGTGACTTTTCTTGATTAAAGTGCAAGACTTTTCAGTGCTCGTCAAGATTTTTGAAAGTACATACAATTGAAAAACCGTTTTATTTTTTAAATAAAAAAGTAATTAAATATTTCAATACTCTACAACACTGTTGCTTTAAAATCTATCAAAACTACGTTTCCAAAATTTAACACTCAATAATGCTGATTTAAAACAGAAGCGAGTATCAACACTTGTATGTTTTCCCCTCTATACTCAACACTTATAACCGAATAGCAAATTTTTCTGTAATCAAGCTTTAAAGATTGGTTTTGGTTATATTTAAATGTATACCAAATAGAAAGTTAAGGCCAATACAGCTCAATTTTTGTACAATAATAAATATTATTAACCCGTTTAATTTTTTATGAATAAGGCCGTTTTACTCCGACACTTTTTACATTATACGTTTCCTAAAGCTTTCTTCAAAACTAAACATTCCCTAGTTAACTTTTAACAGATTAACCATTTATTTTTATCTTTTGTTAAGCTTTTTATTTAATTATACACATATTTCATACTCTACTACTAAATAACAAAAGCTTTTAAGAATTGAAACTTTTAGCCTTTTGTTAAAATATTTTTATTTTTTTCTCAGCTTTTTCCGTTCATATTCTCTTCTTAATATAAAAGCTTGCCTTTAAAATATTTTCATTTATGCATTTTTAAAACTTTTTAATTAAACAATAAAGCTTTTTACCATAGCTATGCGTTTTTTAATTTTAATGTTTTCCTGGCTTAAAAGCAATTATTATTTTACGGTCCATTGCCTTCCAAACAGTTTCAAAATCTAGTTCGCAATTACCTCTTACGATATTCCTTATTATCCTTACATTCTCTTACTGCCTGATCAAGAAATTTTTGAACAGGCTGTTGAAAATCTTAAACTTAACAAAAAACACCTTATAAAAGTATTCCCTTTTAAAACATCTACAGCATGCTTTATTTAACCTTAAGGTTTACCACATTTGTATATGGAATTTAATATTTTTTCATAAATTTTCTTTTAAACAAAAAAACAAGTACAACAACAGTAATAATAACATATATATTTTTTGTGGCATGCCTCTCTTTTTTCCTTCTCTCTCTTTTTCTTTGATATTTTTCTAATAAATACGAAAATAAAAAAAAAATTTTAGGACGATGACAGCAGTATGTTTCGTCTGCAACCTGCCCATAATGTCACATCAAGTGGGATTGGTGTGGTCAGGCGGGAATGGTTGGGATGATCTAGTTAGAGAACAGGTAAATAATGAAAAATAATGAATTTTTTTTCTAATAAAAAAATTTATTTTTTTTATTTAGCTGGAAGAGTCCACAATCAGACAAAGACTGGGCGGTCGAAGAGATTCGGCAGCACAAATCAACACACCTCCCAGTACATCACCTCCACCTGGTAATTATTGGTAAAAAATAATAATTAATATTGTTTTTATTACATTTCTCTCCCTCTTAGGTTTACAGAGACGGCGGCGCAGCTCGTTGGCCCAACTAACCGATCTTTTGCGAGAATGGAGCGGCGGTGTCAAACATCAAAATTCTCAGACGCAAAGAGCTAGCAAGGCTCCTCTAAACAGACGTGAAACTTTGGCTGATTTAGCTCGTAGTTTACCTTGGCGTACCTCGGTATCAGATGCTGCCACTAGTGCAGGGACCACTTATGTTGCCCCTAGAAAAAGACGTGAATCAAGTGCTGAATCTGGCTTACGAAGTACACGAACTAGAAGAGACTCCAATACAACGGAGTTTGTAAAACATTGGAATCGAAGGGAGAGCACCGCGGATGAGCCCACTATAGTAGCGGTAAATGTCGTAGTAGAGCCTTCAAAGGGGGTAAGTTGTCCTAAAATGTCCATAATTTCAATACATATGTGTATTAAGAAATCCATAAAACTGTCTCTATTGTATATAAAATATCCTTGTTGTTGTTCTTTTTTTTTATTTCTTTGTAAAAATTCCTTGTTGTAAATATGTTTCATTAAATGTGAAATGCGCTCAGGGTTCTCGCCGCGATTCAGGTGAAAGTAATCATTCTAGTCGTCGCGATAGTTCTATTGGTCGTATATACACACCCTCTACAACACCTCCACCACCGCCACGTATCGGTGTTAGTCCTGTAAAAAGAGATTCCCTGGCAGCTCCCGAATTTCCTAATTTCCGTTATGAGCAGCGTCCTTCCACCAGTTCGGCTGGTTCTGATTCTATGCCTCTTTACTCATATTCTTCTCAAAATCAGGTCGACTCTTCCTGTCAAGCTTTGCCACCGCCCACCATTATCATGAGTTCGGTAACACCACCAGCCACTAGCCCTACCGCCCCTAAAGGGAGACGTGACTCTACAACCCAATGTGGCCGTGTTAATCGTCGAGATTCCAAAGCGGGCATAAGTCCTGAAAGGGCCCCTAGACTGCAGCGTTTACAAAGACAAGCTACAGCTTTTGATGAGAGTTGCTTGCCTGGTGGAAGTAGACGTGGGTCTCAACCGGCTTTAAGCCCTGATCCCCCGGAAGAGGGTCAAAGGCGCAGTTCCCGCAGGGATTCTTTAAGTCCTGATAGTGCTTCGAGAGGTGGCAGAAGGGATTCAAGAACTCACTTATCCCCAGATCGTAGTCATGAACGAGAAGGTAGTCCTCATCGTCGCCATACTTTACGAAGGCAGAGTTCTTCAGCAGCACGCAGCTCTAGATCACCGGACTCTAATAGTATTTGTTCCTCGCGGGATGCCAGTCCCTGTGGTAGGCCACCACCACTGCCAGTTGTTGAACAGGGTAGCAGCAGACCAGCGATAAGAAGACAATCAACTACAGAGGAGATTCTTATAGCCAGAGGATTCCGCCGGCAATCGACCACCGAGGAAATGATAAGATGCAGGAACTTCAGACGTCAAAGTTCTCAGAGTGATGATGTGTGTCGGTGAGTGTCTAAAAATATCACAAAATATTGACAAAAACAAACTAAATTTTATAAATGTCTGTAATTATTTTTTCAGATATCGAGGCCGCCGAGATTCTTGTGCTCAAATAATAGATGGCACTATAGGCACCATGACTGTAGAGACCACGAGCACTTTTTTTGACTCCAGCACACAAACCGGTAAGTCCCTTTACTCTTTTAAATGCCCCTAAATTTAAGTTTTCAATTTTCGAATGAAAATTAAGCCTTCAAACCTAAAGTAAACGTATTTATACAAAATCTTTTCTTGACACATTCTTTAAAGGCTTTTCATAGCTCATTTAACCTCCTTGAGAAACTCAAGCAAACTTTATACAGTTAATGTATAAATGTACTATAAAAATATAGTCCTCCTCTTGGCATAAACACCTGTTAATCGATTGCAGGTGTTGTTTAAATTAAAAACTTTAGCTTTTTAGTTCATGACACACACTAATTTACTCTTTCTTGTGTTCTTCAAGAGTACTTAATAATTTGTTGTTGAAATTGAAATTGTAAAATATATTATTAAGCATTATTATGTAAGTCATCCCTTACACAGTTGGTGAAACAAACTGTGTGGAAAGTAAATGAAACTACACATACAAAATATTTTAATGAATAAAACAAGAAAGTAATTCCCCAAACACTTTTCATAGAATAGAAAAATTACACCATTTAGTAAATAAAACAAAAGTTCATAAGGCTAAATTTCTTAATCTTAGAAAAAACAATATAACAGCTTCAAACAGATTTAAAGAGAAAGCTTTTCAAAGCTCTATCAAAAAAATAAATATATATTTAAGATTTTAATGATTTTTCTAATATTCAAGAAAAAAAAAGTTTTAACTAAACATTCGTCTCAACAAAAATATTTGAGAAAGTAAATATAACATTTGTATTCCATTAGCTTAATAGATTTTGAAAGATTAGCCGAACTTTTTTGTAAAAGCTTTTGCAGGTAAAGCTTAAATGTTTAAAAGTCAAAAAGTTTCAAATATGTATATTTTAAAATCTCAAGTTTTGTTTAAAAGCTTTAAACTCATTTTGAATAATAAATTATGTACTTTGAATAGTTGTTAATATGTATATTCCAATGTTTTTTTTTACAAAGTAAGCGTCAAAGCTCTATCAAAGTCTGAAAACTTTATTCAAATAAAGTTTTCAGACTTGTGAATACTTTAAGGTTTTATTTGAAAGCTGCTTAGGTGTGACATAATATGCATCGCAGTTTAAAAATTAAACAGCTTAAGACTTTTAGAATTGAACTATTTTTAAGAATATAAAAAAAACTTTAAAATTAAAAAAAATGTATATTATAAAGTTATAAAGATTAGCAATTAATCGATCAAAGCTTTGACGTCAAAAAGTAATTTAGCCATAAATAAAACATTGCTTAAAACAAGCTTAATAAAATTCTTTTCATTTTTTATTAAGACTTTCATAAAAACTAAATCTTTGTAAAGCTTTTTTTGTCAACACAGCAAATAATTTTTAAAGAACCCAGATTTTTTAAGCCTTAAAAGCTTTAAGAATCAAAAAGCTTAAATCAATCAATCTGAGCCATGCTTTATGTTTTTCATCGAACATTTAAAATAGTTAACAGCAATTCAAAGAAAAATTCATTTTTATGAATTGAAAAAATGTTTATTAAAAAATGCTGAAAGCTTTTCTAAATTTGTTATTTTAGCTGAATTTTTTTTTTATACGTAAAAATTTTTTGTCTAGAAATGGTGCCAAAGTCTTTAGCAGTTTATACTTGCCGCCACTTGTAAGTGTGAATGTGTTTGTGTTAAAAGTGTTAAGAGTAATGTGAGTGGTAAAAGTGGCAGTAATAGCAAGAACTCGGCTTTAAAAAAAAAAAAAAAACAAACAATAGTAAAACGGTTTCCTAACAAATGCAACTCAACTATAAAAAAAATTAAAAAAGCAGTTTTTCATAATTATGATTAAATCTTAAACAATTAGTTTACTTTATATTATAAAAAGTAGAATCAGATAAAAGTTTTACTTACTTTCAACAAGCACTGTCTTGATTGACTAAAAAAAATTTTTTTTTATTTACCGTAATTTTTTGCAAAAAAAAACAAGTTTGCTTAAAGATGACATGGAAGAATTTTTAAACTGTTTTAAATATTAAGAACTTAAAGTTGATTCAGACTTTCAAAAGAGACCATAATTCGGAATATGGAAAAGTTTATAATCCAGACTATAGGATACAATTTAGAATAATAGTTCAGCCTATGGGATAGAGTAGAATTCAAACTTAACAATAGACTATAGACTGTACTATGGTTCAGACAATATCCCATACTATAGAAGTACCTACGGCTTGGGCTGTAGAATAAACGATTGATAGAATTACGGATGGCAACACAACTTCAGTTGGATTGCATCCACTATCGAACCATAAGACAAGAAACTTCAATGTTTGCAATCGAATAGAGGAAAGCCTTTTTTATTAATTTAGTTATGTCTATAACATAGACTAAAATAAAACATTATTTATACTTTAGACTACATTCTCGTATTAAGTTGTATCTACAGTTTAAGATAAGTCTTCTTTATAACCTGTAGTTTAGACATTTATTACATTTCTTATAACTTTGTATCACCCCGTTAATAAAACCGTTTTTCCCCTGTTTAACGTTTCTAACAAAATACTCACTTTGACATTTGACCAAGTTATTTGACACGTTTCTTACTTCATTTTTTACTCTCTCATGCAAATGCTTTGTGTTTTTATATGTTAACACATGATACTAATGACACATTTCAAATTTTTAAATCTACACATACAAAAAAGGATCAAAAGAAAAAAAGAGGGAAAAATAAATAGGTTAAACTCTAGAAAACAGTACAGAAATATTTACTACGAAAACAATGCGCGCGCACAAGGCGAATGATAATACAAAAAAGGATAAAAGATAAATAAGGCAAAAGTGAGTAAAAGATAATTTGACACATAAACACATTTAGGAAACTCTGGAAAATGAAACAACAGCAAGACAAATTACCGATTTTGACAGTTATGGCTGTGTTGTGAATTCTCTTTGTTTCTACTTAATTTAGGGGTTTCTGTAAGAATTTAGAAAAAACAAGAAAAACGGACCAAAATTACTTGCTACAACGACAAAGGAATCAGTAGTTCAACAAAACGCGTCCGCTAAACACTTAAATTGAAGAGAAAAATATAAAAAAAATTTAAATTTAAAAAAAATAAATAAGAAAATTTTTAAAGTTGTATAAGAAATTAATTAAAATTTAACAAAAATAAATGAAAAAACTTTTTGTTTGATATAAGAATATTTAAAATAAAAAGTTGATCCCTTAGAGTATGCTTGATTTATTTACTTAAAAGTTCGTTTGCTTAGAAAACGTGTAGTTTAAGTGTAGTGGTGTATGTGAGTGTGTTAGTGGAAACAAGTGATGTTAACAAGTGCTTGGAACTATTCTTAGTACAATTATTCTTAAACATTATCAGAATTGCTCAACCAATAAAACAGATAAACATAATTTAAAGCATATTTACAGGCTGCGGGAAAGATTATTAATTCTATTAAATAAAATAAAGTCTAAAAAAATTAAATTTGAAAGCAACAAAACATAAAAGTTTATTTAAAATTTTATTAAAAAAATTTAAGCAAAATTTCCCAAAATTACGAAACCATCAAAATTGCGGATTTTACAAAGCATGCGCCGTTTAAAATTCGTACGTATTAAGGTTTCTTGTAAAATTTTTTTATTAAGCAAATAATTTTTTACAAAGGAAAATTTAAATGAACTTCTTTTTTAAGCAAACAAAAAATCCTTATTAAGCATTCGAATATTTGCTTTGATATTCTTTGGAACCCTAAAATTTCTTTATACTTTTTCTGGTATTATTAAATTCCTTAAATTCTAATGAATGAATTTGTTTGTATGTATTGTTATTTGGTTTTCAAGTATGTGTGAGTTTTCCTATACTACAAATTCCTTTTCCCTTTTGTAGTTAAAACATGAATGAATAAACATTTTTTTCATATTGAAAGAAAAATTCTTGAATTCTTATGGACAAATAGGTTATGTCTTTTAATTATGGAGGGAATTTTGTGTAGGTAAATTAATTTTATTTACGAGACCTATTTTTATTTTTTTTTTTTGCAAATATTAAAACGAGGCTCAGTAATTCTTTTCGGACTTTTAATGTTCTTTTTTAAGCCCCTTTAGGTATACTATGGAAAACCCCAAGTAGCACACATGCTTAAATATGCAACAGTTTGCTGTAGTTAAAAAAAATAAATAACAAATACAAACAAGCAAAAATTCAAAATGTTTTCTTTAAAATATAGTAAAACCAATTCAAAACCCACCAAAATCGGTTTGAAAAGTTGACCACTTACATTTAATATATAAAAAAAAATCCAACCATGCAGTTTTATTTAACCATTTTTTACTTAATATTACGCAGTTACTTTTAAAAAAAACTTTAAGTGATTCATTGATAATTTTTTTATTCAAATTTTAAAACCTCAAATCTCTTTGAATTTTTTTAAAACAAACAATATAAAAGGACCCATTATACATAGTTCATATCGACCCTATTTCCTTATTAATATATTTTATTTGTAGTTTAAATATAATCACAGAATTTGTTAACCCACTGTGCATGATTTTTTATATTTTTTTTTTTTTTGAAGAAAATTTTAAAATATATAATTTTTTATTTATTATTAACTGCACAATTTTTGTTCTTACGGACAAAAAAATTTTTACAAACTTTCAATGCGAAATTTTATTTTATCATTTGTTTTAAATAATAAATTCTTATATTTATAGTAAATTTTTTTTTATGTTATTACATAATGATTTAAGTGTTTTTCCAAAAAAAATTATTTTTAATATCAAAATATAATTTAAAAAATCGTCCCATTGTGCAAAATAAGATTAAAATTTCTATCAAAAGAATGAAAATTTTCGCAATACAACCCTACAAAAAGTTTTTAATTGCAGAAGACTAACGATTAAAATTACCATCACATTATTTGGCAGTTTTGGCTGATTTTTATTCCTTAATTACAATTTTTTGTTTTATATTTGAACCATTGTAAGCAAGAAGTAGTTATACCCAGTACCATTTTAAAATAAAAAAAATACTTGGACAATAAATTCATATGAAATTTTAGCGAAAACGTGCAATTTCCTTGCTGTTGCATACTTTTAGGTGGGCTTTATCTAACATAAAATTTTATTACGATATTTTTTCTTAACTTTTGCTGGAAGTTTGTATTAGATTCAATATTTCTGTCTCAATTCTTTTGTTATTGTTTTATAAATTAAATTTAATTTGTAGCACAAACAAAATAATAATCATTATATGGATTTTTATTTTAACCATTTCTTATGTAGTAGTAGTAAGCATTAAAATAAATGGGTAAAAGTTTCTATATGTGTTAGTTATAAAACATTAATTAATAATTCATTTTTGGTTGAGAAAAGTCATAAAAAGAAATGGAAATGTTAAAATGATATTAAAGCGGTCATAGGGGAGATTGCAGGGAACACGGAAGGTGAAAAAGGAAAAAAAATTATAAGCCTTTTTAAGCTGATTTAGAAAGATGCACAGAAAAAACTATGAGTAGTTTTTTATCAATTAAAAAAATTATTTAGAAAGTATTAAAACTTAATTAATGTAATAATTGAATTAATTAATTTTTTTTGTTGAACGAAAATTAAAAATATAATTTTGATTTAATTAACATTTTAGTTGTTTTGAAACAAATTTTGAATTAAAAATAAAAATTCAAACAACAAAACATTATTTCGTTTAAAATAAAATAATTTAAACTTGTGAAATTGTTGTTGGAAATTGCCAAAATCAATTAACACATTATTTGAAACGGCAAAGTTTTTTTTATCGTTTTTTTAATTAAAATTAAAAAAACCCCCGCGGTTTTTTTTATATTTCTTCTTCGTCGGGATTTCTTCCCATGCAGATATAAATATAAAGGAACATTTTCGGGAAGCATAGCTGAGGTGCTACGGGAAGCCTGCGCAGGTTGCGGATGGCGGAGAACCCTACCAAATAGTAGGTGGGGTAACTGCGAATTAAATAAGCAGTGGCGGACAACTCAGCGGATTGGAGAAGAGGGTGTCAGATGGACACGCCTGGCAACGTGTGTCTTTAAGTTCTGAGTGCCGAAGAGGCTCCATTCAATAACCAATGCCAATTCCAGGTCCCTCGCCTTCAAGCAGGTTGGGCTGCGGGTTAATATCCCTCTCCCGGAAAAAAAACTTGTATTACTGAAACGTCTACAATGAATTCAACACCGGACGCCCTTTGTTCAACATGAACTTTTATATAATTAAGCGATATGTACAATATCAATTCATTTATATAAATAAAAGGATATATATATATATAATATAATCATTTTGGTAGTAGGTGCAAAATCAAAAAATGGGTTGCTTGATTCTATGAATTTTGTATAAAATTGGTGATTAGAGAAAATTATAAATTTTTTCTGTGAAGTTGTTTTAATTTTTTAGTTAGCATGTAAATGAGTATTTTGGCTTTTAAAAAATTTTAATCAATGTTTCAAAATACTGCAGAATGGGTTTAAGCAAAGTTTTCTTAAGGTATAAATAAGCAATAAACATCTTTAAAAAGAGTGCTTTTAATATTACTGCCCAATTGATTGGTCTTTTTAGAAAATGTAAATGTATTATAAAAGGTTATTTATGTTACGCACAATGGGACCTTAAAAAAATTTGATTAAGCAATTTTGTTTTTAATTTTTAAAATCTTATTAAAAATTACAGATTTTATACCTTTGAAACGATTTTGATTTTTACGATCTATTCACAGTGCGTTCTTAGAAAAAATGTAGGCTTAAAGGAAATTTTGTTTTATTTTTTTTTTTTTTGAAAATGTTGCACTAAAATTATATTTTTGAAAAACTTATTTTGTGCACAGTGGGACCCTAGAAAAAATTATAATTATTTAATAATTTGTATAAAATAAAAAAAAATTGTTAAAAGGTCATACAATTAAATAGTTTCTCAATTAAAAAAAACTTAGAGAAAAATTTGCACAATGGGTCTAATTATATCATATTCTTACCGTCATTTGCAGGAAAACAGCTTAATTGCGTTGAAACTATAAAACAGGCTTACGAAATTTATAAATAAATATATAAAAAACAGCATTTATGAAAATCTACACAATGGGTTGTAATAAACTAAAGTAACTGAACAACAAATTAAAAAAAAAACAAAATGTTATTATCTTTTGGTCAATCATATTTTAAAAAATCTGATTGGTTTCTTATTTTATATTGGTTTTTTATTTTTCAAATATTTCCCAATGAGCCTGAATTTTTTAATATACATATTGAATAAACGTCAAAACTATTATCAAGTAGCAATTTATAAAGTTTTAAGTGAAAAATTTCATAAAAGTAGCATACTTTGTCTAAGAAAATTGTTTTTACACTTATGGAAACTCTGCAAAATGAGATTAGTTTGTTTTAAAATTCTTAAAGCAGGAAAAAATTTCATAAAACTTAATAGAAAATTATATGCCAAATATTTTTTGTAAGTTTTTGGAAACTCTGCACAGTGGGTCTGGTTTCAAAAAAAAATTAATATTCAAAAAATTAACCTCAAATTAAAAATGTTACAACTTTGCTTGCTATCCAATTTAAAATTGAATTGCAAAATATTAACAAAATAAATTTTAAAAAAATAAAGTTTAATTTTATTCGAATGTGTATTCTAATTCTAAGTCAAATTACAATCCTCAAACGCTTTTATACTTTATATAGACTTATTCCTTCAATATCTTAAAGGAATATTTTGTATGCGCTATCAATAAATAAATAAATGTTACTCAACATGAGAAATAAAATCCCAGATTCTATTTTAAAAAAATAGAAAAAGATCATAACGAATAGAATGTGGAAATTTTTTCTTTTTCATAAGTTATTGTATTATTATAATGTTAGCCGAAGGCTGGCTTAAGCAAAAGGTAAGCGAAACATTAAAAGAAAAGGACTATTGCAAGAAAGCTTTATAAAATTTAATTTCATAGAAGCACATTCGAAAAAAATTTTAAATATTTTAAAGATCAACATTTTTTATTTTTCGAATTTATTCTATGAGCTAAATTTCAGTTATGTATTTTATAAAGCTTTTTTGTAATAGTCATATTCCTTCAATTTTTCATAAATGACTTTATACACTATCAGACTATTATATTGTATTAGCTCATAGAATAAATTCGAAAAATAAAAAATGTTGAATATAATATAAAGTAACCTTCAGAAGGAAATAATTCCCAGTTTCTATTTGTTAAAATAGTTGAGTTAAATACATTCAATTTATAAAGTATCACTATCCAGTGTGACACAAAGAATGCTGACGAAGGCCGTAGCGGGCCAGAAAATGCATTACATTCTGCTGGTGTCTAATAATTGTAAATTTTTCTGTACGTACAATATACCTCATTGCTTTCCAACGGAAAGCTAAGGTAAAATGTAACAAGAAAATACAATATAATAGTCTGATAGTGTATAAAGTCATTTATGAAAAATTGAAGGAATATGACTATTACAAAAAAGCTTTATAAAATACATAACTGAAATTTAGCTCATAGAATAAATTCGAAAAATAAAAAATGTTGAATATAATATAAAGTAACCTTCAGAAGGAAATAATTCCCAGTTTCTATTTTAAAGATCTTTTTAATGTGTTTTATGAACAATTTTACCTATAAAGGCAAACGAACTTAATTCAAAATTATTCAGATAGTTTGTTTTTATCCCAGAACAAAAAAATTCAATTTAACAAATTAAAAAAGCCTTGACTTTAATTTTTATAGTTCTTAAAAGATTTTCATAAACAAAAATTAAGCCAATTTTTAATATTTTTATTGCAAAGACATTTATTAAGAAATTGCATACTTTCAGGCATAAATGAAATTAAAACCAATACGCACTTAATGCCCAATTTATTAGGCCAAACAGGTCCTAAATAACTATAATTTTTCCCCCGTTTATAACATACAAAAATGTCTAAATGTCCTTTTAGCCACATATTAAATTGGTGAAAGAAATAAGAAATAAAATAAACTAAGCACTAAAATACGTACACGTGGACTCACACGAAGAAGAAAAACCAAAAATAAATAAGAAGACAAAAAAAATATTTACTAAAACAAAACCAATACAATTACAAACTACGAACTATAGAAAATAATCAAAGTCTATATTAAAAAACACACACACTCATACACCGAAATTAAGTCATATTAAGGTAATGAATGTTTCGAAAATGTTTTTATTTCTTTAGTTTAGTTTCGTAGGACACACCTATCCCAATTAAAGCGTGAAAGTCTATTACGATATTCCCCCAACCACTTAAATCTTCCTTATAATACTTAATAGCAAAAATATACCTGCTGCTATTTTTTGCTTTCGGTTCTCACCAAGTTTTCTATTTAGAAATAACGACAGTAAAATAATTTATATTAAAAGGTGTTGAATACTTTTACTCATTTTTGTACACGAAGTATGTATAAAAAAGGAAAAAAAACAAACAAAAGCCATTAACAGCTTTACCAACTACAAAATGGAGAACAATTTCCAATGATATATGGAGAATAGTAAACAATAGATAAAAATAAACTGTAATCCCAGAGATTTACCAGACAATGACAGCTAACACATGCACCAAAGCACAAACAAACATACATCCTTGCACAAATAGTTAACTTAATGTTCCCTCTAAGATTAAGTTTAGGAATAGCACTGACAATATTGGTTAAAATTTAATTAAGTTATATACTTTGAACAAATTGCTTAAACACTCGCAGTTAAGGAGCACACAAAGCAGCTCCGTCTTAATTTGAAATAAAAAAAGAAAATCCAGTAGACTTAAATTTAAAATGACAAACAGAAATGGATTTTGTAGACAAAACCCAATAAAAACAAGTACAAGTTCATCTAGTCTAACGCAGCGCCTTAGATCAGTCGCCCAATAACACACCTTATCTAACAGAATATAAAAAATATGTTATGTTAATTTCTTCGTTCAAAACAGAATACTCTTTTTTCTCGTGTATGTTTTTGTAAAAAAAAGCAAAAAAAATTCAAACAGAAAACAGCAATCGGGTAGTTAATGACAAAAATTACAGGAATATATCTCCACCACTTATGGACGATTCTTGCTTAATTTCAATAGCAACCTTTCCGGACTATACGTATAATAATTCTATAACTATCTAGTCCTTATCATCAGCAAACGCGTAGACAAACCGACCAGCATACGGACAGATGAACATCGTTTACTCGACTCCGCTACTTATAAGGATCCATAGAATATACACTTTATAGGTTCTAAGATATTTAGTGGAAAAATTGCAATCGAAATGGCAATCGTATATAAAAAATAAACTTACTTTTACCACCTGTGGTACCACTTTCTCAAAAAGTAAAAAATCCCACAAAATTGAACAACAAACTATGCGTCTAGAAGTAGGCAATGTTTTATTTGAAAAATCCAAATCGCCATTATGTAGGCAACACTTCAAGAAACTGTTTTTTTAAATTACAACAAAATATCACTTAGAAGCTGGGGTCTTAAAAGTCAACATAAAACTCCTAAAAGTAGTCAACATTTTCAGATTGTTTTTTTTAAGAAAATTCTACATAAAAATTTGTCATAGTCGGAATTTTATAAAAAATGTGTGTAAACTGTACAAAAACCTAAGAGCAGGCAATAGTTTATGACAATTTTTTAAACAAAAAAATTTCAAAGTAGGCAATTAATAAAAAAATTTCATTTAATTGTTTAAAATTCTCTAAATTTGTTTTAAAGTAAAAAAAAATAGAAGACTTGGCAAAATTAAGTTTGCGAATAAAGAAAATTTGAAAAAAGGTAAATGAGATTTTGTTGTAGTTAGTTGGAAAATATTTCTTAAACAAAATATTAAAATATTAAATTAAACTATAGTCTTAAAATCATTTTTTTATTAAAAGCCTTAAAGTATGCCACACATCCTGGGTCTTCGATAGCCCATTTTTAAGCCGCTTCTGTCTTTCAATTAAGCCCACATGTCTGTTTTAATCTCTTCACATGTTCTTTGTTCTTTTTTAATCTGTTTTTTTTTTTTGTGTTTGTATGTGTAGTCGATGTTTATTTCTTGATGTCGTTTATTTTTAATTTCTCTATTTCTTACTTTTATAATTAATGACGTTCATGAGAATGATGATGTTCTATTCATTTAACAGTTTGTTGTATTTTGCCTTTTTATTAAAAAGTAAGGTGTTGGTCTTTTCATGTTTTTTTTCGTTTTTCATGTTTTTAATCATAAACTTTATTAAGTCATTGATAAAAAGAAAAAGTAAATACTTGGGGGTTAAGTAACCATTTTATATGAGTTATAAAAAAAAAGAAAATAAAATTTAAGGAAAAGAAATAAACAACCATGTGAAAAGATTAGGAAAAGCTTTCCTTTTATAGTGTGAATGTACCAATAAAGAAAGTAAAAAGTAAAAGTAAAAATAAGTTAACACATTCCACCAACTCTTTTCTCAAAACTCATGCTTTAAATCACTTGACTACACATATGAGTATGTATTAGGGAGATCGATCGAATAGTATTCGACCGGTTTTAACCGGTTATTTTAGTTTTGCCCAATGTCCATTTTTCGAATATCGATTAACAGGTTATTTTAGTAAAAACCCGGTTATTTTAGTAATGTGTTATTTATATACGTTTTCCTGACTTTTGTTATAAATGTTATTTAAGTATTTTTTCAATTGAATATTTGGCAATGGTAAATACAAATCGCTTATATAAGCGTGTGTTCTTGGAACAAAAACCAAAAACAATTCAAAATACTGCAAAAAAAGTTCAGCTTAAAAAGTAATTAGCAATTTGACAGTATTCTAAATACTGTATAAATCTTTATAAAGATGTCATCTCTGGCCATAATATCGAACTGATTTAAAGACAATGGTGCTTAAACGGCCCTAAAATGATAAGTTGCAAAGGTTCTTCAACGTCAAGACTTATTATTCACTTTTAATTAGTCTACAAGCTTGACTTAAATATACGCCAAGTAAAATATGGCTCTGTTCCAAGTAGTTTGTAAGAGACTGCAAATAATACTTTCCTAAAATATGCTGCCAATAATGAATGAAAAACTCTTAAGTAGTTGTAGCATATCTTCATACTTAAAACTACACCTAAAATTACCAAGAACTTAAAACAAAATTGAAGGAATCAAACAATCTCATGGAAGGGTTTAAATTGTGATCGACAAATTGACCGATATTTCATACAAAAAGCATGTTCACATTACTACTGTTTCTATAATGCTGAAACAAAAAAAAATTTAAATATATAATCCTGGATAAGAGGTTTAAAGCAAAGTTTTTCAAAATTTCTACAGCAATGTTCACACCTATTAAATATTTTACGTCCTAGAATTGTTTGCTTTTGTAAACCGTTTGGCTAGAGCAAACATAATTGTTAAAAATAAAGCTTAAGTTTAATCCATTTACTGGTCACGCTTTTTTTTTATTTTATCGTCAAATATTTTTAAGGTCTGTTTCCTTACCTTCGTGAATTATTTGTTTTTTATTCTAATTAACTTTTTATTACAAAAACTAATTTGGTTTTTGTATTTTTATGTATTCGAATGAAAACCCGTTAACCGGTGATTTTTAAAATGCTTAACCGAAAACCGGTTTTTTTAAATAGCAACTATTCGGAATATTCGAAAAGTGTTATGTCTAACAAACAAAAGTTATTGAAAATTATTTGTTTTAAACACACGATGATACTATAAAACATACGCATTCAATTTATAACCGACATTTATATGTATTATAAATGCAATATATGTATATGAATGTTTGTATTTGTCTGTGTATTGTTACATGTTTTATAAGAACATACATATGTATGTATGTATATGCCTTTCCATGCATTCCTGTTTTCCTCATTAATATTTTAAGTCCTGTCCATTGTTTATAACTAACATTTATAGTATGGCCAATAAAAAAAGTGTTGGTCTTGTGTATTATTCTTTTAGGAGCAAACACCAGCTTAATTAAAAAGGCAGAACGAAAGGCAGAGAATGTAATAAAAGAGATTAATTTTTGTTAAATTAATTAGACCTTTGCATCAACGTGCAATAAAATTTTATGATTTTGTTAAATAAAACGAAAATATTTCGTATAGTTAAAATGTTATTTCATTTAATACAAATTTTATATAACAGATCGGCAATCGTTAAATAACACTTTCCTCCCTGTTTGTCAACCGATTTAAAACAAAAATACGCCATTCGAAAGGTACTTTCTTACAGAAATGCACAATATATATTTTATTAAAATATGAGGGGGTAAAAACGGGTAAATTCTTTAAACTCGTATCTCCGAAACTAAAAGAGATATAAAAAGTGGGCAGATGGCATTTTAGGGAATAACGATAATAACCTGTATTTAAAAACTTCTTTGTCACCCCATCTATCTTTTATGCCAGTAAACATAGAAATAAAGATTATTCCAAATTCGTTATTTATCTAAAAAATACAAATATTAATTTGGTACTTTTTCGATATTCTAACGTTAAAGGGGTGAAAATCGTACCTATTTTTGGTACTTTTTTACAAAACATCTTACATTCACACATACGTTTTAAATCATGGGCTCCCACTACATTATTAAAATTTTTTTTTAATCAATGTGGAGAAAAAAATTATCCAAAAGGGGAAATACGGGAAATTAAATACCTTTCTTTTACTTTTCTTTGATGCATGTGGTATTTTTTAAATTTTTCTTTAATTTCAAAAGTTTTTGTTATTCGTGCTCAATTCCCAGTTTTTATTCTTGATAAAAACACTTGAAATTTATTGTTGATGGGATAAGCTTTAATATTAAAATTAGAAACATAAAATTATAGGTGCAGGGACCTGAATGAATGCGTACCTATAAGATGAAAAACGTTGGTACTTTTTGTTCTTCAACTGTTACTTTTTGAATTTCCGTTATATTGGACCTGAATTTTTCTATGTTATTAAACTTAGACACATAAAATTATAGGTGCACGGTCCTAATCGAATGCGTACTTATACAATTAAAAAAATTTAGTAATTTTTTTGTTCTTCAACTGGTACATTTTGAATTTTCATTTTATTGGACCTACAAAAACAAAAAATTAAACCTGCATGGTCCTCATTGAATAAGAACCTATACACTCCAACTTACGAATGTGAACCAATAATTGCGAACATTTCGGATTCGTTAACTTTAATCCAATGAATACCAAATGTAAAATATAAAAACAATGTTAATACTTCAATAAGAAGCTTTAAGTCTTGTGTACACAATTGGAAATAAATAAATAAAAAAAATAAGTTTGCCGTTACTGATAGCTTATCAATAATTATTGAAACCCGGAAATCTCTTCCTAATGTAATTCTTGAACAAGAATAGCGGGTGAAGCTTGGCGTCATGCTTACAATGTTCTCCGTTCGGACTCTTAAATGTCTCTTTGCAATAAATTCCTTTATACATCTTATTTCGCCGCTTTTTGAGTATGCGCTACATTAATTTCATACCCACAAGAACTGACAGGTGTCTCATCATATTCTAGATGATCTAAATTTTCTGAAAATATTTCTTCCTCGTCCGATTATTTATTTAGAATAAATTATTTAACATAATTGTGCGTAACAAAAATTCATGATTTTTGTTCCAGGTATTTTTTTGCCAATATTTTCGGTTAAAATCCTAAAGGCCCAACCACAATGTGCTTAAGTTGGCTTAAGCAAATGTGCGAATACATTTTAATTATATGAGGCAAACCATATTGAACTTAAGGAAAGACACTTTTTGGTAAGTTTAATGAAACTGTAATTTGCTTAAGCAAGGTGCGAATGTAATCGCACATTCCGTACGGAAAATGTTCAAATGTTTTTTATTATGTTTTTTTTTTTTTTTAATACATTTGAGAGACGTTTTGTAAATGCTTGACAGTAGGTTAAGCAAGGCTATGCATATTATGGTTAGGCGTTAGTTAACGCTGTCAAAAATAAATAAAATGTCAAAAAAATCAACTTCTCAATTTTAGAAAAATTTATGTTTTTGTTCCAAAATGGGCCAAATTTGACCCAAAGTCGATACTATAAAATAGACTTAAGTCGAAATTTTAGATAAGACTTTAGTTGGTAACAGAATAGAATTTAGGCGAGACTGTAGTAGACACTAAAAACGAGAACAGAGAGGCTTGATGACCATGACCAGAGTCGGTTAATACTAGACTATAACAAAAACTAGCGTCTTCTTAAGCAGTTAATTGTAAAAGCAAATTAATTGTTACATTTTGTCACACAATTTTCCAACTGAATGCCTTGTTCAGCATTTAATTTCTAGTTTATTTAAGGAAAAGAGTATTTCTTAAATTCATTAGCTAAGTAACACAATTTTTCTCAAGTAAATGACAATTTTTTTCACAAAAAAAAAAAGAATATCCATTTTAAATATTTAAGTAAATAATTACTTCAAAAATATAATAATTTGTGTAATAAACAAATGGTTTTTTGTTGTTTATTAGTATTAGTTTCAACAGTCCTGAGGGTTAGACAGTCACATCACTTACACACGTTTGCCACCAATTATTTTTGCATTTTAATCTTTTAACAAAACACATTTTCGCGCAGTTTAGTTTACATTTTTCTTTCTACTTCTAATTTTTTTTTTTTAGATATTTATTCATATTTTTTGCTCACAGCACGTGCTTGGCCATTGTTTCAACGTAAATTGCAGGCTTTCAAAATTTATAAAATACTGGCTTAGCCCGGTGCGCTTTGCTACCCCCACTGAAATAAAATGAATATTTTTTTAAACTTATCTAGTGTCTTGATAGCAAAACGATTTGGAACAAATTTATATACATCTTCTGTTATCCTTCTTCAAATATTAAGAATTTGCTGCTATCCTTGTGTAAGGGGTTCGTCGCTCACTTTACCAGTTCAGCTTTCAACAGATGTTTTGTATTGATTATCAAAGTATTTGTTCTAAATTTAAAAACTTTTACTAAAACCATGCCCACTTTTTCAATAAAGCCTACATTTCACAGATTTTGTGTAGTGATAACCAAGCTACCAAATGTTGACCAAGTTGAAAACTCTTCCTTTTACCATTTTCAAGAGATACAGAAATTTTTATTGGAATTGCCATGGCCACTTTTCTAATTGAGTATTCTTTTCGACAGATGTTGTTTATATAAATAAAAATTAATTTATTATCACCGTTCGTTTTATATACAGAAAACTCTATTACCTGTATGGGAGGTACCACACCGACTTCTTCAATCCAGCAGATGTTGTGTATTGACAACATTATCTTTTGTTGCTAAACTTTTACTGAAACTGTAATCTAGATATATGGTAACTCATAATGTCTGGTTTATCTGTAAAATGCTGTGAAAATTTTATGAAAATTGGTTAAGTAGTTTAGAAGTCCAGAGGGAACAAGAAAACAAACATACAAACAAACGCATTTGCTTTTTTACATATATATAAAGTACATAGATTTGCTGTGAATGTTTTTTAAATGATCTATTAAAAAATTTTCCTTTTTGGAAAGCAGAAGAGGCAAACAGGAAAATGAGAGAAGACACGTAATGATATGTACCCAGTCCCATTGTAAATTGTAGGTGTATTTTAAATATTTAAAGGTTTATATAAATAAAGTTCTAAATGTCTGTATGTGTGTTAAGCTTAAATGGCACATTATTTATTAGGAGGTGTATGTGTGTGTGTGGGTTTTTTTTAATTTTTATGCATACACATGTGACTTTCATTACTGGTTTTTTTCAGCTGTATGTGTGTGTGTGTGAAATTTAAATATCATTAAATAAAATTAATCAATTAAATGCATGTGATATGCATCAACATGCTTTTCGAAAATTAAAAACAAATTATAACAACAGCAACAAATAACATGAGCATGGAAAACAAAAATCTTCAAACAGCAACAGGAACAATAACTTTGCAATCAACTAAATGTCTGTATTATTAAATTATAAATATTCATATACTCTATTTTATGGCCACTAAACACATTGCTGACAGAGATATAAAAACAGGAAAAATTAAATATTCAATTTATGAATTAATTTTAAGAAGCTTATAAGTATTTAAGCGCATATTGATTGAAAAGCAAATGATACAAAGAAAATTATGCATTTGCATTTTAATCTCCAATTAAAATTATTAAAAAGTGCCACCATTTTCCACTTTTGCTTTGGCTATTCTTTTAACAGCCTGACCCATGATGTCGATCGGCAACTTAAACGAGCGACAAAAAATCACTCATTATCGTTCTCATAAGCGACTCATTAACTTTTGACTGGTCGGTCGACATGTTTTATGTTTTTAACGAAATCTATTGAGAGGGGCGTAATCCATCGCTAAATCCATATTCACAAAATTGCATTTCAAATGAAACTGGTTTGGGGCACTTCGGTAGGATGGTTTCAGATTCTATAACGAATATACATATAAAGATAGAGATAGCAATAGCTGAAATAGTTTATTTAAAATCTAACTGCTAAATTGAAATTTTAATTCCCTAAATTTGCAAAACAAACCAATTTTGACACAAAGTTGCTTTGTAATATTATTTAAAAGTCTTAGCAGAATAATTTTCTTTTTTGTAATAAAATATTAAGTCTTATATTTATAAATTTTGGATAAAGATTTATTTTTTCTTTGATTTGAAACTAAATATTAGAAGCTGAATAAACACTCTCTAAGCTAAAAATTAATTATTTATTTGTATTGTACTCTTTTTAATTGCTAAATATGTAGTTGATTTTTTTACATTGTTCGCAGAATAGCATTTTTTTTGCTGAATAATGGCAATATAAACATTTCATGGTAGAAAATTTAATTTTCTTTGATTTTTGACGAAACCCGATTTGCTGAATATATTGATTTTAGCTGAATAGCAATTATTTAAGACTGTGTAGTAAAGGGAATAAAAAAATCTTTTATTTTAATGTCAAAATTGTTAGCTGAAAAAAGTTAAGATGATTTGTTTAAGACAATTAATTACTTTTTCTTACTTTTAAATAGAATTTAGTATTTAAGTGAGCTGAATAATAATTATTAATGTTTATTTACTAAAGAAAAAGAGGTTAAATGTATGTAAATTATTTTATGGTTTTTTCTTATCTTTTAATGAAAGCCGAATAGCATTTTCTTTAGCTGAATAACATTTAGTTTATGCATTGCATTAAATAGTAAAGTTTTCTAAGATAAGTGAAAAAATCTTAGCTGAATAAGGTTTTTTGTGAATAAAATTAGTTTAAAAAATAGTATTTTATACTAAATACATGAAGTTTTCTTTGATTTTATAAAAAAAAATTATTAACTGAATATAACATTTTTTAAATAACTACACCAATACCCCGGGTTGTGTCGCAAATTTGAACCGCAAAAACTCGACGCAAACCGAAGCACGATTTTCCATACATTTGTTCCGAGATTCATAATTTTAGCTGAAAAAATAAATTTTGATTGATAGACTTTATAACCGATAATTTTATTTTAATTTTTTAATCAAAATAATTTAAAATAATAAAAACGGGTTTTTATGCCGAATATACATAATCAAATAAAAATATCACTAACTGAATTTGAAATTTGAGTTAGAAAATAGTTGGCAAATTATTTAATGGCATGTAAACTTCGACCGGTGTTTATTTATTACACTAGCATTCGTTTCTGACACCCTAATAATTGTAGTTTACAAGTTACTCCCTTTGACCTCTATAGCAAAATTTCATGTTATTGATTTTTTCAAAGTCTCACATTTATTTTGCCAAAAATAGAAATGGATAAAAGCTTTATTAAATCAAACAGTAGCAATTATTTTGAAAAATGTAAAGTAAAGTACTTAATACTTTGTTTGTACTTTTAACTAAAAAAAAAACTAGTATTAAGTCAATCAATTGAATATTAAAGCTTCCTAGAAATCAGAATTAATCTTACTAATCCCATTCGGTAAACATTTGACTTTTTTTGACCAAGAGAAAAGCAAACATAAAGCCAGTTTATTTTAATTAAAAGACTTTAATCTTTTTTGTGGTTTATTGGCAATTAAAAAAAGAGAGAGAGAGAGATAAAACAAATTCAAAATAAATACAAACAAAATGCCAAGCAAAATGCTTTAAGAGATGAAAATCTTAAAAAAAATGTTTGTAACAAATTTAAAACAAAAACTCAATTGTAGAAGAAAATACGTAATTTAAAATGATGAAGATTTCCCATGAAATTTTTAAGAAAAATTACATCTGTTTCCACTTCAACCCATTTCGGAAAACCACCAGTTCATTAAGCATTCTGTTTTAGAAAAACTACCTTTTCTTCACCTTTTTTTTACTGCGAATATTTTCCAACAAATTCAATTATAATCTAGCCTTTGTTTCCGTCTTATATTTACTCAGCTTTTGTACCCTTCTGTTGGAATTTCAGTTACTTGAATAACATTTTTACTATTGAACTTCTTTTCAAATAAATTGAGTTGTCGTAGACTTCCAAAGAATTTATCCCTGTGACAATTCTATTACATTCCGAATGGCAGGCAAAAGAAGAAGAAGAAGAAAATTTATTTATTGCTTAAGCTACGGTCACACTTTTCAAATATTTTACGAAAAAAAGGGACCAACAAGCAAACTATATAATCAGTTCTTTAAATTCCAATATTTATTTTGATTATAGTACCACATCTTACAAAAACAGTTGTTTGCTTTGTCTAGTAGCATAACTAGTTTTGTTTTGTGATATTAAGACTATGTTAAGTCTTACTAACTACTTACAAAAGTAGTGGTTACGCTTAATTGGTCAAATATTTAACAAGTGTGACCGTAGCTTTAGACTTGAATGTTACTCAAACACAAATTTGTAAAACATGTCTTGTCATGAATACCATTAAAATGAATCAGGCAAAAAATGTCAGCACTAGATTAGAGGCTAAAGGAGGCAGCAATGAATAATATTATTTAATTATTACCTAAAAATATTTTTTATTTACTGAACAGAATGACAAAAAAAAACAAGAAACACAAGCAAAAGAGCACAAGATTCAAAATTATCAAAAATAGACAAAAGTCTATAATATAAACTATACAGCTAAAAGGCTGTAGTCAAGTTCATAGACAATATTATAACTTGGGCTAGACTGTTGCCGAACACTGCAGACTTTACTAATGTGGAGGTTGCAGTGTGTACAGTAGTATAAACTATAGGCAAGACAAGTCTTGACATTCTTAAGGCTATCCAATATAGTAAATTTAAAACTAAAGACTAGACTTAAGTCTCGAATAGGCTGTAGTCGAGACTGTTGTAGAGACTAGCAAATGAACAGTAGTCAAGACTATCGACTAGACTGTAGTCGAGACAATCGACTAAACTGTAGTCGAGACTATCGACTGGATTGTACTCGAGACTATCGACTGGACTGTAGTCAAGACTATCGATTTAAGTGTAGTCGAGACAGTCGTCGGGACTTAAGACAAACCTGTAGTCGAAACTTTCGAATGGACTGTAGCCGAGAGTATCAAATAGATTGTAATCGAGACTATAGACTAGACTGTAGTTGCGTCTTTCGATTGGACTGTGGTCGAGACTATCAACTCGACTGTAGTTGAGACTGTCGACCAGACTTTAGTCAAAACAATTGACTAGACTGAAATCGAGATTATAGACTAGCCTCTAGTTAAGACTTAAGATATGCCTATAGTCGATACCATAGACTAGAATGTACCCGAAACTATTGACTAGACTAAAGTCCAATACATAAAATAGACTTCAATCGAGACTATAGACTAGACTGTAATGGAAACTTAAAATAAGCGTGTAAGTGAGATTGTAGACTAGAGTGTAGTAGAGAATTGAAAATATTAAAGTTGATTGAAGTCAAAACTATCGACTAGAATTTACTTAACACTATGGACTAGACTCCAGTCGAGTTGATAGACAAGAATAATGTCGATTCAAAGGTCTAGACTGTAATAGTAAAGATAAAAAATTACACTGTAGTCTAGACCATGAATCAAAAAAAACAAGATTGCGCACTCAGACGTACTATAAGAAATTTCTACTGCGCATCTACGTCATCATAGACTGCAAATGAGTGTTTGTTGTAAAAAATGTAAGACATACACAAATGCACATACTCAAATTTTATTCCTTTGTGACACACAAAAAAACGGACCTGCGCAATCTTGGTTCTTTGATTAATGAACTAGAATCATAATGACACTCACATGCAAGTTTTTACTATCTTATCCTAAAAATTCTTCCAGTGTTGCCAGTTTTCAAAAACAACTTCCCAGAAAAAATTCGGGCGTTTCCCTACCTGCCAAAAGTATTATATCCTACAAAAATATTTAGGTTAGAGGTAGAAATGGCATTCAGTATTGACACACTTAGACCCAATGAATCATTGTGATACAATGGAGTTCCACTCAAAATAACCTCCACCGCAGAATGAACGCGAACTTCTAAGGAAGTCTAAAATGCGCTCCATTTCAATGCCAGAGTTATCGTTCAATCCGTCAAAGGTGGCGGTCACCATTTCGTCCAGTCGTCTTCTCGTCAAAGCTTGGAAATGATAGAGAACGTCTTAATTTCCTTTTAATTTTCATCACCACAGCTGCGGCAGTTTTCATTGTGTCCAGCTCCCAGACGCTGTGCATGCAGAAGCCCTTACGAGTTTTGTAAAAAAATGTTGTTAATTAAAAATGCAAATTTGAATCAAAAATATTTATCATTTTCCAAACAAAAGTTTTAAAGATTTAAAATTTGGTTTATTGATCTTAAAAAAATTTGAGCTTTTGCAAAGAAGTTTTAGGCACTGTAAAGCAAAATTTACAGTTTTTTTTACAGTCGAAAAAGATAAGAAGGCATATTCTATAAATATGTTTGCAAAAAGTAGCTTCAATATCAAGATTATATAAAATCTGGCCTATTAACTAGAGAAGAAAAAAACCTTCACAAAGAGGCGTTTTCCCACTTCTGGCAACACTGATTCTCACTCATAATTTCACAATTACAACACCACGGTTTATCTCTGTTTCTCTTTCTCTCGCTTTTTTACACATCACGTATGAATAATTTTTTCAATTATTTCATAAAATAAAGAATATTATTCATACGTTTAGTGTGACATAAAATAAAACAAAAGTAAAATTAAATTCCTACAAAGAAAAATGTTCTTATAATTTGCCATCTTTTGGATTCTTTGCACATTTTTTCATGTTTTTAAATGTGAAAATTTTTTTTCATTTAGACGGGGACTTTTTCTGTTAATTTTCCAGAGGATGGCAGTGAAGTTTGTCTTTGCCTCTGTACAGCAATATGAGTTACCCGGCAAGCATGCTTTATTTTAAAAATGTGTCATAAATATTCATTAATCTATATGCAAAGCATAAAAGGGAAAACAGGAGTGAAGGGAACTGCAAAACAAGAACACTAAACATTTGTTCGAACTACACTGAAAAGAAGATAAATGAAAAAAAGAAATATTTTAAGACATTGGAGTTACTAAGATCAAGAAGTAGACACGGGACCTTTAGGTATCTGGAGTATATAGAAGAATTTTCAAATCAAATCATTTTATTATAACAAATTCAATTGTTGTACTTTGATAGCAGTCCTTTTTTTTTTTTTTGTTACTTCAAAAGAAAAGTCTTAAGAAAATTATTTTTTATGCAAATTGTTTTTGATTATATTCCTTTTTGTATGCCTTGACATTTAAACCTTTAGGCCATTTATTAACTTAACACATTTTTTGACAAATGAAAGCAAGACATTTTTCCTGCGAGAATACAAAATAAAAAAAAGAAAAATTTACCAAAAACAAGTGTGAAAAATTTTCGCTTACAAATGACACTTAAACGACAGTGTGCGAATGTTTATTTTGTCTTCTTCTTAAATTGTAACAATTGTGTTTCTCAACTCTTGTAATTTTTCTTAAGACAATTTATTTGTTTTTTGTCGAGGAGGTGTAAAAAAACATGTGATGAAAAATATTAAAGTTGACGTAAAAAAAAGTTGTTTGTATTTTGAATTTAAAGGACTTTAAGCTGATGATCGATTACAATTGTAAATGAGTTTGAGAGGAAAGTTAAAGTGAAATTCTTGAAATTTGGTAATGTAGGCTTAAGTTTATTAATTTTAATTTTCAAAGTAAAAGTTGTTAACACTAAAGTATTCCAGACATCAACTGTACATTGTTTTCGGTTGAATTGTGAGTGCTGATACCGATGTCATGATAAGTTTTTCTTTCAATGAAATAGTGACATTTAACATTTGCATTATTATTTTCTGGTCAGTATTTCTCAACTTAAAATACCTTCTGGATTTGTAATCTAGACAAAAATAATATTCGTCACTATATCTTAGCTGGGAAAACTAGTGACGCCATCATCATCAGCATATGAAAATTTATTAGCATCAGCTATTTTTGTTTAGAAAATTAAAAACAGCTCCATTTTGTCGTGCTGTAAAACTATTGTAAAAAATTAATAAATAAAAAAGGAAAAAAAAGATATTCTAGAAAAGAAATGCGAAGTCTGTTTTGTCAAGTATGGTCTCAAATACAATAGAGGCTTGTAAAAAATCTACAAAAGAGGCTTGTAAAAAATTTCGATTATCATCTAAAATACAATTTCAACTTAACTTTGACAATGTTTTCGACTGAAGCCACATTTTAAATCTACTCAATAATCTTGACCATAAAATTCAATATAGTCTCGACAATAATATCGTTCATAATAGCCCCAGATATCGACTGTATTTTGGACTGTATTCTTGGCTAAAGTTTATTTACATTAAAATCTAGTCTATAGTATTCCCAATTTTAGTCCTGTCTATAATTTCAACTTGAACCTTGTCTTTAATCTCTGCTACAGCGTTATCCATTTAGTGATTTTAAAATCGCTAGTCTAACAAAGCTGATAAATATAATTTATTAAGCAAAAGGTTTGTCATTTTCCAATATTTATCGATAAACGATAAATATTTTTAATTAAAAATAGTTTTGTTGCAGGTGACCATATTGAAAAATGTTTTTTCTCTGCCTACAAATATAATTTCGACAATTCTTCTGCCAACACTGAACTTTATTTTTAATTTTATTGCGAAAACTTTTCAATTCATTAACTTTTAACAAATTCATTTAAGTTTAAAGAACATTAATAAAATTATGTATTAAAATTCAAATAAAATCTGCTAACAAACAAGAAAAAAAAATCACTGTATTTAATTGAAAATTCTGCAATTCATCATGACTTCTATTTTTTTTTTTTATACGTCCAGCCTAAAAGTTTGCAGCAAAATGTTAAGGAAAAATTATAATTACCAGCAGTTTACTTTCTGTGAATACGCAAAATTATGTATGTATTCATAAGTACATACTACAGAAAATTTAAACTAGGGGAAAATTCCTAAACAACAAAAAAATCTAACAAAATCTAAAACAAAAGAAGAGAGGAAAAACTATAATAAAACAAAATTGTGTTGAACAATAAAAACCAGAAGTCATATTTAAAATCATTAGCCAGCAAGTAATTTATCAAAATCAATTAAATGTAAAGAAAAAATTTCTAAATGGAGTGAAAAGTGATTTAAAAACTTTACATTTTTTAAATATCCGTATTTAATAAAGGCAATGAAAACGAAAATAAAGTATAGTTTTGGGCTTAAAATTTAAAAACTGTTTCCTAAAAAAAATCCTATTCATTTTTCCTTTATAAATAATGTTTTGTAATTTTTGTAATCAATTTTGTAATTTGATTAGTTCTACTTAATGTCGATAAGCAAGACGCCTTTACTCAAATGTATACAATTGTAATTAAAATAATACTCTATAGTTTTAAGTTATCTAAAAATCTTATGTTCGCAAAACTTGTAGTCTGAAAAAATTAAGTCTCAATAATGTTCACTAATTAAAAACTAATGTTTTCTAAGGTTTAAAAATATTTGCATAGAAAATATTTTTCTAATTTTATTTTATTATTTAACTTTTTTTATGATTTTTTTATTACAAATTATTGTTTGTCATTATTTAAAGTCTAATAAAATGAAATTGCTTTTAAATCTTTTACTTTTTTGTCTGCCTTTTTTGGAACTGCCATAAATTTACAGCCTAAAATCTATCGATAAATTCGAATTTATGTCATTTATTTTCTTTTGCATACTTTAGCGAAATATCAATGTAATACAAAAGTTTTTTTTGCGGTTTGAATAACTCCATAAAAATATTCAAGCATACTTTTAGGCTTATCAGTAGAAAATTTAAAGTGCTGCATAGGCAAATGTGTCAATGACAATTTTAACAAGGTCTTTAATTAAAAAATTAAGGTGCAGGATCAGACAAACCTCAATTAAACAATAAAGTAAAAAAATGTATTTATTTACCAAATATTTTATTAAGATTAAAAACGGTAACGCATTAAAACTTTTAAAAAAAATTAATCAACGTAAAAAAATCCTTAAAATATTTTCTTAACCCATTATACGACAATGCCCTTTTTAAACGCCTGTTTTAGTATTAATATTTATACAGAGTTGTTTGAACAAAAGTATTTTTAAATTCGTCCCAAAGCATAACAACATTGGCAGGTAATGGGTTAATATCTAGTTTTTATTTCAAGATTAAAAGATTTCAAATTAATTTCCTTTTTTTTTTTTGTTTTTGCTTACTAAAATTTTTATGAAATATGTTTCAATAAAATAAAACTACAATTAAATTTTTCTTAAGTTGTATTTTTATTCGACCCTTAAAATTCAATATTAACTTAAAATGCTTAAGCTCGAGGTATGTTGTATGTAAGATTTTTCTTTATTTGTTTCCGATATTTCGATATTCTTTGAATATCATCGTCAGGGAATGTTTAATTAAAAGTTACATTAACCACAATAAAGGAGTAATAGCCCTTCACGTGAAGAGGATTTTAACTTAATACTACAATTAAATTTTAAAATATGTTTTGCCTTCTTGTTCTTTCTACTGGCATACAAAAATTTCACGCCATGAATTTTTATTGCAAAAATAATTTGCAAAATAATTTAAAAACGAAAAAAAATTTATAAAAATTGTAAGATTTTTTTTAAATATACCCTACACTTAGTGCAGTGACAATAATATTAGAGTAAAATATTTTATTAATCTGTGAAAAGTTAACCCAAGACCAGATTACAAAGCATGTCTAATGTTAGGTAAATGTTCAAGTGAATAGCTCCGTACAAAGTTTGAGGTATGGTCTGGTGCAAATTAAGACAGAGTTTATAAAACTGGTCCGTGGTCCGCGTTATAGTCTGGTTATAACTCGAGAAGATAGGATGATTTAAAGTCTGGCCTATATTGTTCTCTGTAGGCACTTCTATAGACTGGTTTATAGTTAAATATATCGTCTGTTATTTAACCGCTTGTAAAGTCTTGTTCATGGTTTAGTCAGTTGGTTCGTTTTTTTTTGGTCTGCAGTAAGGTTCTTAGTCCGGTCTATAGCCTGGTTGTTAGTTTGGTCTAAAGTCTGGTCTTAGATTTGCTTTATTGATTGATCAATTGTATGGCCCCGATTCTTGTATTTAGCCCAGTTATAAGTTTGGATTTAAGTCTGGATCTTAAATTGGTCTTAAGTCTAAATCTGCTTTTACATCTATTTAGTCTCTAGCGTGATTTGTTTATGTAAATGATTTTTTTTTCTTTATAAAGATTCCAAAAACGTGCTTAGCCCTTAACAATTTTATTTGAAATTTGCTTTTACTAACCATAAATCTTTGCTGTTTATTGTAATGACAACTGATAGTCAGCCAAACTGTGATAAAAATTGTTATTTTATTTTCTTGTTTTTTTCTTCTTTGCTGCTGATAACCAATTTGTTCACTATTCATCTTTATTAACAATTTTTATTTCTTTCACTTCCGTTTTTTTTTTTTTTGTTTTTTCCTACACACACGTACACATTCACACGAGGTCATGTTTGTGGGATCATGTGTTGTTTTTAACCAAATTCTATGGGTTTTTTATAGCAAATAAAACTGCTCTTCACAAATGTTTGTGTATATGATTTCTTTTTTTATAAGCAAATATATTTAAAACAAATATAAAAAACATATTTTCAAAAAAAAAAATATTATGAAAAAGTAGAAAACTATTTTGTAGAAAAAATTGCATGGCTGTTAACTTTGGTTTAATGTTATGGCCGTTAGTTGTTTTTAATTGCAATTATAGCAGTAAAACTGTAGCAAAACAATAGTAAGAAAAAAAGTTAGATATTACAAATTGTTAGACATATCAAAGCCGACAGTTTTATTTGACATTAACTTTATATGGCTTGAAATGGAATCAGGAAAAAAACTGCAATAAAAAACTTTAAAACGGTCAAAATATGGTGAAAAGGCAAATAGGGGCTTTGTCATTAACAGTAAAACTGGAAATATGCACCAAAAAACTATTTTATAATATTTGCATATAGTAAACAATGGTCCAAGCATATGCCACAGTATTTTCAGACAGATTTTCGAGTGTTCCCCTTTGGCGTCAACGACCAACCGTACAAGTATCAAAATATGCTTTGAAAATGTGGAATATAAAATATTAACTTGAAAAAATACTTTTTTTACTAGTACATGCAAAAATGCTGCAAAGAATAAAATAAAAATTCATAAAGCCACTCTTTATACCAAACTAGACTTAGGGCCATACAAAAGAATAGACAGACTTTGAACCACACTTTGAACCAGACTATAAATCAGACTATAGAGCTGACTGTATGTCAGACTATAGACTAGGAGAAAGGCAAAAGTAAACATCAGAATCAAGAGTATTGTACACACAGTTAATTAACAAACTAAAGACCAGACAGTAATTTAGACTACAGAACAGACAAAAAATGGACTAAAGACAGTTGTATATACCAGAATATACTCCAGACTATAGACCATTATTTTTACCTGTCTACAGACCACACCAATTTGCAGATAACAAAATCAGGCTTTGGACCATACTATAGCTTAGAAGAAGAACCAAATTATAACTGCGACTATAGCACAGACTTAACACCAGACTATAGGCCAGGTTATAGATCAGACTATAGACTAGAGCGTAGACAATACTTAAAATCCGAATAAAGACCTCTCTATAGGTAATAAGCAACAATTAAGATCAGACTATACTCCAGACTTAAAACCAGATTATGGTCCACACTAAAGGCCTGACGATAAACCAGGTTTTGGACCAGACTATAGACCAGCACATAAGCGAGACTTTGAACCAGGCTATAAACTAGGATATAGAACAGAATTTAGACAAAACTATAGACCAGATTATAGATTAGAGTATAGATATAGAGTATAAAACGAAGACAATATTACAAATCGAATAAAGGATCGTTCTCTAAGTTATAGGCAACACTAAAGACAGGACTGTAAAGCAGAAAATAGACTTGGCTTAGAAACATAACACAACTTTTTTAAGGTTTCATTAAATTTCATAGACAACTTTATACTCAGTCTCCCTAATCGAATGACTGTGTTAATGAGATCGTTTGTATTTTTAATTTGTGTAATAAGTACGAATATTACTTCAAAATCTTTAATTTTTTTTCTTAATACCTTCATTCAATATATTAAGTGTCCAAGACAAGTCCACAAAAAAAAACACTAGTATTCATTTAAATGTCCCAAACATAAACTTTACACATTTCTATTCATATACCAAAGAAAAACTAACCTCAACCACATTAATTACATTCACATGCCACACAAATGCATTAAAAGAATCTTTTATATTTTATCAAGTTTATTTTTTTCACCAAGCTCTACATCAGTTCTCTGTTGTTCTCT
Source organism: Pollenia labialis (assembly GCA_949318255.1). NCBI lineage: Eukaryota > Metazoa > Arthropoda > Insecta > Diptera > Polleniidae > Pollenia > Pollenia labialis. The sequence goes on from OX439142.1 coordinate 1,480,074, forward strand.
GCTTATTATTGTTTATGATAACAGGGATTTCTCTGTGCTTTTCATTTGCATCCTCTAATTTATAGTTTAATCAGTTTTTTACTCCTGCAGCTTTGAAAGAAAAAAAATATTTCAACATGCTGGTTTTCTAACAAACGCCAGCTGTTTGTTTTACTTCTGTTTTTGTGGGAAAATAACAGGGAAATTGTTGCTAGTTAGGTTTTTCATCAGTCATCGTGGGGATATGTTTATGACTGGTTACGAAAACATTTCAAAGTTTTTATGAATATTTTTTTTCTTTTTTTTTTTTGTTTTTTGCTTAGAAAACTTATGTTATGGAAATTGTTTGTTTGTTGAACTTTTGTTTATGAATTTTCCATTTATTTTATTGGCTATAAGAAAATTTTATGTTCAATATTTCTGGTTAATTATGAGTTATGCTTTTTCTTATTAACAATATAATACCTTGGAGATTTCAAATTAAGACGCCATATGGACATGATTCTGGCACAAAGTTGATTTTTAGTGAGAGTGGCAAATGTGAAAAATTATTAATATAGTTTTGGTTGAAATTAAATGAAATTTTATTTCTCATGATTGTTAATTTTTTAGAATTTCTTCCGAAGAAAATTTAATGCGTAGGCAAGACTTGACTATAAACTTAACTGTAAATTAGATTAAAGACAACACTGGAAGGCAGGCTCAAGATCAAACACAACCAACATGATTCTGGTATTAACTATACAGACAAAAAAGTAGTATAGCGAAATATATGTATATAATTTGTATTTTGCGAAGATTTTAATTTCAATATTAATTTCTTATTGTCTTTTTTAGCAAAATTTTATCTCAATATCGTTTGTTTCTATCTTAATATCCCTTTTTTAACATTTAACGTACTTAAAACATCAATTCAATTAAATTTCCCTTATACGTTTCATTGAATTTTATAGACAACAAGTTGCTCTCTTGGCAATCGCATATTGTTGTGTGTGTGTGTGTGTGTGTGTGTGTATCTGTATGTATGTTTTTTAACTTTTGTCATTAATTTTTACAGTTTTAATTATTTTATGGCATTTTAAAAACAAATGTAATTCATTTGATTTTAATGCTCTTTTAATTTAAAATTTTTTCTCTTGTTTGTTGTTTCCCCCCTTTTCATTGTAAATGTGTGTGCAAGAGAGCATTAAATTTTTTACTATATGTGAAAGCATAAAAATCATTAATTGCTTTTACTGTTGAAAAAAAAGGTTAAAGGCATTTTCTGATTGTTGCAAAACTTATTTTTATGGGCGAAAAAAAAGGACAACAATTTATTAAACACTTTTAAAAACATTTTTTGTTGCTTGTACAATAAAATTAAAGGCTAATGGATAAAAGGTTTAATCAAAAATTTGGTTAAATAATAAAAGAATTTGAAAAAAGTTTGATCTGTAACAAAGATGTGCACGAATGCCACTCAATTGACAAATTTTTGTTTTTTACAAAATGACCGAATGACATGTCTGGCTTATATGCTGTTTTTTGTTCAGTTTATAGTCTTCTATATTTCATTTTATAGTCCAATACAGTATATTTCAATTGATTAGACTGTAAAACAGTCTGTTATATAGTAGCTATTCAATCTGTTTTATAATCCAGTTTATTGTATATTTAACATTCCAGGCTAAAGTCTGTTATATAGTCCATTTTATAGTATATTTTATGGTCTAGTTTATATTTTGTTTTATAGTCCAATCTTTAGTCTAGTCGACAGTCTCTTCAGTAGTTCATTTTAAACTCCGTTCTAGTTAAATTACAGTCCATAGTCATCTTTAAAGTCCAGTTCATAGTCTCTTTTATAGTCTCTTTTTTAGTCTCTTTTATAGTCTATTTTAAAGCCTAGTCCAATAAATTCTGTTCTATAGTCCAGTTTATAGTATTTTCTTTAATACAGTCTTAAGTCTGTTCCACAATCCTGTCTATAATATATTCACTGTCGAGTCTCTGTTGTTATCCAGTCTTTAGTCTGTTCTTAAATTGAGTCTAGTGATTTTTTTAAATTTTGTTCACTAGTCCAGTCTTAATTTTATTCGACTGTTCAAATTCTGTTCTATGATTTATTTTATTCTCTAAGGGCAAATTACGGCATTCGATATCGATAACAATTTTCATCAAAATTCTAACGTAATTTTGGTCGGTTATTTATCCCCTGTTCTGTAGTTCGGCCTATAGTCTGTTCTATTAAGCAGTTTTATATTCTAATCTATAGTTAAGAAATTTGTAGAAACCAGTCTAACCGCAGAGAAAAACATGGTTGAAGTATGGGTAAAATAAAACATATAATGGTCCTCGCAATGCCAACAAACATTACTTTTTCACGATTAATAATATTTTGTGTCCATTTACCACTAAAGTGTTTACCCGCCTTTTAACTTTAATTATGGCTGAATTCTACAATATAATGTTTAAATAAAATAAGAGCCTTATTCATAGAAAATTTTCTGGTTAATAACAGGTTTATTAAACGAATTTTCTATGAAAATCTGTTTAATAAACCTTTTATAAATCAAAAATATTTTTTTATGAATATGGGGGTAAAGCTACAACTTTACACTTGAACATATTATGGTTACTTTAACCATATTATTGTCACCGGTAACTATATTATGGATAAATTCATCCATCCAAAAGCCATTACCATATTATGGTTGTCTCCAAACATGTTATGGTTAATAATAGCAATAATATATTAGAAATTATAATACTTATTTTAAAACATTGTATGATTAATTTTAAATTTAAAATAATATCTTAAAAAGCATCCAAATTATAGTTTTTTTGCCCTCTGCGATAGTTGAATGCTTTTCAATTACATATTTGCTTGGTTTGCTTTTAATTCTCATTCATTTTATATAATTTATGGATTAAAATACATAAATTTTCGTGGTGGTATGAACCTATAAAACAGAAGGAGTGCTAGTGAATGTCGTCACTTTTGTCCGTTTTGGAAAATGTTGACCATATTATGGTTAATTTTGAACAAATTATGGTTAATTTTGTTTGTTCCATATTTTGTTTGATTTCGGGCAAATTTTTCTTAATTTTAACCATGTTATGGTCATATTTAACGTGCAAACATAAACATTGTTATTATCCAACCATAGTACGTTGATCTTAAAATACGGTTACCCCCCCCCAACCATGTTTTTAAGTCTCCAGTCCAATCTTTACCATATTATAGTTTTCATTATTTGATACGTTCTTGCCTTTATTATTTACTTAATTTCCATTAATTTTTCATTCTCTTAGAACCCTCACCACTCTATGATAACAATCATTATCATGAGGAATGTTTGCGCTGCAATTCCTGTGGTTTGAATTTAACTGGACGAAATCAGAAACGGGCCAGGAGATTCAAAGTGAGTAGAATTTAAAACAGCATATAACAGGAGAAATTGTTTTAAACCTAAACTACTTATTTATACAAGCAAAATTTTTTTCTTTTTCTTTCTTCCGTTAATTTCTAGAACCAAATACTTTGCGACCTGCACTTTGCAGACGTTGCCCTAATGGAGTGCTCCGATTTTATGCAACAGCTGAGAAGCTTTAAACCCCAGTCATTAGGTTGTGCTGTTGCCCGCCGTAAAAGTTCGACAACATTAATATTTCCACTGCCACCACAGGCATGTTCAGGTAAGTTTCTTTGTTTTTTTGTATTTCAAATATCGTATACATACGGAAAAATCATTTTTGAATAAATAATAATTTTAAATTAAACACGTAAACTTAATTAAAATAATTCTAGTAGAAAAACATTTCTGGGTTCAAAACCTTTGAAAGCTGTGACACAAAGGAAATTTAATAAGAAACATTTTTTTCCAAAAAAACAAAAAATAGAAATAAAAAGGTTTAATTGCTAAAAAAAAAAGAAGCCTTTAAAAAGGACTCAAGCAAATGTGATTTACAATACAAAGTAAAGAATTTGAAACGTTTATATTACAAAAGCTTATTTTTTTGTTCTTTGTTTAGCTGTAAGTAAAATAATTGTAATTAAAATTACTACAAATATGTGTTATTACAAACATATTTCTTACTTAAACTTTAGAAAGTATAATATTTCAAGGATAATTAAGCAAGTAAGCAAATTTACATGAATATAGAGTAAAACAAGAGAAAAAGAGAGAAAGTTAGATAAAGTTTTTCATTTACAGCAAACAAAACTACTTGTACTCACACACATTTCTACAAAATATATTTCTTATCCTAAAAAGTGTGGTATAAAGGTCTGTGTGTGTTTGTGTGCAAAAAGGACATTCTCCATTTGTGAAAAGAGTTGCTTGTGTTACGTGCTTCTTTGTAGTTTAGATAATTAAAGCCATATGGAATTATTATCATAATCATCATTTCTAACAGCACTGTGTTACGGATAATAAAAAATTATAATGTTGACGATGATAATGATTATTTAGTTAAATTTATAGGATAAAGGATATTTTATATATATGTTTGTATTTAATGGCTGAAAATGTTGTGCAAATAAAGAAAAAATGAAATTTGAACTAGATTTTAGTTTTGTCATTAAAAAAGGGTTTTAGTAAATAAAAAATTTAATTAAAAATTGGTCTTACGTACTGGAGGGTTGATGTCATAACTCCAGTGCGTGTGTATTTGAAGTTTTAAACAACTGAATCGTTCTGACTTTAGTTTCTGTTTTGTCTGTGTTTCGCATATTTGTCTGTATTCCAGCCTTTTTTCAATATCTTTCCTGCACTAAACATATGTATATCGAGTCATTACGGCAAAAAAAGCTTAAGTGAATAGAAAATTTACAGGTGGTTTTTTTGATTTTATACCATAAAAATGTTGTATGAAGGTTGCCGCTTAAGATAAAATAGTTTTTGCTTTAGAATCGTAAGGGTACCTTATGTGACTATGACATTTTAGGAGATGATGCCAGTGTTGCCAATAAAGTCATTTAGTCATTTCTATAATCAATCTATTGTACAGTCTACAATCAAGTAATTGGGCTTTTATTTTGCTAATAGATCAACTACAGTATAGTCTATAGGTTAGGTTATGTAAAAATGGCACAATGATCTAATGATATATTGTTATAGTATGGAGTTCCACTTAACAAAACCCCCTCCGAAGAGCCAACTGGAACTTCTAACTAAGTTTAATATTCGCTCCAGCTCAACGCCAGAGATATCAACCAATCCGTCTGAGGTGGCGGATCCTGGAACACCGAGAAGGTGTTTTCCCCATAATATTCTTTAACTCAGCTGCGGTAGTAATCATAGTGTCCGACTTCCAAACAGTATGCAAGCCTTTCTCTAAGCCAGTATCCCGTGGCAACAGATACCGAAAGTGAAACGTCCCTTTTGATCATCGATAGTAGAACTATGGTTTGTTCATCTGTCCTCCATGCGGAGCCAAAAATGCCTGGCAATCCTGTATTAAGCTTTCGCAGTTCATCTGTCATTAGCAATATCAATAGCCGAAGTTCCGAGATTGTAGGAGAACAGAAGCACGCCAACGCTTCCAAAATTCAGTGGAACCCGTAATAAGTGCCAACTTTAGTAAGCTTATCCTCCCTAATGTTCGCCAGTTCTCTGAGATCCATATTATCGTGATATCAAATTGCTCAGAAAGTTCAGTCAATAGTTCTGTCAAAATTACAAGCAAATTCAGTCTATTATTTAGTCTGTAATCTAGTTTTCCATCCAGAGAATAATATAAGCTCTAGTCTTATCTGAAGTCGAAGTATCTTATTTCAAGTTTAACCTTTAGACGGGTCTATAGTGCAATCAAAAGTCCAGACTGCTATTAAGTCTATAGCCCATTCTATTATTTAAGCCAAAGACTAGTCTTAAGTCAACCCCATAGTCTAGCCTATATCCCATTCTATATTCCAGTTTATTGTTTAGTGTAAAAACTAGTCTATGTGTTAGTCTGTAGTCCAGTCTGTAATATATTAAATATGTCAGTCAATTGTGCATTAAACCAAAAAATAGGAATTTTGTTTGTCATTCGGGAGGCCAAGATTCAATATGGATCGCAGCGCCATCAATGATGATGATATTGTTTTTGCCATTGTTTTCTATAATATTTTCTCATTCAGATTCGTCTTTGGCGTTATTTCGGTTGGTTGGCCGGTCTTCTCATTCGATTTTTTGCATCAGTGATAAATTCAATGGCAAAAAGTGACTTCTTTCAAGCAGGATTTTGGACATGCAAAATTATCTTTCATCTCTCTTGGCTTTTAAGAGTGTTGTACTTCAGTTTCTTGCTTTTGGGTGAATTCCGCTACTTGAATTGTGTTCTGGCTCTTTCTCATACTGCCACTCCCTTATGAGTTTGAAAATAATCTTCATGTCGAAACTCCTTCAATTTATACTCTTTGAATTTTTTTGCTTTACCTCGACGGTACTTGTCGTACGTGTGTGAAAATCATCCACTGCTGATACGAACAAACCATCTCTCTCAATTTTAAATCAATGATTTTATTTCAGTATCAACTTCGTTGAGCAATCACTGTGCTTCCGCTAGATACACCATCTTTTGTGATTCCTGCATTTCAAAGTTATACACCCAATAGTATTGTACTTTTTTTTTAACCTTAGCAAACAACTTTCTATTCATTTCTATAATGTTTACGGCATTTTTTATTATTTTAACTGCCCTAGACGTATGATTAATATTATTTACTTATTTTTTACGATTTATCATTTTTCAAAACAAATGTTGTTTGTTATTTTACAATAAATCAACATTTTGTCATATAAATGTTATGCTTTCCTAACACTTCTATTCAATTTTCCTATGTTCCCTTTATGCTAAGCCTTACAAGTGATAAATATTTAATAGCCAGCCAAAAACGTTGGAAGATTTATGTTCTACTAGGAGAACTTGCTTATGCTTAAAAACAGTATTTTGAGATGAAACAAGATTTTTAAGCAATGCAATAAAATGTTTATGTCTTAAGAAGCAAACCGAAATGTTTGCTTTCCATTTGAAACAAATTGAAATTAAACAATAAACACACAAGAGGAGGAGAAAATAGCAATATACATTAAACAGCAATAGCAAAAGAAAATTATAACAAAAAGCTACTAAATGTTAAAGAAGTTGAAACATTTCTAGATTTCTTTAGATTTATAAATTAATGGAAATTTCATAGATTTCGCTGCACAAAGATTTGGCAGAACAGTTAGAAAAGTTTTATTTGCTCCGAACAAACGTGATAATATTTATCAACTACATTGTTAATCCTTAGATTGGTTTGAAAAGTAAAATATCTTTATTTGTATACATAATTGTAAAGCTACGGTCAGACTTATCAAATATTTATTTAGATTATAATACCACATTTTACAAAAAACCACTTTTTGCTATGCCTGGTAGTATAATTAGTTTATTTTGTAATATTAAGAACATGTTAAATCCCAATAACTATTGGCAAAAGTAGTGTGTTACGCTTATTTGGTCAAATATTTAATAAGTGTGACAGTAGCTTAAGGCTATTGACTAATTCATAATTACACAGCTTAAACGTCTGAAGCTAAAAAGTTAAAATGCGAACCGGAGTTTGGTTTCTCGCCAAATCGATCCGCAAAAAAATATCTTAGTATTTTTATTAAAACTTAATTTATTTATTAGGTGTATTAGTTAAAAACTATATATAAAATAGTGGTAAGAAAACTTTTCCACATCTGCCTTATAGTCCAGATCTTGTTCGATCTGACCACCACTTCCGTTCCAATAGTTGCTAAGCGCTTTCACTTCAATACTCATACTCTTTGAAATTTTTTGTTATAAACGTTTAGTTTTCTTTGAGCTTATAGAGTTTTGAAAAGTATTTTAGTTCCAACTTCAAACTGCTTAAAATTTTCTATTACCTTCGGAATATTTTAATATCAAAAATCAAGAACACCTAAACGTATGATCAATATTAATTATGATTTGTTTTTTAAAGTTATTTAGTGGGTGTATAAGTTAAGCACCACAAGTATTTCAAAATTGTGGTTAGAAAATTTTCCCTTTTGGCTTTATATTGATGCACAACTTTCTGACTTCACTTTAGAACAGGCTATCCGAAATTGGCTTGGTTCATTCTTGCGCTCAAAAAATTTACATTTCTGTTGCAAAAGAGGGATAAGGACAAAGCTACCGTTGGACAATAATCTAAATTAATTGTTATTCAACTGATTAACTTTGAAACGTTGTCAAATCTCCCACATTTTTATGTTATACACCCAATATTAAATATCATGTAATAATATGTGTGTGAAGGTAAATAGGAAAAGCAAAATTAATTTATTAAAAAAAAATCGCATGCGATAAAATATTAATTAAAATATATCGCATGCTAAAAACAATTTATAAGGAAAAAAAAAGATTGTTTTGTGAAAATTGTTATACATTTTGTAAATAGGTTTATTCCCTAATTTGCAAGGTATTCGACACATGTCATACACATAGCGCTTTCAGGAGAATTTTAGGTTAAGTTAAATTTTTTCAAAAATTATACATTTTAATAATAAAAGTTCTTTGGATTTTCTAGAATTTTTCCTCATTATCTGGCCTAAGCAACCAGTAAAATGCGCATAGCTTATTCTCCAGCAATAAATTTCAGTGTATTTATCAAGAATAAAAATTGGGAATTAAGCCCGACAAACAAAATCTTATTAATTAAAAATTTTGTATTCCCAAAAATTATTTTAATGTTTTTTAAATAAAAAAAAAAATCGATAAAAATGATTGATATATCATAAAAACTTTAAAATTTAGTGTTTATAATAATAATTTTCTTTATAATCTTTTATTGTATGCGATATTTTTTAATATATTTTATCGCATGCGATATTTTTAAAAATAAATTAAACTTATCGTATTCGATATTTTTAAAAATAAATTTAACTTTTCCACCCGTATTTATAAACGATTATTAAATTTTACAAACGTTTATTAAGACAAAATTTGTTTATTAAATTCAAAAAAAAGTTTTACGAATATCTCCACAAACATTCCTGAAATTCCTTATAATTCCTAAATATTTATTTTTAACAATTTTTAAGAACAAGTTTTTAGGAAAATCATAAGTTTTAGAGAAATTTGTTTAGCAAATTGAATAGAAAAAAAAAAACAAAAAAATAAGCTTGTATAAGTATTGAAAAGAACGAAAACAAAAAGATATTAATATGAAAAAAATATAAAAAAATCCATTTAAGCATAAACAGAAAAATAAAAAACACAAGAAAGAAAATAGTACAGAAAAATAAGAAAACACTTTTGCAAAGTAATTCAATAGAAACTTTAGAAAATAAACCGATAAAAAAAATTGTGTATGTACATCTGTATTGTCTGAGTGTTAATAAATAATTCCTTAGCACATGCATACAATTAAATATTTTAGTTGTTGTCGTTAATATTTGAAAACAGAAGGAAGCACCAACAACACAACATGAAATATTTTGTACATGTTTTTTCATACATGTGTATGGAATTTTACTCATTTCTTATTTGTATGTTTGTAGTAGTGGTTAAAGCTGTGTCCGTTCAAAAACATAAACACATTTGCACACACATAATGTTAAATAAGAGTAGCAGTGCAGCGGTAGATATAACATCGATGTTGGTAGTGGTGATGGTTTTTAAAGTATCAATACAATCACATTTTGTACTTGTATGGTAAAAAGTTGTAAAATGATTTCTTTGTATGTGAGTGTTTTCGTATGAAAATTTGTTGTATTCTGAAACAGTTTTGTATTAATTGGTTTTGTTATTTCTTGGAAAAAAAACTAATTGCCAAAAAAGGAGAAGCATAAAATCTAAAGAGAAATTAAAATGGTTTTATATCTTATATAACGGAAATAGATTTTTAATTAAAATTAAAAATTGCAAGTTCATTGATAAAATTTAATTTTAGAAAGAAAAAACCTTTTAACTGGACTAACGAACAGTTTATCATCTTGCTTGTAGCCTACTCTATAGAATATGCCAAAAACTGGGCAAGAAAACTATTTAAGGGTCTACAGGTGCGACTGGAAGGTAGTCAATAGGCAAGACTAATGGCTTATTGACGCCTTGACTATAGTTTTGTATACTGTCGACACTCTCGACGAAAGTCTAGTCCAGAAACTTGAGTAAAGTAATGTCTAGTCTACTGTAACGACAACAGTTTAGCCAATAGTCCCAACTACATTGTAGTCTAGAATATACTCTATGTAGTTCATAGTCTTGGCTTAATTTTCGTATTTGGTCTCAACATAAGTCTAATCTAAAGTCTGAACTAAAATTAAGCCTCTAGTCTCGACTCAAGTTAAATACATACCCTCGACTAAACACCTCTATTTTATTGGGTAAGCTCTAGCCGACGAACTCGACCAAAGTGTATTCTATTGTCTTGAATTGAGTAAAGTCTATAGTCTCTTTAGTTTTCAGTCTTGTCTATTGTCTCGACTTAAGTCTAGTTTATTATCTTAACATAAGATATGTATGACTAAAGTCTAGTCTTTTATCTTGACTAAAATCTAGCATATGATCACGATTGAAGTCTAGTCTATAGTCTCGACTTAATCCTAGTGTATGGTGTCGATTTATGTCTAGTCCATGGTTTCGACTAAACTTAGTTTATGATCTCGAATTAAGTCTAGTCTATTGTCGCGATTAAAGTTTGCTTTAAAGTCTCCACTGCGGTCTATGTCTCGATTAAAAACTCTTGACTAGACTGTAGCTAAGTCTCTAGTCAGTATTCATAAGCTTTTTGTAAATTTATATATTTTTTTTAATTCTTACTGTTTTAATATGACTTTAGACATATTTCAAGCTTCCACTTGTCCATTTGATTTCGTGTTGTGCTTTTTTTAGGTAAAACATATTTCATTCAACCACAAGGTAATTAATCACTTCCCAACAAAGTTTTCCACTCACTTAGAAAAGTTTTGGAACACAGGCAGGAGGTTTCATTCAATTTTGTCTGTTTCAACGTCATAGTAAATCAATTAGTAAATTGATAGCGTCTTTTTGTTGGAAAAATAGTGGGAGGAGTAGCGAGAAGAATAAATGCGTGTTTTAAAAATGTTGTTGTACAAACCCCAAAAAAGGACGATGTGACAATTGAATTGCCAGACATTAAACAAGGAAATAATAATGTTATAAAATAAAAAAAGACACATAAATAATAGAGCAATCAATCAATAGTAAAGTTTTATTTATAAATTAGAGTTCATTTATGTATTTTGTGGTTTAATAAATCAATTTACATATATAATTAACTGATAATGTTTTTCTTTTATCTACAAAGTTAGTAATTTCAATTTATAAAGTTTTTTTCTTTTAATGTCCCTCCTTGTTTTCTGTTTTTTTTTTTATCTGTGTTTGGAAAAATACTTTTATAAACAATATTTTCAATAGAATTTCCTAAATGTACTTGATTGTTTTGCTTCATACAAACTAAATTTAAAAAGTTGTTTTATTAAAGCAGTAAAAAAATAATATTCATAAAAAATCTCGTCCAATCTTTATTGCATTTTTGTTTCTTTGTCTTGTTTCTTTTTTGTCAAAGAACTTTTAATATTTTTATTTTCAACAGTTGGGAAGCAAATCAATCACATCTGTAAAAGGGACCGGCGTAAGGGCCAGAAAAAAATGGTTCAGCAAATAAAAAAATAATAAAACTCACGCAAAAAAATGTCATATATTATTTGTCATGTGCCAAAATCTAATAATATTGCCTTTTCGTTTAGCCATGTTTGGGCACTAAAACTTACATCCATATAGATACGCTCACCACCACAACAGCAACTTCAAACAACTAATAATAACAGCAATATCAATACCAATAAGAAAAACCATTCTGTTGCTGCTCCCGCCTTCTGTTCTCTTTCAAGTTTGTTTAAAAGCAAAAAGCTAGCAGCTTTTTAGGATATAGTAAACCGAACACTAAAACGTTGTATATTTATGTGTGAGCCTTTGAAGAGTATGATTGTATATGTGTGCGTGCAGAGTGTTTTTCGGTTTGTGATATTTTGTAAAGAATATTCTTTTTTATATAACGCAGGTCTTTATTTTGGTATGCAATTTTTTTTTTATTTTAATAACTGGTATTTGAAAAAAGCCTGGGTGTTTTGTCAAGGATCTAGGGGGCATAATTGACTTGAGGTTACACTATAGAGTTGACTCTAGTATTCGGTAAAGATTACAAAAGACTATATTATAATTTGTAGGCGAAAAAAACTATAGTCTACTCTATAGTGGAGACTAGTCTCTTTTTGACTATAGACTACAGTTTTTTCTCGCCTAAAAATTATAATATAGTCTTGCTTATAAACTAGAATACAGATTTTCCTGTAGATTAGACTTTAGTCTTGTTAGACTATTATCTCGCCAAGTGATTATACTTAAGTTTCTCCTAAAGTTGAGATACGATTTCGTCTATAGATTATAGGCTACAAAGTTATCTTCCCTATATATTAGACCATAGCCTCGCTTTTAGATTAGAATATATATTTGCTTGTAGATTAGACTTATATCTTACTTTTGCTAGCTATCGGATTTTTCTCTCACAAAGAGATTATATTATTGTATTTGCTATGGATGAGACACAATATCGACTAAAGACTATAGATTTATAGACTTAAGGTTTGTTTTGCCTATATAATAGACAAAAGTTTTGCTTATAAATAAGACTGAAATTTAATTATACTAGATGTTAGACCTTTATCTCGCCAAAACATAATATGGCCTCAAGATTATACTCAGGTAAAGACTAGATTTTCATTTTTATCATGTCAAATTTTTTGCTGTCCATTACTATTAAATTTTTAAGAATTTTTTTTAATACCTGTATATTTCACATTGCGTTGTTTATTTTTTTTCTTACAAGACCGTCTTAACTTGGCTTTAGACTTAACAAAGTTACACTTAAATGGCATTTCAAATTTTTTTCGTTAAGTCTTTTTTTTCATCTACGAATACAAATTGTTTTTTTTAACAAACATTACCGTAGAAAGGAAGAAGCTTTTGTCTATTATTAAAGTTGTCATTCAAGTTTCTGTTTTTTGTACAAACAAGAATTATTGTCTACTTTTAGGCACTTTTTAAAAGCATTTTAGTGTTTCGTTTTTTTTAATAGAAAATATGTGTAAGGTTTTCATTATTCTTTAGTTTTATGACAATTTAACATTTCACTTTTAAACTGTTTTAAAAATATTTTTAACATGAAACAACGTGAATACTGTCGCTTCAGGCTAATGACTGTTAACCTTGTGTTTCATAAGTTTGAAGCAGAAAAAAACGTTTCAAATTACTGATCATAAATCGCATCTATTGTGCTTTTTTCTTCTTCTTCTTCTTCTTAATTCTCTTTGTAAATGAATTGTATTTTATTTTCCCATTATTCAATTTTCTTATTATTTATTTTTTATTCCTGTTAAATATTTCATTCGGAATTCCTATTGTGTTGCTGCCGCTCTTGTTTAGTTGTAGTTGGTGTACGATTTATGAGCCACTTTAATATTTGATGGTTTTATAACATTTTAACAAATGGAACTCAGCCCATTCCAACATCCTCCCCCAGCTTAAAATTTTTCTTTGTTAGCAAATATTTTGTAAGAAATTAAAATATATATTCCAAGTTTGGGAGTTGACAAAGGTAGATTGACCGAAATAATATGAGGGTATGAAGGGAATATTTTTATTAAGAAAAATATGACAAAAATTGTTAGCTTTAAATTTGTGTTATTTGTAATTTCTATTAGCATGATTGATGCGGTTGATTGATTGGATTTATGTGTACTTTTTTCAACAGAAACAATTGGCAGGAGGCAAGGATAAGTAGGAAATTTGTTTGAAGTTTTTTGAATAATGAAAAAAAATATTTCCATGGAATGCTTACTTAACCTTGAAGTATGCAACACTTTTGTTATATTAAAAAATATAAGTATCGTGATTTAAACACGTATAAATATGCAGCACTTTTTTTGTGTATGAAAAATATGCTAGAAATTGTACTTTTTTTTAAATATTTTCTATAATTTAATATCTTTAGTTTTTCTAAAATCTTTATGGATGAAGTTTCCTGATGATCTGGCCTAAGCAACCAGTGAAATGCGCATAGGAATGGCTTATCCCATCAACAATAAATTTCAAGTGTTTTTATCAATAATAAAAACTGGGAATTTAGCACGAATAACAAAATCTTTTGAAACTATAATTTTACTTCAAAAATTAATTTTGTAAAATTATAAAACTCAAAACTTTAATATAATTTTGAAAATTATAAATTTTAAAAAATTGCATTTTTAGCCTTAATCTATGCAAGAGTTCTTTAGAAAATTAACATTTTACTCCAAAAAGTATTGATATTAATAAAGAAATAATTCCTCACTGTTAATATTATTTTGTGGAATAATAGCTTTGTCCTATTTCTTTATTATTAAACTTCAGTTATAGACTTGAATTATGTCTTAATAACAGACAATCTCAAAACTGCAAGCAAAATTTATAATTCTTGTAAATAGTTAATTATGAAAATTTTATTTTTTTTTTTGACCAAAGCTAAAAACTATACTTTACTTTTTATTATCTAAAGATTACTAATAATTTACTCCATTTAATATACTCCGTTTTTAGACAATTTTATTTGGTTTTCGTTTTAAAATGAATTCCCTAAAGTATACTAAATTACATTCTATACACAAAAGCCCAAAAAGTATGCTTTAATAAACTCTTTTTTAACTTTTATAACACAATCATACAAAATTAAGACCATATTTTTCAACGCAACAGCTAAGGAAAAACAACGAATTCTTTTCAAAAGTCGACAAATCTCTAACCAAGAGTTTTTTGACTTTTAAAAAGTGTCTGGGTTAAGAAATCTAGAATTTCTTGCTGCAAAAACTCGTCCCAAAAATTAAATAAAAATGGTTGACAAAATTATGTGTCTCGTTCGCAAATGTAAATGTATGTAAATAATAAAATTTTTTTATTTTTATCCAAAATATAAAATAAATTATGTCTAAAATGTAAAATCTCTTTTGGAAAAAAAAAACAAAGTCAAAGATAAATTCTCTAAAGGCTTTCTAAAAGTTGAAAGTGCAAACAATAATTTATAAAAAAAACTCTTTTATAAGTTTTTCAAAGTTAAGGGTACACATTTCTTTAGATTTCTTTTTTCATTCCTTTTATAATTTTGATTTACATGTCTTTTCTACATTCTAATTGATCAAAAGAAATATGTTTGTTTTCCAAACACTTTTTTCCTCAATAATGCTTTTGTTTACAGTCTATGGTTTTATTATATTTATTCAAATGTCTATAATAAACTCACACAAGTGCTGTTTATGGTTTTTCTGTCCCACTCTGTCCCACTCTCTCTTTCACTTCAGCCCCAGAGCCCTCGTCTCTACAATAATATTTATGGAGTGCAAAGGATATGATAAAGAAGTTTAGCTACTGTTTATTGAGACCTTTCTCTTTAAATGTGCAAGTAAAGTTATAAAAGTTAATTTGTTAGTATTTTGATTGTTGTATTTACTAAAGGACCCTTAAAATATGCTATAATAGTTGCTTATAATGCAAAACAAAAAACAAAACAATTTTTACTAAAAAAGTATGAAATTAGGCTGAAAGTTACATTTTATTTTGTTTAGTCTTCACACACTTTTAAGTTTCGTAAGATTTTTTTACATCAGAAAACTTCGCCTAAGTGAAGGCTGAGTAAAAGAACAAAAAGTCTCTTATTTAAAATATTATTTAAAGTTTGTAAAGCCAATTTTTAATAAAAATATTAAAATATTTTCCTTTTTTAAAAGTCCTTTTTTGAAAGTTGTTTTGTTTGATGACAAATTAATTGAGTATGGTTATCAAAAAACACTGCAGAATAAAAGAGTTAAAAAACAAAATGTAAAAAATCCGTAAGAAACAAAAACATAATATTATACAAAGGTTTAGGCACCTACCTAACTTCAGTCATTATAATAAAACTTAAAATTATAAGTTTGATAAGCCCATATCTTATAAATATATATAATAATTTGCATTTAATTTTTAGTAAATTATAATCCTATTTCTTCGACCTATTTTATTAAATATTATTCTTTAATAAATTTTTTAAGCTATATTTAAATATTTTAATTAATTTTATACAAAAGTGATATTAAGCTTAAATAATTAATTAAAGAATAGTTTTTAATTTTTACGAAACAACCACCAAAAATATTTTTTCGGTTCGCTTTAATTTCTAAATAAATTTATAATAATGTCAAAAACTTAAGAGTTTTCAAAATGTATTAAGATCCAAAAAGTATGCTTTCGTTTTTGACTGCTAACACTTTGACTTAAGAGCAAAATTTTAATTACCCTGCGGCCACACGATCAAGTTTTTCTTGATAGTCTTTTACATATACTGCTTGTCAAAATTAACATAAATTGAAATCAGTGACGTAGGCTGCACTAAATTTGTAAGCACTTTGCTTTCAAGATGGCATCAAGAAATCAATTTATGAAGACAAACATGTAATCAGCTGTTAAATTCAAAGTAAAATTGTCAAACATATAGAAAGGTGAAATTGGAAGCAATCTCGTGGTCATTTTAAAAAGTGTGAGTGTGTTAGTAAAAATGTGAGAGTGTATTGCAAATTGATAGGTAACACTTGATCGTGTGGCCACCAACTTACCTTAAATTAAATTAAAATTAAAAAAAAAAAATTTAAACAATTATTAAAAACTCAAAATTTTTGCATACACGCCTGAACGTATGCCACAAATTATAAAATACACTTTTTTAAGGCACCAAGTTATTATCTGATTTCAAAAACGCCAAAATATAAAAACATTTAAAATGTTATGCCATTATAATTAGAATTGTGGTTATTTTGTTGAACTATTTATGGACTTCAAGAAGAATTCTTGAAATAAGTACGGAAAAACAGAAGTAAGAAAAAACATATAAAATCAATAAAAATGGATAATCATTCAAAAAAGCAAATTTCGATCTACCAAAGGTTATCATACAATTTGGTTTAAGGATTGATTTTTGACTATTGACGTCAGCAGTCTTCGATGGCTGCGAGTGTAAGACGGCAAATCCATCTGAGGAGATCGAGTGGTTGCGATCGAAACATGTCATGGTAACCTGTCGGCCAGGGTTCGAGCCCCGGCCACGGTCAAGAATGAAAGATTATCAATAACAATTTCAATTAATTTTCATGTTGTTAAATTCCTTTTTTCATAAAAATAATTAAATGAAAATTAAATTTGATGAACTTGAGGCGAATTAAAATATTAAAAAATTTGGGTTATGCCATTATTTTAAGATTTTTTTAACGCAAAATTTTTTCCAAAAGTATCACTTTTATTCATTTATTATTTTAATAATATTTAATATTCAATTCAGTTAAAAAAACCCCCGTAGGCTAGGGTTTATTTTGTGCGAAGTTCCTTGCAAGAAATCATCAGAGCAGCCAGTAAACAATTTTACACAACCCCATAAATATATACTACACTTTTTAAGTTAGCAACATTTTTTTTTTCTCTAAAAACTTCATTTGCTAATAGTTTGGAATTATTTTGCTTCGAAAGAAATTTTTATAATTTTACATTAACTGAAACAATTTTGTGGTAATAAGTTTTACTTTTAATCCTTAAATTATGATACATTTTATAAATTAAAAGCATTTTCGCGGACTTTTGCTAAATATCTTTTAATTACAGAAAGCAGTTTATTATTTGCAGCTGCAATCTGTTTTATAGTTTTTAATTTCTTGTTGTTTTTTTTTTAAGTGAAATTACTATTCACAGCCAATCTTTTCTGCTGCGTTTTTATTTGTTTTCTCATAACTTTTATAAATTATATCAAACATTTTAAATGCCATTGTATAAAACAAAAGTCACAAAAACGTAAACAAAAATGCTGTATACCGATAATCACCAGCTAAGGGAATAAAATGGTGGCTGTGCCTGTTTGCGTGTGTTTAAGTGAGTATGTGTGAAAATATGATTTAAAATGTCATCACTTTGGAGACTAATTTATTAGATTTTGTATTTATTTTCTTTTATGTTTAAGCTACAAGAACTTTACAATTGACTTAACAACTAAAGAGAAATAGAAAACAAAGCATCAGTTTGAAATAAATAACCCGGGTTATAAGTTTAAGACGGCTGAACAAAGTTAAATTATAGACTGGGCTTAAAAGAGACAAACATCAGACTTGTTTAACATGATTATAAACACTTCTACAGTTTTTTTTTATTTTTTATTTTAATAAATAAACACATAACAATATAAAAAATGGTAACGGCATGAAAACTTTATGCTAACAAGTATTTAACCAACTACGTGAGCAGATTTTTTAATAAAAATTGTTGCAAAAAAGGAAAAAAACCAAGAGCAGAAAGAAAAAAAAGGATACCAATTTATGATGAGTCATAAAGTGTTATATGTCAAGGCTGAATAAAGAATAAAAAAAGGAAATAAAAGTTAAACGAAAAAGTTGAAGTTTAATGAAAATAGTTGAAAAGTGAAGTTTTTCTTTAGAAGTCTGTACGTATGGAATCATTTTTATCAACGAAAAGAATACATAATTAAAATCATGGCACCAAAAAAAATAGGCAATTTTCTTATCACACGTAAGATTCATAAACTACAGTATAACAAAGTTTACGATAATATTTTTCTCTAGTAAAGCAAAGTTGTTGATATTTTTACTATAGAAGAGAAAATTTATCGATAAGTTTACAATAGTTATCAATAACTTTACTGTAGCAAAAAAAATATTGATACCTTAACATATTTGGAAAAAGTTAGCAATAACTTTTCTATAGAAAAGCAAACATGTTGGTAAAGTGAAATTATCGACAATTTTTGTTTTTGTTAAGCAAATAAAACTTATTGACAACTTTTCTAAAGCAAGAAAAAAATTCAAGATATTTTATCTATTGCAAATTAAGCTGATCGACAACTTTATTTTAAAGAAAAATAATCGATAAGTTTACTAAAGCAAAAAGTTATCAATTATTCAAATAAAATAATATATAATTTTTTTATTTAACTGAAATTATTCAAATAAAATAATATATAATTTTTTTATTTAACTGAAAAAAATCTACTACTTTTTGCACATAAGAAAAATTGTTTGATTAGCATTATTGCCTTTTTTATATAAAATATTTATCATTAATCGAATTAATTTTATTCATTTAGAAAGCTACCAAAAATTAGACAACATTTACTTGAAAATTTCATCTCCAATAAATGCAACACTTTTAAAAAAAAATTTAGTTTGGCATTATTTTTATAGCTTAAAATCTTTTGCTTATTTTAACTTTGTAATATATTTTTTAAATAAAATATGCTCACGTTTTAAGCCCAATTTTGTAAAAGCCTAAAGGCTTGCTTTTATTTTTTCTTTGGCAATTTGGTGTTTGTTTCTTTGAAATTTTTTACAACCTCACAGTTTTATTTTTCTATAACTTTTTCATATTTGTTAATTTTTACAGACCACCCTTTAACCCAAAATTATGCTTCATGATTTTGTAAGAATTTTTAATAATCCTTTCATTCTCCAAATTCTTTTTATCGTTACTTTTGTACCATCAATTAAAATTTTTGTTGTTTTATATTTTTTACGCCTGTCAAAGTCTCTTGTTTGAAATTATGTTTCCCTTAACCTTCTTCTCCTTTTTTTTTAATTTTAACACACAGACAAACTTTCAACAAACATTTCACACCTAATTATACATTTCCTTTTAAGCCTGCCAAACAACAAACACTAACAATTTCCTTTCCCTACTTTTAGGCTGTACAATGTTTTATAGTTTGCTTGACAGCAAATTAAATTTAGCGGAACACCAAAACCTTTTAATGTTAACCAGAAAAAACAGTTACATTTGCTTATTTTCATACCGGGAGTTTTATTTCTGTAGGTAAAAATGTTATGCATAATTTACATCTCCATCTCTCTCTTTCTGTCTCTATCTCTCTCTAGATTTGTGTTTAAAATACTCTAACCACGTAATTAATTAAATGCAAACAAATTATACGGTATTTTCAGCGTTTTGTGGCCCATTGTGGTATTTGCAAAGGTGTTGTCGGTGTCGTGGTTTGTGAAATTTCAGTGTATTTTAAGGTTGACCGACCACGCAAGTTTGGTGAAAAAAATGGTCTATATACAAAAAAAAAACAAATCGTGTACAAAAAGTGTAAAATAAAACTTAATTTATAATAACATACATAAAAAAAATAGTTGTGAACGACATT
Organism: Pollenia labialis; assembly: GCA_949318255.1. Taxonomy (NCBI): domain Eukaryota; kingdom Metazoa; phylum Arthropoda; class Insecta; order Diptera; family Polleniidae; genus Pollenia; species Pollenia labialis. Next base: position 1,500,295 of record OX439142.1, read on the forward strand.
AAACAAATGTGAATTTTTGTATAAGAGAAAACCAAAGCATACATTTTTGTGTTAAAGAAAAATCTTCTTAACGAACTGAACTGCAGACAAGCCGAATGAATTGCGAGGTTAAATAAAGCTTTAAATTGTACAACTAAATTAAATTTAATTATATATATATAATCAGACTAAACTAGAACTAAACCAAATCTATACTGGAACTGAACTAGAACTTTTTTCAAATTGAAAATACATAGACATTAGAGCTGTAACCAAATTTTTGGCATATAACCACGGAGTGGCCAAGAATGTTTTAGCAATGAAAACACCTGTCGTTTTGCGGAAAAAACGCCGCGTTACACAGGGAAGCAAATTTCTAAAACATTCCAAGAAATTTTAAAACGCGATGAATTGTAAACCGTAGGATAATTTTTAAATCTAAAGCAGTGGATAAATTCCACAGTGATACGTTTAGGAATATATACAAATATCAAGTATATATTTTTTAAAATTTCCGTAAGGTAAAAATGGTTGTTTTCGAACTTCAACCCGATCCCTGCGTAAACTTTTTTAGCAATCCGCAAAATAATAATCGAATAATTTAAAATTGCTAGTTTTGATTAATGGATTAATCGAAGAATTTATACCGATATACCGAATGATAATAAAGTTTTAAGTCGAATAAACAAACCATATGTCATGTTTATTGAGTAATTTAGCTCATATTTTTGTTAAATTTTTTTTTTTACACAATGTAATAATAATTCATTTTACAAAAGAAAAAGCGACAAAAGTATAAAGGATCAAAAAGAATATTTGTATGAACTTTCATTACAAGTACACGCCCGTACTTTTACACAAAATAGTTCATGCGTTTCTCTCTTAAGAATGAGTTTGGATTAAAAATATTGTACGAAGGATAAATCTAATAAAGCTAAATGTAACAGGTGTCCAAAAATGTATTAACGTAAATTGTCTTCAACAAATTTACTAGGGGTGGCCACAAATGAATAAATATTTTCAACAAAATACTTCAATCGATTCTCTAGAGGAAATTATTTGCAGAAGTATAGCAGAGGTTGGTATCCAAAGTTATATTGACTCTTTTAAAATCTTAAGTGCAAGAAAGTGAAGAAACAATTTGGAGCTACATTGACAAGTTTTATTTAAAAAAGAATGTTTATTTATTCAAGTGCAATTTTTTTCTAAAAAATCTTGTAATTTATAAAATTTCTGGATTTAGAATTATTCGGTTAATCGATTAATTTTAAAATTGTATTCCCTTAATTGAATACGTTAAAAATGCCAAATATCGATTAATCGTTAAATCGAACAAAAACAAAACTCGATTAATTGAACACTCTAACTCAAACTGTTCTTTGACTGAACTAGAACTAAGACTAAAACTAGTTAGAACTAAGTAAGTACAGAATAAGAACTAAAACTAGAACTTAACTATAAATAAACCAGTACTGAACTGAAACTAGAATTAAACTCAATTTGACAAGAAAAGTCTTTTAAACCCCCGTATACATAAACGATAATTAAATTTAACAAACGTTTTTTTAGGAAATTTTTCTTAGAAAATTTGTTTTGTTAACCTTTTTTAAATAAAAAAATTTTTTATGAATACAGTCGAAAATATTAAAATTTTAATCGGTCTCCTAAAACTATGCTTCTGTTAAAATTATAATTAACAAAAAATACAAGAAGCAAAAAAATACTTCATCCGTCTGTATTTACACTTCCGAAAGTTATTGCTACAATATTCATCTTAGACCCTATAAAGTATATACATATCGGACACTTGATAATAAAATTTATGAAAATCATTTTTTTCACAGTCTTCTTTAAGTTTTCTTCTTCTTTAACATTTGTGGAACTTAATTTGATTCAAAAATTACAATCATATTTTTGACGCCAGTTTTTTGCCTCTGCTAAACATTTTTGAATTTTGAATAGTGGCTATTTATGATTCAGTGTGCGATACATGTATTCTGGGTTCTTGTGAGTCGAAAAGTTGATTTAACAATGTCTGTCTGTCCGTCAGACCGTCTGTCTGTTGGAATAGGATTCCGAAAACTCTATAAATTATAAAGACTAGGTTAAAGTATATTTATGTCACATATACTCCCTTAAATTTTGCTGTTGAAATTCAGGCAGATCGTTCCATAAATGACTGAGATGTGAGCAAAAACGATTGCCTCATATTTTTGGCAGAAGATCCCCTGTTGTTGGTTTGTATTCTTTTTTTTATTTAAATGTGTAGACTTTTTTACAGCTTATTGTTTACCGCTTAAGCGGAGACAAAATGTTCTCAACAAATTTAAATTTTTGTTAATTTTTTTTCATAATGTGCGTTAGTAGGTGAGTGGTCTAAGACGCTGCATTACTTAAGGTGAAGGGTATTAAAGATTAACGCCGAATAAAGCACTCTCAATTTGATTTTTAACCCAAGAAGTGAAAAATATAATAAAAAATATTTTAAATTCGTTGACTTTATGCAGCCACATGCCGACATTAAAACTTATTTTAAAAAAATGATGCAGTGTGTGAATCACAATATTTGTTTTTTAAGAATTTCTGTAAGCAATTTTTAAATAAAATAATGTGAGAATTACCTTTTAAAAAATTGTATTAAGCCGAAATAAATGGAAAACCCAAAAAAAAAATATCCTTTAAAAAGTGCCCACGTTTGAAAAATTTTGTTTGAAACATTAATTCCCTGTCAGTCGCTGTAAGATTGTAGCAACAAAGCTGTGACTTAATTCTCAATGTCCAATTTAGAATATCGCTTGGTGTTACTTCTTACAGTGACTGCTGGGGTAAAAATACTCAGCGCAAAGCAAAAAAAAAATACAAAATAAATACATTAATAAATAAATAAATGAAAAGTGAAGCAACAAAATAAAATAAATAAATATAAAACAAAAATTTATATAGAAATTTTTTCAATTGAGTGCTGCTGTCAAAAATATAAAAATCACAACGCTTGAGGGACGCACTTAAAAACTAAATACAAAAAAATAAAATAAGACAATCATTTCTACAAGGAAAAGCCTTTAAATAGGCAATATATTTTGCTACAATCAAAAAAAAAAGTAAGGGAGAGAGCGAAGGCCACATAAACAGAAATCAACAACTTAATCAAGTTTATTTTTTGAGTGTAAATAATTAATAACCATTTTTCTTTAATTTAAAAAAAAATGATATTTGTTTTTTCTTTCGTTTAAGAAATTTACCGCTAAATTGGTAAAGCAAAAGTTTTTATTGCTAGTTTTACGAATTTTTCCTTAAGATCGTTTACACTTCCTCAGAAAATTTACTATGACCGATTTAATCCATTTTCTTTATTAAAATTTGTACATTCATTTTGATTGCTTTACTTTTTAATTGCACCATTTAAAAAAAAAAGTAAAAACCATTTTATAAAACAACATTTTATGACACTTAATTTGTTAAAACAAGCAGAAAATACCGCACGGACTGCCAAAAGCCAGGAAATTGGTGGAGGAATGTGAGTGGGAGACAGATTAAAATAAGTTTTTAAAACCATATAAAAAATTTAAAATTCCTTACCACCAGTGACCAACGTGAGACATTTTCATTTAGTAGAGTAAAAATTACAACACAACTTTTTCATGCAACAGAACAACAACAACGACAGCAACAACAAGATGCGACCCAGACCCGTACTCTTTTCATAAAATTAAAATAAAATACATAAAATAAAACACACGAGCACTGAATTTAATTTTATTTCCATTACACATTTCGTATCCTTAAATTCCGCCCTGCTGTCAGTGCACTTTATTTTTAGTTTTTTTTTAATGTTTGCTACATGATTCTTGTTTTAAAATTGCTTTGCATACGAAATCGTTGGAGAGAAGAATTTCGTATGAATCATCTTAATCATCCTTGTAGTTTTTTTTAAGTTGTGGTTATTGTTGTTGGCTGAGGTTTAGATTTGTTGCTCTCAAGTAGCTTCCACAGATTGTAATTTTTGGTTTAATTTTCGACCATTTTGTTTTTTTTTTGGGTTGTCTGCTGTAGAAAAATGAATGATGAGGATAATGATTTTTAAAGTAGTTGATTTTAGTTCAGTTGAGTATAGTTTTGCTTAGAAAAATACTCTAATAATTATACGGAATACACTGCATTGTTAACGCATAGTACGTTTTTTTACAAAATGTTCCCTTAATAAACCGACCAGGAAATACTATGTAAATAAGTTAAATAAGAAGGGTGAAATCCCCTTGAGTTCCATACCCCTTTATCAACGAAGTGGCTTAGATTTGTATAAAAAAAGTACGGAAAAAAGGTCAAGGAAGCCAAACAATTTTAACATATGAAGTAAATTTGTTTATTTCAACACCTTTTTGACGCAAAACAGCACACACAGCAACGAAAGAAGGGCAAACCAAATTAACTTACATTTTTAAAGTGTTTAGACAAAAAAACATAAGCAAAGCATTCCTTAAAAAAAAATTCCATAAATTACTTGAAATTTAAACATTTAATTCAAGTTATAGAGAAAAGTACAGCATATCTCTAGGAGCAAATAGCAAGATGCATAATAACAATGATAGAAATGGAGATTTCTTTAAATTTATCCAAAACAATTACCAAAACCTTTTTATTCTTATTAATAATTAACATGTTATAAGGAAGAGTTAACGATAGCTTTACTTAACAAAAAAAAAATTATAGTTAACTAAGCTAAGAAAAGCATATCAATAATTGACTATTCTTACATTGTTATCAATAACTTTACTAAACTAAAGGAAAGGAAAGGCAAGTTATCAATAATAAACAGAAATAAAGAAAGAATTTCTTAAAGCTATGAAAAGGTTACAATAATTTAAATATAATAATGAAACGTTTTTAATAACTTTAAAAAAGTGATCGATAACATTACGTAAGTAAGGAAAGAAATCGATAACTGTTATCGATAAGTCTCTAAACTTTACCCAACTAATGAAAAGTTATCGATAGCTTAACCTTTCCAAGCTAAGAAAACGTTAACGAAAATGTAATCAATTATTTTTTTTTAAACAAAGGAAACTTACTTTATTAACTTTATTTATAATATAGGATATATTCAATAGAAAAATTATCGATAACTTTCTTATTTTATGGAAAAGTTATCAATAGCATTCTTATTATATAGAGAAGTTATAGACTACTTTTTTATTCTGTACAAAAGCTAAAGATAATATTTTTTATATACTCAAAAGTTATCGATAGCTTTTTTACTCTATAGATTACTTTACTTATTACTTTCTTTATACAAAAGTTATAGACAACTTTTTTATTATTCAGAAAAGTAATTGATAACTTTCTTTTTTTTATAGATTGCTTTCTTTTTCTATACAAATGTAATCGATAACTTGTTTACTCTATTAAAAAGTATCGATAACTTTTTTACTCTATAGACAACTTTTTTATGCAGTAGAAAAGTTATCGATAACTTTCTTATTTTTGTAAGAAATTTAACGAAGAGTTTCCTATTCTTTAGAAACTTTATCGATAACTGTCTTAATTTATAAAATATATATTTATCGATAGCTTTCTAATTCCTGATGGATAACGTTTTCTGATTCTATGGATAAGTTATCGATAAAAAATTTTTTTTTAATTAAATTAAATTTTGTAAATATACAGGCGTGTCACAGCAATCAATTCCGATCGAAAGTGGAAGTGATTTCTGAAATCACTTTCTATCGGAATTGATTGCTGTGACAGGCCTGATATTTCAATCAAATACCATAAAAATTAAACAAAATTAATAAAGAAAAAAATGTTGTAGGGTATTTTTTGTTCAGCCTTGGCCAACTTAATTTTTTCTTTTATTTAAAAAATTCTACTTATTTTTCATTTTAATGTTTTCTCTCACTAAAACATATGCAAGATTTAAATGGGGTGTTAAACGGCAACCAAAAAACAGCCTGAGGTCATGCTTCGTTTTATTAAGTTTTTCTTTTTACTGTTGTGATTTGTTAAGTTTCAAATGAATAAAATTTTGTTGCAAAGCTGTTGTTGTTTTTCGAATCTTTTTTTACATTGTTTTGTATTTCGTTAAGGATGCATAAAAGGCTGTTTTGCCACTGCATTACGTTCCACATACTTAAATTTATACAATAAAAATGAGTAAAACGTCATTCTCATTAAGGACATCATCATCATCGTTATCATCTCTGCGTTCCACTTGGAAACATTTTTAGTATTCATACTGAATACTAATGAATTCAGATAAAATAATGTTGCAAAATAAAGAAAAGTAGTCAATGTGAAATCTCATCGAAATATTTTCATAAGAAAATGGATTAAGGAAATTTAATTTTGTAATTTAAAACTTTTTTTATAATTTTAAATTAAACATTTTAGGCGTAAAAAATTTTAAAATTTCTGTAATTTTCCATAGTGAGTTTAGTGAGGTTATCTATAGAAAGGTTAAATAATAAAAAGTTATCGATAACTTCCATTTAATATGGAAAAGTTAACGATAGCTTTTTTCAATATTTAGAAAATTTATCGATAACTTTTCTACTTTGAATTGTAGTTATTTAAGAAAGTTATAGATACCTTGTTTTTTTTTGAAATATTAACTATAGCCAAAAATTATCGATATATTTGCTGAGCTGAAAATAAAAGGATGTCAGTGACTTTCATTTGGCATAAAATTGGTTGGTATGTAAGATATAAGTGTACATTGTTTACACGAAGTAAATGATTCCGTGAAATGTAAAAATGTAAGTTTATTGGTTTACCTTTTTAAAGATATTTTTTATTTCACGTATCGTCAATAATGAAAATATCATTAAACTAAGTAAATATTTTACGTTGATTGAATAGTGTCAGCAATAAAGAGCTTCTTAAAAACTTTTAATATACAGGGTGACCCAAAATTAACGAAAGGGTTTGAATTCGTTATAACTTTTTATTTAAAAAATAATTATTTTTTTTTTATACAGTATACAAATAGGGAATATTTTTAGCTTAGTTATGAAAAATTTGCGACAGTGGTGGCCATTTTCTGCTTGGCAAATTCGTGTTCTTTCCGACACATTTTCCATAACCTTTCGCAAAACTTCAGGTGTTATGTTGTAATTGCAGGTGTTATGTTGTTTATTTAGTCGCGTATATTGCTTTTTAATTGCTGTATGGTTCTAGGCTTATTAATGTAGGCTTTTCCTTTTCCTTTTAAATAACCCCGGTGAACGCGGAGGCCAATTAAAATCACTGAGTCACAATCACGCTGAGTCAAAACAATGGATGGTTGATTTGAAAAATAAAACTCAGCAATTTGGACACGCTGTTCAATTGAGTACTGCTCCATTTTAAATTCCCCAAGTCTTCTTTACAAAATACTGAAAATAAAAAAAAACAATTATAATAAAAAAGTTATAAGCAATTCAAACCCCTTCGGTAATTTTGGGCCACCCTGTACATACAGAAATTTTTTTATTAAGAACATTGTTTACTTTTAATTAATCTAAATAAATAAATAATTTTTCATTTTTGTCAACGAATACATAATTAATTTCTTTATTTTGTTTAAAAAAAATTTTAAATTACACTATTTAACATTATTTACATAAAGTCAATAATGTAAAAATTAGCTAAATAGAAAATTATCATAGAAAAATGTACAGACATCATCTTGAAATGTTAGAAACCAGCCGAAATTTTATTGTTTATACCATGTCAACAATGTAAACAATTTAAAAATCAAAGAGTTTACCTGATTTTTTAACGATCAAAATATAGATATATAACTATTATGGTAAAAATTTAGAAATTAACACTATTTACATTAAGGCAAAAATGTAAAATCTAGAAAAAAAATTTCTATATAAAATTTACAGAAATCACCTCAGGATGTTAGAAACTAGAAATTGATTATTAAAATTATATTTCGACCAAAAAATCCTCTAAACATATTAGAAACAAAACTAAAATTAAATGATGTAAGCAAAGAAATGAACAAGGAATACATTTATATAAATGTAGAAAGTAACACTATTTTACTTTATTTTCTTAAAGTCAAGAATGAAAAATAAAACAAGGTTCTATATAAAATTTACAGAAATCATTAGAAACTAAGCCAAATTAATTATCTACATCATGTCAACAATATAAACAATTAAAAACAAAATCAAAAGTTTTGCCTAAATTTTAACGAATGTGTTATCATTTAGAAAAAATTGCTTAAAGTACAGAAATTACACTATTTTACATTACATATTGACATAAAGTCAAGTAATGTTAAGAAGGTAACACATAGCAAAAAAATTCTTAAAATATAAAAAAAAAGAAAAATAATTTAAATTTTAATATATTTATTTTTTACTAATTCCAAATAAAAGCAATGAGATGAATTTATAATAAAATAAAAGAGTAAAAATTCTTTAAAACTGTTAAGCTACTTAAATTTAAAATGTTCGCGTTAAATTAATGCTTAAGTTTTTTATTTTATTTAAAAACAAATTTTTCCTGTTTGTCTTAACTTTTTTTAATTCATTTTGTTACATGCCTTCGAAATATAAATTGACATTTTAAGTACTTAAACAAACAATGCAAATCTACAAACCATTCAACCCCTTTTTTGTATTCAAATCATAAACATTGTCACTCAACTCGTCATCACTGTCATCAACAACAACAACTAATAAAAAAAGCACCATTTCTGCTAAATGAAAATTGATAACAAAAACTCATTGGCACACAGTCAGTTAGATAGACGGCCGGACAGAGGGATAGACACAAAAGCAGACAGCGAGACTAATTGAATAAACGGATGAAAATTAGAAAATAATGTTGCCCTTATAAACTACTCATTAAATCATTTCAAAAGCAACAAAAACAATACAATTATTGCCAAATAACAAAACTACTAAAAGAAAAGAAAAACTAAAACTGAGAGCGAGAGCGAGAGCGAGAGCGAGAGCGAGAAAGGAGAGAGAAGTTATTTAAAGGAAACGGAAATGACAATGTAGCAGCACTTGGCAACGGAAATACTAATAAAACATTAAAACCACCTCATTCATGAAATGAATGAATTAAATGAAAACGGAAAAAACAACAACAAAAACAGAAATAAAATAGTGACAAGCAAAGTAGAAAAACATGTTAGGACTTAAACTCAAACTTGATATTATGAAAAAAAAATTAAACAAAACAAACAACACTGCAAACCTGAAAGATTTGCTGACACATTAAGACACACAGATAAAAAATGTTGCCAAAAAAAAATTGATAGACGTCGTAGACCGTTCTTTAGACTTTTAAATTATATAGTTCTTTGCAATGTTAAAAATAATAAAACCTAAAGAAGATTTTGTTTGTAGGGTTTCTAATTTGCCAGACTTTTTCCAATCACAGGAGAACATTTTTTTGTATATTTTCAGGAATTCTCGGGGTTTTTTGTAAACAAAAATTTCATAAAGTTTCACCAGTTAATGTTCCAAATCGATTTCAGCAAACAAATTCCAATAGAATTTTTTGGAATTTGTTTTCTTAGAAACACTTGCTTGAAATCAATATATTCAAGATTCCTGTTTTCTTGAAAGAAAGTCGAAATTCATGTCCTAGTCGTTTAAATAGTTTTCAGATGTTTACTAAAATTGCATGATTTCCTTCTTAACCCTCAATAATGTTGATACACTGCTTAAATTGGCGCAATTTTTCAAATGATGTTTTTAACTAAATCCTGTTTTGATAAACTTATATAAAGATTAGCTCTTAAAATTACGCTTTAATTGTGTATTTCATGTCACTCCAAAAAAGGATAAAGTAGCCGTTTGTACTATTTAATCATACAAAAACTTAAAACAAGGTCAAAAACTTTGGAAGAAAAATTCTCGAAATCGAAGTCTTAGAAATTCCATGAGGGTATTTTTCCCATTAATAATAGAAACCCTAGTTGTATGTCACAAAGTGGAGGGGGGAAAATAAAATAAAACGAACTAAAAAGAGAATAAATTACCAGAAGTGTAACGTGACAATAATTTGAAAATTATTCAAAAACGCAATTAAAGTAATCAAAGAAAAAAAGCAACAATCAGGATGTAGTTCAGGTTCAAGTTTATGTTCTATTTTTGGTTCTAGTTAAGGTTCAAGTCCAGATTCTAGTTCACTTTTATTCCAAGTTCATGTTCAGACTCGAATTCATCTTCTAGTAACTTCAGGCTCTAGTTTAGCTTCTTGTTAATTTATCAGTCAAAGTTGTTAAGATTGCAGTTAAGGTTCAAGTTCAGATACGACTTTAGGTTCTAGTCTTGGTTGTAGTTTAGATTTTAGACAGGTTTTTTTTTGGGGTTTTAGTCCAGACTCTAATTTGAATGTAAGTTAATATTCTAGTTTAGGTTTTTTGTTTAAATTCTGGTTGTAGTGCAGATCCTTGCTTAGAATTAACCTCCTGCTCAAGTTCAAGGCTCGATTCAGGTTCTAGTTAATCTATAGTTCCCGATTAAGTTCGAGTTCAATTTTTTGTTCATTTTCTAATTCAGTTAAGTCCAGATCCCTGTTCAAGTTTTATTTAAGAGTTCAGGTTCTAGTTTAGACTCTACTTCGAATATAAGTTTAGGCTTTAGTTAATGGCCTTGGTTTTTTTTTAGGTTTATGTTCTAGATAAGTAGTTTGTGATCGGTTTTAAATATGTACAATTAATTAGTCCCAGGATTTAGTTCAAGTGTGGTCCAGGTTAAGCTTAAGTTGTTGTATAGGTGTGAGTTCAAAAGTTTAGGTTCTAATTAATTTTCTAGTTCAGATTCTAGTTCGGAATTTAGTTTTGGTTCTATCTCAGGTTTAGTTAAGATTAAAGTTTCATTTGGAGATTAATATAATATTGTTCACTTTTAAAAAACCCTTTTCTATTAAAGGCCTTATTCCTTAAATTTTTTATTCTTAAGTCATTTACAAGCGAATTTGTTTGGAGTTCTTTACAAAAAAATTAATTTTTTTTTATAACGTGCTTAATTTGTTTTGCACAACATTACCTGCAGTCTACAAAACAGAGTAAAAACAAAAATATCTGAAAAAAATTTATTAAATTGTAGACTCCAACAATTTTAAACCGTACATTTGTACAGCACGTTTACAGTTAAAATCAACTTGTAGCATTAACACGTCTAACGTCTTACCCCCAACCATTAACATGGAACCAAATCTTAAACACCTTCCTAAAAAGTTTAAATCCTAAACATCACAACTGAACAACCACAGGAAATATTTTTAAATTTTAAGACACACACAACATAAACTGATTTTTTGGGAATTAAGCAGCGTTCAAAAATCTACTCACAACAACAAATTGCGTGCGTACCTGGTACTTTTTTAGGTAGTTTGACGCCTTTGTATGTTCCTTCAGTGTGTGTGTGTGTGTTTTTTATACGTTAGAATTATGTAAGATTTTCTTTAAAAGGAAAAGGCTGTACAAAATAAAAAAAATATATTTAATCAACATTTAAAATGTGTGTTATGCAGGTGACATGTACATACACATGTGTGTACATAAGTATATTATTTTTGTTTAACTTCCGGTGGTTTAAACGGAAATCCTATTTTGTTCTGTGTTTTTTTTTTGTCATTTAGGAAAAAATACCAGAAGTAAAGTATATTGAATATGTAAACACCCAGCCGTAGTTGATTTGTCAGAAAAAGCTTGATTAGCCATTTTTATCTTCAAGGATATTCTGTGACACATAAAAAGTTAACATGATTGCAGCGTAGGTATGAGATTTCAAAGAATATTGCTAAAATAGGACAACTATCCAACTAGCACTTAACCAGAACTGAACTAGAATCGAGACTGAATTAGAACCGAAACTGGAAATAAATCCAAATTAAAGACCAATATATCACTTAATAATAAATTAATTTAATAATTTTTCCTTTAAGGAAATTTGGTTTCAAGTCTTTTACAGATCTGGTCTTTTTTCAGTTTTTTCTTAATTTCCTGTTTGTATTTTACAGTCGAAAAGGAAAAAAGCATCTGTACTCATATAATGAATTCATGTTTTGTTATCATTTCATGGTGTATTTAAGCTTGTTTAATCATGCTTAACAAAACATATAAATATCCTGCAACAATCTACTACATCAACAACAATAAAAAGAATACAATAAAAAATCAGCGTTACACAAGAACGAACTTAAGTTAAAACATGAGTTACAAAAAAGAAATAAAGCCAAAAATAAATTAATAAAAATCTTTTATAACAATTTCTTAAGTAAGTATAAAACAAAAGAAGGAAAATCCCACTTTTTTCCTTTTTTAAATAAAAAGAAAGAAACAAACCCACAAAAATCTTTTATCTCACATACTTCATCACATTTTTTTTTGTTGTAAGTGAAAAAAAAATCCTTTTTAATGTAAAAAATTAGCAAAATAAAATCATGATAATTTAAAAAACCATAGAATTTAACATATGATTTACGCATGATTTACCGTTTAATAAAGTAGTTTGTTCCTGGAAAGAGTTGACAAGTCATAATAAAATTCCCTAAGATTCTCAAATTTGTTTTGAGAAATATATGCACGCTTTATGAGCAGGTAACCCTGCAAGTTACGAATATATTTAGTTTGCCAGCTTAAAATGCAGTTCGCTTGAAATCAGTTGTCCGACATGTTCAGAACATTTGTTTTTAGGACCCGTAATATTTATTTCTATCATTCTTTATATGGAGTCCATATTGTTAAGACTCTCTCTTTAATTGAGAAGAAAGAGAGCTAGAAGTGAATTTATTAGAAATTGTAAAAAAACTCTTTGTCCTTCGTTCGCTTTTAAGAATATGAATAAATGATATTTCTTTAAGTATTTTGATTGCAATGGGACTGATTTAAATAGAATCTTAATATTTTGAGGATTATGTACTTTTTTCTTCCCTTTCTTCCCTTTCTTCTTTCACTTAGTTAAGGCACGTGCATTTTTATAGACAAGACAGTCAGTCATACATTCGTTTATACCTTTATTCATTTACTCTTTCGGGCATTCACTTTTTAATTTTTGTTTTTCCGAACATACCTTCAAACATTTATTTCAGTTTTGTTTTAATACCACAAGAAAACTTTTTTATTTTTCAAAAACAATCTTCTACATTTAATTTTGTTCGTAAAACATTGAGGTTTATTACTGCACTTTGATGGCAAATCAGGGAGAAATATACACAGTTTAAAATAAGGGAAATCCACAGAAATTGAACTTTTTGTAGAAAAACAAGCTAAGGAAAATTACTATGGAGGAAAACTCCTTTGAATTGAAAACATTTTTGTCCATATTTTTTTAATAAATTTTAACCATTTTCCTTTCTGAAAATTTCATATTTTTAAAAAATTTCTCCTTTTTGGGAAATTTTAGTTTCCAACCAAAATATCAAACATTTTATAGCTTTTATAAAGTTTTCAAAATTTCCCTGCTACAAGAAAATTTCCGTTGCTAGGATATTTCTAGTTTTATAAAGTTTTTTTAACTTGCCTAATTTTTGTTATACTTAAGACACATCTGCCACTTTTAAAACAAAAAATATATGAATATTAATATTTACAAATAGAATAGTGCATACAAAATATTCCTGGAAAATATTGAAGGAATAAGACCATTAAAGTATAAAAGCTTTTAAGGATTGTAATTTGACTTAGGATACACATTCGAATAATATGAAAATTTGTAAAATTTACATTATGTATTTAAAAAAATTTCCCTTAAAGGGAATTTTTTTATATTATTCAAAATTTGAAAAACTTGAAATTTTTTTAATATTTACGTGTAAAATAAAATTTTCTTAAAAACGTACCTTGTTTTAACATTTTCCTTTTTGGGAAAATAGTTAGTTTAAAAAGAAATTTAAAAATAAAATGTGTACTTTTGTAATTTTTATCAATAAAAAAATTTTAGTTAAAATTTCCCTTATCAAAGGAAATATATATTTGTATGTTTTTTAAGTTCTTAGCAAACAGATAAAAATATTTTTAATAAACTTAAGAAAATGTCCCAAATTTGACAAAATAACATGTTTTTACAATTTTGAATTAAGGCAAAAACTTTTATTTTTAGACTAAATTAACATATTTTATGTAAATATTTTAGAATTTTTTATAAATCACCTGATTTCAAAAATTTTCCTTTTCAGGGAAATTTCATTTTCAACAAATATATCAAAAATTATATAGCTTTTAAAATTTTAGTAATCAATTATAAAAATTTTTCCAAAATTTTTGAAATTTCCTTATTTTAAGATAATTTCCCTTGCGAGGAAGATTTAAGTTTAATAGAATATTTGTAAAACTTTTATAATTTTTGTTAAGAAATACATACATCTGTCATTTTAAAAAATTTGAAAATTTTCTATATTAAAAATAAAATTCCTTCTAATAATTTCGAAAGTTTTCAAAATTGGGAAAAAATCTATTTTTTTGAATCTGTGTACTAAGAAGTCCGTTTGTTTAACAACAAACTATAGTTAGTGCAGTTGTTGCTGTTATTTTAATTTATAACATGTTTTCTTTATATTTTTGTTGTTGTGGCTTACTCTTCACCATTTTTACGTTAAGTCTTGAGGGATTCCATTTTGTCTGACGTTGTTGCATTAAAGTTGCAAGAAAAAATAATGCAGTTTCGTTTTAAAGTTTATGAAGTATTGAAATTGAAGGTTGACTGTAACTGCCAGCTAAAATGTATTCTCGTTTTTTTTTTGTTTTATAGTTTATGAAAATTGGCTTCAATGCTCATAATAAAGAAAGGATCAGTACAAAAAAGAGTGAAACTTAAAAATTCTTCATGAAATGGTAAACGCAAGCAAGGGCAAATAGAGTAGAAATTATTTAAAAGTTTTATGATAATTTTTTGTTCTAAGAGCAACAAGATGAAAAAGGAAATTGACAAAAGGCGTTAAATTTCTTTTAAGAAAATAAAATAAAAAGAAAGAAGAACTTTAAAAGAAAGACAAATTTTAAGAGAATTAGATTAAATAATTAAAAAGAATAAACGAAACAAAATAAAATTTGACTTGCTAAATTTCCAATTTTTATTTTTGATAAATACAATGAAAATTATTGTTGAAGGAAAGTTAGTTTCTATGCGCATATCACTGGTTGCTTAGGCCAGATCATCAGCAAACCTTTTTCCAAAGATTTTAGAAAAGCTAAAAATATTATACAAATAAAACTGTAAAGCGAATAAGAGTTATAAACACTCAAAGTTTTACTTTTAACAATATCAAAGCTTAAAAAAAAAATCAACAATAAACAGGGAGTTTATTTTTTCTTACATTCCCTTAGAATTGGTTGGCTTTTTCCGACTCAAATTGTAGTTGTAAGTGGGTTAAAAGAAAATACAAAATTAAAAGAACAAATTGCCTCATTTAATTGTTTTCGCAAGAAAACAAAAAAAACCCACTTGCCAATAAAAATTTTAAATAATATTATAATTTTTTAAGAAAATGTTCCCTAAAAAATTTATTTTTGGAAACTTTTTGAAAAAGGGCCAAAATTACAATTATTTCTAATTTTCTTACTTTTAACCTCTTAAAGAAAATGTTCCTTTCAGAGAAATTAAAAAAAAGAAAATTTAATTTGTCAAAAAGAACTTAAAAAATTTCCCAAATGGGAAAATTGGAAAAAATATAAAATTAAAATTTTTTTTTTTATATTTAAAAAAATAAAAACAATTCATAAAATTCTTTTAAAATAAAAATCTGCTTTAAGGAAAAGTTATCAGTAGTTAAGGGAAATTTTTATGAGAAGAAAAATTAAAACAAATACCCAAAAATTTTAATAATAAGGGTATTCATTTCAAAAAGTAATTTCAATTTTTGGGAATACAAAATTTAAATTTCAAAAGATTTTGTTATTCGTGCTAAATTCCCAGTTTTTATTATTGATAAAAACACTTGAAATTTATTATTCATTTCAGTTTTTTTATTTGTTGGAAAAATGGAAAAGTGGAAAAATGTAATTTTTGTTACAACAACCACAAGAAAAAAAATTCCACCAAAAGTTACATTTGTATCACACTAAAGCCAAGTGTAAAAAAGTCAGGATAAAAAGATGTAATTTTCCACTATAAACGTCAAACGAAATGATGTTGCCATTGATAAAAAATTGCTAATTTTTAATACAAAGTACGAAAAATTACATCTCTTTTTATAAACTCTTGAATTGTACAACTCTGATTTTAAAATTTTTTTTATAGTTACAACATTTTAAACATTACTTCTTTCTCATTTAACTTTAAAAAAAACACTTATTAATAATGAGTTCAATAAAAAAAGTTATTAAAAAAGAATTAAAAAAAGGAAATGAAGTAAACATTTCTGCAATTAAATGTTTCAAAGTTTATATTGTATTGTTTTCATGAAAATGTATCTTTACATACCTTTATTTTCGCAAATATAATCAATTTTTGTTAATGATGTGACAATTAAATAAATTAATTAATTCAGTTTTTGCACTTATTTGGCATATTGAAAATATCAATTACCTCCACGAATTATTTAGCAGATTTTTTTGACAGTTTGTACTTTTTACAAAAAAAAATAAAAAAAAACCCGTTCACGTCAATAAGAGTGTAATTTTTCTTTTTTCCAACCAAAAAAAATTGAAATGAATACCCTTAATATAAAATTTTAACTTTACAAAGAAATTAAAAATGTTAAAAAAGTTTTCAAAAACAAAATTTCCCTTTTTAAGGAAATTTTAAAAAAAAAGGAAAAATTTGTAGTTATCGCTAAAAATAATTTATAAAAGAGTAAGGCCCGTTTTCACAATTTACCGATAGCTAAAGGTAGGATTTTATCGGCCGTATAAAAAGTGTTCCATTACAACTTTACTTTAACTTACCAGGTGGATGCTGTTTCCAGGTGACAGGTAATCGATTGTGTAGAAAATTTTATATGAAGATCACTCAGTTTTGTAAGTACTTTTCATATAAATTTTACTACACAATCAATTGATTGTCACCTGGAATCAACACAAAGAACAAAATGTTTAAAATATACTAATTTGTTGTTTAAATGTTAATTTGTTTAAGTGCAATAATATTATATATTTAAATTGAAATGATATGAATTAAAAAAAGAAAATTCCCTTTTTTGCGATATTTTTTATAAAGGAAAATATTTTAAATGAATTTTTAAGAAATAACTAAAAATAAAGAACAGGTTCTCCTTTTTAATTTACATTTTATATCAAATTTATAAACCTTTTAATCTACTTTTAATACAAAACATACGATATAGGGAAATTTTTATAAGGCTTAACTTACCGATAGCTAAAGGTAGAGCTTTATAGGCCTTATAAAAATAGTTCCATTATTACAACTTTACTTAAACTTTCCAGGTATGATAAAAATTAATCTACTTTATCGCTTAGTTTAGGTTGAAGTAAAGTGTTAATAATGGAACACTTTTTATAATGTCGGATAAAGTCTACTTCTAGCTATCGGTAAGTTGTGAAAACGGGCCTAAGGCAAATTTTCCCAGAAAGGAAATTTTGACAAAGTTAGAAATTTGAATTGAATACAATAAAAAGTTTTGTGGTGTGCAAATTAAGTGAACATATACAAATTTAAAAAATATGCAACATTTACAAAAGAAATGAATATCATTAGGAGTAACAGCAAACAACAACAATTTTATTTAGCAGCAAAAAATAACACAAGGACGCAGTTCCTAATTGTATACTTATTATAATTTTACTTATAAATTCATTTAAGATGTTAATAAATAAAATCAAAAAAATACCAAAAACTCGGCTTGGACTTCTTTCGCACTCGCAAAGTTTACTTCGCAATGTTTTGAATTGGATGAACTTGACGGGTGCAGAAGCAAAAGAATCTTTTAAAGAAAATTCAAAAGACTTTGGTAAAGTAAACTTTGCGTGTATAATAAGGATCTAACCATCTGCCGTTGAGAGAGAGAATTTCTACTCTAGTAATTTCCCCAACGCCATCTACACCTTTAATGCCTGTTTATATTGTGCAGCTTTTGTACCTGCAAGTGTGTGTAGTAGTTTGAAACTACATACATGATTTCGCAATGAAAAAAGGAACTCACTTCGTCTACCACCACATCTATAACATACACTCGCATATGCTTTTGTGTATCCCTTCAAGCTTTTCCACAAACCCAAAGGAACACACGCTATCATATACACCCGACAAACTTTCATAACATTGCCCAGCAAACCTTTGACATAAAATTACTTGATCATTTGATATCAAGCCGTTTATGGACCGATATGGCTGAATTTCAATAGCAGACAATTCTGAGCTATATGTGATGTGAATATATTACAACCTAGTCCCCATTATATCTGGGGTCTTTGTAAAACCCATTTCAACGGTCAGACGAGCATTGTTAAATCATCTTCGCTATTCATAAGAATTATTTACTAAATATGGCTTGAACCAAGAAAATTGTGCACGAACAAAATAAGTTAAAACCAAGAAATTATTTTAAGATTTTGGATTTTCTTGTTTTAAGAAACGAAATTGTTTACTTTAGAAAATGAACTTCTTTCCGTGTAAAATTAATATTGTAGAAATGACAAACGGAACGACAAAATGTTATATAACCTTTCTGCCTGTGGTGAAGGTTAAAAAGGAGGATTTTGTCTTTCCAAGAATTTGAGGGCGGAGAGAACTCCTTTTCATCATTCGAATGTTTAGCTCGAAAAAAAACTTTAAAGAAATATTAATTTGCAAAACAATTTTTTTTTTTCATTTATGTTCCACATTGTATTACAAACCACCTGTGAGAAATATTGGAGAATAACGTGTAAAAGCAAGTTAAGTTGAAAATAAATGAATTTCTTAATTCGAAAATAATTTCGCTTTTTGTAGAGAATGCTATGTTTTTTAAGTAATTTTCGAGCATTTGTCGTTTGTGTAAGTGTTTGATTTCAAATCATTTTCAATTTAAAATCAAACCTTTGAGTTTGTTGGGTCGTAAAACTTTTCGACAAGTTGTTGTTGCATGTTTTTTGTTTTTGTTCTTGTTTTAAATTAAGTTAAGTAAAACAAGTTGCGTAAGAAGAGCTTGTTTTTTTCTCTCCAGCTGTTGTTGTTGTTGTTATTGGTATTGTTGTTTGTTGTTGTTGTCAATGTAAGTTTTACTTGACTAAGTAGTAGAAGTAAGTGGGAGTGTTTATATACGTGTTTAGTTAAGCAATGTTTTTTTACTCCCTTGTTATTTAAAAGCATTATTTTTAATGGGTTTGTGTGTGTTTGTTTTTTTATTTATTTTTTACTCTTCTTGGAAAATTGGTTCAATAACAAACAGTAGTAGGTATTGATAACATTTGTTGTTGATGTTGGTGTTTCTGTTGCTGCTGTTGTTGAAGTTCGCTTTTCAATTTTTTTCAAAAATAACTTTGTATATTTTATGATGGGCCTCTAGGGAGTCTTGCTTTATGTCGTTTATGCTTAACGGTAAATGTAAATATAAATGTCTGCAAATGTATGTATACGTAACCATTACAATGTCACATACAGTTTTAACAATAATAATAACAATAACCAAAAGTAGGGTTTGGGAAAAAAAACAAAAATGTTATGTAAAATATCTTGTATGTGTTCCATATTGTAAAATTTATTTCTTTAGTTTTGAACTACAAAAAACAAAAGTAAAAGAATGAAATGTTTACTTAAATATATTAAGATTTTTGTTCAAAAACTGTTTGAGAAATTAAAAATTTTTCAATAAAATAAGTAATTTTAGCTAAAACTTCAGAAAAATTTGGTTAAACTTAATTTTTGAAAATATTGGCTGATTTACTACTTTTTATAAAAAAAGGTATTATTTAAAACTGTATGTACTTGTAAAATTTTAGTATATTTATGCCCTTTTTAAGTAAAAATGTTATCAATTTCCAAGCAAAAATAAGTAATTTAGCACAATTTTGAGATACAAATTAATAAAAATCATTATATAATGCAAAATAGTAGTAAATCTAGTACTTTTTTTAAATGTGATACAAACAGCTTAAATACTTTTCAAGTCAACCTATTTTTATTGTGATTTGGTTTTAGTACCACAAATTCCGGTACTTTTTTAATATGTAGACTTTTTTGTTTCAAAAGCTCCTTTAAACTACTGCTTGTTTTTATAGTTTAACAACAAGGTATGAGAGTACGTTTTATATTCAACTTATCAATTCTATTTTATTGCTGTAGTTATTGTAATATTGAACACGTGCTCTTTGGGTTTGTAAATGTCTGTGAGTGAATTTGTTGTATTGGAACAAACGTAATGTGTTACAGTTTTATTTTTAAACTCCCCTACAAAATTGTTTCAATGGAATTTTCGAAGAAATAATATAAAATTCCGTTTATTTTATTAAACTTTATTTATTTAAAAAATGTTTAAAACGTATTTATTGGTCTTAACTTTGTTAAAAGCTTAAATTGTAATATTTAAAACAAAAAGAAATAAATATTCAAGATCTGTTAGATTAAATCAAGTGGAAATCAAATAAACAAAAAGAAAAAAATAATATGCATATAAATATTTTAAAAAAAAAATTATATTTTCTTTAAGATCCTTTTTAAATTACCCTCATAACTTTTATTTTCATTTGCTTTTTAAAGAATTTAAATTAATTTATACAATAGTAAAAGAAAATTAACAGCTTAGAAAGGATTTAAAGTGTAAATAGCACAATTTGAAATTTTAAAAAAGTAGTAGATTTACTATCATTTTAAATTTCACTTAAAAAAGATTTTTTTAAAAAAACTATTTTTCAAAAAACTTTCATAAATATTCATAAATATATATTTTCTACAAAAATTAAATAAAATTTTCGATTTTAAAAATATTTCAAATCAGTAAATGACATTTTTTTATTTACTAAGTTTATCAAAAAATCAGTATAAGAGATTTATAGCAAAAGAGGAAGTAAATATTGATATTATGTCCATATCTACGATTGAAGGAAATAGTAGTAAAACTGTTTACAAATTATGTACTTTTTTATAATCTTATTATTGTTTTCCAAAAATAATCAATTATTATATACATATATATTATTTTAATCCTTTTTTCAAATTTGGTTTTTTTAAAAAAATATTTTTAACAATTTTAAGAAAATTAGTATTTTCACTACTTTTTTATACATTTATAAAAATTAGTTTTAAAGCGCGAAAATTGATTTTTATAATATTAAAAAAGTGTTTTCAAAAATACTAGTGTACAAAACAATAATTAATTATTACTTTGTACACTACTATTTTTATGTTTTTAAAAGCACAATTTTTTGATGAAAAGTTGAAAATTTTATTTTTTTTATATATTTTGTTTTTTGTTTTTTATAATAAAAAAAAGTGTTTTCAAAAATACTAGTGTACAAAACAATAGTTGATTAACTACTATTTTTATGTTTTTAAAAACACAATTTTTTGATGAAAAGTTGAAAATTTTATTTTAACTGCAGAAATTTTAAATTTTATATAAATTGAATCTTCTTTTAGGCACCATTCCAATGGTTAATGTTTTCCGTGAATTTACTTAATAAACGTAAAATTTGTTTGATTAATATTAAAATTTTTTTTCTTTAAAATTAAAAAAGCAACAACAAACTTTAACAAAATGCCGTCTTTAAGGCATGAGTTATAACAAAAAATCTTAACAAAC
This sequence comes from Pollenia labialis, assembly GCA_949318255.1. Taxonomy (NCBI): domain Eukaryota; kingdom Metazoa; phylum Arthropoda; class Insecta; order Diptera; family Polleniidae; genus Pollenia; species Pollenia labialis. The sequence goes on from OX439142.1 coordinate 1,521,904, forward strand.
TTTTCATTAATTAATTCCACTAAAAGTTCCAAAAAAACTTGATCTTTTCCAACAAAACATCATCAATAATACAATACCATCACATATACCATATTTATATAGAACTTTCTTTATTTCACCCCCAACACCTAAGATATTCCTATACAATGGCAAAAAAAAAAAAAATTATTGTATAAAAATAAAACTTATTTCTAACGTTACAATAGCAGGGCTTAATGAACTGTCAAATGCTTAAGTGACAGGTTGAGATTTGTTAAATAAAAGCTAGCAAATCCTTACTACCACTACCACAACCACAAAACTTTGCTATATTACTTAATATACTCCCTTTCTATATACAACTCATGTATACATATAAATTTCTTTAAAAAAAAAACATATATAATTTTGTTCGGCAGTTTGTTAGAGAATATTTTTAGTTTCATCTGCATCATTTTCTATTTGATATGTTTATCTAAATTAAGGCTTATAACGTCTCACAGACCTCCCATAACAAAAAAAAACACGATGCAGTTAAACAACAAAATTTAAGGCCCCAACAACTTTTTGTCCTTGAGCCTTTTTAGTAAATTGGGGGGTTTTGGGAACTTTAAATCTATAAAAATGTCAGTTTTGTTCCTTTTATCCATAATGTCATAAAAACAAATACTACTTTTCTTTTCAACTTACAGTTCGTTTACTGTAAAAGTTATTCTAGAGGTTTAGGAGGCTTCTTAAAGTATGCTGTGCTCTCTAGTAATGGTTTTGTTATTGTTGCTTTTGTTGTTTATATAATTCATAAGAATTTTGTATTAAGCTAACTTCTACAATTAAATAACAATTACCTTTTTATTCAAGTCATAAAGAATTTATTTAATAAATGTAGCATACTTTTGGGGATGAAATACAGTAACAAAAAAAGTTTTCTAAACAAAAACAAGAATTGTCTTGGTCAAATATTTATGTTTTGTTGAAATATTAATAATTAAAACAAAAAGGAAAACTGATTTAAAACAAATTTCAAAAAGAATATCTAAAAAATATAAAAGTTACTATTAAACAGATTAAGGAACTAGAATTTAACTGGAGCCATACTAGAACTGAACAAGAACTGAACTAGAACTAACCTGTAATTTAACCTCAATTAGAACTTAAACTTTAAGCCAGTGCTGTAAAAACTGCAAAATTATTTTAACCAAACAGATTTTATTCTTTGATTTCAAAATTATTTCAGATTTCCAAAGGAAATCTTGTCTTGACCTAGAACCTACACTAGAACCTCCGCAAGAAACTCAACTCTATTGTCAAGTGAGACCTCAACTGAATCTAGAGGCTAAACTAAAACTTCGAAAAGCTACTAAGCCTGAGATAAATTACAAACTAAACTCTACTGGATCCTCTGCCAAAACTAGAACCTTAAATAGAATCTATTGTAGTTTAAACTTTTCCTCTAAAAATTTATATTTTTTGTCCAAAAAAAGACAGGCGTCACATTTTAGATACTTTATAATTACTTTTAACCCCATTATTCAAATTAAAATGTTGTTAAGGTTTTTGCCCCAGAAAAAATCAATATGCCTGAACAGTTTACTACTAAATTATGTAAATTTATTTGTTCTCCTAAACAACACAAGCTACTACCCAAAATATATTAAAATAATTAAGGTATTTTTAAAAAAAAATATTTTATTTTTATTAAGAAAAGGAAGTTTTTTAAAATAATTAATAAAAGTATACTGTTCGGCTGATTTCATTTTGAAGTTTTGAGTTTTAGAGACAAAATGTTTTATTAATTTTCAGTTTCGCATTACCTTTGCAACTATTTAAACTTGAAGAAGTTTTCAAAAAATGTATGTTATACAAAAAAAGCACATGAATATAAATGCATATTTGCAGGCGAAATGTCAAAAACTCATATGTATGTTTACCTTAAACAAAATAAAATACAAGCAATAAAAAAAATTGTGTAAACAAAAACAACTGAAATATATATTTGCATATACATTCATGTATAAGTCTACCTTTAGAAAATGTTAAAAAAATATAAATACAAATTTTGACTTGTGCTAGCTGCCAGTACGCTGAAAAGTATGCATTTAATTATTTATGTATGAAAACGAGCATCAAGCATCGTGCTTGTGTGTTAACGTGAAAAAGGAGCATGAAAATATATATATTTTACCGTTAGTGCATATGGAAATGTTTAAAGTTTTTACGAGCTGCTGAAAAGTGTTACAGCAGACAGCCATTAACAATAGACAACGCCTTAAAGTATACTCTTAAATAACTGTAGTAAAATTTAAAAAAAAAATGTGCAAGTTAAAATTAACAACAAGAAGTAGGAAAATAATATTTTTACTAAAATAGCTATTTTTTAACTGTTAAAAAACCGACTAAAAGCTTTAAAAATACAAGTATTTTAAAATATACTTTGAGGTTTAAACATAAATTTACTAACTACAAAGCTTTTAAGTATGGAAACTATAAAAGATAATTAATATTAAGATACAGCATACTTTAAGGGCAAGCTTTTTATTATTTAATTTTATTATTAATATTTCTCGCTCAATTAGAATTTAAAAAAAATTTAATTTAGGTACATATTTTCCACGTTTTTTTAATCGTTGTTTAACTTAGCATTGCATTTTAAAAACTATAAACTTAATTACAAAACTTAAAACTATAGCATACTTAAGAGCTTATTGTTATAAAAGCATAATCACTTTTATAGTGAATGAATTGTTAAGTTGCTATTAAGGAAATTAAAATGACAAAACAAAGGTGTAGACTATTGTTGCCAGAAGTATTGCCAAGATATTGTTCAAACAATTAAGTTTTAATACACAACAAAGGCACAGTGTACTTTTAAGGGTTTGGGTGAAAAAAATAGCAATGAAGTATAATAAAAGTTATGAAAGAGACTAAAGAGAAAACCAATTTAAATAAAAAAAATATGGAGCATACTTACAAATTTTAAATTATTAGTTTATACTAACCCCCTTATTCATAAAAAAAAATTTTTGATTTATAAAAGGTTTAAGAAACAAATTTTCCTAGAAAATAAGTTTTACATACCTGTTACAAACCTAAAATGTTTTTTATGAATAAACCCATAAATAATTAAATTCGAATTAAATTAAAACGAAACTGGAACTGAATTAAAACTGAACTAGAACTAAACCAGCATGAAAACTAAGCTAGAACAAGAATCTGAACTAGAACCTGAACTTAAATCTTAAATAGAACTTGAACCAAACCCTAAACAACAGCCTAAATTATATCTTGAACTAAATACTTGCATACTTTTTGGGTATTTGAAGAAAAACAAAACAAGAATTATTTTAACAAAAACTTCAACAAACAAATATAAAATTAATTACAATAAAAATATTTTCAAACAAAAATTCTTTCTAAATATAGAAAAAAGGGGAATGTACTAATGTTTACTTCAAGGGGTTGCTAAGACATCCTTTAGAATATGTAAACATTTTAACTGAAAATAATTCCAGTAAACTTATTTGCAAAAATAAACAAAATTTTATGCTTCTGAAAAAAATTAAAGCATAATTAATTTATTCATTTATAAGTTATCCAATAAATACTTTCAAATTAAAAAACATTTAATTGTTTTATAAATAGTTTTATACATACGTATGGGTTAAAAGTGAACAGTTGGTATTTAATAAGTTACAAAATTAAAAACAACAAAAACTTTGGGGAAAACTGTGATAAAATTTATGTTTTATTAACATTGAATTGGACAACTAAAGTAAGAACAAAAACTTAAGAAGTTGTGAATGAAAAAAAGGTTTATTGCTCTTTTCCAAAAACAGAAAAACAATATTAAGTAGTAAACTTAAGTAAAAAAATGGATAAAAATAAATATTAGAATTTAAATATTTTAACAGAAAAATCTTTACTTACTTTAATGGGCTAAAAAATCGAATTCTGATTTATCAATTTCAGTTTTTTTCTTTAAACATTAAGAAGGATTTTTCCTTTTTTTTTTTTTTTGTTAAATTTTCTAAACTATGTATATCAATATAGTAAAACAAAAATGTTGATGTGCTACTTTTATCAGGTTTCTATAATTTTTCCTTTTTTTTATTTATACAACTGTCAAAAACTTATAACCTTCTTTTAGTAGCTGAAATAAATTCTTATGAAAGTTGGGGCGAATATTTTAAAATGAATTATATTCAAAGCAGCCATTAAAAGTAAAACAAGAGAGAAAGAAAGAAAAGTTGCCTTCCGAAAAACAGCCAAAAGTAAGAGAAATTTATTTTAAAAATTTATAACCCCAAAAGTATGAAATTCAAGGTAAATTGAAAAACAATCATAAAGCATCTGAAATACAGACAAAACTTTAAACTGAAATGATGAAAATATGGAAGCTTGACTGACATAAACTACAGTTAGATGTGTAACTGCAAAAAAATTTAAATTAAAAGTATATTTGTTGATACAAAAGTTCATTAAAACAAAACTTAAACCTGCACTAGAAGTCGAACTAAAACACTTTAAATGATCTAGAGCCTTAATGAAAACGTAAATGTTAACCTGGGACAAATTACGACATTCGTTTTAAAATTTTAGTTTTATTGGATTGTAATTTGGATCAATCTTAACTGAACCCAAATTATAACAAAAAGCCAAATTAGAATTTTCATAAGAAGCTGAACTGAAACTTGAATCCGAACAAAAACTAGAACCTGAAATAAAGCCTGAATTTAAACAGAACTATAACTTCAACTTTAAGCAAAGCCTGAACTTGAAATAAAAGATGAATTGGAACCTTAATTAACCCTGAACTACAAATTTAAATTAGAACCTTAATTAAAAGCTGAACTAGAACCTAAACCAGAAGGTAACCTAAACTATAACTTCAAACTGAACTAAAACTTGAACCTAAATGTGAACTAAAACTTTAACTATAATCTAAACGAGAACCTTACTTAACCCTAAACTACTTATAACCTAAACGTGAACAAGAACCTTAACAAGAACCTGAATAAAAATTAAAACTTGAATCTTAACTAAAAATCTAAATTGAAATAAAGCCTGCACTAGAACCTTAAAAAGAACCTTAACTAAAAAATCTAATTTACGTGGTCATTCCACCTGAATAAGAATTTTTATTAGAACTTTTACTAATACCCGAACTAGAATCTGACGTGCAACCTGAATTTGAACGTGAACTACAACCTAAAGTTAAACTTGAACTAAAATCGGAACGAAAACCTGAACTAGGATCTTAACGAGAACCTGAGCGACCAGAAGAACTTGAATTTCAACTAGAACCTTAACTAAATCCTGAACTGGAACCTGAATAAGAACATAAGCTAAAACTTAAACTACAATCTGAACTAAAGCCCAAATAAGAAAAAAAAAAAAAAATCTGAGTAAGAATTTAGTAGGGTAATCAAAAGATTAACCGTTGTTCGATAAATCGAATTATTTTGGCCGATTAACTGTTCGAATAATTTAAAATTGCTTAATTCGATTAACGAATAATTCGAATAATTTATGCCCATTAATCGATTAATCGAAAATTTGTTTTTTCACCACAATGATTTAGATGATTTTTTGGAGACGAATGAAAACAACCTTCTACCAGACCTTAACAAGACTATTAAAATTGTTAAAAGAAAAAATCAAAAAGAGATTCAAGTGGTATAATGAAAGACTGCCAATTTTTATAAAGGCAAGAAAAAGAACAGAGAAATTGAATATGCTTTATAACGCTTTACTTTCAATCTCTCCAACGTCGACAATAAGTGAAAGAATCTTTTCTAAATCAAGTTTCATCAAAACAAAAGAAACAAATCTTTTGAAACGTAAACATTTAAACTGCATACTCTTTTTGAAAGATTATTTTAGAAGATCAACTTAAATTTTGATGATATTTTTTATTTAAAAAGTTTCCCTTTAAAAATATAATTTTTTGTCTTATTTTCAAACTTATTAACTAGAAAAAAACAAAATTATTCGATTAACCCAATAATATAAAATTGTTCGATTAAATTTTTGCCACGAATAACTGTTCGCGCGATTATTCGATTATTACAAAACATCGACTAGTTGAATTCCCTAGAATTTAGTCTTTAACCTAAACAAGAACCTTAAATAGATCCCAAGCTAAAACTTGACGAAGAATACAAACTAAAACCTTAACAAGAACCTAAACGAAATCCTGCACAAGAACCTGGATTTGCACTGGCACAAACCAGAACCCGGATCTCAACTAGATTCTGTATTAAATGAAAACTTTTTTGTCTTTGTCCATTTTTTCCTTTTTTAATTTAATACTTTCTAATAAATTCTTCGAAACTAATTTATCGGAAACATGATTTGTGGCTTTTTATGCCATAATATATAAAAACAATTTCATTTTTGTTTTATTAACGGCCATACAAAGCCACAACACAGAAATTATTAAAACAAAAGCCACAAACAATTAAACACAATCTGGTTTAATAACTAAATTTATTTCCTGTAATTAAATAAAAAAAAAATTCAAAATAATTAAAAAAAAAAATTTTACTTTAAAATTATTTTCAATTTAATATTTCAAATTTAAACAAATTTTCTTGAAAATAAGAAGCAGCTTTTTCGGATTGTTATTATTTATCCGAACATTTCTTAAAATTTGTCATACCTTTAAGCACAGTTTTTTTTTTAACCTATAAAATTCTCCTTGATGTTGTTAACTAAGAAGTCCTCTTAAACTTAAATTGAAAATTTATGTTTTTTTTGAGAAAACTTTCAAAAATGTTAATTATAGGATTTTTTTTATTACAGGTAAAATGCTGAGCTTAAAGCGTAAATTGCAAAATACTTTTTTTTATATTTTTCAGGAAAATCTTCTGAGAAAAATTATTTTTGTTCATCTTTACTTTTGTTTTTCAATGTCATGGTATACATTTAGGCAATTAAATTTTATTTTAAAATAATTAAGCAAACTGCTGTGCAAAAACATTATCCTTTACTCTGGAAAATTAATAATTTTAATCATGTCAGTTTGATAAAAGAAAATTTTCCTAAAAGGAGCCAGTCAACAGGAAACGTAATACATTTTATGCAAATGGTAATTATGTTGCCTATTTAGTCAACATTATAATATACGTTTTTGTTTTAAAAACTTTATTTCGGCAATTTTAATTTAAATAAAGTTGACTGTATTTCGTCTTTGTTTTTTGTTTCCTATGGACTTACTAAACACATGTTGCCTTAAAAGTATGCTGTTTATTTTTTTATTATGTACTAGAGCTAGTGTTATACATTTTTTTTGAATTTAGAAAACCTTATAAACTTAATTATGTTGCTGTAAATATTAGATTTGTTTAGCAAAGAATACAAATGAAAAGCCATTACAATTTGAAATGAAAAATTTCGTTGTATTTGGGGTAATGATTTCATGCGGTGCTGGTTGCTGGCTTTTAAGCTAAAAGTTCATAGACATGAGAGAAACTTTTGGCCATGTTAAATGAAAAGTGTGAGTTCATAAATAAAAATAATGATAAAATTGTTTGGATATTTCACGTTTAGACCTAAAAGTAGGCAATAAATTTTAATATAAAATAACAGGACTTTCTCGGAATTGCTAATGCAGAATGCTTTTGCTTTTATTTTTAAAGCAAAATTCTAATTAGAATTTTAAGTAAAAAGTTTTAAATTTTGTTAAAAAATAAAAATAAAAGTAAACTTATTCAAAAATATTGCAAAGAAAATAAATCAAGTACATAATTGTACGAACAATGAAAATTATATAAAATTTTTTTTTAAACCATTAACTTTTTTAACCAGGAACTCAAATTCGTAAATAGAATTAACTTTTTAAAATATGTTTACCAGAGTCCTTTTACTATACTTCATTTTCTTGAGAAGTTAAAAAGATTCATGATTCAGGTGTTAGTTACTGCCTTAAACTAAAACTTTAAAATAAAAGCTGCATATACAAGACTTTAAGCCCCAATTAACGTAAATGTATTTACTTTAGCCTAATTATACGCTTCAGTAATTTTTTCTTGCCAATAACAATATAGACAACAAGTAATGCTTATCTACTCATTCATGTGATTGTAATCTAGAGCAAATTTTCATAAATTCTACTTGGTAAACTCTTATTTAGCATTATTTAGCTTTGAATTTCTAAGAAATTGAAAGGTAATCATAACGATGTTATTATATATTTATTTTAGCTACTTATGCATAAAAATATGGCCTTAGGTATAAAAAAGTGTATTCAAATTTTTGTTTTTCATATCTTCTAAGAAAGTCCTCAAAGTAGGTAATATAATATATTTGTTTAGTCAAAATATAAATGGAATGATATGACCACTTGTTTAAGAAAGGATGTAAATTATAGTAGTAAGTACAGCTAGCTTAAAAGGCAAATCATTTTTTAAACTTTAAATCCAACCTTTAAAATTATGCAGTTTTGAATTTAAAAATTTTTAAATATTTTTTTATAATTAAAGAGTTTTTAATCCCCGTTTTATTTTAATTAACCCCATAAAGTATATTCTCTTTCCTATTGACTTCTTTCTTCCTTAAAATATACTTCAAAAATCAATAACTTTAATTAGTTTTCATTTAAAAATACAATTATTCATTAGTTATGACAGCTTTATAATACTACACTGTCTAAAACAAATTAATTACGATTTTTTTATATATTTATAATTAAATTTTCGGACAATTCTGTGACAAATATCAAATATAAAACCAAAATTTAATAAAAAAAAATAATATTTTAATTAATAAATGCAGACTTAATTACAAACGTAATGAGCTGGTAGGCAAAAAAGCATATGGTCAGGTCAAACACTTTCATTGTAAAACCTTAAAGTGTGCTGGCAAAATAATTTTATATATTAATTGTATAACACAGACAGTAGTGATATAAATAAATATAATTTTCCCTATTAATTAATTAGCAAATAAGCAGAACTGTTTAATAATTTTTAAGTTAGTAAAAATGTTCCAAGATACAAAGACGAGTAGAATAAACGTGCCAAACGTAATTTATATAAGCAGTAATAAAATGAAATGTCTAAAAATAGGCTATACCATTTTTATTGGTACTGTGTAAAGTACATGCGTTGAATTATTTATTTGGTTATTGGGCATAAAGCAACAAAACGAAAAGTAAAACCTTAAATGCCGGCCATACACTAAACAAGTACAGTGGTCAAATCGGGCACTATGCAGTGCGTTTGTCTAGTCTATGGCGGTGTTTTAACTGTTTACACAGTCAAATGAGTAGAGCTAAAAACGAGTTTGATATTTGAACAAGTTTGTAAGACTGTGCAGTGTGATTTCCATCGGAATTGATTTCTGTGACAGGCTTAATAGTTTTATATATATATATATGTATATATTTTATACTCTCAAAAGTAGGCTTTAATTTTATATTTTTCCCCATTTTCCAGATGAATTCTGTGAGGAATATCCGCACAATTTAATGCCCACACCCGGTTATTGGATTGAGTGTTCGAGACAAAAAATTAGTATGCCGCCCACACACACAATTTGGGATGAAAGCGATTCTGAACATGATGACATTCGTGGAGGAAATAGTAGCGATGCTTATTTGGAACGTGAATGTAGTGATCTGTATGAGGATGATGAAGACTCTGAAGCGACACCCAGGTATGTATTTTGTAAAAAAAATTAAAGTTTAAATTTTCGTTCTGTTTGTTTTTAATTTATCTCATTAAATTTTATGTTTAAGGCCCATGAATTTCTACCTTATCCTTTTTTTACTTCCCTGTCCTGCACATAATCCATTTTTTTTTGTGGTTTTTGGTTGATTATGTTTTCGTTCCCTTGTTGTTAAATTTTTATGCGAACGTTTAAGTCCTAGGAAAAAGACTACAATCGAGGAGCAGTGGGAACAAAATGGCGCCTTTGAGCTGATCTCTGTGGAACAGGAAACGTATGAGAAGTATTTTTTTGGATGCGAGCACTGGAACTATTTTACCAGCGATGAAGATTTGGGGCCGGTGATATTATCTATTAAGCAAGAAACTCTTAATGGGCGAGATCAGTTTAGAATATTGGTAAGAGCCGGTTCCTATACCGTTCATGGTCTAATACCCGCCTCTTGTGTATTTGCTGATAGGTGAGAACTTTTTTTACAAATAAAGTCACATAAATTTCAAGAAAAAAATTCTATCGAACTTTCAGGTATAACCGCGAAGAAGTAGTTAGATCTTTGGGAAAAGAAGTGAATTTAAATCCCCCTTTGATTTTGGGCCAATTGCCTGATACTCCCGAGGAGTTACTGAAATTAGATCAAGTGAGTCTTTTATTGTTAAACTTTATGCTTTTACTATTTTGAATACATATTAATTTCAGGTTTTTATTAAATCTGAATTAAAAGTCGGTGTTATTTTTGTGAAGGAGGATCAATATACGGAAGAGCAAATTTTAGACAATAATGAAAATTCTCTGCTCTTCGATGAGTTTTTAACCCTTTTAGGTGATCGTGTAAGATTAAAGGGTTTTGATAAATACAAAGGTGGCCTTGATACAGTGCATGACCTAACAGGTTTGCTTTCTAATAAGGCGCCTTAATACTTTAATGATAAAACCCTTTTTTTATTTTTTCTTTAAGGTCTGTATTCTGTTTATACAAATTGGCGAAATATTGAGATTATGTTTCATGTCTCTACGTTATTGCCTTACGAACGTCATGATCCTCAAAAGCTTCAAAGAAAACGTCACATAGGCAATGATATTGTTTGTGTAGTATTTCTGGAAGCTGATAACACCCGCTTTAGTCCTGCCTGCATAAAAAGTCATTTTCTGCACACGTTTATATTGGTAAGTAGCAAAAAAGCTTTGGAGACAATGACAATTAGGGCTTTCGTGTAGATTCTAAAAGCGAATCTTAAAGATTTTAATGTTTAAATATAAATCAAACTTACGAAAGGCTTTAAAATTTAATAAAACGTCTTATAGAAATCTTGTTAAAGTTTGCTTTAAATGTTTTTTTTTTTTTAAATACTACTCACTCAACAGAGATTTAGGCCCTAATTATATAAAACGCAACGCCAGCGGATTACATGGAAAGCAAAAAAAAGTTATAAATAATTTGTAATTTTGTTGTTGCTTTGTACGCCACAAGTTATGAAGCATTTGAAATTTTAAAAGACAATGTGAATTTCTGTAGAATAAAATTAAAAAATATTTATGACTTTGGTTTTGCTTTCAATGTAATTCTTTGGCGTAGCGTTTTACATAATTAGGGCCTTAAAGAATTCTACAAAAACGTGTAAAAAAATGTAAAATTATGGTTTTGTTGAGCTTGCTTAAATGCAAAGTTTTAGAGGTTTTTTTGTTTAAAGCTTTTTTTTAAATACATAAGTATATTTAAAAAATATTTTTGAAAAAATGTATTTTAAATATTGCTTTTAAGGCTTTTGTGAAGTGCTAGTTAAGCTCTTTTAATCTTTGTAAAGCTTTCTTTTAAAGTCGTTTTAGATGTTCGTTAAAAGATTTTAATATTTTAAAAAAGATTTTTTTAATTTTAATACAAAAACTTGGAAAGTTCTCTAAAATATTGAACTCCTTTTTAAAAAAGACTTATAACCCCTAAAAGCATTTTAGAAGTGCTTTAACAACGTTTGTTAAAAGCTTATACAGCTTTCATGTACAATAGTAAACTTGTTTATAAAAAGCTGGAAAATCTTTGTTAAAAGATGAAATAGCTTTGCTTAAAAAAACTGGCCGAAGGCTTTTAAAACTTTCATCACAAGGGATCTTTCATGATCAAAATGCTTAAGGCGGTTTTACACTGTGACACACGTAATTTGTAATTTGATGAAAATGTTTCCCAGATGCAATGATTGTTTAAACATTTATAAAATAAAACAAAAACAAAATTATAATGTAAGGTTTTATTTTCCTCAAAATACTTAAGTTATATGTACATATATTAAATAATTATATTATTGTATGAAATTGTATGTCCATAGTATGAGAACAAAATTTTTGGCATCTGTGACACCGACGATGTTGGATGGAAAATCAAAGCAATTTAGATATTCAGGTATGTGATGAAAAACGATCAATTTCAAAACGATCGATTTTAGCAGGTGTAAAGAATTTTGAACGAGGCATAATGCCTGTATTCGTGAAAATATTTTAAATTTAATAAAGGTTTGAAAACTAAATTTTCTATGAAAACTTTCCTTAATAAACGTTTGTTAAATTTAGTAATCGATATTATCGGTTTTGTTTTCAAACCCGTTTTCCATCACATGCCTGATTACGTCAAGCACATGTAAACAAGCTTCACAGCAAGCATTTTGATCTTGTTTAGGCCCCTTCAAATGCTTTGTTACATTTCTATTAGGTGCGAGTCTCTGCACGAATTAAACACAAGCCTACCCGCTATGAAGTCTCGGTAGTGACACGTGACGAAGTAGGTGCCTATAAGCCCTATTTGTGGGAACAGTCGGTATTCGAGAAAGGATCAATGTTTAGGTAATAAATGATTAAATCTCTTAATATGAAAAACAAACTTTTAAAATCGTAAATCTCTTTTCTTTTTCTCTTGCAGAGAATGGCTTTTAACGAAAATCGTTAACGGTGAACGTGCCTCCTATTCGGCACCAAAATTTGCCCGCATGCAGGAACGTACCCGCTCCCAAATGCTCGAAGATTTGGTAATGAATTTATCCAATCATGCTGAGACTGGTCAAATACCAAAACCCTATCGTCGTGGCTCATGGCGACCAATTGGTGAGGAAGAATATAGAAAAATGTTGCATGCAAGAGTTTTAGCCAATAATGCGCCAATCACACCTCTCTCGTCATCGTTGGACGTTGATGTGTGCTGTGTGCTACTGTGTGTTACGCATAGTATGTAGTTTTGGGAGTGAGACCCTTTTTTCTCTGTCATTCTTACTTTCTACTTTTCTAATTCGACTAGTTTTTTTTTAACACTTTTTTCTTATGGCATAAAAATATTTTATTTTTTAAAGAAATAATTAGTAAAGTCAACAACCTTTTTCCCTATAGAGAAAGAAAAATAACTTTTATAAGGCATGTTTTTTAATTTTTTAAATCCTTAGCACTTTATTTACGCACTAATCTGTTAACTTAATTTTAGAGTTTTTTTAAGGTTTAGAACTTTTTGTAATGTCTAGCTGCCAAAGAACAATTTTTTTTTCTTTAATTTCTTACCATAAATGTGTTAAAATTTATGTGGGTTTTTTGGTTAAAATAAATGCAATCATATGTCAATGTGATTAATGATTCTTAAAGGTAAAAATCTCACAAAGAAGTTCTGTCAAATATCCTTAAAAAGAGCATACACTCAAAAAAAAACACTCACACTTTTACACTTTCTCTTATATGAATTTGTATTCCTTTCAACGCCTTAATGTTGTGTTGTTAATCTTAGCGTATAACAAATGATGCCATTGCTAGTTTCTCTTTTAGTTTTCTTATTTATTCCTCTTAGTTATTGTAACTTTTGTTGTTGTTTTTTTTGTATTCATTCTTGATTGCTTTTGGCAACATACTTCATCAAATGTTTTACCAGGGTTATCGATGACATTGCCATAGTATCAGAGATCTTGGGTGAAAAGTGTGTGTGTGTGTGGGTAACAACTTCCGTTGACAAAATATCAGTAGTACCAATTTTTCAGGAACAAAAATTTGTTTAACAAATATTGATTTTCTATTTATTTAGCAAATGTAAAAAAACCGACAGCAAAACTTGCTTTATTTGAATGCAGACTTAAATTAACTGTTATCTTGGTCCAAGGCTTTAAGGAATTTATCCTTTGGAGATTATAAGCTACATAACTTTGAATAATAGTCAACATAATCTGTAGTAAACGGTGGTATAAAATATATATAAATATGGGCAAATCTTTGGAAAAAGGGAGCAAACAAATAAGTGAACAGACTTGACTATAGTGTAGACTATAAACTATGTATATATGTAAATTTATCTAAAGTCAAGTCTATAGTTAACACAAGACATAGCATTTTAGGCAAAAAATTTTAAGTTAACATAAGTGAACTAACACAACTAACCATGAAAAGTTGGTTAACTAATGTGTACTTAGACTTCTTGTTGCATTGTCCACATTTTGGTCTAGTCTAAATTTAGCACTTTAGTCTAGTCTATAGTCTACACTATAAAAAACAAAATTGTCAAAAACATTTTGATAGCTTAATAGTTAATCATAACTAAACTTGGGACAATTTACCTTAAAGGTTAAAATAAACCTGCAAATGGCTTGGAAAGCACACATTTTGTTTATGTTTCTGTTTGCATATAAACAACACATAAATATTCCGTACAAACATAAATTTTTTCCATTTTTGTTTTGTTTTCAATGAATACAGACGACGATTGTGCTGCGGAAAATTTGATATTTGTTTAGAACGAAGGAGAAACAGTAAAAAAAAATTGGAGTAAAAAATTGTTAAAATAAAGAGGCTTTTTATGGCACACAACGCTGCTTAAAAAAAAATAAAAATTTACGGTTGAAAACTATTTTATTTGATTATTTTCTTCTCTTTCACTCTGCCAAGTTTTCATTGAAATTATTAGATTAAGCAGTAGACACCACAAAAAGTTCGCCAAATAGCCAAGATGTGTGCCAAATATTAAAAATGTTTAATATTTCTACATACATGCTTCACATGTTTGTTCAAACTAGCAAGTACCCAAATTGACAATACAAAACATTTGTACAAACGTAAAATTTGACATTTTTGCTAAGCAATTTGTGTGGAATTTTACTGTTAAAACTATGTTATCAAAGAAAATACATTAAAATTTTAATTTACTTACATATGTATGTATGTATTTTTTTTAATTAAATTTATATTTTCATTTATAATACATAATATGTATTACATATTATATTATAAGTTATACATATTATGTATTACATATTATATTATATGTTATACATATTATGTATTACATATTATATTATATATTATACATATTATGTGCATCGATTTTTATTTCGGTTTCTTCAAATTATTTATCATAAATCACTTTTGTTAGACACGGCTTAAAAGATTTTTGACCTTTTTAATTATTTTATTTCATTATATTTTTTTGCCTTTTTTAGACACGGCATAAAATGTTTTTAACTTTTTTTAATTATTTTATTTACTTGACATTTCGTTTTTTTATATTTTTAAAACAAATTTTATTATAAATTAATTTTTCGTTAAATTACCCAAAACGTACCAAAATTTGCACTTAATTCTCTTCCTGAGATCAATTACACCATCACTTATGCACAAATAACCATCACTTGTCATTTTATCAACAAAATGGCAAGAGCTTCTTTTCACAAACAGCACTTTATTTTCACTTAATTTTCTCTTAAACTAATTAAAGTTATAATTTAATTTTTATTTTATTTTATTCCTTGTTAAATTTACTTTATTTTAACACCAAATTATTTAAACTTTCTAAACTTTTAACCACTTTAATTTTAGATTTTATTGTATCAATTAATCAAAATCCCTACAAACGTATTTAACTCGCCAACAACCGAACGTTTACTAAATGATAGAGTAAAAGCTTGTGCATTAGTAACATAAGAAGACATTTTTAAATGGCGGTATTCAATAATAAAAATAAATTCAACGCTGTTTATCGTTAGCGAGTGTTGTCTTTGCTAAACTGTTGAAAAATACTTTTATGTTAAAAAATCTATGGTTTTGTTCTTAGTTAGGTTGTATAAATAAGTTCACCACAAAGAAAAAAATATTCCCCACGTCCCAAAATTTCATTATATATATTCAAATTGTTTTTCGTAATTCATTATTTAAAATAACTTCCGGTTCGAAATCTACTTAAACCCATGAAAAAACACTACATCATTAAGTATTGAACAAGGCGAATTTATTACAGGTGGTCTTAAAAGCCCTGCTGATAACTTTTTTTTTAGCTTTATCATTGTTGGATTTCAAAAGTTTGTTGATTATCTTTATTTCTGTCTTGTTTTATTTCTGTTTTTGACATTGTACGATTTTACAAAAACAAATTGCTTGTGGTTTTTGTACGAGATGTACTTGTGGTAGTACCGCGATTACCCTGGATGAATTCGCCTTGGTATTGAACAAATCAAGCAATAATAGCAAAAATAATGTAACCTACAAAAGTAAAATGATACAAGAGAAGGTTTTTTTAAATATTTTTGCTTCAAGTCTAGGGTTTTGTTTCAAATTGCTTTTGCTCTCATTTCGTAACGGTACTTCTCAGAGATATGAAATTTTTAGAGATGATGCAAATCATCAAAAATTATCGATTTTCATCAAAAAACAAAAACCTAAATTGCTGTTGGTTACATCATTTTTGCTAATAGGGCTCGAAATTAGTTTTAACTTCACAAGAGTTTCGTTAAAATGTATCATCAAATTTTAAATTTATACCAATGATAACTTTTTTTAAATTTTAAATTTATACCAATGATGTTAACTTTTATTTTTCATTACCTAACGGCCCTTTAAAAACTACCGTTTTTGAGAAGAAATTACCGTACCCAAAGATTTTTAATCAAAACATTAATGTTTCATTTGTTAACAGCACATAAGAGCATTATTTATAAACCTTTAATTTAAATTTTAAATGTGTTTTAAGAAAAAGTAAATTGTTGTCTTAAAATACATTTTTAACCAAAATTATTGTATTTTTATGAATAACGTAGTAAAATAAATTTGAATTTGGTCCGTACTTAAAATAATCTGGAAATTAAAGTTAAATTTATAACATTGCGGCCATTCATATGTTAAATAATTGTTGATTTCTAAACAAACAAAAATTTAAATATAAAATTAACAATACAAAACCGATTTTAATGGAATTTAAAACATATGTAGATAGAACCATATCTATATGGCCACAAAAAGTATTATTTTTTTAAATAGGACCACAAGGGGAGGTGGGGGGCAATTTCTGCCTCTCACGAACTTTCAAACCGATTTTAATAAAGTTTATAAACGTAGATAAATCCATATATAGTATATGGACACATAAGCATGAGTGTTTTTAAATACTGTGGTGTAGGGTTTCGTATGGTCGGGCTTGACCGACTATACTTTCTTACTTGTTTTTTTGTTTAAATTGAAAATTACCTCTCAAAAGTTTAAACTTTAAACCCTATATATGTAAGTATGTACGTATGTATATTTGTAGCAAAAATCCAAATTTCTTTAAATTACCGTATTTTAAATAAAATTACCTTGCTACCTTTTGCGGCACAAAATTACCCTAAAAAAAGGGTAATAACCGTACGGTTAACATCACTGATTTATACTCAAAGATACAAAGATATTCGTTTAAAGGAGAAGAGTTTAGTAAAGACTTCATTTAAAGAAAAACACAGGTGTACACAGTGAACAATTTTAGAACATAAAATTGTAAATAATAAGAAATATTAATTATTGTACTAGATATTCATATAAAAATTAAAAATGTTGCTAAAAAAAACATGAAAAGCATTATTTGCCAAGAATATGTATGTATGTTTCACATGTTTGTCCAAACTTAAAAGCACCCCAATTAACAATACAAAAGATTTGTACAAACGTAAAATTTGACATGTTTGCCAAACAAGGTTTCTTCAATTTATTTAAGATTATAAATCAATTTTTTTAGACACGGCTTAAAAGATGTTTAACATCTTAAATTTTTTTTTTATTTATTTGCCTTTCCGTTTTTAATATTTAAAATCAAATTTTTTTTATTTTTAAACCAAATAAATTTTTATTTAATTACCCAAAACTTACCAAAATTTGTACTAAATTATCTTCCTACGATGAATTGCACCATCACTAAACACAAACAAACATCACTTGCCATTTTATCAACAAAATGACAAGAGCTTCTTTGCACAAAGAGCACTTTTTTACCAAATTTTCTCTTAAACTAATTAAAGTTATAATATAATTTTTATTTTATTTTATTTCTTATTAAATTAACTTTATTTTAACACCAAATTATTTAAAATTTCTTTACTTTTAACCACTTTAATATTAAATTTTATTATTTCAATTCATCAAAATCCTTATTAACGTATTTAACTCACCGACAACCGAACATTTACTAAGATAGATTAAAAGCTTTGGCTGTTTGTTTGCTAAAAAGTGATTGCAAATAAAATTTAAAGCAACAGTAACAGTAATAAAAGAAAGCAAGTAAACAATGATAAACCGTTAGTTTTCTTCTTATTAGCACTTTTGTGAGTGTTTATTTTAACTGAAAACAAAGAAGATGCAAAGACATTCGTTTAAAAGAGAAGAGTTTAGTAAAGACTTCATTTAAAGAAAAACACAGGTGTACACAGTGAGCAATTGTAGAATATAAAATTGTAAATAATAAGAAAAATAAATTATTGTACTAGATATTCATATAAAAATTAAAAAGTTTGCTAAAAAAACATGAAAAGCATTATTTGCCAAGAATATGTATGTATGTATGTATGTAGTATGTGTAGTATGCATAGTTTTGGTCATTTCGAAACCAAAATGCTTTGTGAAATGTGCGAGATTAAATTATGGACCTTAAATATTAGTAACAAATTCTTTAATATAATGAAAACATTTGTAATAGGATTGAATACCTTCAATATAATTTAGCATGTTCATTTTTAAGGAACTATTTTCTGTTATATAACTTTCAAATAGTTTATAATTCTCTTACACATTAATTTCATTGGATTGCAATATATACATACATACATAAAATAGTTTGTTAAGGTACTTAATTATCTAAAGATTGGAAACGAAAAAAAATTTACATTTTATTTTTATCATAACTTAGAAGTCAATAACAACAAAAAATTTTTATATATGCACAACAAATTTTTTTATTTACTTTAAAGATATAAAAAATTAATAATCTTTACAATTCATTTTTGGATTAAGCGAATTTTCGAATTTTCGCCTTCAGACCCGCCATTAGCTTCTGAACACCTACTCTTCCAACTGTTTTTGCAGCATTATTCCATTTTACATACAATTTTTTTCTGCCGTTAGCTGTTTTGGATGTTTTTCTCAGCATTTGTTTGATAATTGCCCAAAACTTTTCTATCGGGCGCAATTCAGGGCAATTGGGAGGGTTACAGGTTTTCGGCACATAATATATACTTTTAATTTTATACCAATCCACTGTTTTATTAGAGTAATGTATGGTAGCTAAATCGGGCCAAAATATAGGAGGGATATTGTGATGCTTATACATGGGCAAGAGTCTTTTCTGAAGGCATTCTTTTGTATACAGTTCTTGATTTAATATACCCTTCGTAACAAACGGCTTTGTCATATAACCACAACTACATATTCCTTGCCAAACTAAATATTTTTTTGCATATTTGTCCACCTATTTAAATTTAAATATCTTCTTTACACCTCCCTTAACATATGCTGTATAATATTGTTTTCCTGGAAGTTGTTTAAAATCTGCTTTCACGTAGGTTTCATCATCCATTATAATGCATCCTTTAAAATTGGTCAGTACTGTTCGAAGAAGTTTTCGTGCTCTTCCTTTGGCTTTTGTATTTTGTGTATCGTTTCTGTGAGGAACTTTAATAACAGCATAAGATCTCAGCTTAAATTTCTTTTTCACTTTTTGCACATACGAATGAGAATCATGATACTTTTTGGCCAAATCCTTCAGAGACGCATTAGGTTTTGAAATCATATTTCTTTTTATCTTTTGCGCTAATTTTGAATCTAAAAATCCAGCAGGTCGACCAGATCCAGGTTTTCTATCGTTAGACTGGTTTTTCTGAAATCGAATTATAACATTTCTTGAAGTTGCCCGGGACGTCCCCGATAATCTTCCTATACTTGCATAGGAAAGGGTAGGATTTGTAAAAATATTTCCAAATTATTTTTTCTGTTTTGTTCTAATGCCATGCTGATGCCATGACTGACAAATTTAAACTAATCATTAGATTTGCTGTACATTGCTCACAGACAAGAAAATTAACAGTTAACGGGATTTTTTAATAGTATGTACATAAATCATGTTATTTAAATTCAATTATGTAAAATTTTTTTTGATTCCAACCGTTAGTTAAAATAACAGATGCAAATGTCTCTTTCACTTAAGTCTGTGAATGTTTAATATAATTTTGTATGTTCAAAAGTTACAAAAACTCTTCCCTTACAGTTTCTCAATCACTCTGACTCTGCACGAAAAATGTAATGTTTAATAGGTTCAGACGTAATAAAAATTCAAAAAATAGCAGTTAAAGAACGAAAAGCTACCAAAAAGATCCCTCTTACAAATTCTTCTTCACTTAGGGCCTGGCATGTTTAATTTTATGTTTCTAGGTCCAATATAACGGAAATTCAAAAAGTACCAGTATGAGAATAAAAAGTATCTACACTTTTCATCTTATAGGTTCTCATTCACTACAATTTTATGATTCTTAGTTCAATATTACAGAAAATTTCAATTTTACCACATGCAACAAGTAGAGACAAAAGAAATTTAATTTCCCATATTTCCCTTTTTTATAGTTTTTTCGTCCTTTTGAAGTAATAAAAAGTATAATATTGTAGTGGCAGCCCATAATTTAATATGGGTATGTCAATGAATGGAGAAAAATGTTTGCAAAAAACAGTACCTGTAAGAATATGAACAAATTTTATCCGTTAAACGTACACATATCCAAAAATGTATATTTGTTGTTCTTAGATAAGTTACGAATTTTGTATGGTCTTAATTTTATGTTTATTGATTTAAAATATATATGGGGTGACAAAGAAGTTTCAAAATAAAGATTAAAGAAGTTAACGCCCCTCAAGTGCCTAATTTCAAAAAAGTGCCAGACACCAGTCCGCTTATTTTTCTAAAGAAAAACGATAAGTATTAGTTTTTTTCTGAGGCTAGAGAATGTGCACTTTGTTGGCTTTCTTTACCTCCCTCATATCTTAATAAAATATATTGAATGTGTTTAATTTTAAGCTCCAGGTCTTTTTATATAAAAATATTTATTTATTTAATTATTTTCTCGATATATCGCTAACCTTTGGTTAGCATCTTCAGGAAAAAATTAACAATATTTTTATTAAAAATATTGTAATTATTATTTTTATTAAAAAGACCTGGAACTTAAAATTAAATACATTCAAAATATTATTGAAAAAGGTCAATTAAAACTTAATTTAAATTAATAATATATATATTATGCAAGTATTTATAAGTAAATAGCTTTCAAATGGTGTATATTTTCGCATCAGTTGGCAAACAGAGGAGGAAAGTGTTCTTAACTGTTTTGACTTTGCCGATTAATTTATAAATTAAACAATTTTTTATTGTACGAAAGCACTTATTTCGCAAAGTAAATAACAAGAAGGGCAATGAAAATGAAATCAAAATTCCTTGTTGCAAGACTGTATTAAGTGAATTTTTAAAAAATTTATATGTAAGTTAAAATAATATTTAAATCACATGTTTTGTTTTCCTTAAATTATTTTTATTAAAGTGTCATTTTAGCTACCTCTTTTCCAAGCTACAACAAAAAAGTTGTCCCTCCTTCGAAATTCATGATTCAATTATTTTAGATTGCCCAGAAAATGTTAAACAACTTTTTTAAATGTTTTTCATCTCAAAGTTTTCGTAATACTTACGACTAATTTTACCAAGTTTCGTTATAATAAGCTATCATAATAATTATCAAAATATATATAAATATATTTGGGGTATTTACAAGATAGTCATAACGTTGTAAAGTCATATGTCTTAAAATAATTACAAGAAATATATATGACTGCTGTGGGCCACCGCTTATAATTTTGTCTTCTACTGAACAGTTATGCCGTATCAATGAACACAGCATTAAAATTTTTAATTTGTTTGAAACACAACAACATTAATTTTAAACAATTGTAATATATTATTTAGGACATTACGCCGATATGACTTTATAGCACACCTTGTGAATCCCCCAATTGTTATCTGAGAGTTTTAGTAACTTAATTTAGGAAAGCTGGACTAAAATGTCGAAATAAACCACACAAATGGCTTGGCAAACACACACTTTGCTTATGTTTTTGTTTGCAAATAATCAACAAAAACTTTAATTTTTTCCATTTTTGTTTTGTTTTCAATGAATGCAGACGACGATAGTATCGCGGCAATTTTGCTATTTGCTTAAAACGGAGGAGGAACATAAAAGAAAGGAAACAAAATTGGAGTTAAGGGTGGGTAAACAATGCTGCTTAAAATACTAGAATTAACGGTTGAAAATAATTTTAATGATTCTTCTTCTTCACTCTGAAAACTTTTCACAGAAATTATTGCATTAAGCATATTTTTAAAAAATTTATATGTAAGTTAAAATAATATTTAAATCACATTTTTTGTTTTCCTTAAATTATTTTTATTAAAGTGTCATTTTAGCTACCTCTTTTCCAAGCTACAACAAAAAAGTTGTCCCTCCTTCGAAATTCATGATTCAATTATTTTAGATTGCCACAAAAATTTTGCCAAATACCTAACATGTCTGCCAAATAAAAAAACGCTTAATATTTCTACAAGCATGCTTCACATGTTTGTCCAAACTATCAAGCACACTAATTAACAATGAAAAACATTTGTACAAACGTAAAATTTGACATTTTTACCAAGCATTGTGTGTTGAATTTTACAGATAAAAATATTCTATTAAATAAAATAAATTAACATTTTAATTTACTTACATATGTATGTATTTTTTTTAATTTTTAATTAAATTTATATTTTCATTTATAATACATACACATTATGTATTACATATTATATTATATGTTATACATATTATGTATTACATATTATATTATATATTATACATATTATGTGCATCGATTTTTATTTCGGTTTCTTCAAATTATTTATCATAAATCACTTTTGTTAGACACGGCTTAAAAGATTTTTGACCTTTTTAATTATTTTATTTCATTATATTTGTTTGCCTTTTTTAGACACGGCATAAAATGTTTTTAACTTTTTTTAATTATTTTATTTACTTGACATTTCGTTTTTTTATATTTTTAAAACAAATTTTATTATAAATTAATTTTTCGTTAAATTACCCAAAACGTACCAAAATTTGCACTTAATTCTCTTCCTGAGATCAATTACACCATCACTTATGCACAAATAACCATCACTTGTCAGTTTATCAACAAAATGGCAAGAGCTTCTTTTCACAAACAGCACATTCTTTTCACTTAATTTTCTCTTAAACTAATTAAAGTTATAATTTAATTTTTATTTTATTTTATTCCTTGTTAAATTTACTTTATTTTAACACCAAATTATTTAAACTTTCTAAACTTTTAACCACTTTAATTTTAGATTTTATTGTTTCAATTAATCAAAATCCCTACAAACGTATTTAACTCGCCGACAACCGAACGTTTACTAAATGATAGAGTAAAAGCTTGTGCATTAGTAACATAAGAAGCCATTTTTAAATGGCGGTATTCAATAATAAAAATAAATTCAACGCTGTTTATCGTTAGCGAGTGTTGTCTTTGCTAAACTGTTGAAAAATACTTTTATGTTAAAAAATCTATGGTTTTGTTCTTAGTTAGGTTGTATAAATAAGTTCACCACAAAGAAAAAATTATTCACCACGTCCCAAAATTTCATTATATATATTCAAATTGTTTTTCGTAATTCATTATTTAAAATAACTTCCGGTTCGAAATCTACTTAAACCCATGAAAAAACACTACATCATTAAGTATTGAACAAGGCGAATTTATTACAGGTGGTCTTAAAAGCCCTGCTGATAACTTTTTTTTTAGCTTTATCATTGTTGGATTTCAAAAGTTTGTTGATTATCTTTATTTCTGTCTTGTTTTATTTCTGTTTTTGACATTGTACGATTTTACAAAAACAAATTGCTTGTGGTTTTTGTACGAGATGTACTTGTGGTAGTACCGCGATTACCCTGGATGAATTCGCCTTGGTATTGAACAAATCGAGCCATAATAGCAAAAATAATGTAACCTACAAAAGTAAAATGATACAAGAGAAGGTTTTTTTAAATATTTTTGCTTCAAGTCTAGGGTTTTGTTTCAAATTGCTTTTGCTCTCATTTCGTAACGGTACTTCTCAGAGATATGAAATTTTTAGAGATGAAACAAATTATCAAAAATTATCGATTTTCATCATAAAACAAAAATCTAAATTGCTGTTGGTTACATAATTTTTGCTAAAAGGGCTCGATATTAGTTTTAACTTCACAAGAGTTTCGTTAAGATATATCATCAAATTTTAAATTTTACCAGTGATGTTAACTTTTATTTTTCATTACCTAACGGCCTTTTAAAAATTACCGTTTTTGAGAAGAAATTTGTAATCAAAACATTAATGTGATGTCTCCAAATGAGAGGCGATTGATTGTTTCATTTGGTAACAGCACATAAGAGCATTATTTATAAACCATTAATTTAAATTTTAAATGTGTTTTAAGAAAAATCTGAATGTAAATTTTTGTCTTAAAATACATTTTTAACCAAAATTATTGTATATTTTTTGAATAACGTACTTAAAATAATCCGATAATTAAAGTTAAATTTATAACATTGGTGGAAATTTCTTACTCTCAGAAACTATCAAACCGATTTTAATGAAATTTAAAACATAGATAGAACCATATCTATATGGCCACAAAAGGTATTAATTTTTTTAAAAATAGGACCACAAGGGGAGGTAGCGGGCAATTTCTGCCTCTCACGAACTTTCAAACCGATTTTAATAAAGTTTATAAACGTAGATAAATCCATATTTATATGGACACATAAGCATTAGTGTTTTTAAATACTGTGGTGCAGGGTTTCGTATGGTCGGGCTTGACCGATTATACTTTCTTACTTTTTTTTGTTTTAATTGAAAATGACCTCTCAAAAGTTAAAACTTTAAACCCTACATACATATGTAAGTATGTACGTATATTTGTAACAAAAATCCAAATTTCTTTAAATTACCGTATTTTAAATAAAATTACCTTGCTACCTTTTGCGGCCCAAAATTACCCTAAAAAAAGGGTAATAACCGTACGGTTAACATCACTGATTTATACTCAAAGATACAAAGATATTCGTTTAAAGGAGAAGAGTTTAGTAAAGACTTCATTTAAAGAAAAACACAGGTGTACACAGTGAACAATTTTAGAATATAAAATTGTAAATATGTAATAAGAAAAATAAATTATTTTACTAGGTATTCAAATAAAAATAAAAAAGTTTGCTAAAAAAAAAGCATTAAAAGCATTAGTTGCCAAGAATATGTATGTTTCACATGTTTGTCCAAACTAAAAAGCACCCCAATTAACAATACAAAACATTTGTACAAACGTAAAATTTGACATGTTTGCCAAACAATTAGGGGGTAATTTTACATTTAAAACTATTTTATCAAAGAAAATACATTACAATTTTAATTTACATACTTATGTATTTTTTTTATTAAATTTTTATTTTCATTTTTAATTTATAATAAGTATTACATATTATATTATATGTATGTAAAACATATTATGTGCATCGAATTTTATTTAGGTTTCTTCAATTTATTTAAGATTATAAATCAATTTTTTTAGACACGGCTTACCTTTTAATTTTGTTTATACTTGTATTTATTTGCCTTTCCGTTTTTAATATTTAAAATCAAATTTTTTTTTATTTTTAAACCAAATAAATTTTTATTTAATTACCCAAAACGTTCCAAAATTTGTACTAAATTCTCTTCCTAAGATCAATTCCACCATCACTAAACACAAACAAACATCACTTGCCATTTTATCTACAAAATGACAAGAGCTTCTTTGCACAAAGAGCACTTTTTCACCCAATTTTCTCTTAAGCTAATTAAAGTTATGATTTAATTTTTATTTTTTTTATTCGTTGTTAAATTTGCTTTATTTTAACACCAAATTATTTAAAATTTCTTAACTTTTAACCACTTTAATATTAAATTTTATTATTTCATTTCGTCAAAATCCTTATAAACGTATTTAACTTACCGACAACCGAACATTGACTAAAATATAGATTAAAAGCTTTTGGATTAGTAACATAAGGAGCCATTATTAAATAGCGGTATTCCATAATAACACAGAAAAAATTATTTTTCGAATTCAAACAAAAAATTTGTAGTATCAAAACATTTTTTGTCTGAAATCGGTCCTACAAACAAATTCGCATATTCAAACAATTTATTTGCATTTTGTTTACTAAAAAAAAACACTGATTTTTTCAAACAAATAATTTACAGAATCAAACAAAAAGTTTACTAAAATTCATATAAATTTCAAACAAATAATTTTGCTGAATCAAACAAAAATTTTTTGCACAAGCAATGTCGCGCACCCAAGCTATCACTGAAGGAGAAGATGAAGGCAGAAGCAGAGCGGCGGCTGGCTTTGAGACACATGTTTTGTTGGAATTATTTTTGAACGAAGTCTTGTTTATACACACAATGTTTTTCTTCATCACTCACTGTTGCTGTATCCTTTCCTTGGCTAAAGAAGAAGAAATGTAACAAACAACGGCAGCAGACCGACTCGATATGATTTTTGTCATCATTTTATTTTTGTATTTGATGTATTTAAGTAAACAGTTTTCAAAAATTGAATAAGGGATTTTGTTTTTCATTCTTTTTTTCCAACTTTGAAACCAACCAAAAATTTATTTCGGTTCTTATAATGTTGTTGTTGTTTCTGTTGTTTAAAAAAGAATTAAAACTTTTTTTACCTGTTATTTTTTTGTTTTTTTACTAATAACCTCGTCGCGCTATTTTATCATCTTTCTTCTTGTTGTACTTTTTTAAAGCGTCCAAAAATAAACTGTATGTGTCTTGCGTTGTTGTTCTTATATTTCACATAAAGAAGCGTTGCTTACGATCAAATAAAAAATGCAAAAAACGACAACATTAAAGAGCGTTAAATATTTCATACAAAATTATGAAAAATTGAAACCAATAGCGCGTATATTATATTATTGAAAAGTTGTCAACATTTTTGTTGGTTAAATAAAAATCAAACAAAAATATTAATTGAATCAGTAAAAAAATTTGTAGAAATTAAAAAAAATTTCAAACAATCGTTTATTTGAAAATAATTCGGCAATAATTTTTTCTGTGTAATAATAATTATAAATGCATTGCTGTTCATCATTAGAGAATATTGTCTTTTCTAAACTGTTGAAAAATACTTTTATGTTAGAAAAATCTATGATTTTATTCTTATAACTAGTTATCTTGTAAACATAATACAAATATAAAAATGTTGACCACTAAAGAAAAATTGTTCACCACAACCAAAAATTTCGTTATACATATTCAAATTTTTTTCGTTATTTAAAATAACTTCTGGTTAGAAATCTACACAAAACCAGAAAAAAAAGCTCTATGCCATTAATACCCGTAATTTCGTGTTCGTACCTAACAGTTATCTCTACCTATTTCAATGTTTATTTTGCCTACGTATTTTTACCTTAAATTTTCCTTTAAAATATGGCAGCTTTTACACCATAGATGTCTATGCACAGTTAGATTTCTTTTTGTAGAAATTACGGGCGTACGTATTGAACAAATTAGTTAAAACCTCAAAAGTTCTGCTAAAAATAAAGATTACAAAAACATTTATTACACTTATTTCGTTTAAGTTTATCTACCTAACCTAAAAAAAATAACACTCTAAAAATGTTAAAAAAAAATATAAATAGACATCAAGGCGAATTCACACACGTAAAATTATTTTTACAGTGTTGGATCCATTTTACAATTTGTGACAATAAATACACAATAAACGCGCTACCTTAACTAACACCTTTTTTAATTAGCCATAACAAAAATTTTAGAATTTTAAACTTGTTTGGTAGTTTTATCAAAACATAAATCCAACAAAGCAATAATTTCAAGCCGGGGGCCTATATTCACTATCTCCTTTCCGCAATTTTCACCAAAACGAGATTATGATGTTAAAGATGATGGTATACCCATGTATGATATCAGTTTGGAAGCGAAATTTATATCTTTGGCAATAGTTTTTATCATATTAGTTTTTTTTCATATCTACAAACAAATTAATTTTGAAATTCACAATCTCCTATCTACACTATCTAAAAAAGAAAAGGTATAAATAAAAATTTTTTGAGCATACATACATATCTTATGAACGTATTGGAACTTGTGCATAGTTTTGGTCTTTTCTAAAACAAAAGGCTTTGTGAAATTTACGATATTAAATTATGGACCTTAAACATTAGTAACAAATTCTTTAATATAATGAAAACATTTGTAATAGGATTGAATACCTGCAATATAATTTAGCATGTTCATTTTTAAGGAACTGTTTTCTGTTATATAACTTTCAAATAGTTTATAATTCTCTTAGTCTGGGTTCACACTATAAAAGTTTTCTTTCAGAAAGTCTGAGTTTACTGGTGAGAGGGGAAGAGAACATGCTGTTCCTTTTTCCCCTCTTACCCATAAACTCAGACTTTCTGAAATAAAACTTTCATAGTGTGATCCCAGACTAACACATTAATTTAATTGGATTGCAATATATACATAAAATAGTTTGTTAAGGTACTTAATTATCTAAGTAGTTACAATAACAGATGAAAATGTATCTTTCACTTAAGTCTGTGAATGTTTAATATAATTTTGTATGTTCAAAAGTTACAAAAACTCTTTTCTTACAGAGTCTCAATCACTCTAGACTCTGCACGAAGAATTTAATGTTTAATAGGTTCAGACATAATAAAAATTCAAAAAATAGCAGTTAAAGAACGAAAAGCTACCAAAAAGATCCCTCTTACAAATTCTTCTTTACTTAGGGCCTGGCATGTTTAATTTTATGTTTCTAGGTCCAATATAACGGAAATTCAAAAAGTACCAGTATGAGAATAAAAAGTATCTACACTTTTCATCTTATAGGTTCTCATTCACTACAATTTTATGATTCTTAGTTCAATATTACAGAAAATTTCAATTTTACCACATGCAACAAGTAGAGACAAAAGAAATTTAATTTCCCATATTTCCCCTTTTTATAGTTTTTTCGTCCTTTTGAAGTAATAAAAAGTTTAATATTGTGGGAGCCCACAATTTAATATGGATATGTCAATGAATGGAGAAAAATATTTGCAAAAAACAGTACCTGTAAGACCTTCGGTTAGCATCTTCAAGAAAAAATTGTTATTTTTATTTTTATTAAAAATATTGTTAATTTTTTCCTGAATATGCTAACCAAAGGTTAGCGATATATCAAGAAAATAATTGAATAAATAAATATTTTTATATAAAAAGACCTGGAGCTTAAAATTAAATAATTCAAAATATTATTGAAAAAGGTCAATTAAAACTTAATTTAAATTAATAGTATATATATTATGCAAGTATTTATAAGTAAATAGCTTTCAAATGATGTTTATTTTTGTTCATATCAGTTGGCAAACAAAGGAGGAAAGTGTGCATAACTGTTTTGCCTTTGCCGATTAATTTATAAATTAAAAAATTGTTTATTGTACGAAAGCACTTATTAACTAGTATTCAAAAACAAATTTTCAAATCTAAATGCACAATTTTCTATCTGCTTTAGCGAAGTAAAAAACAAGAAGGGCAATGAAATGAAATCAAAATTCCTTGTTGTATTAAGACTGTATTAAGTGAATTTTTAAAATATTCATATGTAAGTTAAAATAATATTTTAAATTACATTTTTTGTTTTCCTTTATTTATTTTTATTAAAGTTTAATTTTAGCTTTCTCTTTTCCAAGCTACAGCTTGAACAAAAAAGTTGTCCCCCCTTCGAAATTCATGATTCAATTATTTTAGATTGCCCAGAAAATGTTAACAACTTTTTTAAATGTTTTTCATCTCAAAGTTTTCGTAATACTTATGGCCCATTTCACCAAGTTTAGTTATAATAAGCTATCACAATAATTATCAAAATACAGTCAAAGCCCGGTATAACGAATACGCAGTTTAACGAATATCCGATATAACGAATGGCCAAATTTGTACATTAACTACCTTATATAGCAAATGGCAAAAAAAAATAATCCCGATTTAACGAATGACAAAGAAAAATAAAAAAATCGTTACAGAACCGTTAGTTTTTTGTCTTTGCAATTATTGTCGTTTCCTCTTTGAAGTCGGTCTGATATTTACATTGTCCGATTTTTGTCGTTACAACTTTTTCTTTGCCACCGAACTGGAATACATTTTTCGGCAGATGAGAGAACGAATAAGCGAACAAAACGAATCGAAGAGTGCTCTTGCTTGTGCCCCCCTTTAAATTTCTCTCTCCCCTCTCGCCTATAAAGTAAGAACCGCAACGACAAAAATCGTAGAATGTTTGCTTTGTATTAAAAGAACACGTGTGATGCGTTGCTTTTTTCGTTAAATTTTCAGTAGTTTTGTTTGGTTCATTGTGAAAACGAGATGTCAAATCGATAAAAAAATTAAAAATTAAAGATTTTAGAAGAGTGCAAGAAGGATGTAAATCTTTCAGTATTATCCCAAAAGTATGGAATACCAAAATCTTCACTATGTTCCCTAAAAATTAAAAAAATTAAATTATATTTCGAACAATGGGGCAAAAAATTGGCGATCTCTTTAAAAAGGTGAATGAGTATTGAGCCAAAGAAACAAGCATGTACTCGTCAATAGAATGGTTTTAAAAGCAAAGATTTCCACGCAAGTTATGGCTGGCTATCACGTTTTAAGAAAAAATTTGGAATCAGGTTGCTAGGCAAACTGGCGAAAAACTTTCAGCTCGACATGATTTAGTGGCGCCTTTTAAGTCCAAAAAAATTAAAACCGCACTTAATTGGTAAAGCAAAAAAATTCAAGGTAAAAAATTACTGATCGATATAACGAATATCGCGGTATAACGAAAGGTCTGAACATTATATCATTCGTTAAACCGGGCTTTGACTGTATATATAAATATATTGTTATCTGAAGTTTTAGTAACTTAATTTGGGAAAGCTGGACTAAAATGTCAAAATAAGCCACACAATTGGCTTGGCAAACACACACTTTGTTTATGTTTTTGTTTGCAAATAATCAACACAAACATTAATTTTTTCCATTTTTGTTTTGTTTTCAATGAATGCAGACGACGATAGTGCCGCGGCAATTTTGCTATTTGCTTAAAACGGAGGAGGAACATAAAAGGAAACAAAATTGGAGTTAAGGGTGGTAAAACAACGAGCTGTTTTAGGGGCAAATAATGCTGCTTAAAATACTAGAATTAACGGTTGAAAATTTTAATGATTCTTCTTCTTCACTCTGAAAACTTTTCACTGAAATTATAGCATTAAGCATAGAACCACAAACATTTTGCCAAATACCTAACATGTCTTCCAAATATAAAAAACGCTTAATATTTCTACAAGCATTCTTCACATGTTTGTCCAAACTATCAAGCACACTAATTAACAATACAAAACATTTGTACAAACGTAAAATTTGACATTTTTACAGATAAAAATATTCTATTTAAGATAATGCATTAACATTTTAATTTACTTACATATGTGTGTATTTTTTTTAATTTTTAATTAAATTTATATTTTCATTTATAATACATAATATGTATTAAATATTAAATTATATGTTATACACATTATGTATTACATATTATATTATATGTTATACATATTATGTATTACATATTATACATATGTATTATATTTTATACATATTATGTGCATCGATTTTTATTTAGGTTTCTTCAATTATTTAAGCTCATAAATCCCTTTTGTTAGACACGGCTTAAAAGATTTTTAAACTTTTTAATTATTATATTTCATTATATTTTTTGCCTTTTTTAGACACGGCATAAAATGTTTTTAACTTTTTTAATTATTTTATTTACTTGACATTTCGTTTTTTTATATTTTCAAAACAATTTTTATTATAAATTAATTTTTCGTTAAATTACCCAAAACGTACCAAAATTTGCACTAAATTCTCTTCCTGAGATCAATTACACCATCACTTATGCACAAATAACCATCACTTGTCATTTTATCAACAAAATGGCAAGAGCTTCTTTTCACAAACAGCACTTTCTTTTCTCCCAATTTTCTCTTAAACTAATTAAAGTTATAATTTAATTTTTATTTTATTTTATTCCTTGTTAAATTTACTTTATTTTAAAACCAAATTATTTAAACTTTCTAAACTTTTAACCACTTTAATTTTAGATTTTATTGTATCAATTAATCAAAATCATTAAAAACGTATTTAACTCGCCGACAACCGAACGTTTACTAAAAGATAGATTAAAAGCGTGTGCATTAGTAACATAAGAAGCCATTTTTAAATGGCGGTATTCAATAATAAAAATAAATTCGTCGCTGTTTATCGTTAGCGGGTGTTGTCTTTGCTAAACTGTTGAAAAATACTTTTAAGTTAAAAAAATCTATCGTTTTGTTCTTACCTCCCGTTTCCACATGCAAGTACAAGTTCGAAAAACTCAATACACTCAACATTCACACAATTTTTTTACTTTCAGCCAATCGGCTGTTTCCTTGATTTTTCGTTGATAATACGTATACACTACTTGCAAGTAATTACTTGCATGTGGAAACGCCGGGTTAGTTAGGTTGAATAAATAAGTTCACCACTAAGAAAAAATTATTCACCAAATTGTTTTTCGTAATTCATTATTTAAAATAACTTCCGGTTCGAAATCTACTTAAAACCATGAAATGCTTGAATTATATTTATTGAAATTTCATTTTAGCTTCCTCATAATCAACTACAACTTAAACAAAAAAGTGGTCCCTCCCATTTGCATACAGTAACAAAATTTTATTTTGCTATGAAATGCATGCTTAAACATGTTTGTAGCTCATTATTACAAATCCAATCAGCAAAAAAAATAGAGCTTTCTAAAAATGTTGTAACATAACAATTTTTATTTTAAACTCTCTAGGACACATGAGACCATCATCTCCTTTGCTGGATTCTGTGCGTGATCAGTTTGAAGATTACGATCAGTTGGCAAAAGATTTCACTAGAGTTTTCTTAAATCTAGAACCATCGTGCCTCACAAATGCTCATTTATTTGATGTCACCTTTCTGGTGGGTCAATCAAAACAAAAAGCACGCTTTATAGGCGTGCGAGCGATACTGGGTGTAAGAAGTAGAGTGTTTCAGGTAAGTTTTTTTTTCAAAAATTTAACCTAAGAAATATAAATGTATCTATGTGTATAAGTAAATTTATTGGTATAACAATAATTTTATAGGAAATGCTTTATGGCATACAAACCGGTTTCGGCTCACCACAAATACCAGTTGCTGAAATATTTGCGCGTCCTGCGCCTTCATTGGTTTCACCACAAAATCAAAAACCCAAAAGTAATAATTATCTCACCGTACCCGATTCCGATTCAATACGACCGAAAAGTGTTCCTTCCTCGCCCATGGTTAAGCGGGCCTTCTCACGGCTCGGCACCATCACTGCCGGCTGGGGTCGTTCCATACGAAACAAGAATGCTAATCAATTAAATCCTGAGGATAAAAAGAAATGGATTTCATCAACAGATTGTTCGAGTAAGAGTTTGAATTTTTATAAATACAAATATATCGATGTGTGTTTTTTCGTCTTCTTTATGTTTCCTTTAAAAATAAAATATATCAAACACTACGATACGTGTCCTTTGTACTTTGACTTTGCCCTGTATGAAATATGGTGTATAAAATATCCTTGTAAAAAAATCAAATAATGTGATGTGCTGCAACAATTGTAAAACTTATTAACTTTTTTGGATATTGGTTTATTTTTATTTCCCGGCTTGTTTAATGGCATTTAAAAAAATTGGCTTTTGTTTTTTTTTATCATTTTATTATCTTTGATTTTAAAAATTCACCATTATTATTTCACCTGAATTAAATTCTTATACAAAAAATGACGAAATTATTATTATTTAATTTTTAAAATCATTTAAAAATTTTGATTGTTTTTTCATTATTTAATAATAAAAAAAAAATATCTTCTATAAACTTACCGTTCTTAAATTTTGTCAAAAATGTTTATTTGTTTTATTTAAATCGCCATGCCGAATATCTTATTTTTTAATAAAATTATCATTAATCATTTTAAATGCAAATAACATCACTATTAATACAAATTTCTCCACCGTTTTTAAAATTTGCTTAAGCTTTATTTTAATGAAAACACTACTCTGTCAAACAATTTTTACACACTAAAAATATTGTCAATTTGTTCACAAACATATAAAAATTTTCTATTTCTTGAAAATAAATGGACTCACTATTAACAAAAACAAATTCATCACTAAAAAATTATTTTCAAAAACTATCAAAATTATTTATGAAACCAACTTTTTTAATCCAACACTAAAAAACCTTTCATCTCATTATTCATTTAACCATTTCTCATAAATTTGTTACATAAAACCTTTGAATTTTACTCAATTTAACTGAAAAATTGTATTTACCACTAAAAATATAAATTCACCTCATCGACAAATCATATATTTTCCCTTGACTTTCTTAATAAACATTAACTTACAAAACAAAACACAAACAAATTAACAAAATTTACTTAATTTTAATTTTAAAATTTTAAATATTTTCAATGTTTCAATATTCAATTGGGTAAAATATTTGACTATACTGCTAAGAAAAAAACATTAATTTTTATTTCACATATTGTATAATCCACCTCTTTAAAATTTATATTTATTGTTTTTTGCAACACAAAATCGTTCATTTTTATTTAATAAATGTTAATCACCTTTTGTTACCAATATTTTCACCTTCACCTGAATTGTTTCTCTTACCCACTCGATCTCTTCTTCTTACCACGTGTCTTGTTCGTTTTGTGTGACCGTTAAAACTTTGAACTCATATATTTTTTATTTAATTTCGAAAACAAATTTATTAAAACAAAACAATTTTAATCTCTCCATTACATTTTTTTTAATTCACCTCGTGTGGTGAAATTTCAAATAATTTATTATAATTTGCTTTTATAATTTCGTTGGAATTTTTGTTGGTATTGAAATTTTTATGTTGCTTCACCTTTAATAAAAAAAAATCTACAACAAACAAAAAAAAAAACAAATATATAGACAGGGATAGCAAAGAAAAAGACAAGGATAAATCAGGCAATAATTTTGGCGTGCCGAGGTTGTCAGTGTGTGCCGATGCTCAAAAAGTGGATAGGGCTAAATTGGCTCAAACGGAATTCACCATTATTGAATTTGATCCGGATACATTTCGAGTGTTATTGGATTATTTACATACGGGTACATGTCCTTTGACCTGTGTTTCAATTCCGGGTAAGTTTTCTTAGAACCAAATCCCTTAAACCGCAATCAATGCGTTTTATTACTTTTTTAGGACTTTTATGTGCTGCCGAGCATTATGACTTACCCGAATTACTACAGGCGTGTTTTCACCACTGCAAACAATTCCTGCGCATAGAAGTTGTATGTCCCATGTTGATTTCTTTGGAGAACTATTACTGGCGCTATACATCAGCCTCGGAGTTGGTTAATATGATTTTATCGTTTGTGGAGAATAAAGCCCATGGTCTGTTCAAGTGTCCAGAGTTCCTCAATCTCTCCGAGTCCATGGTACAAATGATCATGTGCCGCGAACTTCAATGTCCAGAGATAAGGAAATTCGAGGCCATGTTGGCCTGGGCCCGCAATAAAGTTTCGAAGATGAAAATCCAACCCAATCGTGATACACAATTCGAATTCGAATGCATTATGGAGAGACTGACCCGCGATCTAAATCTGTGCCGTATCTCGCCTACAGAACTGCTTTCGATTGTTTTACCATCTAAAGCTTTGAAAAATGAACGCATTATGGAAACCCTAATGATGCAAGTGAATTTGGGCACATATCGCATGCAGGAATTGGATGAGTATCGCCAGCAGTTACGCAGTCAAGAGTCCGCGGAAGCAACGGTACAGGTACATAGGGGTGGATGAGATAGTAAAAATGTTAGTTTCGATATTGATCGCGGCGGTGGCAGTGGTGCCAGTGGTGGAGATGTTTCAAACGCTTACGATTCCACGGCCGATGATGAAGTGGAATTTTATAATGATTTTGATGCAACTCCTACAACAAGTCGGGTAGCAGCCCAAATGCAGGCGGCCAAAGAGGCCAGACGAAGAAGATGGGCGGGAGATGGTTCGTCGGCAGGTAGTAGTGAATGCGGGAGTAGTTTAATGAAAAAGTATTAAACGCGGGCAAATTCACCATTCAAATTTTCCAATACTAAAAATTAAAAAAGTTGGAAAAGAAAATATTTAGAGTTTTTAAACATTCAATTAATGGGTTAATTTATGGTTGAATATCAAATTAAAGCATTTCTAGGTTGGAAATGCAATTTTGTAGAGAAAACTTATTTCAACTGTAGATAAAACAGACATGAGGTTAACTGATGCAAATCTTAAAGTGTTAAACTAATTTCGACTTACCCGGCAAAGTAGTGATATTTCCCAATTTATATTGCCAAAGTACTTCATAAAAACTAACCTTTTTTTATGTTGAGTTGCCAAAAAAAAATTTGTAAAACTTTGAATATTTACAATTTATCTCAAAATGGTGAAATTTTTCCTGCATAGCCAATTGATATTGCAAAAGAAAAATTGATTTACTCATATAGCTGCAAAGAGTCTAATATACAGTAGTTTTGACTTAGCTGCACAATCTACTTTGCACGATTTTTTGTGCAGGTAAATCAAAAATGCAGTTATCTTAAATGCATTTACCTGCCTTAATGTGCAGGTACACAATTGTGCAGCTAAAGTAAAGTGTTTGATATAAAAGAAGAATAAAAAAATTATTTTTTTAATACATAAATTTATATTTTATTAAAAATTTATTTCAACCCAGGAGCTTACTGGGAATCTCACAAAGAGTCTTTTTGATCGTCGACGAGCTCATTTTTTAATTGTAGACGATTCCTAGCACGGGAGAAACTGTTACACGTGCTGATTCGTAAGAGAGATTCCCATAACGCAGCGAAAAACGCTTATATTAATCGTAAAGGGAATCGTTTATGATGTTTGTTGAGATTATCTAACGAGTCTTTCAAAAAGCATGCTAAGAGTCGTATGAGACTCATGTAGGTATTATTTTACAACTCGTGAAATACTCAGCCGTATGACTAATGCCCAATTTTCAGGATTGATATTAAAACACATTTATGTTTAAAATCGTTTTAAATATAAAATTCTCTTTTCCACTAAAAACTTAAGTGGAACTTAAGTCACCGATGTTGTACACTTAATTTCAACTTAAGTTTCCATTGTAATATTTTAGCAAGGAAATTAACTTAATATAGATTTAAATACAATCCTGAAAATTGTCGGAAAATCCTTTTTTGCAGATCCTTAGGCCGGTTTGTTTTATTAAAATTGTATTGGCAATAGCATTTTCATGCTTCAAAAACTGTCTTATTTAGGTAGCTCAGTAATTATTATACGACTCTTACAGAGAGTCCCAAAAGGTTCATTTCAAGATTTAAAGACGAGCGTGTCAAAAAATAAATAAATTAAAAAAAGATTTAGATGTTTTTGTTACTCGTCAGATAATCACCAGAAGTTTCTTTAAGGAGTTGTATATTAAACATAATCGTCTAACAAACAGCCTATGCTAGCTGGGAAATAACAGATCATTTTATACATGAATGTATGTTTATTTAATATAAAAGAAACATTAACAAAAACAATGAGAATTCACAAAGAACATAAAACATAAAAAACAAAATAATTGCGATTTATATTTTTATAAACAGCTTAAATTGGATATTTATGTGAAAAAGTGGCCACCATATATTTTTATGTGTGGAGCTAACTTTGATGATTTGTATGAAAATATTTTAAAGCTGCCCAAAAATATGAAAAATGTGCAGGTATACAAAAGGCACGTAAACAAGGATTTTGAAGAATAATTCCAGAAAATATTTATTTTGGGCAGTTAAGTCAAAGTGCAGCTAACTTTGATATTTTGTATGAAAATAATTTTAAAATGCCAAAAATTTTGTGCATTTATCTTAAATGTGCAGGTATAGAAAGTGCACTTAAAAAAGGAATTTGTATGGAATTAGAAAGAATAATTCCAAAAATTATCAATTTTGTGCAGTTAAGTCAAAAGTGCACGTAAACAAAAGGCAGTTAAGACAAAACTACTGTATTATTTTTTACAGAATTCCAGGCAACTAGCAAAGTTTTGACTTTTCGCTTCAAATGAATTTCAGAATAGAATAAGTATTGTAAACGCTTTTTATTAATGTCCTTAAGAAACTTTGCATTGCCAAGTCAATTTGTTTAAAAAAATTTTCTGTTGAAATACTTTGTAACAATTTCTCCACAATTGGTTTCATCAAAAAATAATTTCCGATTTGCCAACCAGTCAATCGTAGTTGTTTATTGTTAAATTTCTATTTATCCTAATTTTTTTTTTTTTTTTGTTACATATGCATTTTTACCTTGCCAACTATGTACTTTATACGAAAAATTTATGATTTTCCTAAAATTATTTTAAATCCCATTTAAAAATGTCCCCATCAATATTGATACTAACAAATTTTTTAACTGTTACATTCACCCTTTTAAAAAAA
Source organism: Pollenia labialis (assembly GCA_949318255.1). NCBI lineage: Eukaryota > Metazoa > Arthropoda > Insecta > Diptera > Polleniidae > Pollenia > Pollenia labialis. The sequence goes on from OX439142.1 coordinate 1,560,510, forward strand.
AAGTCAACTAAAAAGGGTAACCCTTAAAATCACAACTAAAAAAAAGATTTTGTGGACAAAACTGTTTAAAAGACTAAACTTAAAGGTCTATAAAATCTTAACTTACGCTTACTGGAAATAATAAAGACTAAAATTAACAAATATAAATTGTAAAAAAAAACAGATTCTATTTTTAAAAATATTATTAAAATTAAGCAGGGTATTCGCTAAAAAAAGGAGGAATATAAAACATTTGGATTTTTAATGTTTTTTTGAAAAATTCACATTTAAAAAAGCTTAAAATTTTCGTTAGGAATCTTATTAATTATTTCATTAAAATTGTAGTTCTCTTTTGGATAACTGAGAAAAATTTTTTTGGTTGTTTACTGTAGGAAAATTTTACAATTTTAAAGGACTTCCGGGGACATAAGGAAACAATTTGGGAATCGAAGCAAACAATCGTTTTAACTTTTTTCAAAAATTAATTGGCATGATATTTTTTTATTTAAAATCTGATAAGAAATTTTCGGTTTTTTTTCAAAGTATTTGCAGGAATTTCTAGAAAAATTTTATTTTTTTAGATTTTAACTTGAACGTGATCGCATTTGAAACAAATTTTATTAAAAATATTAAGAAAAAGTAGACATTTTTAAAGTTTCTTAAATGTTTCGCAGTTCAATATTACAGAAAATTCCCGTATTTCCCCTTTTTGGTAATTTTGTAGTGGGTGCACATTAATTAATGTGTACATATACATATGTATGTATGTCAATAAATAGAGAAAAGTGTTTGGTGAAAAAGTACCAAAAACTGGTACGATTTTCACCCCTTAAACGTTCGAATTTCGAAAAAGTACCACATGTATATTTGTATTTTTAAGATAAGTAACGAATAATCGTTACTTCAAAGAAGTTTTAAAATACAGTTGACACCCGCTTATTCCCTAAAAGAGACGAATTTGAAAAGAGTACCAGACACCTGAGTAGTCCACTTGCAAACACAGCTGATTTTTGTTTCACCTTAAATATTGCTCCTAGACACACCTTTAAGTATACCCATCGGCTCTGAATCACTTTCTGAGTCAAATTAACGATGTCCTTCCGGCTGGCTGTCCATTTAAACATTGTGCAAGTACAAGTCGCAATTTTGGAGATAATTTGATGAAATTTGGCACATTAAATATTGTAAATCACATTTTATTATGTTGTTATTTCGATTAAATTTGCTTGAAGCTTATTTTATTGCAATCAAAATCATCTTGCCAAATTTTTTTGGAATCGGTTCACATTTGCTAACAGCTCCTCACGACAATACTACTCCCGAAAATAGTTTTTATTGTCATAACTTCCTTATTAATGTTGGTATTAACACACAAATTCACGATAGCTACTATTTCTCGACCAAATTTTGTCCTGGTAGGTCCAAAATGAACCATAGATCCCATATAAACTCGCATCCTAAAATCTCATATGGTTAAAGATATCTAAATAATATTCGGCACAAAGAACTTTTACTCGAATCTTATCCTCATTGTCCATGGCTCCCAAATAGGGTACACTAGCAAAATAGGGCATCAATTGGTTTACTTAATTACTTGTTGTAAACAGAAATTCCAAGCCGTATAGAGAGAGAAATTTAACCAGAAATTACGCGTAACTTACAGAGTTTTGTACGAGATTGACAATAGCGTAGGGATGCATTTTAAAAAAACCAAATAAAATGGCGGCTTTTACAGAATTTTAATTTTTTTTTTACATAGCGGACAGGTGCACTTTTATTTTTCTAAAGAACAATGAGTTTTTGTATCTTTTTTAGTTTTGGAGATATGAGATACCCGAATTTACACGTTTTTAACATTTTTACTTTTTTATTTTAATAAAATATACATTGTGCACTTCTGCAAATAAATACCTTTCAAATGGTGCGTTCAAATCGGTCGACAAACAGAGGAAAAAAGTGTTCTTAACTTAAATAAGATTTTCTATGATTAAAAAAAAAGTGATATTTTTATGAATTTAAGTTTTTTTATTTAATTTTTAGCATTATTTTTTATAGTATCTTTTAAGAAGTCTAGTTTAAAAAAAAACTACTTAGGGATTTTTTGGATATTTCTAATTTTTAAAGGAATTTAAGGAAATATGGTTTTAACATTTAAAGAGATTCGTAAGATTATAAAGATTTAAATTTTATGAAAAATCAAATTTTTTTGCCAAGAAGCTTCCTTATGTGTCCCTTCTTTTCTGTTATGGAAAGCCTGCTTAGCAATTACACTTCCTTTTATTGTATAAATATTTAAAAATTAATTTGTATTCAATTAAGTTAAACAAGAAAAATTTAATTGTTTTACCAGCTGCATTTGTAAACTTATTAAAAAATTAAAACTTTGTAAAAAAAATTACTAGATATTTAATATAGAAAAGCTTTTTTAATGTTAAAAGTTAAAGAAATTTGTAAAAAAAATATGTACTAAAATTAGTTAAACAAAACTTTATATATAAATGTTAAATAGATTTTAAACGATTAAAAAAGAAAAAGTTATGAAAGAAAAAAAAAGTAAATAGTTAAAATTAATATAAAGAAATTGAATTTAATTATATAATATTTAATATAAACCAAACCTATTAAAACATAGATATTTATATACAAAAATTATAAAAAAAAATATGTAATTAAAAAACTACTTGTATTAAGAAATTTACACTCAGAAAAAAAATGTTACAAAATTTAACAATATATAAATGTTTTGATACTGCTTAGATACTTTATTATATGAAAAAAAATTAATAAAAACAATTTAGCAATATTTTTACCAGAAAAATAATAATAATTGTTTTTTTTAAATTTTTCTAAATACATAAATCAAAAAATTTTTTTTTTTTTGTTAAAAAAAAAATAATAATTATGTATCTTAAACTTGCAATTTAATTTTTTTAATAACTTTCTTTAAAATTCTTTTTTATAAATATTTTTATACATTCATATATTATGTTTTTTTAATTTTACTTTTCAAACATTAAGCAACTAAAAACCAAACCAGCTCATCAAAATGTGTGTGCGTAAAATAGTTAAGAATAAATTAAAAAATATATACCTATTTAATAAACAAAAGAGAGAACTTATAAAAGAAAAAAATTATTTTTTTTTCTTAAGCCAATAAAAATTATTAAAATAAAAGAAAAAACAGATCATTACAAATAAAAACAAAAACAATTTAACCCACCAATAAAAAAACATAATAATAAGTTTATAATTTATAATAAATAAAACTAAAAAAAATATAAAAATTTAAAGAAAAGTAAAAACAAAATATTTTAACCAAAAAAAAATTTATAAATGTTTTTCTTAATTTCTTAAAAACAAACAAATCTAAAAACCCTAGTTTCACACCCCCTATAAAAAAAATAAAACATATTTAATGTATTAAAAATAACTAAACAAAATTTTTTATAACCAATTATTTTTCTCAAACACTAAAAATTCATTTTTTCTACACTTTTCCCTAAAAACAAACAATTGTTCCAAACTTAATCTGTTTCCCCTAAAATGTAAAATGCAAGAAAAGTTTTTTAAAGAAAAATAAATAAAAAAAGAGACACATACATACACACAGACAAAAGTTACAAATTTAACAAGAAAATTAAAAATTATATCCTGTAAATGATCCCACAATAATTATAAAATAAAGAAAAAATTTAAAAAAAAATATTTTAAACAATTAAAAAAAATACTAAAATAAAGATGTATAAAAATATTTACAAACATAAAAGTGGTTTTATTAAAAAAAAAACTCTAAACAGGGTAAAAAAAAATTTTTAATTAAACCTCCAATTTGACTTAAAACACAATTAAAAATAAAGATTAAAGCTTAAAAAAGGATTTTAAATCATGAATTTATGAAAGTCGACAGGAAATTTTGCGACATCTTACCTAAAGCGTTTACATAGGAAACATTAGAAGTCAGACAGAAATTAATACTTGTATGTAAACTACGAAAAGTAAGAAAGAGAAATGAAAAAATGTCCAGTACAGATAGTCATGTACTACACACTCTACCTTTCGACCCCTCGCCATCAAACTTTGTCTGTCCGGCAAGAAATGTCCCTAGTGTAAATTGGGACTAAGCAATTTACTTTCAAGATGTCATCAAGAAAACAGTTCATAAAGACAAACATGTAATCAGCTGTTAAATTGAAAGTAAAATTATTAACAGCGAATCAAAGTGCTGGTTCACACACGTCAAGTTTGACTCGTCAAGTCTTGAGCATTTAGGAGAGAAGGGAAAAGAGAAGGCCATTTCTTTTCCCCTCTCTCCTAAAAACTCAAGACTAGACGAGACAAACTTGACGTGTGTAAACCGGCACAAAGAGAAAAAGAAAATTACATGCAGCCATCGTTGTGCACAGCGCTGCCAGAAGTAAGATTTTTCATTATTTTTTAAGATTTTTTAACCGAAAAAAGATTTTAAGATTTTTTCCTCAAAAACAAGATTTTTTGTTTTGTCTAGACGAAGGTTAGGTTCAATTAAAAAAAACCTTCTTTGTTCCCATTAATTAATACAATTTAGTATAAGAAATTAAATTTTTTGTTGTTTTTTTTTTGTTTATTTTATGTATTAAATAAAATATGAATTGTTTTTATTATTTATAATAAAAAAAAAAACTACTTTTTCCAAAAAAAAGATTTTTTCTTCAAAAATAAGATTTTTTTGGTGAAATTAATATTTTTTGCTGAAAATTTCTGGCAGTTCTGGTTGTGCATATACCAAGTCTGCTTTCACACGTTTTATCTTTTGATGCTCAACTCTTGTTTTTAGGTGAGAGAAGAAAGAAGAAAGGGGGCTAGTACGGAGATGCCTGTACTCGGTCAGTACGCTTTGTGTTTTTATTCGTTGGTCTGAATTTACACGTTTCATCTTATGATGCTCAACTTCTTTTGAATTCCCTTTTAAAGATGCCAATATATTCACACGACAAACAAATGGAAAGGTGAAATTGAACGCAATCTCGTGGTCAATTTAAAAAGTGTGTTAGTAAAAAAGTGAGAGTTTATTGCAAATTGAAAGGAATTGAAAGGCAAAACTTGATCGTGTGGCCACCAAGTAAGTGCCGGTTCACACACGTCAAGTCTTGAGCATTTAGGAGAGAAGGAAAGAGAGAATGCCATTTCTTTTCCCCTCTCTCCTAAAAACTCAAGACTTGACGAGTCAAACTTGACGTGTGTGAACCGGCACAAAAGAAAGAGTGTTTACTTAACAACAAATAAACAAAGAACTTTATCAAAATTTTTCAGATAATTCGAAATCGACTAACATATTGTGGTAATTTTGCTGAACCAATTATAGTTTTTAATCCAAATTTTGATATTTCAATTAGGCTTAAGTTCATCAAATTTAATTTTAATTAAATTATTTTTATGAAGAAAGGAATTTTACAACATGAAATTAATTAAAATTTATTGATAATTTTTCATTCTTACTTACTATGTACTAGGGTATTCATTAATTAATTACTACAAGATTAACTGATCGGTTAATTTAAAATTGGCAATTTTCGATTACAGATTAAATCGGCTAATTTTAGTCGATTTACCGATTAACCGATGTAACAAAATTTTTTAGTTTTTTGTAGTTTTATAACATATTTTTTGTGTTTTTAATTATTTGTTTCGTCTCATAGAAAGAAGGTATATGTTCGGAAAATAATTTTTCCTACAATATATTGCCTTCGAGCAATAAATTTTTAATATACAGGACAAAAACAGAAACTAGAGGTTGGGAAATACATTTTTTGCAGAATGTTCTATGCTAACATTTGCCAGGATGAGTCAGATGATGACCTGACAATAGAAGAAACTCTCAGTTGTAACACAAACAATCTTTAACAAAATTAGCCGAAATAATGGCATAATGGAATATTTTGTATGTTGGAAAAGTACTGAGAAATAAAATAATATGTATCATGATTCAAAGAAACCAAGATAACGCATTCATTTTTCCTTTTAACCAATATACATACATAGTAACAATTTCGACCGCTAGCGGCAAACTACAACAAACAAGACATAAATAATATATGTCAGTTACGTCCAGCTCATATCCCCAATGCAAAGAAACAATAACAAATTGTAAGAGCTTTGAAAGCTATTTATCGAAAATGCAAATATCAAAGTATGTATGTGTGTTTGGACGTCACTGATATATGTATGTATATACAGCTCAATTATAAATACAAATTCCCCGGGAGTTTTTTCCCTTTCCCCATTTTTACAGTACAATTTCCATAGGAAAAATGGGAGAAGGGAGAAAACTCCCGGGGAATTTGTATTCATAATTGGGCTGATAAACTATTGAACACGTTTTTTAAGGGTTTTTCTGCAATTCTATTAAAAACAGAATGATTTTACTTTAACCATGATTATTTATTTAAAAAAATCAAAGAAATTTCTACTTTAAAATGTATTAAATAATAACTTAAAATTAAAAATTGATCTTTAAGAGAGTATTAACTTAAAATTTTTATTTTTTTTCACTTTTTGCAAAAAAAAATTGTCACGTAATATTCATTTCTACCCGCTGCAAAAATATGGTGCCGTTTTGTCTACTTTTTGGAAATGAAACGGTTGTTTTAAAAAATCTTCTTCTTATGCCTTTAATATAAAATTAAAAATTGTTTTGCTTCTACTGAAAATTTTTAAATTTTAAGTTAATACGCTCTTTATGATCAAGTGTTATATGTATTGCTAGGTTAATCATAACAATCGCCATCATGTAATACACGTATTACCGGTCTAGTGTCATTAGAATTTATTAAGTTAAGTTCCATAGCATAACAACGGAACTTTGCCATTTGGCAACGCGAAGGCATAGTAGTTTTAACGCCATCAACTGAAACACACAGAGGTTGATAAATGTGAAAGCAATTGCGTTCTTGGCACTTTCCTAACGTTGCAGGTGGTTCAGTGTCTTCGTCTTCGAAAATATTATCTTTTATTATAGCGGCTTTGATTTGCCAGATAAGAGATAACATTATCACAAATATTAAACAAGATTTCATAATATATTTCGATTTGAATAAAAAAAAATATTTTATTAACTAACAGAACTTGTTGCTTCAAAACTGTTAAGTTTGCTACTGCTGCTTAAAAGCTTGAAGTATTGGAATTTTATATGATAAAGATTAGTTTATGTTTAACATTTGTGTAAATAATTTACATAAATTCTAAGGTCACATATTCTTGATATACTTAAAGAATTTAACTTTGATGGGTAACTTTGAAGGTACATAAGGTTAAATGCAATCAAGTGGAAGTATGAATAGTGTCAAGGATTTTAAAATATATAAACAATATTTTATTAAGGTTAATTGAAAATATTTACATATTAAAAATTTATGATACTGAGGCAATATTTTATACTAAACATACATTTTAGTGGGAAATTGTGTATAGAATTTATGTACAGTAACAATAGTTTCTCACTAAAGTAAAAAATTAGGATGAAATTTTGTTGTAGAGAAATTTTGGAAATACATAAAATAAACATAAATTTTAATTTATTTATTTAATATGTACCCCTGTTTTGTTTTATTTTTAAGCTAGAATTAAATTAAACGCGCACAATTTGCTGCTTTGAAATTTAATTACTGTTCATTATCCAATTTTCGGTAGAAGAAATTTTTTGAAGTAGTTTTCTAGGTAAGAAGTTAGAAAATAATAATTAAACACCGTTAAAATGTTTATTTTCTTGTAAAGATTTCTTGACAATATCGAATTCCATAGTCGTTAATAAATATCGATTATTTTTTAATAACGATATTTTGATATATCGATATTTTAAAATGTAGCCAACAAGGGACTAGGACTAGTCCCAAAGCAACCCAAACGTATGGAAAAAGCATGGTCTATTTAACATTACGATGTCACAGGGCAGGACTACTCATTGGTCCAGTCCATGGAGTAGTCCATTTGATCAAAATAGATCAGGTAGTCCAATATTATTTGCAGGGTTTGTACGTATGCATACATATACATATGTATATAAAAAGGAGAAGAAAAAAGTAGAATAAGTACAATTTATAGTCATTAGAAATTTTGTTCTCAATTTAAAAATCCACATAACGTCAAACAAAAGAAATTAAGAAATCAAATAAATTAAAATAAAATAAATTCGAATTAACTTATTTACTAAAACGATAAAAAAAACTTAAAAAACGGTTAAAAAGAAAAATTATATAAAAATTATTCATGTAACAAACTTATCTTAAGAAAATAAAGAAACACACAAGAAAAAATCCCACGCAAAAAAATAGGGATATTTAATACGAAAAATAAGTGGTAGTTAGCAAACAATTACGATTTATAAGAGGTAAACAAGATTTTATTTGAAAACAAAATTAACGACTTAGCGAGAGGACCAATGCATCGGTCAACTTTTAGCAACTTAAAAACTTTTACACACTTTGGTTATTTACTTATTTATTTAAAATGTAATGTGATAGTGATATCATAACCTAATGGTCTATAAAGGTACTTAAGAACTGTAGTTTCTAGACAGCAAGCTGTCCTGGGCAAGGAATACTCAGAAGAGACTTAAGAGAGGTCTCAATGCCTACTATGCTTGCAGATCATCGATAGGTACATAGGAGCTGGGGTTCCGGCCGTCAGTAGTGGGATGGCTGCACACTTCAGTAGTTAGACCCATTCTTACGTATGGATGCTGTGTTTGGTGGGAGTCTTTGAGATTGGCTAGTCGAAGGAACCTTCTGTCTAAAGCTCAGAGGTGTGCTTCAATCGGCATGACAAGTACCATGAGAACTACACCACAAGCGGCCCTGCATGTCATTCTACATATTCTGCCTATTGAGCAGTATGTGATGGGAATGGCAGCCAGGAGCATTCTTAGACTGATTGAGTTATTATTGATTGGCAATGTCACGCAGGGTCAGAGAGAAGACTGGGTGCTGGCGCACGTAGGGCGAATTTGGTTGTAGGATTTCTCTCGGGTTTGGTACGTAACTTTCTTTTCCTATCTATCTTTTAAATATGTCTTATGATTTCTCTATTTATTTCACCTACTTTCCATATTTGTGTATCTATCTCCAAATAAGGCGTCACATTTGAGTGAAGGTGTGAAGGAGACTTCACACCAGCCTTTCTAAAAACTATGTACCTACCTAAGAACTGTAGTCAAAATTGTTGCTGTTCTTCTGCAATTAAGTGTACCACATCGGTGACTTAAGTTTGATTTAAGTTTTTAGTGAAGAAGAGAATTTTGCATTTAAAACGATTTTAAAAATAAATGTGTTTTAATATCAATCTTGAAAATTGGCCATTATACTCAGTGCATTTTTATAATAAGTGCAATGTAAATACATACATACTCGAAAGTGCTCCCACATGATAATATAAAGAGCACAATGTAAGCCCAGGGTTTGTGAAACTCCCCGCCTATAACAGACAGGATTAGCCGTTATAACATGATGTTACATGTTCACCTGAAATTTTTTTTGTCATAACTGAACGTCTACAACTGACATGACTTGCTGTTATAACTTGAAGTTATAAAAGCGTTGTTAAAACATTTGCATTAACAACCGTGTTATAACATGAGAAAACTTCTAACATGATGAGTATATACTTAACACAAACATCATATTAGTGTTAAAGTATATAAAGTTATACATTTTATGTCAGTTATAGACTGCATGTAATAATCGTCAAACTTGATGTAAAAAACGCTGGCAAACATTTTAGAGTTGTTTTTATGTAGACTTTGCGTTTGGTATGACAAAAAATTGTCTGGTGAAGACCCCACAGTTCTTTTTGCGCTTTATGAGAAGAAATATACTGATTGTATCAATGCAAGTCCATGGAAAAACATGGAAGAGAACATGCATTAATACAAATATAATATTTCTTCTCATAAAAGTCATCTTGTCTTTTTTTATTTTTGTAACGAACGAGTTTTGCAACTCACCCACTCATTTGAAAACTTTAAATTACCGCATCGTTTACATTTGACACGACTACTACAAAGTTAATTTTCAGGGGAATAAAACCTAATTTCTTTTTTTTCAAAGCTTTTAAATACCAAATTTTATACATATTTTTTATAATTAAAATATACAATCTTCGAACAAAGTTGTACAACACATAAAAATCTTACAAATCATCCATATAGCCCATTTCACAGGCATGTCTGAGAACAGCTAACATACGCATATTCACCTCATCTCCTCCTGCCTCTACCGACAACCTACGAAATTCTTCACCATGTATATCTGTTTCAAACAATTTCGATAAACGCCCACATTCTTCTTCGCTGCATAACATCCAAGGTAGAAAATGTAAACAAATCATAGCACCATAAAAAGCAAAACGACAGAAATGAGATTGAAAGTTTTCAAAACTATAGTGATGTAAAATTTCAGAAATTTCCTTTTTGGTTTTGTTAGAAGCTTTCAAAATGGTAGACAATGTGGAAAACATGCTAGTGTGATAGGTTTTTAATAAATCACCCCATAGTTCATAACGTTCTTCTTCGGAAGAGTTAAAATACATAAAGAAAGACAAGTCCAAACAAGGTGAACCATAGCGGAGTTCCTAAAAATTAGTAAATTTAATTTTATAAGAACGGCTTTTATTTAATAAAAAAAATACCTGAAAGTCGATCATTTTTATATTTTCCACCATATTTTTTTCATTTTCTATTAAAGGTTTATATTTAAACAAAACATTATTACGATTGTAGTCACCATGTAAAATGGCTCCAAATTGCTTGTCCTCTTCATTATCCTCTAGCTTAGTTCTTAGCCTTTCCATTAGCCTGGTAGGCTCATCGAAATAATTTTCTCTCATTTTGCGCAAACTTTCTATTAATTTTAAATCTTTTGAAGATTTCTTATCGAAAGTATTGGTCTCAATTTTACGATCATAAAACTCAAATAATCGATCAAATGCGTGACGGTATAGCACGCGATATAGATTATTAGTAGCATCATTGGGATCGTTATCATTAATAAAAGGCAAAGTTATAATTCCTGCCTTTAAACGTTCGAATTGGGTATTGTTTAAAGCTCTTAGGGCATACGAGAAAGAATGATATTGACCCAGAGGTTTGCACATGGCTAAAAGATGATCCTTATTGAGCACTAGGCGAGGTCCTAGTTGATAGCCTAAAGGCTTAAGATTTTCCATAACTAATGCAGCTTCTCTTTCACTAGGAGATAAACTTAATCCTATTTTTTTTTAATGCATTTTAATAGAAATGTTTAAAATTTTATTTTTTTTTTAATTTACTAACCCTCTATATATCCAAATTTTGCTACATATGTAGGAGGCACCAAATCTTTTACATGTATAGTGTTTATTTTCATATCCTTTATTAATTTATCATAATAAGGCAAAACCGTGCCATAAATATAAATCTCATTGGCAAATTGTATGTAGGATTTGCTAGATTCTCTAAAAGCCACATCTCCACGCATAAATTTGGCTATAAGCGATCGTTTTCTTTCGCTTCAATGAAATAAAAATAAAAATTATTATAAACAGATAATGAATAAAAATACCCCGGGATTTTTTCCCCTTTTCCATTTTTACAATTGAATTTAAATAGCAAAAATGGGAGAAGGGAAAAAACTCTCTGGGAATTTTTATTCGTAATTGGGATGATAGATATATTTTTTAAAATTTACCCTTTATTAGTGCTAGTTATAAGCTGAATATTATACAAATTTGACATAAACCCATCCAAACCTCCAGAATGTTCTGCTTTAAACGATATTAAGTCTTCGTTTTCCAATTGGGATACTATTTCCGGTATTAGATATTTTTCTATAAAGGTTTCATGATTTGAAGACATATTGAATACTAAAAATATAAAACGGTAAATTTCTTTCAGTGTTTATTATTAATCACTACTGTAAAATGCTTATTTATTATCGCCTATTAAAAACGGTTTAAAACCAGAACTTTTGTTGCAATTGCAAGTGTAATTTAAATCCAGCTTTACAAGATCTACATAAGTATTTTATTTATTTATTGTGGTCCGATGACGGCAATTATGAAACAGATATTTTTGGATATAATTTTATTTTTCTTTTTAACATTATCCTTTTTATGAAATGAAATGTAATCTAATTATTTAACTTTTTGTTTTCTCCTATCCTAAATCTAAAAAATTTACAGTTATTTATTTTAAAATTTTATGCCTGTATTCATAAAAAAATTTATGTTGAAATTTTTTTGAGCTTTTACCCCTTTTTTAATGCATATTTTAAGGGTTTTAAAACTTTTCTATAAACTTTCATAACTTCTTTTGCCGATTGTATTCTTTTTTGTACCGAGCTATCCATTTAGTGACTTTAAAACTGCAGGCCTGTCTTCTAAAATTTCATTTATTTATATAAAAAAATAGTTTTGACGTTGGTTTTCTATGGAATTATAAAAGCTAATTTTTTAGACTGTTGTATGTGTGTATATTCTTTTACATGGGGTCTTCACCTGACAATTTTCACTCTAAAATTTTTGTCAGGGTTTTTTTTTATATGAAGTTTGACGTTTGTTATGACAAACAATTGTCAGGTCAAGACCCCACCTTAAAAAAGTAAAATCTTTTGTCTTGAACTCATTAAATGAGATCATTGTTTTATTCAAAGATTCCTGGGAATAAGATTTTTTTTGTTTCGTTTCCCGGGAATGGAAAAAGTCCGGGAAATTAGAAACCCTAGTTTCAATGCTAAGCCGATTGTACCAAGGCCAATTCATTTTTAAGGTGGCGTTGAAAACACAGCTGTGCTCCTTTTTTCTAAAGCCAACGAAAGCAACATAAAAATACATTGTTGTGTTTTTGGTGCTGTTACTTGTTTTAGTATCGACACCACCAAGGTATATTTACACAAAGTAAACTCGTTGCTAAAACAAGTACAACAAGACAAAAACAACAGGGGAAATTGTTTTTGTATTTTAAACCGAGATGCCAAAAAATAGCAACACTTTGCCTTCAAAATAAAAACACAAATTGAAAAAAACAACAAACAACAACTAGCCATATGTAAGTATGTAAACAAACATACACAACTTTTGACGTTTGGGTTCTAACTGGGGTAAACAGCTGAAAAACATATGGACCAACGAGTCTACCTTGTGTAATTATATGTACCTTGGACACCACCAAGGCGAATTTAAAAAGGTAAGTGCAACTCTACAACTGCAAAAATCCCAATGTATTTCGTTTTTGCAATATGGTTGATAGCTGTCAAAATTTGTTTATTGCAAATTAAAATTATCACTTTTTTATAAAAGAAAATATTAAATTCACTTTAATCATTAGGTTTTTAAAATTTTTTTATTATAAAAATAATATTTGTAGCACTTTTCAATTTTATATTTTGACAGTTACGATTTTTTTTTAATTCGCCGTGGAGACAGCTGATGAACGGCTGACGAGATGAGTTTACCCAAGGCGAATTCATTTTTCGGGTGGCGTTGAAAATACAGCTGCGCTACTTTTTTTCTTAATTAGAGAGGAATGTCAAAAGTTACTTGTGTTTTTGACATATCGGCCAACGAAAGCAACAAAATAATACATTGTTGTGTTTTTGGTGTTGTTACTTGTTGTAGTATCGACACCACCGTTAACATGAATTCGTCTTGAGTTTACCTTTTTAAATTCGCCTTTGACACCACCGTTTACATGAATTCGCCTTGGATTGTACTTAACATGTAATTAAGGTGTTTCAGTATTTTTTCACTGCTAATAGTACAGAAAAAAGTGCAATTATACTGACTTTATCATCCCTGGCTGACAATGACGTGTTGTTTAAAATTGATTACAATCTTTTCCTACCGTTCAGTTTATTTTTATAATTTATCCCACTTTAAGAAAGAATTTATTAATTATTAAAAAACTTATGTACCTTATATTTAACAATTTGTAACTGGCAGTATCTAAATTAAATAGTTGTTTATACAATTTACAGTACAGAGCACTTCAGAGGCGTCACGAGACAGAAAATATTGTGTTTTTTCTATATTTACAGATTAAAAGTTAAAGAATGTTTTTTTCTCCTCTTATCACAAGAAAAAACACCGTTTGCAATGTAAATAGTATAAAGAGATGCCAGATGAGAATTATGAAATAAGTGCAACGAAAGCACAGAGTTGGTTAAAGAAATATTCTCAAAAAGTTAAGGGTTAAAAATTGTAAAGATTTTATATGGTATGTAAATATATTGTGATAAAAAAATTTGATTTTATTTGAAAAAATTATTGTTCTATTGAAATGTCTTCGATTTTAGGGTTTTTCTACATAAAATTTTCCGATATGAGAAAAAATACGAAACGAATAAGGGACTACATTCCACACTCGAGCAACTCGAACTAAAAAAAAAATAACTTTTCCATAATGAATATTAAATTCTTATTAAATCATATTTTGGGATTTCTAGATCAAAAGTTCTTTTTATTGCGAGTGGTCTACTGTAATTTGTAAAATAGTATTAAACAAGGTATATTTACACAAGGTAGACTCGTTAACGGACAGACATAATCCCCAATTTTCAAATTCCTGTGTATGAGCCAAAATTTTTGAACTTGACAAAATCACTTCCTTTAATACCAAGAAAAACACCAACGAAATGAGAAATACATATATATGTTCATGCCGTCTGACTTTTTATCGGTTTACTTAGTTCTCAACATAAAATTAAGTTGTTTCATAAATCTTTATTTTTCTTAAATTTAAATAAAAATTGTAATTTTCATTCATTTCTATAAGAATTTATTTTTATTCTTTCCTCCAGAAATTTAATATAACGATATTTTCAAACACTAACATGTGGCAATACCCATTCGATGCATGTAAACAAATTTCCGTACTCAAGTAAGCAACCCTGCCTTATCATGAAAACAAAGAAACACAGAGCCGTTTGCTTTCGCGATAATACGCCAAAATTGTGTATAGTAACAGCTGTTTTGCGCATTTATCATCTTATCAGTGAAATTTCTACATATTTCGCAACAACAATTTTTTTGTTAATAAAACAACAAATTATATATTAAAAAAAAAAATACCAAAAACAACAAGTAGACATAAACAAGTTTCTAATAAACAAAAAAAAATCGAAACAAATGTCATAAATTAGGTGTTTTGGCATAAAAAGTTGACATCAATTGATAAAAATCAGTAGAACCTTCAATAATTAAAAAAAGTAAATGGAGTTATGGATCAACTGGAACAATTGGAAGCATGTCGTATTTGTGTAACTTGTTTTCCTTTAAAAGATATGGATTTTATCAATATTTTTCAGCCAAATGAAGAATTTCAGCAAGAACTGGATTTCATACAGGGCGAAATAAACCAGTGGCAGCTGAAAATACTACCAGATGATGGTTTGCCACAACGCATCTGTGCAAATTGTTTTGCCAAATTTTGCAGTATTGAGGCATTTCGAAAAGAATGTGATTTAGCGCAGGAAAAGCTGATAGAAACTTTACAGCAAGCTGCTAATAATGAGGTGGAAGTACAAAATGTTTTAAAAAACAGCGAGAACTCCTTACCTTTTGTTGATAACTATGAAACCGGAAGGATAGCTCTGGCGGCGGGCAACAATGTTTTAGTTTCTTCTGTAAATTTAACACAGTCCGATGTTTCTTTAAATGATTTCCCCGTATTCGATCAACAGTTTTCTCAATTTGACAATCCCGTATTAATGGACGCTTCTTCCACTTTGCTCGATAGTAATTTAATCGCAGCCGAAACTTCACAAGAACTAGGATTTTTACCGTCACAAAATTTATTTACATTTGAGACTGCCGAACCCCCTTCAGCGGGAACCCTGCCATTAGATGAGACTGACACTACGTCCATTATACATGAAATGCTAGTGGATAAACCTGGCAGTGAGGATGTTGCAATAAAACATGATGATCTCGAAGATATGTTACAACACAGTATTATACCGACTAAAACTAAATTAACCCAGCAAAGAACACGCCTTGAAGTAGATCAAGATACGAATACCGAAGCCGTAAAAATAGATCACGATATAAAGAATGAGAATATTAATCATTTTAGCAATGACAATGCCAATGTCAATAAAGTGAAGAGTGGTAAGTACAGGAATTATCAAGCAATCGATTAAATTAATTTTCTGACGAAAAATTAATTTATTACCTAGGTATGTATGTGCTATGTTTTTAGTGAAATTTTTCATATCTCGTTTTTAGAATATCAAAATACCACAGTATCATTTTTTAACCGCGAGGACACTAATTCCGACATTGAATGTGATGATACCGACATGAATGCCCGTTTGAAGGGTTTATCTTATGCTTGCCATTATTGCTTTTGTCCGGAAACTGGACCCATCGATCATTTGGTCTTTCCTAATGAGAATACCTTGTCACAGCATTTTTTCGACATTCACGACCCTAATCGACCGTACACTTGCCCTAAATGTCCGCAATCCTGTAAAACAAAATTGTTACGTGATAATCATGTCCGACTCATACATAAAATCGTAGAAATTCAAACGTGTAATTACTGTCAGAAACGTTTAAAAGGCTCCACAGAAGTTCATCAATACAATTGTCAATACGTAGGCGATTGGCAGTGTGAACAGTGCAAGGATATATTTACAAATACGCCGCTCTACCGTTTTCGTTTGCATCAACGTCAACATGAACGTACCAAGCATTTCAAGTGCCGTTTGTGTGAACGTTCTTTTGTACGAAAGGCCAATTTCGAGGCTCATCAAAGGATACACAAGGCGGAAGCACAATCCAATCACACATGCAACGTTTGCAAAGCCAGTAAGTTAAACAACAGAAATCTCATAGAAAAAATCGGCTAAAGAATTATCGATTATATTGCTTTATTATTAATAACCTTGTTTCCATCTTTTTTGTAAAGGTTTTACAGATGACAATGAGCTCAAACGTCATAAATATAAACAGCATCAGGCAGAAACCCCTCTTAAATGTAAAATATGCCACAAAGGTATTAAATGAAATTAAAGTTATTCTATTTTTGCATTAATGCATTTTCTCTGTTTTGACTTATCGTCCACATCTTAATTATTGATGTCGTTTAGGTTTTTCTTCAAATGTTTTCCTTCAACGTCACATTAATCAATTTCATCCAGAAACTGTAAATAACAACAACAATATTTGTAATACCTCCTCTTCATCGTCATCATCCGCATTTTCTTCAGAACAACATATATGTTTAAATTGTAATATGGGTTTTAAAACTTTAGAAAAGTTGCAAAATCATTTACTATTGGGTCGTGACAGAAATGGCAACTGTTTGTATAGTTCGTTCAACAAACATGAACGTCGGAAGATTCAGCGTCAGGGTGTATTTCCTTGTTTTCATTGTCCCCGCCGCTTTCATTTGAGATCACAACTTGAGAAACATTTAAATACTCACGACGCACGTTTACGACCATTTCAGTGCGAACATTGTGTTACACGATGTCGCACGAGCTGCGAATTAAAACAGCATGTAAATGTGGCGCACTTGAATATCAAGGCGTTTTCGTGCGATAAATGTGGTAAATGTTTTGGTTATAAAAAGGATCTAAGAGATCATATGCTTTTTCATGCAGGTGAGCTTGAAATGGGAAATATTTGAAAATTATAAATTAAATTTTGGATAAAAATAGCAAGAAAAATAGAAAAATTTGATGAAGAATTCACTACTTTGAAAAATTCTTAAAAAAAATACGAATTTTTATAGAAAATTGTAAAATTATCGATAATTTGGGGTATTTTAAATTATTGATAAATAACAAAATTTGCATAGACGGTTTTTAAAATATCAATTATTTGCAAAATTTTCACAGAATTTTCAAAATATGTATCGTTAATGTAAAAAATGTTTTTTTTCAATATTGTTAGACTTTTTTAAAATTATTTTCTTTTTAAGAAATCAATGTCCACTGCAACGAAGATGGTTGTGATTATGTGTGTAAAAATGAAAAGGCTTTAAATGATCACATACGTCACAAACATCGCTTATTATCTTGTGAATATTGTCATGATCAGTTCACACGACAAAAATTAACTGGCAAGTTTTGGATCTCTTTAATAAAAATTGAGAGAAATCTTAAACTTTCTTTTTTTTACAGCTCATCTACGTAAAATACATCGCGCCGAAATAGACGTTGAGCTAGCCGGCGAATCCGATAACTTTTATAAATCTCAATTACTTAATAATAACAATGATATTACACAAATCTCGTTTAATTTACTTAATACTCAACAAGAAGATCAGCAAATATTAAAAACGTCATCCCAACTGCCACCCTCATCTGTGTCATCTCAAACTTTGACTGCTGCTATAAAAAGCGTTCAGCTGCAAGGGCAAACATCTGTTACATCTGCAATCCCCATTTCATATTCTTCTGTGTCCACTAATACGTCTTCATTACTAACAACTCCCATAACAGCAATTTCTACATCATCATTACCATCTACATCATTATCTTTATGTTTAACAAGCAATGAAAAAGGTACTAATTTAACTTCTAATTCTACTTCCATTTCTGCACACAATATGATCGATAATGTTGATCATCATCATGATCAATTGTGTTCCATGTTTACGGCCAGTGATGTTCATGATTCTAATGGCACAACATTAGCTTTAAATGGTTTGGTCTCACCTGAGCATGACTTAAATTTAGTGGCCAATGATACCAACAATATGTTTTTAGTGCCCTCCACGTCATCTCCTGCAAATGACAACCAATTAGATCAGTTTTTTATGGCCTCTTTAATTGATACTGAACAAGAAATTATAGTTACATAGCATCAAATATTTTAGTTAATGAGAAAATAATCAATTTCTAAAAGAAACAACAATCTCATTTTAAATAGCAAAAAAAGCACTGCAATTTTAAATGCTTTTATTAGTAATAATTTTTTTTATTTACATTAATTATTAGCCACTTTTTAAACAAAATATATAACATAACACTTATATTTATTAAGCTTAAAACTACAACAACATAACATTTTAGAAAACTAAACTTTTTAAAAAAAAATCTCTCTCCCTGGCCCTTAAGTTTTTAATATTTAAAAAAAACTAGATATTTTTTGATAAAAAAACAACACAAATCCAGCAAAAACTTTTACAAAAAGGCTTGTCTACTTAAAACAAAATTTACTGTATTAAAAAGAAATTTTATAAAAGTTTTATTAAGTAAAACAATCAAACTAAATTTCTCCCATTCCCCATTTTAAGCACGATATATCTTTAAAGTTAAACTTAATTTTTTTTATTTTAGAATTCTTCCAAATTCTTATTAACCGTTTTATTTTCCAAACAAATTTTCATATATTTTTAACTTTATTTATTTTTTCTCATTTGTTTATAAAATTAAAATAAGAACTAATTTCAGTTAGATAATTAATAAGTCATTTAAAATAATTTAGAACTTTATTTGAACAGTACATATTTAAAATCAAAATATTGAAATATGTGAATAATTATCGATGATTTTGAAAATTTCCTAAAATCTTCTTTTAAC
Source organism: Pollenia labialis (assembly GCA_949318255.1). Lineage (NCBI taxonomy): Eukaryota > Metazoa > Arthropoda > Insecta > Diptera > Polleniidae > Pollenia > Pollenia labialis. The sequence continues at coordinate 1,580,024 of OX439142.1, forward strand.
GTGAAATATTTTAAAAAAACTTATTGAAATTTCTATAACTATAATCAGGGGAAATTACAATACAATTTAAAAGAAAACTTCGATCGATATCGAATGCCGTAATTTGCCACTGGTATGTAATGATAATCGATCGAATTCAAAACGTCTTAATTTTTGTTTCGGAATACAGTTTAATTAGCAAATTCAATATTAAAAAGAAAATGCATTAGAAATCGAAATTTTCTGTCTTAAATCGTTGTGATTAAAAATCGATTTTCGTCACATCTAAAATATACAGACCAATTATGAATAAAAATTCCCCGGAAGTTTTCTCCCTTCTCCCATTTTTCCTATGTAAATTCCATCGCAAAAATGGGAGAAGAGAGAAAACTCCCGGGAAATTTTTATTCATAATTGGGCTGATAAACATTTTTCAAAGCTATCGATAATTTTGTTTAATAATTTAAATTAATACAAAATGTTCTAAAATTGTTCCCTAAATCGTGAAGAGTGTGAACCAGCACTAACTTTAAACATGTTTTATACACTCAAAAAGCCCATGCTACATTTTACGAATGATACTTTCGTAGATACTTTTATGTTTCGTATATAATACGAAAAAAAATTTACTCCAGCATTTTTTATTTTACGAAAGGAACGAATTCTTTCGTAGTCCTATTTTTCGTAAATATTACAAAATCTTTACGTTTGTGCTGTTATTTTAAAACTTTGTTTTTATTTTAAATGTAAGTTAAGCGAACGAAATTTTTGTTCAAAATCGAGGGACAGGCAGAAGTTTTATCGTGAACTTTACTATTCTATAGAAAATGTATCGAAAAATATATATTTTCATAAAAAATTCAACAATATTCGTTACTTTTCTATAGACAATTTTTAAAAAATTGATTGATAACTTTACTATTATATAGAAAATTTATCGATAACGTTTCTATTCTATACAAACATTTTATCGATAAATTTGCTTTTCAAAAAAAATTATCGATAATTTTACTATTCGGTTACCTTAGTTCTTTATAGTAAGTTTATCAATAACTTTAATATTCTATAGAAAATTTATCAATTAATATACATACTATTTTATAGAAAATTTATCGATAACCAAATTGTTAATATTTTAAATCGGGCTTAATTGCATTAAAATTAATTTTCATTAAAGTATTTCATGAAGAATTAAATTAAAAAAAAATTAAATGACCTAATTAAAAATATTTAAAACCATAAACAGTTCAACAAAAAAACCCACAATACATACATACATACTAATTATTTTTCAATAATTTTACTATTCTATAGAAAATTTATCAATAAATTTACCATTCTATAAAAAATGTATCGACGAATTTACTATGCTATAGAAAATAACTAGTATTCCTTAAAAAAAATGTATGGATAACTTCACCATTTTATAGAAAATTTATCGATAAAATTACTGTTTATAGAACATTTATCGATAACTTTACTATTCTATAGAAATTTTCTATTATATTAAAAATTAATTTTTTTCAAAATTTATCGATAACTACTATTGTATAAACATAAGTGCGGATACTAGAATATTTTTAGGTTCTTCCGAAGCTATCAATAGTTCCTACAGATTTTTTTCAAGGTTTTGATTTTTATCATGTTCAGGAAATCAAAATCATGAGAAATTGAAATCGATAGAGATGTTTAATCAAATTTCATCCTGATTTCCAAAAAATAGTGCTAGTATTAATATAAATAATTTCTTTTAAATTATTTTTAATTGATATTTCAAGTTATTGCTTTTAATTGAGTTAAATTTTTAAACATGTCTTAATAATATTTTAGTGTTTTATTTTCTTTTATTTTATTGCCATTTACTTGAATTTCTCTTTATTTGAAATGTTAATTGTATTATTTTGTGCTAAAATTTTTTTTAATCTTACCACCCTAATAGTATTATGAATATATATTTATGCATATCGTCCGCTCATTATTGGTTTGGTGTATATGCCAAATAATGGAGGAAAACGACATTGGAGGATTTAATGATGGCTACTTAAAATATACCCGATAGAACTTGTTTGTATTTTAACAACATCTTCTTTCATCAAATGTTTTAAAGAAAAATGTTAATATTTGTGGACGTTCATGGACGAATTTAGAACTCAATAGCATTTCATTGAAAGTTAAAATTATTGTTTTGTGCCGCATACGCCACTTTTCTAAATTAATTTTTTTAAAAGTAGTTTTTTTTACGCATACTTAGTGCTGTGATTGAGTTGTTGTCATTTTATTTTGCTTTTGCCTTAACTAGTTTTTCCAATTACGGCAATGAAGCGAAGCAAGGTTGAAATTTATTTTCTTGTTGCCATTTTGTTGTGATTTCGCTTTAACTACTTTTTTTCTAACGACAATAAGGCAAAGCAAGAATGAAATTTATTTTGTACGTTTTTGTAAGATGAATTTTCTGCATTTGCCAAACAGTGGCGTGTAGAGAAAAACAATACTTAAAAAATTTGTCAAAAATTGATCAAGCCAATAATGAGCTGACAATAAATATGCAAATCAAAATTTAAATTAGCCATTAAGTTAGTAAAAGTATGCAAAAAAAACTTGTAATCTTCTAGTTTTTTTTTGGTATTTTTTTTAATGTACATTTGTATTTAAAAAACAAAAAAAAAATTGAAATAATAAATCGAAGCGAGTATAGGAGACTTTTCGTAGACTATTATAAAATGATATTTACAAAAACAAATAAGTAAATAATATAAATTTTAATCAGTAAACAATTTACACAGAACCAGTTTCTTTAGGCGAGTAATGAGTTTATAGAGGCAATAAAAAGGAGAATAACAAGGATTAGCTCTTTTTTCAAAAATTGTTTCCTTCGAAGAATACTGCTTTCTTTTCCTCTCTCTCTCACTCTCTCTCTCTTACTGTCTTCTGTGAACTCAGGATTTTTTAAGAAGTCTTTTTTTCAGTGTAAATTGTTTCTAATTTAATTTTTAAGTAAAATTGCTAACAAATGCAAAACAAATTAAATAAATCAATAATAAAAACATTATTAAAAAAATAATAAAAATCTTAAAAAAACCATCTCCCATTTTTTTAAATAAATTTAAAAAAAAACTTAAATACAACAGATTTGTGATTTTTAGTTTTAAATTCGGTTACCTCATACCTCCACAACTATAAGAGATAGATTTGTAATTTTAAATTTTAAATTCGGTAACAAAATATATTCAAAGCTAAAAGAGATACACCAACAATTAAATACTTGTCGTGTCTGGTGCCTTCCTTCTGCTATAAAAGATAATCAGCAAACTTGCATTGGCTGTGAATCCATGTTTGCTTGTATGATGCACAGCAACGATGCATTTACGAGCAGGTCCTATATTACATTCGTAACTTATTTAAAAAATACAAATATAAATTTGGTACTATTTCGAAATTCGATAGTTAAAGGGGTAAAAATCGTACATATATTTTGTAATTTTATTTTTCAAAAACAATTTTCTTCATTCATTGACATTTACGTATTATATTATGGGCCTACTACAATATTGAAATTTTTGATACTTTAATGCGAAGAAAAAAGTATCAAACTGGGGAAATCTGGGAACTCTGGGAAATTGAATTTCTTTCTTTTACTTTTACATATTGTACTTTTTGAATTGAAATTCGAAACATAAAATTATAGGTGCAGGATTCTAAATGATTGAGAGAACCTTTAAAAATAAAAATGTTGGTACTTTTAAGCTTAACTTTAAAGCTGAAAGCAGTTGCTACTCCAGTTAGAGTTGTGAATAAACCCTATGCCTATTTATGAACTATTTTTTAGTTTGTGTTTAAATAGTTCCGACTTTAGTTATGATTTATGAATATGCGCCATAAACTTTGACATATAAATAAATATGTTTACGAAAGAAAGGGAGAAGCTAACTGAGTAACGATTGAGCATATTGCCCGAGGTTTAAGGTACACAGTGCTAAATATTTAGGCGAGCTATATCTACAATTATTTAAGACATGTCTCAGGGCAAAAACATCATCAGTTTCATCATTAGCATAAATGGTTGACCGACAGGCAATTTATAGGAGGAGAAGGCTAATAAGTCCTGTGCTCCATATTCTTTTTTATTTTCTTAATAGTATAGGGATTCACAATGGTCTCATAGACGTTAAGTATGTTCTTTCTTCTTTATCTCTACTGGGGGGCAACTCTATTGCGATGCGAAAGGAAGTGGTAGCAAATCTAGCGATTGGTTCTCTTTAATGCGATTGCGCATTTGTCTTTGGCATCTTTTTATTTTTTCATTTCGCAAATTTATTTTATTTAAATTTTTCAATTGCAAATATTTTGGCATTTCATTCGTGTCCATCTGCGCCATCTTTAATTTTTATTTGCTAGTATTGACTCATTTACAAAAATATTGAGAAAGTGATAGAGAGTGCCATTTAACATTTCGCATCCAAATAGAGAGAAGCCTCTCTGTTCTCTATAAAAAAACAACAAAATAATTTTAAAGACCAACCACCATAATTTGTTGATAACGTTTTTTGTTTATTTGTTTTACGTAGTAAATAATCAAAACGTGTAAATATTTCTATGATAATTTTTGTTTTTATTTTTGAAAGATAATGACTTTAAAAATTTGTTGGGCTTTTTGCACGAGTTTCACAGACTTACCCGTGTTCACGTTAAATAACTTTTGACTTTTTGCTTTGGGTTCATGGAATTTTCTGTATTCACAGTATTGTTTAAGTTCTGATTAATAAATTCAACTTTATTATTTTTTTAAATTTATTTTTTCTATAAAAATTAGATTTCAATTGTTTAACAGTAGTTAAATAAATATACATACTTAAGTTATTAGTATTTAAATTTAATAGAACAATTATAAAATAATCTGTTAACAGAAGAAAATTCTGCTCAAGGTACAGTTAGAAAAAGAACTCCTCACTATCGTCCGCATTCTCAAAATTACTTAAACTCCTCTCAAATTTACGTATGCGTTGATACCATTCAGGATCCTTTTCACATACCTCCTCTGGACGTCCACTATTATAGCGATAAAGATACTCCGTTATTCCTTGGCCTTTTACTCCATTTATGGTACAGGAAACAAACTGATTAAAGACCTTAGATTCCCAATTACCGCCCACATAACGCAAGGCCCTATCTTCCTCTTTAATTTGTACAAAATGCTTAAGTTCATCGGTGTGAACTATGAAATTTTTATGTTTAGGTGGTATGCCTTTTTCGCCATATGAATACAACTCGAAATTACATTTTGTAATCGGTTTATATACTCCCTGCTTAGAGCATATATAGCCAACTTTGAGAGATGAAAGGAAAAAGCTGGGTTGAGATAAATTACCCACTACCATGCTGGTGCCATCTTCTAGGAATAAGGCAAAGTAGACATAACGATTAATGGTGGACAGGCATCTTTCAGTGCCAAAACTATGATCTCTAAAGCCATTCATATTCAATGTAAATGAGATCTTATCATTCAATTTAATTTCTCCAGTTAGTAAACCACTTTGTTCATAATGGGTGCGCCTTTCCAAAATTTTATCTACACTTCTAAGCATCATATAGAAAGACTCATTCCAAGCTTCTCGGGCTATAGAATCAGCTATAACCGAGGGACTTAGATCTCTATTATAATCGAAATGGGGCGTTTTAGAATAGAATTCCAAGTTCAAATTGACTTTTATTAAATCTGCCTTTTCCTGGGAAGCCTGCTTAAGTTCTCCTTCATATTTTAAGCACCATAATTTCATGGACTCTTTGGGATACAAATGAAAACCATTGCCTTTAAATTCAGTGCTTTCCTTGACACCATCTGTGGTAAAATACAACATATCGGGCAAATTTGGTGAAGCCAAAAGGCCATATTCTGGCAGCCACAGATATAAAGCAGCACGATTAATTCCTCTACGCCTTCTTTCCAAAGAAATCAGAAGTTTCTGACCTTTAGTATTGGCCGCCATAAAACAGACAAAATCATACGATTTGGGATTGTCGGAAAGGATTTGAGGCTTATCCAACTGCTGCATAACTTCTTTGGAATGCTTTTCACTGTTGTGGTAAAAACGATGCCGCAAACGCTTTAAGACCAACAAGGCTATGCCATATTTTAGATGGTAAAATAAAGATTTGCGTGGATATACGCCGAAAATTAAACTGGATTTATGTCTTAAAATCAAGAAAATCAAAATCAGCAAACCGAAAATTAAACCAAAAGTGCCGAAAGAGGCCAACATTAAAGCAGCCATGTTAAAACTCTTCTTTAGCAAAAAAAAAAAAATAAATAAAACAACTTGACACCTTAACCCCTTTAAAGTCTAGACGTGACTGCCAGTTTTAATTATTTCAATTGCAAAAGACTTGAAAATTTGGTGTTTATGTTTGTAAGCGGAGCGGTTTTAATCTGGTATATAAAATTTGTAACTTCTGTTGGTTTTTTATTGCTTTTTAATATGATAAGATTTCTTTTTTATTTTCTTAAAATTTTATTTGATTTTTATTTCTTTTTCATTTCATTCAACTTCCTTCACAAATACAATCGATAAGATTTGCTTCGTATTTGATTTTGCAAAAAAAAATTGGTTATTTTTATACCCTCCACCACAATTAGTTGTGAAGAGGGTAAATTTAGTTTGTCATTCCGTGTGAAACTTTTTTATTATTCATCTCAGACCCCATAAAGTATATATATGTTCTGTGTCCTTGAGTGATTCTAATTCGATTTAGCCATGTCCGTTTGTCTGTCCGTCTGTTGAAAACACGTTCACTTTCAAACAACTCAAAATAAATGACCAAACTTGGTGCCAAATTGCTTGTAGTTATCCTAAGCAGTTTGGGATTGAACTTCAGCAAAATCGGTGCAGTAGACCAGAGCTATGAATCAAAATGTGGAACCACCACCTAAAAAAATTTTGTTACAAACATAACATAAATGGTGGAACAAGGCACGGAATGAGATAAGATTTTGCAAAAATTTGTTTTATTCGACGCTGTTAAATTTCGTAAAGATCAGTCCATAATTTATCCCGTGCCCCATAGAAACCCTACTCTCGGAAAACAGTTTAGTACGCCTAAGACCGTAATTAATAATGCTATCATAACAAAATTTGGCACGACACAGTTTTATAGTACTAGAAATCACACTGTGAATTTTCGTGATGACCGGTCCATAATTTACCCTAGGCCTCAAATAAACCCTTCTCCCGGATAATAGTTTAGTACGCCTACAGCCGTAATAAATAATGCTATCAAAATAAAATTAAATACTTCACTACTTACACTAATAAATTTCGTGATGCTCGGTTCATAATTTACTATAGGCCCCATATAAAGCCCACTGAGCTGTCGGTGGAGGGTATCAAAGATTCGGCACAGCCGAATATAGCACTCTAACTTGTTTAATTATATGTTTTTCTTTAAATTTTTTTAACTTATCAAGGGGTGATGGGTTTTTTCTATTCTATATTTATTTTAAAATAAAACTCTATAGCGTGCAAATTCCAATTGCAAGTGGGCAGTGGGTATTATCAAACATTTCTTAGTTACCAAGTATATTTACATATTTATTACCTTTTGTTTAAGAAAAAGATAATATTTAAAATACTATTCTTAATCAGTTTTTATAAGCTATATAATATTATTAATGAGTTGCGAAAATACTTAATGTCATGATTTATTCACGTAAAACTGGTAAAATAATGATTTTAGCAATATTTATTTTTAAACTTTCCAAAACAACTGCTTAGTAATATATATTTAGACGATAAAAAAGTAATTCCCTTCATGCCTTGACCTTCAATTAGTCCATCGAAGGATCCTTACTTCACTCGAAATTTTTTAAATCCCCTGCAAACTCAGCTTTAATGACCCAGATTAATCTGTGATACAATGAAGGTTTTAAAGTCTGCACAAATAAAAATTAATATTATAAATTATTAAATCCAGTCAAAGCCTTCAGTCCTTCATTCTTCAGCATTTGCAACCGTTCCACATGGTGGTTTTTCATCGAGTTCCAGGTTTTAAATTCTATTGAACTGAAAATTTTATATTCATCCAAAAATCCTTTTCTTGCTATCAGCAAAATCCTCATATTTTTCCTAGAAAAGCATCCAAACAATGCAGACTAACATTTGAGACAGTGCAAATTATAATGTCTATACGACTGGAATCATTTGTTCTAAGTTAAAGTAGGATATAAAGACCCCACATTAGTCTATTAAAGATACTCCTCTTCTGCCTTTAAATACTTAAAATATATTAATGCATAATATTTTCAGCCCAATTATGAATTAAAATTGCCCGGGAGTTTTCTCCCTTCACCCATTTTTCCTATGATAATTCAATTGTAAAAATTGGAAAACGGAAAAAACTCCCAGGGAAGTTTTATTCATAATTGGGCTGTTTGACTTTCAAATCCAGAAGTTTAAAGAACTGGAGGGCTTTAAGCTTTAATTGATCCAGTAGGTTATGGCGACTTATAACTATTCTATCTAAAAATGCTCAACCCCCACACAATTTTTTTACAAACCCACAGGTCGTAAAGCCTGCTGAACATAAAACAGTTATTAATAAGTTTTTGTATTTACTAGAATATACAGATCCTTTTCTTATTGTCCAATAGCACAAACAGTACTTGCCATTATATTCAAATCTCTGTGACATTTCAGTTTTTGATATCTGTATAATGCAAAAACCTCACACTGGTTAATCAAAGGATCAAAATTGTGTCTTGTCTCTGATGCACTTCAGGATCTGAACGCTTTTAGATTCAGTACGATTCCGAAACCTTTAAATATTCTTTCCATGTACCCTTACTTTCAAATACTCCTAGCAAATCCAGCTGCAGCTGTATGTAACATAAAGCCAAAATATAAAAGGCAGCGCAGATTTTGAAGTTTCTTGTAAACAGTAAAAAGCAAATAATCCAAAGTTTTGCCGCAAAACTTATTAACCCAGCAAAACCAATGCAGGTGGTTCTGATGTCTAATGCAGTTCTTGCTAGTCCAAACAACTTTTAAAATAACTGGCCTTGACAAACTAAAGGGGCCTGTTCGGAAATGCGCTGCGTCAGAAAAGGTAACTTTTTTTTTATTAATTTTTATTAAGTTTAAAAATTTTTTTTATTGTGTGACTATTATTTTTGTGGAGTATTTGACAATTTTTTTGGTCCACATCTACTTCATTCAAATATATTTAACCATTTGAAATCACTGATGCAGCGCATTTCCGATGCATTTCCGAACAGGCAAAAAATTTTTGGGCATCACGTAGTGGAGGTGGTTAATATTAAAACCAAGTAGAATGTGATAAAAGAGAAGTTGGACATGGAGCTGTTTTTTATTCGTACTTGTGAATAAAGTTGTCCTGCCGACGGCTCGTTTTGTAGACTTTTGGTATAAAACAATGATGCATTAGCAGTGGAGATTAACTTTTTATAATTATTATTTATTTTTAGGATTATGGAGCCGTTGGTATATATAAGAAAATCCAATTTGTTTAACGAGTAGAATGAAAGTTTACCTAAATAATAGGTAGCCTACAATAATACATTGAAAACTTCTATTATTCGCAATAAATTTCTTTAATCATACCTTTAATAAACCTTCCATTATCTAAAAATCTACTTATTTGAATTATATTTATTTCACTTTAAGTGATTAACTACTTTTTAAAAGATCTTAAGGATATATGGCACACTTTAAATGCGATTATTAGTAGTTGTTGATGCATTCGTACCTGCCACATCCTTTTTACGTTTCTTATCTTCTTTTAAAGAACCATCTTCCGAAGATTTGCGTTTGCTGGCCTTAGTTGCCTTGGAAACATTCGAATTTCTTACAGCAATCAAGGGTATAGATTGCGAATTGTTTGAACTTTTGGAATTACCACTTAAACCTTCCGCAGCATCCAACTGTTCCGTTTTTATGTAATGATGTGTTAACATATTGCTGGGCGCTATCATTAACAAATTATTATTAGCGATTTGCGAACAAGTATTAAATGTTAACATTTGTTGCTTAAAATTACGTTTATTGTCCATGGAAGCGTTTGGATTAAAAGAGTTATTAAGAGCTATATGGCCATTTATGGTTAAGCGATTATTGTTATTGGGTTCATTTTCCTGTTTATCCTCTTGCTCCTTTTGCCATTCCAAAACACGAGTCAAAAGCTTAATGTATTTGATGGCAGAACGCAAAATTTCATTTTTCGATAACTTCTTATCGGGGGGATGGGTGGGTACTAGTTTTCTTAGTTCAGCAAAAGCACTGGACACATTTTGTTGTCGCCAACGTTCTCTGGTATTTGTGAATACTTTGCGTACCAGAGGAAAACCATTTTTGCCAAATACTTCAGGGGTGTTAGAACCTATTTGATTAACCGGAGATGAAGGTGCTGGCAGACCTCGTGAAGAGGAATTGCCAGTACTCAAAGCAGATCCTTTTAAAAATTAATTTTAATATTTAGAAGAAGCTTCAATCTTTGAAAACCTGGAAATTTACCTTCATTATGTGAACCATTTAGCAAAACACAGTTCCTAAACTCTTCCTCATCTTCTTCGGTATCATTCAAGGAAAAATCCGATAATTCACCATCCGAAAGGCTTTCTGTTTTGGGATTTAGAAATAAATGCGCCGCCGGACCTTTAATCAAAGCTGGTGGATTGCCTCTTATGCTTGATGATCTTATGGGCAGTAAAACTCTATCTAAAGCATTATTTGTAGCCATTAAACAATCTTTAGTTACTTCCTTATCTGTGGAATCAACTGCTTTAATAATTTTAGTGGTTTCCATATTTAAATTCTTTTTCGCCAATTTAACTTCCGTTTCTGATCAGACCATACCTCAGATATCTTTTAAAGATTTTCCAATTAATTTACTTCTTCCGTTGTATGACCTTTCTGATGCTGTGCGATTTTAAAAGTGTCCTTAAATCCTGTGTGTATGCCAGATTTGTTGACAAATTTTCCACATACTTGTACTACCATAGTATTCCATTTTATATCCACCCCCCTTTAACCAAAAGAAGGCGGAGTCTATTCTTATGGAGTATGTGTGTGTCAATAACAACATACAAACGAGTGTTTGGCTGCTGATAAGGCAGCAACCCTTAATTGAATATTAATAACCCAGCGGCATATTTAAGGGGAAAGAAAAAAAGAAACGATGTTAAATAACTATGAAAAGAAGAAACTTCTTTGAAGGAATATTGCAGTTTATTAATAAATTTTTCTGAAAACTTTTGCTGGGTTATACGAGTATAAAGTTTTTAGAATGTGTGTATATTCTCTAGCTACACCCAGCGGTGGCTAGAATGAGTTAAAAGGCCTTCTTTAGCAGACACAAGCCCTCCACGCCGCATTCCATACCTATTATTTTTTGTACACAGGTTTTCCACACTCCCTTTTATAACAACTTCGATCCCGTCCCAAAGAAGTGAGAAAGGAAGGTCATTAAAAATAATAAATAAATAAAAATTAACAACATCCTTTCTCCCTTCTTAAAGAAGGGAGTAGCGAATGTGTAATGAATATTTTGAAATAACTATATACCTTCTAGAAGGCATTATTCTGAAGGCCGGATACGAACCGAATCTTTTAGAAAGGACTATAGAGGCCTTCAAAAAGGCCTACCACTTGCGGTCCTTTCAATATTTATCGCTGGGCCGTTTTTTATTACTATAAGTCAAATTTCAAATGGGAACAGGAAAGTATCAAAAGATATCGGAGAGCATTTAAGAGACTGGAGTTATTTGAAACCGACTCTGTTGCAAGTGTAATAATATGCCGAATCAGTTTTGAGATTATATAGTGGGCAAATGGGGCATACAGCATGGTAAAGGAAGTCTTGTGGACAGGAGCAGAATCGGTTATTTTAATTATTAGTAGGCTATAGAATTTATTTCGCTCAGTTCTCTTAACATTCCGTTAGGTAAAATCCAGCCTATATCCCAAGTTTTTTTTAATTTATAATTTAAAGACTGTGTCTAATGGGTTTCTGAAAATGCTACACCATATTCAGTAAAAACGATTAAATATTCAGTTATTTATTAAAATTTTACTGTCAAAAAATTGACCCCATATTCAGTAAAAACAATTAAATATTCAGTTATTTTATTAAATTTTCGTTTACTACGCCGAATTTCTAAAAAATACCAGACAGACACCTGTCCGCTTGTTTTTCTTATAAGCGAGAGTGGGAGAATATTTTTATTTACTTACCCAGTTACACACGTTTGTTTTACTTTTGTTGTACTGACCACGTTGTTTACAGAAGAACTCTCAACTATAAGACACCAGCAGCATGCCCGATATGGCTTCGCAATTATTTTACTTTTAAAATTTGATGTATTTAACTAAATTATTTTAACAAATAGAAAATGGGAATTGCTTACACAAAACAAGCAATTAATTTTTTATAGATAAGTAAAAATTAATTTTGGTAGTAAAATTATATAAAATAACTGAATATTTAATTGTTTTTACTGAATATGGTGTTGAATTTTTGACAGTAAAATTTTATAAAATAACTGCATATTTATTTGTTTTTACGGAATATGTAGTTAATTTTTTGACAATTAATTTATAAAAGATAACTGAATATTGATTTGTTTTTACGGAATTCGCGGTTGAATTTTTGACAGTAAAAATTAAATGAACTTTTCGTTGCTTTAAATTACATGGAGATTTTGGTGTGGAATCTTCTTTGGGATTGTTTTAGCCAAAAGAAATAACTGGTGTTAAAACCTTCATAGTCTTTAATAAAATGAGATTTTTTTGGATTAGATACCTTCACTTTTGTTTAATGGATCCAAACTAACTTATCTAAAATTACTAATCTTTCGCAACCGAGAAAACTTTTTAGTTGGATTATTTTAATTTTTTATTGCGTTTTTCCCTTAAACTTTGTTATATTTCTGATCCTCAAAAATCATTTATTCCCACAAAACACTTGAAATGTATCAGTCACCCTCTATCAACACCTAATTGAAAATAAATAACATAAAATATTGACTTATTACTTTGTGGCATGAGAACCTGCTTTTAATCCCTTACACATTTAAAAACTAACGAATTTATATGACTGATGACATCCTTATACATAAGTATGCAACAATAACGATAACAAAAATAATTCTCTTTAGAAAGAAGTAGAAGTCACTGTGAGTAAAAGAGAGAGGGGAAAAGGAAAAGAACATACATACATAGTATGTATGTATGCTTGTAGATAATAATGTTCAAAAAAAGTCACACGTTCGATTAAATTGAATTGATATTTTGGCACCCGCTGCTCTTTTTTTATTTTTTGACTTATGCCACATAATTGTGCCACTAATAGGATTAAATATCTATTCAAGAGATGGAAATCTTGAAAAAAATCAAATATTATAAAATCAAAATCAAATTAGTACTAAATCCCAGTAAAACTTCCCACAAAGTCAAATAATGTTCAAAAAAGAAGGGTGGCTTTTCTTTTTATTTGGAATATTTGAAATCAAGCTTTTGAGTATTTTAGGAAAAAATTCTTGTTAGGTGAACAAATATTTGACATTTGATGATCAAAATTGCATACACGTGCTAAAAATGACAACAAAAGCACGCGTTTGGAATTGCAGATTTTAAAGAAGGATTGAGGAGTAATTAAAGATTTGAAAACAGAAAACAAAGTTTGAAATATTTTTTAATATGTATCTATATAAAAAATACAAGTAAAGCCAATTTACTCTAAGCATGTTTTATAGAAGTGCAAGAGGAAAAGAGAATGAGAAAAAATTTTACTTTTTCTTTGTTTGCAAAAAAAAACTATAAAATCTTTTTATTTTAGATTTTTTTGACAAATTTTCTTGACATTTCTTTTTTATTTTATTAGCCGTTTTAATATTTTTCTTTTAAAATAAATCCTTTTCATAGATTTTTTAAGTTTAACCATAAAATTACAAATATCCTTAAAAATCCTTTTTAAGTAAGAAAAGTTTTCAACTTTTTTGTTTTTCCCCCGTTTTAAACATTTTACCCAGTCCTTTTTATATCCTTATAAATAACCGCATTTTTATTTGTAACAATTTGCTAATTATGATTTTTTTTCTTATTTTTAATCTTTTTCTCTATGTTCCTTTTTAAATTCCTCTTCTCATGTTTTTGCAACGCCTCTTCTTTATCAGAGTGACAATAAAATTTTTACTGGTTTATTAACACGCGCCGTTTAAAAGGAAATCATTGAATTTTATTAATTGTGGAGATTAAAAAGGACACATTATGTGATGAAAGGAGTGATAAAGAGGGTATAAATTAAAGAAGTGGCAGGAAAAAAAGGGGATGATTAAGTAAATGTAAAAGACGTGTTGCAGAGTTTTTTAAAGGCAGTTATCTATTTAAAATTCGGAATAAGAAGTGTTTCCATATGTATTTCAAAAAATGAGGTAGGTGGAAATTTTTGTTTTATTGTACCAACAAGTTTAAAACCAAAAGCTTATTATCATCCCAAGAAAAAACTTAATGAATTTGCTTTAATTTTTTCGCACTGGCATAAATATTTTTTTTTATTTTTGTAGATACAACTTTAGAAAATTTAGCAAAGTTTTAAACCATCTAAAACTTTAAAGCATTATTAAAGTTTAAAACCATAAAGTGTGTAGGCGAAAAGCTTTAAAGGCGAAAGATAAAGCCTAATGCTTTATCAAGTTTAAAGGCGAAAAAAAAATTTTTTCCCTAACTTTATCTAATAAATCTTTTGGGCCTAGCTTAGTTTTTTATCATCATACAGAATTAAAGCTTTAAACTCATAGCTTACATACGAAAATGTTAGCTAGGAAAAATCAGATATATTTTTTATAAAATTAAAAAATTTATACAAACGTAATAACGAAGTTTTGTATAAGATAGAAATTTAAACTTAGCAAAATCTTAAACCTTTTTGAAAGCTTAATGCTGAAAAACATTTATTTTTTAATCTTTTTTAGGTTTTTAGTTATTCGACTTTTTTATTATAATTCATAAAATAAATAATTGATTAAAGCTGGAGGTCTTTGCAATAAACGGCCTACAAACTAATTGCTGTGTATTTTTCTGACTCGGTATTCCAGAAGATGCAATCCAAAGGATGTCGAAATATTAAAAAAATAAAGAATAAAAAAAAAGACCTCGAGCTTAATGAAATTATTTATTTTATAAATCATTTCTTATTAATCCAAAAAATATTTAATTTTTACAAAGAGATTTTAAAATCCATCACGAACAAAATTTTCTATAAAACAAAAAATAAAAACAATTCACAAAAAAATGTTAAATTGATTTTAATATTTCGATCTTAAACGCCCGGGAGACTATCAAATAAATACATACATCAATCACATATGTTGTTGTGTGCGTGCACTCGTTCTATTTCGGGTACACATACGCGTTGTCTGCAATGCAAAAAGTTTTGATTTTTTTATTTGATGGCTGATTATTTGATAGTCTCCAGTTGTGATTGACAAAAAAATTATATTTGCTAGTTTTAAGAGTGTTGAGACGTTTCGTGGGTATTCGAACTTAATTAAATTTGTTTTAATAAAACTCAACCTTTTTTTATTTTTTAAATTTTTTGGTTTATTTTCCTACTTAATAAATTATAATAATTTGAAAACATACATACATACATTTTAATAAAAATCAAGGTAACAAGATGATTTTTTTTATATTTTAATTTAAAATTAGTTTGAAACTCTTTTTTTTTTGGGCTTACAAGTATTTAAGATTTATTTATTTAATAGTTTTTGTTTAACTAAACATTTACTTTGTTTAAACAATTTTTATTGGTCTATGGCTTTTCCATTTTTTTAATTTTTTTTATTTAAAGCGTTTAAGAGTATGTAGTAATTTTCTAAACTGCACATTTATCTTATTGAGGCAAAAATAAAGCAAAATTTTAAATAATTTCCCTTTTCCTCTTTGATTTGTTCTCCTAAGTTTGCTCTCTTGATAATTCTTCTATGGTACGGGCATTGGTTAGGGTCACCCATAAAGGAGACTGTATACTAGTCAATGAATAACTGTGTTCCGCATCAAGAGATTTCGACTTACGCATAGACGAGGATCTTGGGGCTTTACGCGTTAGCGGTCGATTTTCCCCACCTACACGCTTTTGACGCTTTAAAGTAAACTGGCGCGGGCTTAAAGTGGACATGGGATATTCTGTATGTGTTTGTAAATATTTCACTTTACATTTTTGTGCTACATCGGCAGATTTTGATTTGGAATACAGCGTTAAGGGTGGTGAGCGTATGGTGGTTTTCACTGCAGCTGCTAAGGGCAAGGTTAGCTCATTCGTTAAGGTTGATGTTAAGGCCGAAGTTGTGTTAATAGGACTGGTAGCTTTCAGTGGCATTTGCTAGCTGCTGGAGAAGGACATTTTGTAAGAGGTGGTCGAGGACTCCATGGGGGATTCCGGATGCAATATTTCAGTTTGTGTTTGCTCAACATCACTACAGCGTTCTTCGACCACAGTATCAAGTTCGAGAGAGGTAAAACCCTGACTTAGGCTTCGTTCAGGACGTAAACTGATAGCTCGCGACGATCGGTAATCTGAAAGAAAGAAACGAAACAAAAATTAGTATGACTTTCAAAATATGTTAATTAAATGCAAAAAGTTGTGTTCTTTAAGGTGCTAATTAAAAAAATGTATTGTGTACTAACTATTTCATTAACTAGTTAAAAAGCTTGAAAAATTTAGGGTTGAAGTTATTCTTTTTTTTATCTATACATATTTGTAAAAACAGGATAATAAAAAACAAAATGTTATTTACTGTGTTAAATATGTACATACATATATAAATATCGCCACCTTAACTGCAAACAGACGTTACTTTGACGCTTTTTTTCGCAGGGGTCTAAATTTATTAATTTATGTGAACATGTAAAACAAACCATAATCAATCAAAAACTCGATTTCGAATTTTTGTGTAGTTATTAATTTAATAGATAGTTTTTTTTCATAAAATTCGATTAAAATTAAAGAAAAAAATATTGAAAAAATTGCACAATTTTAGTCCAACTAAAATTAAGCACATTTGAGGCGTTCAGCGCCAAAACGGCCTAACCCTCATTTTCAAACAAATCAAACTGACTTTGCTGATGTAACCGGAACCTTCTGAAATAAATATTAAAAAAAACTCCCTATTGCATAGCATAACACTAGGTTATACTACCTGCTGGAAACTGTTTTTCCTCTATGCAAAGTTCAAAAAAATGTGGATGCCATAATGGCCTAAGCCGCTTAGGCCAAATCGAATCCTAGAAATAAAAAATATGTGTGGGTTAGGCCAAAAACGTATGTTAAAGTAAAAACCATAGTTTAAGTAATAAAGTTTAATTACGCCATCACCTGTTGCGATTTTGTTCCAAAATACATTTTAATCAACCAATAATTAATTCGACCTTCCCAGTGGAACAGATAGTCCACAAATTTTTAGTATCTGGCCACTCATTCCTACCATACTATCAAGATTTTGGTCTCATTGAAAAGGAAAAAAATATTATACGGACATTTTTACGCCTGATTATTGGGATCGTGTAATCATCACGGCAAAAAAGGGAACCATTTCACTTGGTAAAGATGATATTAAAAGCATATCCTTAATCGAGAAACTAGTGACGAACAGAAAAATCTCCACAGACAAGACTTCAAAAGTTGAATGGCTTAAGATTCTGTGGCTTCGATTCCAAAATGTGAAGTCATTTATAATTCAATACAAATATTCAAATAACATAGATGTTTTATTTCAACAAGTTGATATTTCAAAGAGGAACTCCAGCAAGTTTGTAAATTTGGAATTGGAACCGCTTAATCCTGGAGGAAGATTCATTGGAGCTGCAAAGTTAAAGGATTTACAGGAACTCAAAGAGTTCATACCTCCTATAAACCATGCATTTTATAATAATTTAAAAACAAATTCGAGAGCCAAAGAAGAAGATATTCAGGAAGAAGACGAATAATTAATATTATTAATTTGTATTATTTAAAACGCTAAAAATTATTTTCATTATTTATCTAAAGAAATTATGTATGTTTTAATAAATGGAGCCAAAATGGCCTAACCCTCAGTTCTTATCAATATATCTATGAATTCCAAAATGGCCTAAGCCACTTTAATTTTTGTATAAACTGTTTAAAACAGTATTTATCTAAATTAATTAAGACCCAATAATTAACCTAAAACAAATATTACAACTAATATTTGTTTACGATTAATAAAAAAAAAATAAAAATATTTTAAAAACTTATTTTCTTTTAAATTCGTTTTTCTCAGAACCATTTTCTTGGGCTTAGTTAAAACATATAAATTTAACTTAATTCACTTCATCGTGTCATAAAACAAGCAGTTTTTTTTAAACATTCTTCCTCCCTCTTTAATTAAATTACTTTAATGTCAACTTGGTTTTTTTAACGAAAATCCTCCTTTATTCAATCACATGTTCAAAATGACAAATCGATGCAGAAAACAATCAACATTATCGTTTAGAAAAGACAAAGATGATTGAAATTTCTAAATTGGTACAGCAATTTCTGATAGAAAAAAACAGATAAGGAAAATAAGAAAGGAATAAATACTTGATAAAAAAAAGGAAAACAAAACAAATGTAATAGAATTTTATTGAATACAATTGAGAAAAATAAGAAAAGAAAAAAAGAAAATACACAACAAAAAATATACCAAAAGTTGTGGAATAATTAAACAAATAATTTGTGAAGTATTCACTATGGAAATAATGGTGATAGCTAAAAAGGGAATAAATACTGGAATAAATAAAACAACAAAAAAATGGTAATATAATTTTATTGAATACAATTAAGGAAATTAGAAAAAAGGAAAACTAAACTAAAATATAAAAAAAAACTGAGATCAATATGGAAATAATGGTGACTGCTAAAAAAAAGAAAAAATTGTTCGTAAAAATCTTTTATTCCAAAAAATTATTTTTTTCTGTGTATATTCAATTAATTTGCAAATAAATCAACTTTTCAATTTAAAATCCAATTTTGAATTTTCGAACATTGGGAAAAAGTGTCAAAATTTATTTGAGTGGATTACATTTAAAGGTATTTGTGGGTTAATTAACTAATTTTACAAAAAGTAAAAAAAACATGTTCGAATATTAGAACTTAATTTTGAGTTTTCGAACTTAATTTTTTTTAAGCATTATATAATTTTTCGAATGAAATTGTGTTTCACAATCATGGTTTTAATTAAAAAAAATTTTCGAAACCAATTTCAAATTTTCGAAAATTGCTTAAAAGTAAAAATGTTTTAAAAACAGACAAAAAATACATAAATTTTCGAAATCTTGTTTTAAATATCTACGGCCTTATTTATAACAAATAAAACATAGAATCCAAGTCGGTTTTGCTGTTTGTCGGTTTTGTTAAGTGCCGGTTCACACAAGTCAAGTCAAGACAAGTCTTGAGTTTTTAGGAGAGAAGGGAAAAGAGAATGCCATTTCTTTTCCCCTCTCTCCTAAAAACTCAAGACTTGACGAGTCAAACTTGACGTGTGTGAACCGGCACTAACTAATATTGGTTTCATTTGGTGTCATGAAAACAAGTCGGTTTTGTTATTTTCGAACACAAATAAAACCGATATTCGAATAGTCTGTTTTATGTTTTGGAGCATGTTTTTACTGCTTTAAATGCAACTTTTGTTTGTTTTTCATAAAAAGAAAATTATATAAAAGAAAATATGAATGGAAATACAGTAAACATATGAAATAAATGCCGTGGTATTACATATTTGCATTTGCTGTTTACATTTGTGTAATTGTATTGTTTTGCAAAAACATAAAGCGAATTTATTAACAGTACAAAACAATTTATTTATATAGTTTGTGACGAAAGAGCAGAAAAGCTGGGAAAAAAAATCGGAAAAGTATGCAAAAATCGCGAAAATTTTCAATATTTCACACAAGCGATAAAATTGATCAAAAGCCCCTAAAACTATAAGAAATAACAAAAATTCGGTAAAAATTGTTAAATTAGCGGAAATTCGCAAAAATTTGCTAACATCGGCATGATAGCAACGTTTAAATTTATTAAAAATCGTTAAAGCTGTAAAGAACCAGAAATATAAGAGGATGAAACGCTTCTATCGCGAACATGGCTAAAATTGGCAAAAAAAATTGCAAAATTGGAAACAAACCCTAAAATTTATTTGAATTCGCTAAGCGTTTAAAAAAACAAATTGTCGGAAAATAGCATAAAAAGTTTGCAAAAATTTGCGAAAATGTTTACTATTTTAAACAAGACATAAAATTTATATAATAATAAATTGCTGTTGTTGCATATTTGCTGAAAAAGTGAGGGGAAGACTGTTTCGAATTTGCAGCAACCCGCTGCCGGAGACATGCAATAAATACTATTTAAACAATTTTATTTACTTCCATCTATGCATAAAACGTAACTGTTGGAAAAATAAGAGGAAAAAATTAAGCTTTTTACAACTATGTATTTCCAATAAAAAAAACAAGAGCTGCAAACTCCTTGGTTTGTATTCAATAAAATCCGATAATATTGGTTTCTGTGACACCGAAAACTGTATGAAAATTTTTTAAATAAACCCTTTATAAATCTGTTTTATTTTTTATAAATAAGTGCTCTAAAATTTAGTTTTTCCTGATTTGCTATTCATACGTTTGTTATTTTTCTTTTTAAGATTTTATTGGAGTTTTTGCCCCAATGTGTCTTTTTAGCATCATGATAATAAATATGGAAAAATATTCATTCTAAAATGAAAATGAATAAAACTGACAAATTAAAAAAAGCTATGAAACGCGACTATTAAAACAAATAAATGTAGTGAAGCAGAAAAAAGACAGAAAAAAACTGAAAGTGAAATTGCTTAAAAAGTTTTAAAGAATTTATACGAAAATCCGCAATTCTTTAAATTTTTGTAATAAGTTTAACTAAATTAAAAAAAGGGTTTTTAAATTAAAAACAAAAATACCATCTGAAATTTTTCTCTATTTTCAAGAAAAATTTTTGTTTTGCCTTAAAATGTTTTAAGCTTAAATAATATTTCTAGAATATGTTAAATAAATTACTCTCATAAGTATGCTAAAATTGTTGTATAAAAATAAATAAGACATGGTAAGATATCATTAAAATTAATATACATACTTTAGCCAAAAAAAAAAGACTTATTTAGCATTTCACACAAAGCTGTAGGAAAAATAAATCAATCATTGAAGTAATAAACACTCATGCCATGATTTTTAATAATTAATCTTTAAAGTATGCTTTACTTATGCAGTATATTACCAAAAAAATACAATCCATACAAAAATTAAAGTGTGTTTGAATTCTTTACAAAGAAAAAAAAATTAATTGCAACATATTGAATGCTGGAAAAAAGATTTTGAAAATTAAAATGAAATCTAAATTGTAAACAGTGAAACTTACTAAAAGTTGACCTTAATTCTATATGCATGAAATTTAAAAAAAAAAATAAAGAAGCAAATACATTACAACAATCAAACTCACTAAGCCTATGTATTGGACTAAATCTGACCAGGCTAACAGCATGGTCCTGCATATCATAGTTGCGCCTGCGATCACGTTCCCTTGCCAGTTTGGCCCGATGTCTTAAACAGCAGATGACTATAAATGCCAATATAGGGAAACCGAAAATGCATGATACTATGGGTATCACAATGGACTCGGGTGAAACTGTAAATAAAAAAGATATTAAAAAAAAAATTATTAAGCAATTTCAATTAAATGGCCTCTTTTTAAACTCAAATGTTAGTTTTATAAAGAAAATAAAAAATTTTTGAATGAAAAATATTTGTAATTTTACTTAAATTTTATTTTAATGAAACGTTTTTTTAAACAAAATGTATTTTAAGCATTTTTTCATATACAGTGCACTCGGGAAAACGTCAACACTCGTTTACGTCAACATCCCAAAACGTCAACCCTTTTTTTTTTACATTGCCTACTCTAAAACGTCAACCCAACCATAAAGCTCTAAAACGTCAACTCTGAATAAAATAAAATTTCGAATTTAGCAGCAGTTAAAATACACACATTTGTACACACACACATTTATTTTATGAAATCAATTCAGAAATTGGGGATCCGCCTGGATAATGTTTCTAATTCGTGTAAAATTGAGGAGTTGGAAGTGATCGATGATGAGGAGAACGATTTAGATACAAATGTGCAGACAATAAAACATAGCGAAGCCGTCGAAATATTTAACAGGGCTTTGGATTGGGTTCAATGCGAGAATGTTGAGCAAAATGACTTAAATGTATTAGGACGTTTAAGAGAGAAGGCTCTCTTCCAAGTGTTGGATAGAAAAAAACAGCAGAAAAAAATAACAGATTTTTTTTAAATTCATATGTGTGCATGTAAAATTAAAAATATGATCTCATTTAAAATGTATTCTTTTAGTTCCAGTTGTCTTCTATGGTTTTAGTCAGGTTGAATGCCTTTTTTATTTCCTTTTTGAATTTGTTTATGTTTGGATTTAGTTTATAATTAATAAAAACGTTTAAAAGCACATTATCGATATGTTTTTTATTTACAAATTTTACATTTGTAAACGTCAACAATTTGTTAAACGTCAACACCCGCGGTTTTAATTAGTTGACGTTTTCCAGAGTGCACTGTAAATTAATAATAAAATAAGGTAACAGATTTCAATTACTCATTTCTATAACATATTCGTATATGCTCTAAATTTTGTAATTTGTTGCTTACTTTAAGGGTTTTATGTTTATATAAAACCTAAAAGTATACTTGTTTTTAAGTAACTTGTTTCAGTGAATTTTCTGGCCGTAGCGGGCTAGAAAATGTACTACGTCTGCTGGTGTCTGATAATTGTAAGATTTTCTGTACATATAATTTACTTTATTACTAACTAAAGGATAGCTAAAGTGAAATATGTAACACTAAGATAAGAATCACTTGTCTTACTGTTACATGTTAGAAATAAGAAATATGCTTTAAAAAGTGTTTCTGTACACATAAAACATACTTTACATTTGTTTTAAAATCATTAAATTTAAACAGTGGTTTTACTTTGTCGTTTTGTAAAGAATATCTTAGTATTATTTTATAGTTTTTATATTTTTTTTTTTACCTAAAAGTGTGCTCCACTTTTTTCCTTAATTTAAATATATAAAATTCTTATTGGCCCCTATTGCGGTTCAAACTAGGGATGCCAATCGGGACTGGTTTTCGCAAATCCCGGGATTACAAAAAATCAAATCCCGGGATTTTACGGGATATCGGGATTTTTGAAAATTAAGAGATAAATGCTTTTTATAGATATTTATTTAAAAAAAAAACGTCTTTAAAAGAAGTTTACAAACGAAGGTTATATATTTAATTTATTATTTTAAAGTTAAATATTACTAAAATTTGTAAAAATTTTAAATTGTGTGTGCATTGCAAAAACATTTTTTTCTTTAATAAACTTTCTTGTTTAATTATTAGCTGCGTTCGAGAACACAAAAGTTTTTACTATTTTTTACTGAACTTTACTGCATTTTACGAAATTGCGTTCGAGTATACAAAATACAGTAAATGATAACACAAATAGAGAGCGTAAAGTGATAGTTCTTGTCTGAGTATTTACAAATTTTTACTGCAGAAATTTTTGCAGTAAAATTTAGTAAATCAAAAAAAACATATGTTTCAAAATGTAAACAAACAAAAGTAACAAATAACAATGCATACAACAACAAATGCATACAATTTGTGAAAAAATTCTTAAGTAAAAGAAAAGTTGAAATAAAAATTAAACCAAAACAAACAGTGAATAACTATTAATAAATTAAACTTGTTTGTGAAGCATTTATTTGGCTAAATACAAACTTTTGAAATTTTTATATTAAGTTTATTTTTTAGAGTTGTAAAAGTGTGAAGTATTTCGGTACTTAAGTAATCAATAGCAAAAAAATTATTCATGCTCTTTTAAATAATTTAACCCGCTACAAATTAGTAAAATCAAACAAATATGAAAGATTACATAAAATAGTTTGTTTGTATTTTCCAAAAATTTTCGTGTTATAAAAGGTATTTAATCGATTAACGACAAGAAAACGAGTTAAGTAGTCAAAAGTGTAAACATTTTTCAATTATTTGCCATCAGCTGTTGCTTTTATTTTACGAATTTTTACAAACTTTGCGTTCACGTACTTTTTTGGACAACAGCTTTTTGTGAGAGCAAATTTTTCACTGTAAAAATACTCAAACGCACCTTTTTGTCAGCACTTCTCACGTTAAAATTTCTTTATAATTATTGGACACGCTTGAAAAGAATAACAAAGTGTTAATACTTTCTAACGTTTTCAATGACAGTATTAACAGAATTTATTAAATAAATATTAAAGATCAATATTGTGTTCCCTATCCTCTCATGGGGAATGTCATAATGAATTTCTTTTTATAAAAACAGGTAAAACAAAAAAATTAAGTTAACAATTTCGGGATTGACAAAATCCCGAAAATTCTGGGATTAAAAAATTTAAATCCCGGGATTCGGTATTCGCTAAATTCCGAAAATCCCGGGAATTTCGGTATCGGGGTTTCGGGATTGGCATCCATATGTTTTATTCACCACCATATAGCAAAGGTGTAAACCATAATACAAAAATTAAGAAATTACAACTCAACTGAGTTGAGTTGTGAACCGTAATAGCGGCAATAATTTCTTATTCTTTACAAATATTTTCCGTAGAAAAAAGTGCCAGTTTATTTTCTTTTATTTCTTTAACACTAGATTGTGGCTATAACAAATGTAAAAAATTGATAATTTGAGTTTATTATGTTGATAAAAATTTAAAAAAAAATCATTTAATAAAGTGAAGGTTATTCGTTATATTCAAAGTTATTTATAATCGTTGTATGCTATAGCCATGTTCTACTGTATGAAAAAGAAAAACAATATTCAGTTGTTTCTTTGTTTTCTTTATGCTACTTTATTCTAAAAGAAGGTACCTATAAAAAAACGAAAACATTTTGCATTCTACATAAACGGTCCGCCATCTAACGTTTTTTTTCAACTAGTGCTTATTTTGTGAATGGTAACACTTAGCTCATGTCTGATTTGACAGATAATTAGTTTTATCCTTCCGACATTACTTTGCGTACGGATTTTGGAAGTAGGGAAGCACCGTCAGCTCCGTATGTTCGTTATCTTGTGAAAAAGTGAAAGAAACTGGCATCCTCATCGATAAACCAAAGCGTGAAAAGCCAAAAACAGTGCGTACACCCGAGAATATTATATATATCAACATCAATTCGCCGTCGTTCTCAACAATTGAACATTTCGGAGACATCATTGAGACGAATTTTGCATAAAAAAGTCCAATTGGTTCAGGAGTTGAAGCCAACTGACCATCCAATGCGTTTTCGCTTCGCTAAGTGAAGAACAGAAGATGCCGATTTTGTCAAAAAAAAAATCATCTTTTCAAATGAAGCTCATTTTGATCTAGGTGAGTATGTAAACAAGCAAAATTGTCGCATTTGGGGCACAGAAAACCCGCACGCAAACATTAAAAAGCCAATGCACCCAAAACGAGTCACTGTTTGGTGCGGATTTTGGTCCAGAGCAAGGAGTGGCCGTTACATTCAATGGCGATCGTTATCGGGCCATGTTGAACAAATTTTTGTTCACAAAAATTGAAGAGGAAGATATTGGCAACATTTGGTTTCAACATGACGGCGCTACGTGCCACACAGCCGAAGCTACACTCGATGTTTTGCGCCCTGTTTTTGAAGATCGCATTATCAGCCGCAAAGCTGATATCGTTTGGCCACCTCGGAGCGGCGATTTGACACCGTTGGACTATTATTTGTGGAGTGCGTCAAAGATAAGTGTTACGCCGGCAAGCCACAGACAATTGACGCTTTAAAGGACAATATTCTTGAAGCCATTGGTGAAATACAGCTGCACACAATCGATAATGTGCTTAAAAACTGGACCGATCGTGTAGGCTACTGCATGGCCAGCCGAGGCAGCCATTTGAATGAAATTATTTTCCATTATTAACCGAAAGGATTGTACTTTCAAATAAAAAAAGAAATTTGAAAAAATATATTCAGTAGTTTTTTTTATAGCATTTTCAAAAAAATAAGTTATTTGGCGGATCCTTTACAATTTGGTTCAAAGGAAAAAAAAAACTTAAAAGTCAAAATTTTCAGCAGAGTTTTAATTATCCATCAAAGAATAATTTAAACCTTCTTTATTATGTCTAAAACAGGGGAAAACGCAATCAGTCAGTGTTTGCCTAAGGCAAACTTGCGCTTACATTTTATGCCACACATAATCCTTCATTGACTTATATGCTACCGTTTGGCACATATTCCTACAATTTATTCCTGCTTTCATACACTTTTATATTTATTTACGATTACAGTAATGTTCACGTTTCTGTGATAAATATTTCATCATCATAAATATTCATAAAACATCATGCTGAGGAGCACAAATTAAGATGGAGTAAAAGTATTCGTATGTAAATAAATCTTTATGTTTGTATTTGTTTTTATTATCATGCTGTTTTTGTGTCATTTAATTTGTCATATTGGGAGTTTTAATTTCTGAACAACTTATCTTGAGTAAAGGCAAACAAAAAAAAACCAAATTTTAGAATATAAAAAAATTACTGAGCCACCAGACATAATATTCTAACTCATCTTGATACTTATTACAATTTAGCCAATCTTTAGTCCAAATATTTGATGTCTAAAACAAAAACTTAATTCAGATGATTTTATTAAGTAATCTGCGTTGAGTTCTTAAAAAAAAACTAATTCAGCTAATTTTCAACATACAACAAATTTTCAATTTTGGTGATACATATTTTTTAGTTTAAGCTCTAGGTCTTTTTTTATCAAGAAAAAAATTTAAATATTTATTTAATTTTTAATCCAAATTTTTAATATTTTAATCAGGCTTAAGTTCATCAAATTTAATTTTCATTAAATTTAATTTAATTTTCATTAAATTTGATGAACTTAAGCCTGATTAAAATATTAAAAATTTGGATTAAAAACCATAAATAGTTCAACAAAATAACCTCAATTCTAATTATTTATTTAATTATTTTCAATATTTCGCTAACCGTTGGCTCGCGTAATCAGGAAAAAAAATTGTTAAACAAAATTTAATTAAGAATAATTTTTTAAAAAAAAATTACCTAGAGCTTTAATTGAAAAATACCATCGTTATATTTAAAAAGGTCGAATAAAACTAAATATATTTTCAACATTTTTTATTTTTCGAATTTATTCTATGAGCTAAATTTCAGTTATGTATTTTATAAAGCTTTTTTGTAATAGTCCTATTCCTTCAATTTTAAATTTTTTGACGAAGGCCGTAGCGGGCCAGAAAATGCATTACATTCTGCTGGTGTCTAATAATTGTAAATTTTTCTGTTCATACAATATACCTCATTGCTTTTCAACGGAAAGCTAAGGTAAAATGTAACAAGAAAATACAATATAATAGTCTGATAGTGTATAAAGTCATTTCTGAAAAATTGAAGGAATATGACTATTACAAAAAAGCTTTATAAAATACATAACTGAAATTTAGCTCATAGAATAAATTCGAAAAATAAAAAATGTTGAATATAATATAAAGTAACCTTCGAATGGAATTAATTCCCAGTTTCTATTTGTTTTAATTTTATTTAATAATTATTTTTTTTTTTTGGATCAAAAAAAGGTTTTACTTTATAAGGGTGCGTGTAACCTGATAAATATATAAAACAATTATTCTGCATTATTTTTTAGAAAAGAAAACGCCATTTATCATAAACGGGCACTACTCAAAATTGTTTAGGAAAGACAGACAACTGGCTTTAAAAACATGTTTGGAATTTTTAATCAAATTGAATAAGATTTCTGTAATGAAAAAATTTTATGAAAAATAATATACAAATATATCTCTATTAAACAGAGTTTTATTACTTTTAATTAAAATTAGATTCAAAGAGTATTAAAAACAACTTCCCACTTCTTGCGTTTTACGTTTTCAATTTGGCGTAGTTCCTGTTTATGATTTAGTGTGCGATATACTTATTTAAGTTTTAAAGGTCACTAACTAACTGCCACTTTTTGTAGTTCTATAAATAAAAATGATTACAAAAACAAAAATATGCATCCAAAAGTATAATGTAGATAATTATTTTTAAAATCTGTCATACACACTGACTTGTTTCTTTTAACAAATGTGAACATAACCTATGAAGGACCTCAATTCATTAAAGATGTTGCTTAAAGGACATCAACTAGAAACGAGAACAATACACAAATAAAAGGAAAGCCACAAAATAAAACAAAGCAAGGGAATAAGTTGTTTAAGGTCAAAAATTTTTTTGTCTAAAAGAACAATTAGAAATCATTTTAAATTCATTAACAAATATTTATTTTAAAATATTAATATGTGTGTACATTAAGGGTATAACTTATTCCCATTTTTTGCCAATATCAACATGGCTCTAGCAATGTCGAATAGTCCATTGAAAACTATTAAAAAAATTATATTACTTTTTCGCGGTTTTCAAAAAAGTCACCCAGAAAACGCGGTAAAGTTGGAAAATTATTTTTTTTTATTTTTATTTGTACTTATACATTTAGTTCAATAGTCAAATATCAATCTTTAAACCAAATTGTATTTAACCCTTGGTAGATCGAAATTAGCTTTGATGATTATCTTTTTTTAATTGATTTTACATGTTCTTCTTCGTGAAGTCCAAAGTACATTTATTTTGTTTTTCCATTTTGTTGTCTTTCATTTTCTTGTTGACCTTTCTCAGCACAACTTGAAGGGCAAATGTAAACATAGAGCTTGTGCCTTAGCTGTAACAATAATTATTATTGTGTTTATTTTGTTGAACTATTTATGGTTTTTAATCCAAATTAAACGGCGAACCCCTCTAAAGAGATTGAGTGGTAAGGGTAACCTGTCCTCAAGCCCAGGCGCAGTTAAGAAAGAAAAATTATCAATAAATTTTAATAAATTTTCATGTTGTAAAATTCCTTCTTCATAAAAATAATTTAATGAAAATTAAATTTGACGAAGTTAAGCCTAATTAAAATATCAAAAATTTGGATTAAAAGCCATAAATAGTTCAACAAAATAAACACAATAATAATTATTATTTATAAGCCCCCGTATTCACAAACGATTATTAAATTTAACAAACGATTATTGAGGACAATTTTCATAGTAAATTTGTTCTTTAAACCTTTATTAAATTAAAAAATTTTTTATGAATACATGCAAAAATATTTAACAATTTTTTATTAAATTTTTTTAAATATAAACTGGGATTTATTTCCTTTCGAAGGTTACTTTATAAAATACATAACTGAAATTTAGCTCATAGAATAAATTCGAAAAATAAAAACTGTTGAACATTAAATTTTTTTTCTTAAGGGATTTTAGAACGACCCAAACAAATTGCTTTCGTAAATAAGCAGTCGCTATTTTCTTAAAAGTATAAAAAGCAATACAAATTTGCTTGGCTTTTGTAAATAAAGGAATATATCTTCAATCATGTGGTATCATTATTGAGTTCAAGCCTACAATTACAAAGATAATGTATTCCTGATTCCAACTCACGCGTCATTTTCCTTATTTATAAAGGGCAAGCAGTACTTCTCCGTTTGTCTGCCTTCGCGCGTTTTTCAAGAACCAACAAAAACTTATTATAAGAATCTGACTTTCCACATTAAGGTTAAGATCGTGGATAGCTTATAAAGGAGGCTTATCAGGATAAGTGCATATAAAATTTTTCTAGGCCAAATAATTACTCTTCAGTGGTTTTTCTGTTAAAGGTGTGAATTAAAGAAACAAAAAATTTTGAAACCAATGATGCCAACTTAATGTGTATACAGCGAAACTTTGGTAACGAACTATACAAATTTTTGATATTTCCCCTGAAATAGCTCTTTATTGTAGAGTTTTTCATGCAAAAATACTATAAAGCTAAGTAAAACGAAGAAATTCTGAGCTATAAAGCCTCTATGTAGCAAAGTATTCGTTTAAAAGCCTCTATACAATGAAGTCTGAATAAAGCAAAATTGTACAGTTTCGTACTTCTTCAATTTTGTTTTATCAGCTTCACTGAAGCTCATGCACAACGAATCGCGAGCGATAGAGATAACCATTTTTCGATCCCATTCCGATTCGTTATACTGAAGTTAAACTGTACTTGTTTGAATTCTATATATTCTTCTACAATGTATGTTATCCAGCCTATAATCTTATATTTGCTCTGGTCTAAAGTCTAGTCCAAAGAATATTTATAAATATACTTTGGTCTAGTCTTTAATCTAGTCTGCAATTTTGTCTAAAACCTTGAGTATGGTGGAGTCTAGAGTCTAGTCTAATATTAAGCTTGTAGTTTATAATTAAGTCTGGAGTCTATTCTAAAATTCAGTCCGGTCTATTCTCTAGTATATAATCTAGTCTTTAGTCCGGATTATACTCCGTTTTCCCTAATTAATTAATTTAATTTACAATCGATTTCCCTTTCAAAAAAAATTAAATTAAAACAACTTCTTACTTGAATATACTCTAATTTAAATTAATTTACAACATACCTGTTGGGTAAACAATTATTGTTGTAGCACGATTTTTATTTCCGGCTATAAAAGTTGCCACCGTTTGGGCGGTAGGAAATGCGGTTGTTGTTTCCAAATGGTGACTGCCATTCGACAATGAGGACACAGCCATATCTGTAGCAGCCGCATAAGTGTCAAAACCATTTGTTTGCTCTGCAACACCACCACTGGCATTAACACCTCCTGGCGTTTTTCCACCTATAAGACCATCATAAACCTCACCCGCAACGGCATGAGAATTCGAAGAGGAAAAAGTGGAAGACGTGTTAGCTAATGTTGAATTTTTTGTAAATGCTGTAGTGTATTGAGCTGTATAATCACTTAAATTTGTTCTAACCACGTTAGCTAAAGTTTTATTAAAGAAATTCTTTATGCTCGTTGTATTAAATGGTACAGTTGGAAAGGAGTTGGCAGAAATAGAGGAAGTGGAGGATGATATTTCTTTGGTAGGAGGAGAATTAAGAAAAAACCCAGATTGAAACGTTTTTTGCTGTTGGGTATGAAGACTTCGGGTATTATTTGTATCATCATCCATTGCTGGGGTAGTTATAGGTGGTGGCAGCATTATTTTTCCCCAAGTGCTTCTTCTTTAAGTAACAACAAGCCTGATGTTGTTTGTTCTCCTTGTTATTTTTAATTTAGAGAATTTATTTTAATGCCGTTATTATTTTTTGTTGGTGTTGTGTTAACTTATGTCGGTTTATTGTTGTTGTTGTTTTTTGCTTTTGATATATTGTCGTTGCATTTTTATTGATTTATATACATATTGACATTTATGTTGTTTCTTTATAATTTATTTTTGTTTTTCATTATTAAGCACATGTTGTTGTTGATTAAATATTTTATTCCATTTTTACTGTCATATTTTTTTATGTTTGTAATAAAAGTCAATATTTTATTTTATGGTTGCCAATTTTTGTTTTTATTCTATTCTGTGATTTATTTATTTTATTGTTGGTTTTTGCAATTAAACTTCTATGAAAACAACTGTTGATAGAATTTCTTTAAGCAAAATACATAATTTTTTTACAACAATATACTGTAAAATTATATCAAAGCGAATTGGTACAGGCGATCGCTTTAGAGAGAGAGAGAGAGAGAGGGATAAGGTTTGCTAGATGTTCCTTTTTTCTATCTCAAACTTCATAAAAACAATTTACAGCGCGTATATAAATATTTTTCATGGTGAAGTATGTATTTATTTATTAAAAGATTTCTAGCAATTTCAATTAAATTATGAAATGGGCAAATTAGTTATAAACTTATACAGGTACATACATACTTATGTGATGAAATTCGATCGATTTCAAAACGATAGTTTTTAAACGGCGTGATAAATTTCTAGCGATTTTATAATCCATTTCTTAATTACTCAAAATGTTTTCTTCAAACGACAGTTAAACTTTCTATGTATATAATCAGGAAACAATGTTTTAGAAATACATTTTTTAAGATACTACCCAGCAGTAACAAAAATGAGAGAAGAGGCTGCATTTCATACTTATTTATTTTTTACACAGGTCGTCAACAAGAGCCAGAAAAGGGAGTAAGGAAGGCCACTTAAAAAAACTGAACAACTTCCTTTCTCCCTTCTTGAAGAGGGGAGTAGCGAATGTGTACTAAATATTTTAGAAGGTTTTTCAAAAATAAATTTAAACCTTTTAAAAGGCATACTTCTGAAGGCAGGATATCATACGATGCGAATCTTTTAGAAAGGTCTATAATCCTTCAAAAAGACCTGTCATTTTTTTAGATATAAGAGATATTTACCGCTGGGTAAAACAAAAATTTGCAGTTTCGAATCGTGTCGTTTTCTAAATCGATTTCTATTACATCTTAATAGTCTCGTTTAGTCTTAAGCTGAGATGCATTCAAGTCTATAGTGCAGTCTATATAATTTAAATTATATATTGTTTAGTTCATTCTTTAATTAAATCTTTGGCAAATTCTATAGTTTTTTCTAATTGAGGGTAATTCTAAAGTCTATTGAAGTTTCTTTTTAAAGTCAATTAAAATTCATTATTTTCATTTTCTCATCGTATTTTTTGTTTTATATTTGCTAAAGAAAAATACTCCATTAAAACATTGTATTTAGTTAATGTTACTCATTTAAGAGAATATTTTTTTCTGACAATTTATTCAAAGTCTTTACGTAATCTTTTAAACGCATTTACGTTAAATTATTTCGTTGCTAAGAGTTTTAACCATATGTTGGCATAAAACTTAATTTATCATCATCACCAGCCAACATCATTATTATCTTCACATGAGTGTGGTACGGCAAGAAAGTAAACACACTTTGAAGAAAATAAAAATGTGAATGAATACGCGTAAAAAAATAAACTCACTGAAACATGTTATCATCAATACCATTGCGGGCGTATGATTAATATCGTTCATATTAGAGTGAATCAATATGAATTAAAAAAAAAACACTCATACGCTGTGTGTATCGAATAAAAAATATTTATTTAAGGAGTAAGTGTTACCCCCATATTCATAAAAAATATTTAAATTTTATTGGAGGTTTATAGAACACATTTTCATAGGAAATTCGTTCAATAAACCTCCAATAAAATAAAAATATTTTTTATGAATATGGGGGTTAAACTTTATTTAATTTATTGATATTTTTAGGAAGTAATTGAAAAAATAGTTTTTAATTTATAATTTTTTATAAAGTTAGGAAAACTTAAACAAATTAAGGATTATTTAAAGACAAGTATTGTATAAAAAGTACTTTTTAGTAACTGAATATTCTTTTTTATTTAATGCATTTTTTAAACTTTTTTTCTTAAGAACTGGCAGAACTATTTAGATAAATCTGCTTAAAACAAAAGATTTTTTCTAAATAAAGTAATCTATTTTTTTAAATAGTACAAGTAAGCACATTAACCCAAAAAAAGTAAAAAATATAAGTTTATTTTTTATATTATTTTTTACCTATTGTTAAAAAATGTTCAAAGATTCCGGAATTTTGTTGATTTAAAAGAAAAACGTACTTTCTTTTAATTTAATAATTCTTTATAGACAGAGAAATTTTAACAAGAAGCTAGAAGTTTGTTTTTAAAATTAAAAGTTTTATATAAAAAGTACTTAAATAAACTTTATTCTTAAAGTATTAAAATTTTTTTCAAAAAAACGTATCAAAAATAATTTAAAAAATATTCAAACTTTTATAGAAATGTGTTACAAAATGATAACCCCCTTATTCATAAAAAATATTCTAATTCGTTTTATAAACCTGAAATATTTTGTATAAATAAGGCCTTAAACATTTTTTTAATAAAAAGTATTTATTATTTTCAAAACATAAATATTTTTTTTTAGAACAAAAAGTATCAAAATAAAAAAAAAAATTTAACAATTAATAAATTTGTTTCTTTCAATTTATATTTTAATTAGAAAGTACTTTTTCCCCGAAATGTACTTTTTAAAGCATGTATTATTGTTAAAAAGTATCAAAGATGATTTAATTTTTTTTTTTATAATATTTTATTTTTTTTTAAAGATATGTATTTTAAAATTTTACCAAGCCCTGATTAATTTTCATTTTTTTTTTTAATAATTTCAACAATTTCTATTTTTCGAATGTGTTCAATGAATCAAATTTCTATTTATAAAGCTTTCTTGCAATAGTTTTATTTTCTAAATATTTCACATATTTTTTTGCTTAAGCCAACATAATCAATATAGCTTCAATGTTAACCAAAGATTGGGTTAAGCAAAAAAGTATGTGAAGTATTGAGGGAATACAATTATTGCAAGATTTCCGTCTAACCGGTTTTTTGAAGACCTCAGAAATGATGGTAACATGCCAGATCCGTCCATAAGATATGAGCAAAAAACCACAATTGTCTCTAATTTTTATCATAAAATCCCCTGTCGTTGTCGTTTTTTTTACATAAAAAATACATACATGAATTGCCGCTCTAAATATGTGTTTAAAAAACGAAGAAATGACGACTTTAGATTTCTGCTTAAGAAATTGCTTTTATTCTTAAATAAAATTTTTTTAATTGTTTTTATAAAAAAACTATTTTTAAATATTTGGCTTAAAAAATAAAAATTATTTTTATTTTAGATAATTTTTAACACTTAATTTTTATGTAATAGTTTTTAATCCAATTTAAATTTATTTTGTATTTTAATTAACGAAATATTACCACAAGAAATGAAGTCTACTGCAAATATAAGCAGTTAACTAAGTTTTTTTATATTTTTATATTCCCTTTACCCATTTAGTTAGTCAGTCATCATCATCGCTACCATTTTTTACACTTTATAAACACATTTAGTCCTGTACATTTGTTAAAAACAAATAACCGAACACACACATTATATTTATAAAAAAATCCCTGTGGGTATATCATTTTCATTCAGTTGTTGTTTTTCCATTACACTATCATTCAAGTGTAGTCGTATTATTTTCTCTTTATTTTTATTTTTGTTTTTTACTGTTACTATGTTATTTAAGGCAAAACAATGCACCACACACACTTATGCAAAGAAGACTTTTGAAAAAATACTTTCCTGTGGTGTCTGTTTTGTTTTGGCTCATTCATTTTGTTTGCTATTTATTACTTGACTTGCATAGCTAAAACAAACAGCAGGTTTGTTTATATTCTTTATACAATAAGCCGTTAGTTTATAATGTCTTCTTGTTTTTTTTTATTATATTTGATATTCAACACAAGTATTGCCAGAGTTTTCATAAAGAAAACTATGTTTCACGTATCCTTGCCGCCATAAAACTAAATTATCTTAACGGTATTGCATAGCTTATATACCAGACACATTTCCAGTGTTATTTAAGAGAGAAAGCGAGAGAACAAGAGAAATTTTTGGTTAATTTTAATTTGGATATAAAAAAAGAGATTTATAACGGGAAAGGAAAATTTAAAATGGAAAATCTCTTAAACTTAATATTAAAGTATAACTGAATTTTAATAAATACATTTATTTATTTTAAGTAGCAATGACCAGTATTGTTAATAATAAACTGTAATGTACTTATTAAATTCAAATTGGAAATATGTATATGTGAAAATGAAGTTTTGAGAAAAACGCATTTAAATTAATTCTACACCCTTTTAGGTACCAGAATCCACTCTAAAGTCCAAACCCGTTTTTTGGCACACTAGGTCCCCTTTCTCGCAAAAAACCACATATGTACAAATGTATGTATATTAAAATGTTTTAACAAATTTAGTTTAATGCACTGACTCAGTGGCCGTTATAATTATTCTTTTTTTCAAAAAAGTCAGATGATAAACACTATTGGTGTCAAATTGTTTCAAGTTATCCTAAGAAGATTGTGATTGAAATCCAACAAAATCGGTTCAGTAGGACAAGGAGTTATGAATCCAAATGTGGAAACACCACACTAAAAATTGAAAATTTTGTTAAAAAGGCTAACATAAATGGTGGCATAATGCACGGATTGATATAAAATTATGATCAAATTCGTTATATTAGACTAGCAATCGCACTGACGATTTCATTTAGATCGTTCCATAATCTACGATAGGCCCAATATAAAGCACACTCTCGTAAAACACTTTCAGCCCAATTATGAATACAAATTCCCCGGGAGTTTATTCCCTTTTCCCATTTTTGCAATAGAATTTACATAGGAAAAATGGGAGAAGGGAGAAAACTCCCGGGGAATTTTTTTTCATAATTGGGCTGTTTAATTCGCTAAAACCCGTAACGAATAATTCCCTTGTGATGAAATTTCGTCAGTCATAGTTTTATAATATTAGAAATCACAATATCAATATTCGTGAAGATCGGTTCATCAACTCAAAATATACAAATTTTCACTTCTTACAAGAAAACGATATACAGTAGACTTATTTATCTGCCCACTGTAAAAATCTTACATTATGTTGTCTACTCTTTCAACAAAAAGAATGCAGTTGTGTGACTTTTTGTGATAAAAAAATCTCTAAATTTTGAGTTAACACCCTTTAGAGGAACCGGTGCGATATGAAGATACAATAAATGAATATTAAAAAATATGTAAACCATATTGCTTTCAAACAATTTCATATGAAGAAGATATTTCAGGAGATCACGTTCATTTCCTTAAAAAATTAACCTTGTAAATTTCAAACAAATTAATTAATTGGTTGTTAATGCATCGAAATAAAATTTGTGAAAATATTTAACAATTTTCTTTAAATAAATTCAAAAAAATAAATATATTTTACTTGCTAAGTACTATAAAGAAATTGATGTTGCGGTAAAAATTTTTTTTGAGGAAGAAATCCATACACAAACTTAAGAATTTATTGAAAATTAAAATGACCCGAATCTTATATACCCTTCACCATAGTATTGAAAAGACTTTTTTCCGTCCTATGTATCCTTATTATTACATAAGAAGGTATGGGCGCTAGGTTAAATAGTAATACGACTATTTCGATGATTTTTGAAACCAAACAAATCTCAAATCAGTGGGCTCGCGATGACTACTAATTAAACTAATTAAAACAAAGCCAGTTCACTTTTGCAAGATTGTAAATTACATTGTTCATATGTAATATAAAATATCGTCTCTAAACTTGAACACTATATACACTAATCTCATCAAGTAGTACTATTATTAAAAAAAAAAATTGCTAAATTTCCATTAAATTTGATTACACAATTAGTTTCTTACAGTTCAATAAAACTATTTGTGTTTTTTTTTATATGTGCTTCTATTTATTTATTTTTATAAATCACATTTCTCACATTTCCAGAGCAATTGTTTGGTTTTGTGCAAAAATCACGATAATATAAAATAATAAACATTTCATTGCAATTGAGAAATTTTTCATTAACTAAAATTACGTGTATGCGTTTTTTTAGGGAATGAATCATTATCCATCATTCATTCATTATTACCAATAAATGAATAAATGTGTTATTCATTAAATGATTTCAAAACGATTTAGTTATAGATTTGACAAAGTAAGGTAAAAATTTGACATTGACATCTACATGTCAAAACAAAAGGTTGCAAACTTCAGTACATACATAGTTTGAATAGTCCTGTTAAGGGTTTATCCTAAGTAATAGGGTATTTTTTAATATAGGGAAAATTTTTCTTTTAAAGTTAGCTCGCATTATCGACGAGTTTTAATAAACATTGTTGATAGTCGAGGTACACACCCAAAGAAAAGTAAATGGCACAAAATAAACATTTTAGATATTGTTTTTTTTAAGAAAAAAAAAGATTTTAAGAAAATAATTCAAGATAAATTTTTTCGAAGGTGGGTGTGTTTCTCAAAAAATTACTACGATTTTTTGAGAAATTCACCACGGACTCTTGTAATTGTAATTAGTCACAGAAATTCGAATCAGTAATTTCATTACATTTGGCGCTCTAAAACTAGAATCCAAAATTCGAATTTCCGAGCGGTTTTTTCTTTTTTATTGGAAACACTAAAATTTTGTCAGTTAGTGCCGGTCACACACGTCCAGTTTGACTCATCAAGTCTTCAGGTTTTTGAAGAGAGGGGAAAATAAATAATATGTATTATCTTTTCTCATGTATACTATTTATATTATACATACTAAAGTCAAATGAAGTGAATTGTAATTTTTTGTTATATTTCGTTGAGTTTTTTATAGTTTGTATGTTAAACAAAATAAATTGAAAAAAAACATAGTTTTTTATATCTTTGTGGTCAAATTTACCTACATACATTTTTGTATAATAAAACCATCCAGAATTTCGAATAATTCGGAAATTCGAATCGGCCTAAAAACAAAGTGGTTCGAGTTTCCTAGCGTGTACTGTACTAGTAACATTTTTTTTAACTTTTTTAACATTTACTTGTACAAATTATTAAAATTTTTAGTAAATTAACACACCGAATAACGGCATTATCGGCACAATACTAATTATGGGAAACTGCACTATCGACAAAATGTTGCTATTGAATAACTGCCTTGCGCATACCCAACAAACACGGAGGTTTAATTTAGGCCCTAATCATGTAAAACGCAACTCCAAAGAATTACACTGAAAGCAAAAACAAAATCATAGGCCGTAATTTTGTAAAACACAACGCACGCCAAAGTTTTATATGGAAAGCAAAAACAAATTCATAAATATTTTGTAATTTTGTTGTTGCTTTGTACAGAAATTTATTTACCGTTTTAAAATTTTCAACGCCACAAGCAATGAGGCGTATGAAATGTTAAAAACCAATGTAAATTTCTGTTAGAGGCAACAACAAAATTACAAAATATTTATGAATTTGTTTTTGCTTTCAATGTAATTCTTTGTCGCTGCGTAGTGTTTTACAAAATTAGGGCCATTAATATTTTGCAATTTTGTTGTTGCTTTCTTCACTTTCTCGTTTTATTTTTACTCACATTCTTTCACTCTGTAATAAATTTCTTACTCACAAATAATTAATCAGCCCAATTAT
The DNA here is from genome assembly GCA_949318255.1 of Pollenia labialis. Lineage (NCBI taxonomy): Eukaryota > Metazoa > Arthropoda > Insecta > Diptera > Polleniidae > Pollenia > Pollenia labialis. Next base: position 1,619,068 of record OX439142.1, read on the forward strand.
GAATACAAATTCCCTGGGAGTTTGTTCCCTTTTCCCATTTCTACAATTGAATTTACATAGGAAAAATGGAGGAAGAGAGAAAACTTCCGGGGCTGTATATGTTTTCACAAGAAATTAATCAAATTTTTATAATTTGTCGGTGTCCATTGTGCTAGTCACCCTCTAGAATTATTGAAGTTTCTCAAGCAAAAAAATTGTTTGCCACGCCCCACAATGCAGCGCTTTTTATTTTTTATATATACCGCTGCCATTGAAGGTCCGATTTCATCATATCGTTGTATCTGGCTGGATCATGGCCCTCTTATGCCCAATTATTCAAAAGTACCAAGAAAGTCCTTCCAATACTTAGTTTGTGAAGCTTTAAATATACTCACCAGGGTTGTCAGATTTTTTTTTAGCTCCATCGCCAAACCGGATGTCAGAAATCGCCAAAAATGTCCAAACATCAATTTTGTTGTTTTCGTAATTTTTTTTTTTAATTTAATTTTGCATAAAAAAAAGTATAATATTTCAGTCGAAATTCGCCAAAAAAAATACAAAAAAAAATCGCCGAAAGTAAATTGTGTTTAGTTTCCGTTATTGTTTTTTTTAGTAGCATAAAATGAATAAGTGCCGGTTCACACACGTCAAGTTTGACTCGTCAAGTCTTGAGTTTTTAGAAAAGAGGGGAAAAGTAATGGCATTCACTTTTCCCTTTCTCCTAAAAGCTCAAGACTTGACGAGTCAGACTTGACGTGTGTGAACCGGCACTAACAAGTGGAATTTTTGTTCCATGAAATTTTCATTCCCCTCGAAGGGAAAAAAGCAATCGTGAATCTATGTGAAAGATTTTTCACGCTATCAGTTTCAGTGAATGTAAAAAAGAAGAAAGATTAAAAAAAATTAAAAATCAATGAAATTTTTGTTCAAAAATATACACGTACATACATATGTATATATTTTAAAGAAAAGATAAAATAATAAAGCAAAATATTTAGTATTGGAGGGATAGTTTGATTACAACGTTAGTTTTTTGCACTTTTTTTAAATTTTATGTAGTAAAAGATTTTCTAAAACTCGAAAGCTTCACAAATCCGCAGACAATCGAACTGTTGTTATGCATTGTGTTGACCAATTTATCGGGTTGTGCCATATTAAAGGATCTAGCCCTTAATATTCAATTTATAGGAGGAACTACTTACATACATGTTCTGTGTCCTAGAAAAGATAAAGTGAGAAAATCTAAGGGAAATGTGAACAAATTACGAGGGAAACAAATTTTCACAATAAGCGAATTTTTTCCCGTGAATATTTTTTCACGTTATTATTCTCATTTGAATTACCTTTTTTTCATGGGAGTTTTTCATGATCGCAAATATGTGAAAAGTGACTGATTAAGAGGGAAAAATTACTCACGATAGGAGTGCATATATTCAGTTAAAAAAACTAAAATTAAGTACACAAGTCTATAAGATCGTCCACTTCAGCCTCATCGATTTCATTACTTGTGTTTTGACCTGTATACATATTATTGGAATTAAATAGTGACTGATACACTTAAAATGATAACTAAACAAAAATTTCCCCAGTTCCCAGGTATTTTTTAAATTAGTAATGATAACAAAAAATTACAAAATGTTAAAAAAAATCGTTGAAATAATATAAATGGTAAAAAGTATATAAAAAATCGCCAGTCGCCAATTGAAAAATCCCACCGCCAAAAAGTTTTAAAATCGCCACGTTTGGCAAGAAAACGCCATATCTGACGGCCCTGATACTCATTTTCATTTCTTGCTAAAGTAGATTTTTATTTATTTCTTATATTTTTTATTGTTTTTCATAGAACTTAAAGCAATTTAGAGTAAGTGAATTTAACCTTTTTTATTACTTTTAAAGGATAATTTATTTTAGTTAAATTTAGGTGATTTCTGAATTTTTTGGAAACAAACAAAAAAATTAATGTTGTTTAAAAGTTATAACTAATCTTTAAGCAACTTAATACGAAAATTGCAAAAAAAAAATAATTTTTTAAGTAAATTTAGGCAACTAATAAATAAAAGTAAAGTATTTTTTTTATATTTTCCAAAGATATCACACATTTGTTTTCAGACCAAACAAGACTTCTTAATTACATTTTTTTCGTATTTTTCGTTTGTTTATCGATCATTTCGAAAATAAGTTTCGTGAAAATGCAATTACAAGACTTGTTTTAAATTACATTTCTTTTTTTATAAAGAATTAAAAAAAAAGAAAACTTTTTATAATCAAATATGTACGTTTTATTTGTCATCACGTTTAATTGGTTACCCCTGACAAATATCATCTCCAGAAAAAAGAATAAATCAAAATACAATACCAAAGGTTTCAGATGCTCCCAAACTTAATGTTGCCGATTCAAGTATAAGCAAGCTACTACCTTTTTTGAAAGGAAACCCCCAAGCTTTGGTTTATTAAGATTGAGTACATATTTTCGATATTTCTGAAATTACTCGAGATGACACTAAATTTCAGTACGTTATTGTCAATAAGGATTCTACTTTTTTGCCACACGTTTCGGATATATTGGAATCACCATCATCTGATGGCGCTGGTATGTATGTACCAAGTTAAGACGATCAAAAGTTCTCACATTATCTCCAAGTGATCAGAGATGTTGCTTCTGGATAACTGAATAATTCGTTAATTAAAACTCTCTTTATAGAAGAACTTTCTGAAGATGTCAGGTGTATTCATATGCCAAGTAAGTGTCAATATATCGATACATAAGAGGCGATAATTAATAATTTTTCACGAAGTCACAGCAGTGAGCATAATAGCAACCAAATAATATTTGATAAAACAAGTACAATTAAACAAGTGTTATAATTGCTTCTCCACAGTTGTATTAAAAAAAATTAAATAAAAAATATATATGTACATTTAAGAGATAAACTCAGAGAGTTAGAAAATGTGAACAATAACTTTAAACCACATTTTGTATCCAATTAAGGGCTCCTCTAATGCGACGCAAACGGGCTCTTGACAAGAAGCTGCTTATTAAAAGATATTCCACATAAGTACGGCGCCCAGTTTGTTGGTAGTTAAAGGAAGAACAGCCCAACGAGTTGCTATCATGAGCTAATTTGGATTCACACATTATTTTGGTGGTTAAAGATAAAAGCCATTGTAAAATCTGAAAAAAAAATTATTTTAACTAAGAAAACTATGTATTATGTATTTTGTTGAAAATGTTTGTCAAACTAGATTTACATAAATATATTTAAATATTTTTTTTGAAACGTTTAATTTTTATTTGTGGCATTTTGATAAAACATTTTAAATCGAGACAAGATAGCAAAAAAGTTTTTAAAAAAAAACTCGATGAAAAAATAATTTTTATCAAATAATAAAATAAACCAAAATTAAAGAAAAAATTTCGTTTATACCATAGTATAATAAGTATCTTTCTAATGAATATACCTTGTACTTATTCTACCATGGTTTATACATAATATTAAAACCGTAAACAAAAACTTTTTTAATGAAAATTCGTATGGTTAAAAATATTTTTTTCAACTTTTTAAATAAATTTATCGAAATTCCACAGATATGTACATACATATGTATATCAATTTACATATCACACTGCTTCCTCTAAAGAGAGGCAACTCAACATTTTTCAATTTTCACTTTTTGAAAGAAATCGATGTACAGTGGTAAAAATATTTGACCAGTTTTTTTTAGTATTTTGCAAAAAAAAAAAAAAATACAATTGTATACCCCCCCCCCCCTTTGTAGTAGAAGAGTACATATAAAAAGAAAACAGTTTTTTGTCCCTACTGAAAGTATATAAATGTAAATGAGTTAACCCCATTTAGAGGAAGCAGTGCGATATATTGTATACTAACTATGCTGCCTACTTTATCCTCTTTACTTAGGCTTATTGCTTTTAAAATAAATAAAAAAAAAACTTACTTCCGGACTATTGGGCATTCCACCAAACTTCAGCCATTGTGAAGGAGCCCATAAAAATAATTGCATAACATTTGCCGCTATATCGGGACTAACACGTTTTGAGGGATTTGGTGATAAAATGTTATAAATCAATTGCTGAACTAAAGCAGGGCACTCTTCAGGCAAAGAAGGCAAGTCTTCATCTTTGTAATCAGAATTTCGCAAGGAAAATGTTTGTTCTCCTTTGGCCGCATTAAGACCACCACTTGAGGAGTAGAAGGGATTACGCAAACCAAAAATTTCGTAGGCTATAGCGCCACAAGCCCATAAGTCGGCTTTGCTGTAATTTAATACAGCAAATGGACCCGGCATTTTGTTTATAATCTCGGGAGCCATTAATGCCGCATTGCCACCCTTGTCTACGTCATAGGATGTATATGGTACTTGCAGCCCATGTACTTTATCCGCCAAACAGCAGCCAAAATCAGATAAAACTAAGATAGGTGGAGAATCATCATCGTTAAGTTCGATTAATATGTTATCCGATTTTAAATCACGATGGGCGATACCATGGCGACTAATATGGGCTACAGCTTCTAATAGTTGTGTTAAAAGCAGCAACTTAGTTCTTGTGGTCAATTGATGAGAATCCAAAAATGCCCTTAAACTATAGTCATAACGTTTCATTAACAAATACAAGGACATATTACGGCCGTATCCATTTGGATTTATACGTTGTGGTTGGGCAATGGGATACAACAAATGGCCATCGGGGAAGTTACCCACTTCATCACAAAAGAAGCCATACATGCACACAATATTGGGATGGGATGGTAAAATTAATGTTTGATCTTGTATATGTTGTTCCCACGATTCGGCGGCTTCATTCATATAACGTTGGCGGGCAGGTACAGTTTCCTTATACATAGCTCGTAAAATGGCCATGGCATTACTTTGGATGTCATAATTAAACATCATTTTTAAGGCTAAAGGATAGCGGCGTATATTGGCATTAGCGGTAATGTCCAAAGTTTGCTTAAGTATAAATAATATAAAAATATTTATACAGTTTAAACAAATTTCGAGTTTATATTGAATTTTATTTAAAAAAAGACAAACACTTACCAATCCGGCTACCCCACTGCTAACTCCTGAAAAGTTTTGTGTAGTATTTGTTGACAATCTAAAATCTCTTGTTTCCTGGTTTTGATCTTCTTTACCCTTAGAAGCTTTAAAAGATTGTTCGAATTGTGTAGCAGCCGAGGTTTGACTGAACATTTGCAAATTATCTACCGAACCACCAAAATTGTGAACAAATCTAGACATGTTTTGTAAAGGTGACATTAATTCAGGACGAAAAGATTGCTGCTGTAGAGGTTGTCTACGTTCTGGAGAAGAACTGACATCTACCAACGAAGAAGAGGCTGAAGAATAATTTAAACTCTCAGCGGTAGTATCATCAGCCTGATTTTTTAAAGAGGCAGCATAAACAACAGCAGCACAACCTTTTGCTATGGCTGGTCCAATAGCAAGTTTTTCAATACTAAAGCTGGAATCTAAGGTTTCCGAAATTTCATCATAGTTCCATGCGTTTTGCAAACGGTTAGCTGCCTCACGTATTTCCCAGCAAACGCCCTCCAATTCATCTTCTTTTGTTAAAACGCCAGCTCCAGAGGCAAGACTAACACCAATTAAAGCAAAAAAAGGAGCAGAATCACCATAAAATAATTTTTTAGTAGCTTGACTGCGTAATTCAGCTGAATAGGTCGTGGTAACACGATTTAAAATATTATCAATAAATAACTTCCGGGCATGTTGACCAAAACGAAAAATACTAGCCGAACGAGGCACACTGGCAGCCAACTGTCCCGTAGCAGTTGAAGAGCCAGAAGCACTTCCCAGAGAATTTAAGGCATTTCTAGCAACCCATTTCTGCAATCAAAAGAAATTCAAAAATTTTAAAGCTTGAAGCACTTTTTGCTACCCACCTTTCCTGAAGCAGCTCCTACAGTTGGGAGACGTTGTTGGCGTGTATTCCGTGTTTGATTTTGTTCAAAAATGTTGGTGTGTATATCGCGTTTCCAATAGGTCTGAAGTAAAAAACGACCATGTTTGACTAGTCGTGTGGTTAACAAACGAACAGACATAATGCCCTGGCAACTCCTAAATAAGCAGCAAAACTTTGCAAGTCTCCTAAGAAATTTAAAAAAATTATGAAAATCTTTAATTGCGTTTTATTTTGCAAGTTATTTTTTATATTATATACAATTTACTCACCCCTAATGTGTTCGTGTTTTTTGCTTTCTTTTTAGATTGTTTTTAATGTTATTAATAGTTTTGTATTAGTATATTAGCCAAAACATTGAAATCCCTTCCCTCAGTGAGTGGGGAAAACAAGCAATTATTTTTTGTTTGTTTTTGCGTGGATCTACAATTGTTTGTGGCTTGTTTTCTGGTTTTTTTTTGTTAGATAATCATTCGCGTCGTTTGGTTTTCTCTAAAGAGAACCATCATGGTTGAACGATTTTATGGACAATTTAAAATAGTTTCTTAACCTTGTGTAATTATTTGAGTAATTTTTCCTTTATTTACCTGTTTCTTTTTTTAACACTTTATTAAACTACAAAGAAAATTTCCTAAAAAATTCGTGTTGTTTGTGTCGATGCGTATTTAATATTTTAAACAGCTGGATCAGGGATGGCATTTAGAATTTTTTAATTGTACCAACAACCACTGTTACCAGAAGAGCAGAGTCTGAGATCCACAATATAATGTGTGGTTTATAGAACACGAGCGCAAAACTCGTCCGTTCCGTTCAACTTACTTATTTCAAAATTTTGTTTTTGTTTTAAATGTTAGTTAAACGGACGAGTTTTGCGCTCGTGTTCTATAAGCCACACATTTATATTCAAATGATAAAAAATTAAGAAAAATAGTAAAACATGATTTGAGACAAAATGATGAAATCTTGTCTGTAGATAACAAAAATCCTATTCCAGAAAGTGTGTACCTCAGAATTTATGCAGCTTAAATACTTTCAAGTACATACAAGTTTATCTCTCCATTTGATGTAAAAAAATGCATTTGATTCAAGGCGAATTCAAACAGGTAAACTCATCCCGTCAGCCGTTCATCTGCTGTCTCCACGGCGAATTAAAAAAATTTGTAAATGTCAAAATATAAAATTGTTTTGAGAAGAAGTTGAACAAAAAGTGCTAAAAATATTATTTTTATAATAAAAAAATATCAAAACTACGAATGATTAAAGTGAATTTACTAATTTGTTTCATAAAAAAGTGATAATTTTAATTTGCAATAAAAAATTTTGACATCTATCAATTATACAAATTATATATAAACAAATACATGTGGCTTTTTGTAGTTGTAGAGTTGCACTTACCTTTTTAAATTCGCTTTGTATTGATTCATGATTCTATTGTTGTTGGATTGTTGTATTTCCGACACCACCTGTTGTTGAATTCGCCTTGGTTCATATAGTTATGATGCATGATCATCGTTGCCGTTTTGGCAACTTTTAACCAAAATTGGTTACTTTTTTTCCATGTGTACTTGTGCACTCAAGACGAATTTACACCAGGTGACCTTATCTTGCTACGTAAGCAACAGCTGATTACTAACCTTGTGTCAAAAAGATATACCGTTCATGTGGTCCTGGGGAATATTTACTAAATTTTTATTATTTTCGTTTAAAATTGTGAAATTTAAAATTTTTCGAATTATAACATTTCAAAACAAACAATTTAAAATGAAAAAGAAAATTAAACATTTATTTAAATTGTTTACTACAGTGTTGTATCATTTTTGACACAACGCTAACATATTTTACAGTGTTGTAATCGTTTTAAAATAAGACCACCTTGTATGAATTCGCCTTGTGTACAATCTTTCCAATTTTGGTTACTTTTTTTGAACACAAAAATAAGCAATTTTTTGTTTTGGAACAAGAGCTAACCGCTACGCTTTATGACCCAATAAATTTTGTGTGGTATTTGTGCATCTAAAACCAATACATACTTTATTCGTCTACTTGAAAAATTTTTTTAGAACCTTAAACTTTAACAGACTATCAACCTTACCATACAAGGTATATACTTTAAAGTGTAGATGGCCATTATCTGTTTCTCTTAATGCTTCAGAGGTCTAATTGAATTTTTTTTTCGATAAAGTTCAAAAAACGTCCGTATATCCGAAACAAATATTACGAAAACACCCCAGGAAGTGTCACATCCACTAAAAATTTCGAAAAATTATTTAGCCTATTGTTCTTTCCAGAACATCGGTAATATATTGTCAAAACTTTAAAAAAATCGGTCCAGCGGTTTCTTCCTTGGACACACAATTTTTAAACTAAAGTGCGAATAAAATAGTACTTTCAATATAAAATAATTTTTGTTACTTTTTTCGCTTTTGGTTAATTTATTTTTAAATTTGGTTACAAACGTAGCAACGCTTAATTTGATACAATACAAGGCGAGTTAATTACTTAACCCTTGAACATCACAAACAAAAAGAAAATTAGTGCCGGTTCACACACGTCAAGTTTGACTCGACAAGTCTTGAGTTTTTTGGAGAGAGGGGAACAGAAATGGCATTCTCTTTTCCCTTCTCTCTAAAAAGCTCAATACTTGACTAGACTTGACTTGACTTGTGTGAACCGGCACTTAATGCCGTTGAACGTGATAGAATGAACAAATTTTTAGCCAATTTTTATTTAATTACTGTCAATATTTTTTTTATTTTTAATTAAAATTATCATAAGTTTAATAAAATACACTATGTAATTAAAACTCAAAATGGGACTTGTTGTAAACATAAACAAAACTTTGATATGATTGGACAAAAATCGTCATCTGGCGTAGTAATGCCACCTGTTTATTTAATCGTGCTTGAAAGGGCAGTTTGTTAGTGCTGTACAAAATAATAACTTACTATACTCAATCCATAACGAGTACTTGATATTATATTAATTTTAAACAAAATCTATAAAACGCCATATATTTTTGAAAAACGTTTATGAAATAGTTTAAAAAATAAACTTCAAAATGTTTTGTTGTTTTTTATAGCGAAAAAGTTTTTAATATCTTTTCGATAATAGAAAATTTGTTTGTTTTGCAAACGGGTAACCATTGGAGTAATTTTAAGCCAAATATTCAACATCTTTACAACTCTAAGGTTATATTTATTTTTTTTTTCTTTGTTCGCTTGTATAGAAAATATTTTAATTATTTGTTTTTGTGCGTAATAAAGATGTCGGAAATAAAATCGCTAGAGCACTCTACTTTAAAGGTTCCCTACGAGATAATAAACAAAAAATTTCGTATTGCTCAAAAAACAATCGATAGAGAAGTAGATCAAATTCAAAATATTTCCAGAGATGTAGAAAAAGCCTTGACCACCCATCCTACAGTGTCGGATGTTAGTAAAATGGTTGGAAATGTAGTGCAAAAGCTTCAAGTTCTTAAACGCAAATCTGAGGAAAGTATAAATGAGGAACTAAATGCTGCCTTTGTATGCAAAAAAAAATTGGGCCATTTAAAAGGTATTGCACAGTCAGACACAAATGCTGATATGGATATATGGCATGCCTCAATTGACCAATGGAAAAGAATGCGTATGGATCGCATGGTAATAGAACATTTACTCAGAATGGGTTACTATGAGACAGCCAACCGTCTGTCACATCATTCTGATATCAGACACTTGACAAATTTGGATATTTTTCACACATCCCGTGAAGTTGAAGAGGATTTAATGAGTTTTAAGACAACTAAGTGCATTTTATGGTGCATGGATAATAAATCTAAGCTAAGAAGAATTAATTCCAATATAGAATTTAACTTGCGGGTACAGGAATTTGTAGAATTGGTAAGAAAAAATTTCAGAACTGAAGCTGTTATACATGCAAGAAAACATTTTCCTGCTTTTGAAAAAACCCAAATCAAGGAAATTTGTGAGTGCATGGCTTTGTTAGCATATCAGCCAAATACTACCATAGAGCCCTATAGAAGCCTGTTTGATTGCAGTCGTTGGAAGGATTTGGTTTTAAAGTTCCGCAATGAAAATTATAGATTATTTCAGATATCTTCACAATCTTTGCTTAGCATTGCTGTTCAAGCTGGTCTCTCTTCACTAAAGACACCTCAATGTTATTCGGAAAATTGTAAAAATTTAAATTGTCCTGTTTGTCAAGAAGACTTTAATAAGATTGCAACCAATTTACCTTATTCTCATTGTGTGCAAAGTAGGCTTATTTGCAGAATGACTGGTCTGCCACTAAATGAACACAATTTGCCTATGATGTTGCCGAATGGACAAATCTTTGGACAACTGGCAATACCGGAAATAACTAAAGAAAATGGCGTAGTAGTATGTCCCATAACGAACACGAAATTCACTACCCCGAAAATCGAAAAAGTTTTTGTCATGTAAGTTTTTTATAAAAGAAAACTTTATGAAAAAGATCGTTAGTAAGAATGGTTTTATTTAAATGTATATGCAGGATCTTAGCGATATATGATAATTTTAGTTTAATAAATGTCATACAATAAAAAAACCCTTTTTGTTTTATTTAAAAATTCGAATTTTATTTTAAATTATTTTTAAGTGTAATTGGCCAATTTTTTTGTATAAAAATAATCAATTCAAATTAATTAATTAATTTCTAAAAAATATTTTAGGTTCATAAAAGGTTTATAAGACAAATTTTGTTTGAACATTTAATGAACCTTGAAATAGTTTTTATTCAAAATACATAGGTATAGGCAATTCACAGTGTTTCTATTGTGTCATATCATCAGTTAAAAAAAATTCGTTACGCCTTATATTATGCCATCGATATGTATTTTAAGATTTTTTTTAATTTAATTTTAACGTCTTCACTAATTTATCGTATGATAATATGATAACAATATGTACACAGTGCTATTTGGTCTAATGGGCCGATTACGGATGGCAAATGAACTGAAGTTGTGTTGCCAGCAGCGAAATTCAGAAAACGCCGCTTTTGTTAATATATAAATTTTTTATGTATATTTTAACATCAGCGGCGTTGCCTGATTTCGCTACAGGCCGTAATCGACCCATAAAATAGTTCTTAGCACTTTAGAACACCTAATTTTTAAAACACAACGCACGCCAAAGTATTATATTGAAAGCAAAAACAAATTCATAAATATTTTGTAATTTTGTTGTTGCTTTGTACAGAAATTTATTTACCGTTTTAAAATTTTCAACGCCACAAGCAATGAGGCGTATGAAATCTTAAAAACCAATGTGAATTTCAGTTAGAGGCAACAACAAAATTACAAAATATTTATAAATTTGTTTGTGCGTTGTGTTTTAAAAAATTAGGGCCTTAGTGAATTGGCTTTTATTAGCCCAATAATGAATACAAATTCCCGGGGAGTTTTCTCTCTTCTCCCTTTTTTCCTATGTAGGTATGTAAATTCAATTGTAAAAATGGGAGCAGGAAGAAAAATCCCGGGTAATTTTTATTCATAATTGGGCTGTATATGTATATATGTTCATTTGATGGTTATTTACCTACTATTTTTAAATGTAACATGTTTTTAATATCGTTTATTATTTTACTATTTATCGATATAACGAATTACAACAAACTTGGCTAAAATATTTACAAAATCAAACACACGCACTGTCAATACTTCCTTAAATCAAATAACTTCGGTATAACATCTCCACATTTGGCCGACAATTTAATATCAGCCAAATGATCTGCTCTAGTTTCTCCAATATTCACAATAGCCACTGGCAGTTTTAAATCTTTAGTTTGTAAAACCATACGATAACCAGAAAACACCAAAAGACTAGAACCTAATACTAACAGGCCATCTCCAGTGTATATCATTTCCGCTATACGATTGATACGATCCTTGGGCACATTATCGCCAAAAAAAACAATTTCAGGTTTTAAATGGCCATCGCACTGAGGACAAGGAGGTATATGAAAGTTGTCTATGTAGTCTTGAGGTATTTCTACATCACCATCGGGACGTATCATATCGGGAGCATTTCTAAATTCAGGGTTTAAAGTATTTAAAATTGTTTGGAATTCATGGCGATCTATTCGATAGTCACAGGATAAACATTTTACCACATAACCAGAGCCATGTAGTTCTATAATATTTTTTGAGCCAGCTTTAGTATGCAGACGGTCGACATTTTGTGTTACTAAACTTTGAATACGTCCCTCACGCTCAAAACGGGCCAAAGCGTGATGGGTGCTGTTAGGTTCTGTAGAGGAAAATTTAGGCCAACCGACAAAGTTTCTAGCCCAATACCGTCTGCGGACATGATCAGATTTAACAAATTCCATATCGCTCATTTGCTGCAAGACCGGCATAAGTCAAAAAAACCCATTTCGAGATAAACGCGTTTAAAGTTTTTGATTTGCTCTAATTACTTAGAAAAAATTACGCTACATTCTCTTCAAATGGGGAAAGTATAAAAGATATAAAGATGAATTTTATACACAATATAAAGAAAAACATAGCGAACAATTCTGCATCTCTAACTCCAAAATTTAATTTTTTGATTTATGCCGGTCTTGCAGCAAATGAGCGATATGTTGTATAGGTTTGTGATTAGTACGGGCATATAAGCCTACACCGGCGGAGCGATAGTCGGGTATTCCTATAATAATTTGGATAAACAGTAGATTTGTAGTCCATTTTTTATACATTTTATAAATATAAGGAATTACCCGACTCGGTTGATATACCCGCTCCTGTCAGTACTACTATTTTAGGTTTATTTATTAGAAAATCTTCCAACTTCTTTACATCCTCTTCTAAAACAGGTAGATGTTTGGGTACATATTTTTGTTTAACTGCCGACCATTCGGGATAATTACAGCGAATACGCATTAATTGGCTAAAACGCATTTTAATACTTAATATGTTATTTAAAATTTAACTTAAATTAAAATTACAAAACGTTAATTGGTATAGCAATCACATAACAAAACAAAAACCAACGATAAAATATCAAGCAGCTGGGGCTATTCACAATAAACACATGAAGCTAAACAGAACAAAAACAAAACATTTAAATTGAGATGCCACGTTGTAAGAAAAAACAATGGCGAATATAGATTTTAATGAAAATTTTTTTTAGTTAATAAAATTAAATACCAAAATGTATTAAAAAAGTGACCTCAGTTCTACAACAATGAAACAATAGAAAAAACAACAGGCATTTTGTTGCTAGAATTGAGACGGCAAATGTCAAAATGCCTTTATAAAAAATGTAAATAAACAAAAAAAATGACGCCAAATGTCACACACAAAGAAAATCACTGCAAGCAGTTGCGCTTGTGAGGTCACTTTATTAGTACATTCTGATTAAATACTGTTTGTTAACATGCAGTCTACAACTGTCATGAAATGCCTAACATTAACATTAATATAATCTAAATGTTAAGTATAGACCCATCATGTTAGAAGTTTTCTCATGTTATAACACGGTTGTTAATGCAAATGTTTTAACAACGCTTTTATAACATCAATTTATAACAGCAAATCATGTCAGTTGTAGACGTGGAGTACGTTAGACTTAAAACATTTCTTTTTATTTCAAGAAATATTTCACTTATTTTATAAAAAATATCTGTGTGGCATCTTTGCTTTTAGTTGATTTTTGTATATACGAGAAGGTACTGACCACCGAGCAAAGGAGTACTCTTTTCAATATTTTGGTACTTTTTTCAAACATATTTTTTATTGAAAAACAAAATTAAAAATAAACAAAAATACATAAAATTAAAAAATTAATTCATTTTAATAAAAAAATATAAAATATTTTGGTTAAGAAGCTAAAAATAATCTCATTTTTGGTAGTATGTATAAACATTTATGTAAATGTATATGTATGTATTTACATACATCCCAGCTGGCATAGGCTGCTGTAAAATAATCCCTACCTACACTTATTTCTGGGAAATCCGCCAACGCACGAAATTGGGAATTGATTTTTAAAATGTATGTCAAAAATAAAATATACATCTTTGTTTCAACGTTCAAACTTTAAGTGTCAAAGCCTTTTTTCAACAGCCTGTCTCAAAAGCCATCTAGTTTGGGCATACCTTAGAATTACGTGGCCATCTGTTCCAAAATAGTCTTGAAAATTTTGAAGTTATTTTCGGCTTGAGCTATTACAAAATAAAAACTTATTTAGTTCATAAATGTATCAATTTCTTTAGGCAGACATAAATAAGCTGCAGACGAAGCAACGTTTAAATTATGGCATATACAGCCATTTACGAACAAATTTGGTAACAATTCTTTTAATCTGGCCTGAACAACCTTAATTGCTCCATAATAACATTTCAATTATCAACCGTAAGCACAATTAATTTTCCAGAGGAATATTGTTTGTACTCAAAACGTCTACAATTTTGTCTGTAATTCGAAAACATAGCTAGAAAAGAGGACTAAAGCTGACGTGGAGGTACCGTGGTATTTTTTAAATGAAAATGTACTGAAAAAGTACCATATTACTGAATTTTCCTTCACTGATATACGGCGAATTTATTAAACAGTTGAGAAAATGCATTCATTGTGATTGGTTATGTGCGCGCTGTTGATTATAACAACTAATTATAAGTTTTTAGCTTAATTAACAAGAAAAAAAGCCGGTCGTTTTTTACAAGAAAATAAATAATTTAATACGAAATATATGAACATTTGACTTGAAGTGTGCTACTACAAAAAAGGAAACAAAATTCTTTAATACGCTTCACTTGTTTTTATGTTGAACAAATTTGTATTATATTTTATCTAAAACAAAACAACAAGAAAATAATTAAAAACAGTATTCTGATAAAACGAAATTGTGTGTCATCGTTCATAACGTCTTTGCTCGTGTATAATTGTTGTTGCAGTTCTTTTTACATTTTTATTTGTGTACGTTGTGTGTTTTTGTGAGTTACGTTTTATGCTATTCTTTAAACAAAAGAAGAATTAAAAATAAAAAGCCTTTATTTACAACAACTTAAAGGTTGTCAATTTGTTTTTACCGTTTAAACAGAAATTCTTCAACTTTTTTAACTGTTTTAATAACGATTATTAAATCTGCATAAAATAAATTTAACAAAAACTAAAAACCATCTTCTCCTTTAATTAAAGAAAGAAGTTGCTAGTAAAAATGTCTGAAACAAAAAGTGTGAGTATTATCCTGGATATTTTTA
The DNA here is from genome assembly GCA_949318255.1 of Pollenia labialis. Classification (NCBI taxonomy): domain Eukaryota; kingdom Metazoa; phylum Arthropoda; class Insecta; order Diptera; family Polleniidae; genus Pollenia; species Pollenia labialis. The sequence continues at coordinate 1,634,207 of OX439142.1, forward strand.
TATGCTTGCCTTTTTATTAAACTTATTTTATCAAGGGCGCGGCTATCTTTTTTTTTGCTGTTATATTGCTACTGTTGCGTTTTTTATGTTTTATTTATGGCCTGCTGCTATTTTTTTTGCCTTTGTGTTAGCTTTGGGATTCTCCTGTTTATTTTGTTCTTTTTTTGGTTATTTTTTTTTTTTTACCGTGTCAATGTTTTCTCCTTGAAACACAACTCTGTAATTGTTTTGTCAGTTCGCTGTGCAAAAGCAAAAACGAAAAAAGGATCGTATTGAATATAAACATAACTAAATGAGTGTACTCATTGTAAATAAGAGTTTCATTTAAGTAAAAATTCAATTTCTTTAAGTTATGTTAAAATAAGAAATATTTAAGTATTTACATTCAAACCGTCTACAAGTATAATTAAATGTATGTATAACAAAAAACTGTAATTATTAAACATGCGTAGGTATGTATGTACTCTGCAGGAGATGTCACTAGTATATCTGTACTGATCCACTATTGACACAGTCACCAGTTCTAGTGACTTATTATACCCCAAACAATGTTATTTACTATAGACATTTAACATGTGCGTGTCATTGGAAATCTACTACTGACGTTTGTACTTCTGACTAGGTAGTTCTTTAGGGAACATACCTATGTAGACATTGGCACCAGAGAATCACTAGTACATTTCAGTAAATGTAGTCTACATTTTTAGTACGGATACGAAATCATAACAATCTTTTTTTTATTAGTTCTTTAACTCTTATAGAAATTGTACTTCTCAGTTGTTTTTGATAAAAAAATTATCGTATTAAATCCAAATAGGTATAGTGGCAAATGTAGTGTAGTGTAGACTTTTCGTTGACAATGTCACCAAAATAGTCTACAAATCTGGTGACTTGGCGACACCTGGGTGCAGGTTTGCTTCAGGGTAGGTACCTATAAAAAATACTTAAAATAAGAATATGAATGAAATGGCCGCAATGTTATAATTTTTGACTATAATTTTCGGATTATTTAAAGTACATACGGACATAATTAAATATTATTTTACTACTTTATTCATAAAAATACAATAATTTTGTTAAAAATGTATTTTAAGACAAAAATTTACTCCAAATTTTCAATATTTTTTTTTTAATATTTTCAATATTTACATTCAGATTTTTCTTAAAATATATTTAAAATTTAAATTAATGGTTAATAAATAATGCTCTTATGTGCTGTTAATAAATGAAACAATCAATCGCCTGTCATTTGGAAACAGCACATTAATGTTTTTATTAAAAATGAATAATTAATTTTTAGAGGTCCGCAAGGTAATGAAAAAATAAAAGTTAACATCATTTTTTCCACTAACTTTGGTTACCTATAACTTCTTTATTCGGTTACTACCTTTTAGACATAACAAACTTATGATTGTCAATTTTGTTTTGACAGTCATATTTTAACTCCTAATAAAATTCTAATAAACATAAAAAAAATAGAATCTGGGAATTTATTTCTCTTGATGAGTAACATTTTTTTTTAGCCCAATTATGAATAAAAATTCCCCGGGAGTTTTCTCCATTCCCCCATTTTTTCTATGTTAATTCAATTGTAAAACTCCCGGGGAATTTTTACTCATAATTGGACTGTATATGTATTTGTACATAAATTTTCTGATAGAGCATAGGAAATATTCCTAGAATATATTGAAGGAATAAGACTATTAAAGTATAAAAGCTTTTAAGAAATTGTAATTTGACTTAGAATACTCCCACATTCGAATAATATGAAAATGTATAGATAATAAAAAAACAATTTTACATTTTGAAATAGGTATCTTAACTTTATCTTGAAAATAAATTGTTTTAATACTTTTCTAACAATTATCTGCCTAGGTATGTAGGTATCTTTTTTTTAAGTAAATAGAAAAAAATCTATGAATCAAATTTTTCCACTGTTATCACAAATTTATAAAATATTAAAAAAAAACTTGAAATTCATAAACGATGCTAGTGTATCGTAGTGCATTTTATTTACTCCATTTTTCCCATGCTCTTAATTTATAAAAAAATAACAATTGTGTGATAAACAAAACTTAACAACATTAATGCATACCAGTGATGGAAAATTGAAATATTTAGATGGTACTGACACCAAGAAAAAGAGTACTTTTTTCAACATTTTGGTACCTTTTTAAAACATTTTTTTAACTCATATCTTAAGGCCAAAATACACTGATCCAAGGCGAATTCAAACAGGTAAACTCATCTCAAGGCGAATTCAAACAGGTAAACTCATCTCGTCAGCCGTTCATCAGCTGTTTCCACTGCGAATTAAAAAATATGGTCAAACGTCAAAATATGATTTTGTTTTGAGAAGAAGTTGAATGAAAAGTGTTAAAAATATTATTTCTTTTATAAAAAAGTGATAATTTTAATTTGCAATAAGAAAATTTTGACAACCAACCAGAAAATTGTATAAACAAAATACATGGGGCATTTTGTAGTTGTAGAGATGAGTTTACCTGTTTGAATTCGCCTTGACTCATCTCTACAACTACAAAAAGCCCCATGTATTTTGTTTATACAATTTTCTGGTTGGTTGTCAAAATTTTTTTATTGCAAATTAAAATTATCAATTTTTATAAAAGAAATTAATAAATTCACTTCAATCATTCGCAGTTTTGATATTTTTTTATTATAAAAATAATATTTTTAACACTTTTCATTCAACTTCTTCTCAAAACAAAATCATATTTTGACGTTTGACCATATTTTTTAATTCGCCGTGGAAACAGCTGATGAACGGCTGACGACATGAGTTTACCTGTTTGAATTCGCCTTGCACTGATCAAAGTACTCATCAAGCATTGTGGTAGTATTAGTGAAAATGTGTTTGTTTGTGTGACACCGACAACGCTTGATGAAAAATCAAAAAATTTAGATATGACGGCGAATATTACGTCCAGCACACGTACACGTTGAATTCGCCGGCTGGAAAAGCATTGGACAAGTGTATTTGGCCCAAGGCGAATTCAAACAGGTAAACTCATCTCGTCAGCCGTTCATCAGCTGTTTCCACGGCGAATTAAAAAATATGGTCAAACGTCAAAATATGATTTTGTTTTGAGAAGAAGTTGAATGAAAAGTGTTAAAAATATTATTTTTATAATAAAAAAATATCAAAACTGCGAATGATTGAAGTGAATTTATTAATTTCTTTTATAAAAATGTGATAATTTTAATTTGCAATAAAAAAATTTTGACAACCAACCAGAAAATTGTATAAACAAAATACATGGGGCTTTTTGTAGTTGTAGAGATGAGTTTACCTGTTTGAATTCGCCTTGATTTGGCCCTTTAGCCATTTGTTCTGATGAGGATAACTGGCATTAAATTAAGCAGTGGTTCCACAACCTTTTGATATTAAATTTTGTGTAGGAAATGTTGTAAACAGGGCTGTAAAGTCGAAGCTATAAAAAAATTTAAAAAAAATGTTCTAATAATTTCCAAAATAAAAATTCTTCGAAATTTGCGATGCAATATTAATTGATAATTTTTACTGAATCCTTTCTATATTTAACCATTTAAAAGGTACTGCATTAAAAAAAGAGTTTAAAGTCAAATAAGGACCAGTCTCATATACATACATACATTTAGCATTAAAGTTAGATTAGGAGTCGGAGTTGGAATTTCAGCGGTCGGAATCGGAGTTAGTACTCCTTGTTGACGACTCAATGTTAAAAAAAAATCAACGCTAAATTTTTAAAGAAGAAGCATAAGGAAAAGAGCACGGTAGGGGTACCGTGGTATTTTTGAAAGGAAAAAGTACTGAAAATAGTACCATAGTACTGAATTTTCTATCACTGATGCATACACATACTACGATCTTCAAAGTCAATTGATCTCTTTATTTAAATTACATGCATGCAACAACAAAAAAAAATTAAACAAAAACACTAGCCTTCTGTTTTGAAGAGAAGAGTCTACAATTAAACCATTATAGCTAAAGGGGTATTATAAAACACTACCAGAGCTGCCAAAAATATTTACAACCCTCTCCATAATAAAAAAAAATCCTTAAAATATCCCCATAAAAAGAAAATGTTACAAAAAATCTTTTAGAACCAAATTTTTCATGATCAATTTTTAATAGATTTCACAGGATTACAAATTTCGTTGAAAGTATAACTTGAGATGCTTTTATCTATCAAAAGTAATAAATAAAATAATAAACTCGGCAACAAAATTTAAAAAAAAAGTTTTTTTGGGATAAATTTTTACGATATCTCTGAAACTACTATGCAGATTTAGAAATAATGTTTGCACGTCTTAATTTTGTTGTCAAATTTTTAATTTTTAAAATATCTTTACTTAATCAATTACATTTTAACGTTAGTTGTTGTTTATCGTTAATATTGGAAATATCTGTTGTAATCATTTTATATCTGCATTGATCACCTTTAACTATGTATATAAAAAATTATATGTATGTATGTATGTATATGCATTTTTAAAAATTTTTAGATCGTTGCCTTGACTTGTAAATAAGCTAATTCCCAATTTTTTAACAATTTATTTTATAATGTAGTTCAATAGAGTACTCAAAAATACATACCTACCTAGTTTAGCAAAAAAAATATTTTATATGTTTAATTTGTTGATTTGCAATTGTACATTTTTATTAAATTAAGTTTTGACGAATTCACATATTGATTTATTTACTTTATTAACAAAAAAAAACCTTTCGGAAAATAACACTCCTTTAACATTCCACATACTTATATAGTGACCTTCGAGCCCCTAGAAATGTTACTCCTTAGAAATTCTATGGCCTTCAAAATTCCTAGAACACCCGCAAAAAAACAAACTGTAGTCATTTGGAAGCCTATACGGCCTTCTAATATGTATATCCTCAAGGTAGACCCCTGCAACCGGGTCCCTTATCTTCGAGCCGTAAAAATAGCAAATCCCTCATACAATCTCGGATCTGACAAGCTCTCCTTAGACAACAATTCATCCCTCGAAAAGAGTCGACCCTAGATCCCACGTAATCCGTGGACCCGGCGGACCACCAATGCCAATCGCATCGAAATGTCCGAACGTCCAAATAACCTCGAAGTACACCTTGGACACCTTAGTCAAAAGGTTCCTCCGAGTTGGCAGCCATATTGCCTCCCACAAACAGCATCCATACGTAAGCATGGATCACACTACTGGCGGCCTGAGTCCGCAGTTCCTACCTAAGTATTGATGATCTGCAAGATCATCCCTCTAAAATACTTTATTCTTCGTTAAATACATACATATTTATGAATAAGATATAGTATATAAAATTAAAAACGTGTGAAAGAAGAAGTGGTAAGTGACATTAGAAGTACAAAATATTAAACAAAATGGTGCTAATTAACAAAAACTTTTGTAAAATAAAGATCCATAATTTTTAGTAGCCTATGGTAAGGTAACGAAATATTTTATTAAAACATTCTATTTTTTGTTTATATCCCATTGAAGTAAGTTTTGCTAAGAAAGTTTTTCTTTAATATGGTGTAAGAACCGCAAATCCTGTGTGCTGCATGCACAAATCAATATGAAACAAATAAAAATTTGTAGTTGATCAATCCCGGCCATTTTATACCCTACACCACAGTATTAACTGACAATTGTACCCTATTAGGGACCCATAAGCAATCATGGTCAACGCAAAACCAAACCATTTCATGTGGTTAAGACTGAGAAAGTGTTTTATATGGAACCTGATACTAGCATTAAACTTTGCCGTGACATAACCATTTTCAAAAGGCTTGGTCCTTGTGACAATTTAAAACTATGTACAATATTTTTTCAAATTATGTACCTCCAAAATTCCGATCTATACTTTGTGAACAAGGTTTACATATACTGCATGCCAGCCGGACAGATGGACATCGTAAGGTTGACTCAGAATCCATTTAAACTATGTACCACATTTTTTCAAATTATGTACCTCCACAATTCCGATCTATACTTTGTGAACAAGGTGTACATGTACTGCATGCCAGCCGGACAGATGGACATCGTAAGGTTGACTCAGAATCACTTTTTGAGTTGCTCGGTATATTAAAGGGGGTCTAGCACCATTTGTATATGTTACAAAGATCAGCACAAACGCAGTATACTTCCTCCACTATTGTGGTGTACACTACCATACCCACGTCGTTATAAATACCACTGTAAAGAACATACGACAACATCACAACTAGTGATGCAAAAACCATTCACGTTAAAAAAACTTATCAAGAAGCGGAATATTAAATAATGTCTGGTGATATTTGGAGTGAAAACACTTTTTAAATACATTTTTGACATCTGTAATACCTACCTACATACATACATATGAATTTTTGCTTTAAATATGCTCTCATAGCAATTATTTTTAAAGGCTTATGTTAAGTTCTAGACATGAGTTAAGGAAAAAGTGATAAATATATAAGTATATTATAAGAAAAGAGTACATACTCATGTACATATATATGTAAATGTATGCAAAAATCTACGAGGGAAGATCGAAAGCTAATAAATGGAAAACAGTTATTCTAGAAAAAACATTTACAATTGACAACACTGTGCAAGTTGAAAAAATGGGCACCCGGCGGTTAACCTAATTCGAGTGTGCTGAATCTAGTGGTGCTAACAAACCGTTGTTTTATGTTAGCTCTTATTTCGAGATATACTGTTATTTAGAAAATGGTGGAGGTTGCACAACATACATATACACATACATATGTACATAAGTATATTCTCGTAACTCAATACCGGTTTAGTTTATTGAATAAACTAAAAAACCGAAATTTCGCAATAAAATTAACTTTATGTAAGGCAAAACGAGCCGACCTGCCAGCCAGTCGGACGGACATCGTTAGATCGACTCAGATTCTGAGTATAAATACAGTTTTTAAATTTCGGACTTTTAAAGTTAAAGAAATTCATATTAAAAAATATAAAATCATGTGCATGCAAATAGTTATGATGGCAAAAATTCTTATATGCAGGGCTGTCAGATGTGGCGGTTTCTGCCCAAAAGTTGGCGGTTTTTAAAAAACAATTAACCGGTCAAGCCCGACCATACTATACACTACACTACAGTATTCAAAAACACATCATGCTTATTTGTCCATATAAATATGGATTTATCTATGTTTATAAACTTCATGAAAGCTTGTGAGAGGCAGAAATTGCCCCCTACCTCCCCTTATGGTCCTATTTTTGAAAAACTGAATAGCTAATGTGTCCATAAAGATATGGATCTATCTATGTTTTAAATTTCATTAAAATCGGTTTGAGAGGCAGAAAATGCCTCTATATCCCCTCGTGGTCCCATTTTTTAAAAAATGCATACATTCTATGTTTTCTATCTATCTATCTATGTTTTAAATTTCATTAAAATCGGTTTGATAGTTTCTGAGAGGAAGAAATTTCTCCCTATCTTCCCTCGTGGTCCTACGATTCGGCCCATTTTCAATAGGCTTGGTCCTTGACCCAAATTTTATCAAATTATCTCCAAAATTGCGACCTGTACTTTGCGCACAAGGTTACATGGACAGCCAGCTGTTCAGTGGAAATCCATGGTATCGCAATGGATAATTTTGTCTAGTGTGCCAGATTGATACTGACTACCATTTCTACCTAACCAAAAACCTAAAAAAATAATATGGCGATTTTTAATAACTATTTGAAGGTAAAAAAAGAATATGAAACCCTGCCTCTGTGTTCATTAGAGCAGATCTTGTTTATTTTTGTTTTCTTAATTTTGTGCTTTGTTTGCACAACAATTTTTTATCTTAAACTCCGTGGTATTTACATTTTTATTGTAAATCTACCATGTACTTACTACATTATCCCCTTGTTTGTCTTTAGAAATAAATGTTAATAAACATTTAAATGAACATGTACGTTTGCCAATAAGAATAAAGGGTTGTTATTTTTTTTGGGGTAAGGTTGTGGGGCAATAACCTGGTGCGTAATTTTAAATGAAATATTAACATGTATTTTTGAAAGATATGTATGTTATATAAGAAAGAAAATAAAAGTTGAAGTTTCGAATCAACTTTTTGTAAATTTCTAAAGAAGTTTTAGATTAGTCATAACAACCTTTTTTGCATAACTGTAGAAACGTGCCAACAAACACGGAGGTTTGATTTCAAATTGAAAATGATTTGAAATCAAACGTTTTCTCAAACGACAAACGTTTAAAATGATTTGAAAATTATTTGGAAATCATAGCGTTCTCAGCAAAAAGAAGAAATTATTTTCAAATTGAAAAATGCCTTTATTTTTAACTTGCTTTCAAACGTAATTCTCAAATGTTTTTCAAATGTGGATTATAATACAATGTGGAATATAAATAAAACTATTTAATTTTTTTAATTTAAATTTATTATTTATTTAAATAAACTTTGAGATAAACATTCGGTACCATAGCTAAAAGATGAAATAGTGTTCTTTCCGTCCACTAATTATTGGCTCCCTTTTATTTTTATTTTTCACAAGAAATAAACTGTTCACTTTATATTAAAATTTATTTTTAATAGTAAAACACATGTAACCACAAGGAAAAAAAATGTAACTTTAATCGCCATTTTTAATGCTTACATTTATTTTTCGCTTTAGTATTGCCAAGTTTATTTTTGATTTGATTTTAACATTTGACATCAAATTGATAAAACATTTGATATCAAATGTTTATTTTCAAATCATTATCAATTTGAATTTAAATGTTAAATCAAACAATTGAAAAACGTTTGAGAATTGCCTTTGCATCAGACATTACTTCTTCAAATAGTTTAAAGTTGAAGAATTGAAAAACGTTTGAGAATTGCGTTTGATGTCAAATGATAGTCATTTCATATCAAAGGTTTGACTTCGTGTTTGTTGGGGTAAAACAAAAAGAAATCATTCTTCTTTTACATCAGACATTACTTCTTCAAATAGTTCCTTGTTTTCGTTTAACAAGAATGACAAAAAGTTGGTATAATCCAGGAGAAAATTTAGGGTATATGATTGTGAAACACTTCCATTCAACATGCTTAAAATGTATCTGATATACTTAAATGTATTTGCATATATTATCTGAATTTTTTCTTAAGTTCTCAAACTTTTTTGATATAGTCTTTTTAGATGGATAATCTGCAGTTATTTTTGATATTAAATTATTAAGCAATAAAAAATACAACTAGATTGCTTAGTAAAAAACTTAAAAATAATAGAACTCAAGTATTGAAACATTATTGCGGATTTAGTTGATAGATAAAGGTGTCGCAGTAGGCCAGTCAGTAGTAAGTTGGTGTAAAGTGTGAGGCTCTGGGTAGTCCCTATCTACTACCTGTCGTTGGTAAAATTATTTAAAATATAACTTTTAATTGTATAATAACACCTTAATAGACCTAGAGTTTTTCATAACAACCGTTAGACCTGTAGGTCGAGATTTAATTTTTTTTAAGCAGGATATATTTTAATGACTTTGTTATCGTGGCAATGAAAAGTTTAGAATTTTCCTCAGTAAAAATTTTGATCTGGTAACTCCCTCGAAATATAACGGTCTTACCTTGAATTGTGCAATTAAGGCTAGTTTATTACTATTATATTTTGTATTAATACATGTCAAAAACTCAAGTAATATGTAAAAGTGTGATAGTGAATGCAATGTGTTATGAAAATGACAGGTATTACGAAAAAAATTTGACATCCCATACGACATCTTCGTTTTTTGAAATTTTGCAAAACAATACTTTTTATTTGTACATTAGATTTTTGGACAGTCGCAACAAATCTCATGATATTTCTATCTCACAAAGTATTATGGAATACGTAAAACTTGTGTGATAGTTTAGAAACTAGGTCTGGTAACTGCATAAAAAAAAAACATCCATAAATGAAACCAATAACAAACAGTATTACCTAATAACCGGTAAATACTTTCTAAATAAATAAATTGGAGCAAATATTGCTAAAATTTAAATTTGCTTTCAATATTGTTTTCTAAATTATTTTAAAGACTTCACCTGATAAAATCTATAAAATATAAACAAAAATGTTTTCAGAAATTTAACCATTTTCCCTACTTTCTTTTTTGTATGAACTACACCAAAATATTTTATCAATTGAAAGTATTTTAGTTGTCAGCCAAATAAATTTAAATGCACGCCTAGCATTTCAATTATTCTTGTTGGTACAACAGACTTTCTATTGTATTCAATCACACAATATTTTACAACAATTTTATTAATAATAATAATAAACTACAAATAAATGAATGCACACACCACATACAAGAAAATTAAACCAAAGAACAGCGATAGCACTTTGACTGTTGTTCTCGCTGGCTTCTGTTGTTAACCATACAATAAAAACGAAATCATACACTAGAAATCTCTTCAAACTTAATTTAAATGTACTACACATTCATTTAAAATTAAAAATAAAAAAAAAACACATAAATCAATTAATAAAGCATGTTCTGCTTGATGATAAACACCAAAAAACATAAACAGCAGCAATGAAATATTCTATATACAGTGATGTGACGAATATTAGAGACACGAAATAATATGGACACATAACATTAAAATCAGCGACCGTTACAGTTATTCCTTGTTTCATAACAGTCAAATGAAAACAGTTATTCTTTGATTTTTATTTTTTTGAACAATAATAACAGTTACTTTCTAATTTTTATTTTTTTGAACAAAAATAACAGTTTTTTTTTTGATTTTTATTATTTTGAACAATAATAACAAAATAAAAGTTATTCTCTAAAGAAATGTACGTGTTATAATAATTTTGTTGGCTTGATATATCTTTTTTAATGTGCATATGAAATCCCAATAATGACCACACATTAAAATAAACAAGAATTTAAAGGTCTTAAATACCCATCTGATAACTGAAAATTATCAACTACATAGATTATTACTATGTACAAATAAAAAATTATGAACTTTAAAAAAATCGAGATTGAGAAAGCAGTATCTAAAAAATACATTGAAATTATTTGATTTTCCAGTTCGATTGTCGTAGCATATTCATAACATACATAATCTGGTCAAGATTAGAGGAAAATAAAACCTAGATAAATTATCTACAAAGTAGTTTTTATTTGTTTGTAATGCTTTTGAATTTTAAGGTTAGGCGTCCAAATTATTTCGTGTCGCTATTATTTGTTACATCACTGTATGTAAAACCCAAGAGTTTTCTTATATCGACCCCTTTGCGCGAAATTATCGTATATGCCAATTTTTTGAAATTGAGTTTTTGATGCAATCTTGTTCTACATTCAAAGAGACGTCACCTGGCAAAATATTGTAGGCGAATTCCACTTCGTTGCTCCAAAAATTGAATGTATATTTTCATTTTTATATGCAAGCGAACGTAGAGAAAAGTAGAAAAGTGGCTGTCCTGTAAAATTTGGTTTTTGTAACATACGATAATTTCGCGCAAAGGGGTCGATATGTATGTATATTGTTTTAATTTTTTTATTGCTATGACTGAATTTTAATTACAAAAAATCCCCTATTTATATAAAATAGATTAACAATTTTAACAAGTTTATTGTCATTTTCAACCGAATGTTTGTATTGCAAGTATCTTCCCCCTACCTAACTCTTATGCACTAATTTCAATGCAAATAGGCTCGTTGTTATATTTTTATTTTTTATGAATTCTGAAAAACAAACAACATGAAATTTTTTATAAAATTTATATATGTACATATATTTTTTTTATCAATTGGGTTTTTGAGTTTTAATTGAAAAGTCTTATTTAATTAAGATAAAAGTATGGTAACACTACTAAATACAAAAAAAAAATATAAACAAGTGCATTTATTTGCAAAATGGTCTGAAGAAACAGCTGACTATTAATGCTTTGCCTGTTGTTGTTGTATTGTTGTGATATTGAGGCCACCTTGCTAAAATATTACAATGGAAACTTAAGTTGAAATTAAGTGTACCACATCGGTGACTTAAGTTTCACTTAAGTTTTTAGTGAAGAAGAGAATTTTGTATTTAAAACGATTTTAAAAATAAATGTGTTTTAATATCAATCCTGAAAATTGGCCCTTAATGTTAACTCGGAAACTACTGAACAAATTGAAAAGCAACGTGTGCCCGCCCAACCTAAAGATAATTTTATTGTTGTTACTATATGTGGTGAAGGTGCCTTAATTTTTATACAACGCAATATCTCAAAACACTAGAGCTAATGAAAAAATCGGAGAGCAGATTCGTGATCAGCGTTTCTTATACCTTAAGAAACAACTATAATTTTCTTGCAAACGAAGCTTATTTAAAAAAAAGATTATAAAATTAACCATAAGACAAACTGTTTGATATAAAAAAGAAATTATTATTTTTTAATTTCTTTTAGTTTTGTTTTGCAAAAAAGAAACAGAATAAAAAAATAGCATGCATTTTCGAAAGTAGTTGAGAGAAAAGGACCTTAACAAACTGTCATCATGGCAAAAACGTCAATCTCCAATGTACATTGCCTTTTTTGCAACAATTCTTAATTTTTGAACTTAATTTTTTTGGGATAAAAGTGTATCTAGTAACGTCATAATCACTAATCGGAAGCATTCATTAAATACAACAAAAAGGTATTATTAGTAACTTTTGTAAAACAAGTGGAGATTGCAGCCTTTGCATCTATACCCCTCAATTGATCTTTTTTTCATTTTTCTCTCAAAAGAAATTAAAAAAATGCAACCCGGATCTTTTGAACAGCTTAGCTTTTTGCATGAATAATTCTTATTTCTTACAAAATGGGTTTTACTTTACGCTTTATGGATTTCTAATTATTCATTTTATTTTTTAAGCACTAACTACATAAAATGTTTTCATGCAGCAGTTTCTTTTTCTTTTTAATATAAAATTAATAAAAAAAAAAACAAAACAATAATAATGATAATAGTATTTTATAATGGCGAATATGTTAAAATTTATACTAGACTAAGCTGATAAGTAAATATTTCGCTTTATTCCTCAAGTTATTTCGATTTATAATTGTACTTGCTTTGCCACCCAATGTGGGATTTAAATGCCCAGCTGTTGTTGCTGCTTTGTGCTTAATTTTTCTAGGTCATTATTGTTTTTTTTTATCTAATTTTTCTTTTTTCTTCTATTTTATTTTCTCTGTAGGTTTTAATTAAACATGTATGTATGTATTTATAAGTTAATCTTTTTTTAGTTGAATGAAGAATAAAAATTAGAGATGACAATGATTTGTTTGTAGTTGGCATGTTAATTCAAAATGAATTTCGTACAAATGAGATAATTCGCTCTCAAAGTTTTGTATGACGAATTATGTAATTTGAATCATAATAAGGCTGTGGATTACGAATGAGAGACGAATTACGGAAAAACGTTGTTGTGCGAACATAACATTAAAGGTCCAACCATAATATGCATAGCCTTGCTTAACCTCCTGTCAAAAATTAACAAAAAAAAATTAAAAACAAAAATACAATCAACAAACATTTGATTACGTTTCCTAAAATTTAACAAAAGGTTTTCTTAAGTTCAATATGGTTTGCCTCATATGATTCACATTTATTCGTACATTTGCTTAAGCCAACTAAAGCACATTATGGTTGGGCCTTTAGTGGGGTACAGAATAGTCGCTGCAAGCTGTCAAAAGTTAAAAACGGCAGTTTCAAAGCACTGTCAACAGAATAAGTAGTTGTTATAGTCGTTGCAGTTGAAGCGCAAAATGCGAAATTTTGAACTTTGTCTCGCTACAGAGTATTTGTCAGTTTCAGCTACTACTACAAGTACTTTATTCTATTCCAGGCCTTTGGCTGATTATATTTAAAATTCAGTCATGATAAAGAGAATTAGAGTTTAATGTTTTTTATACCCACACCACAATAGTGGAGAGGGTGTTATGCATTTGTGCTGATGTGTGTAACGCCTTAAAATAGTGGTCCTAGACCCACCTTAAAGTAAACCGATCTACTCAGAATCACTTTCGGAGTCAAACTAACGATTTCTGTCCGGCTGGCTGGCTGGCTGTCCATGTAACCTTGTGCGCAAAGTACAGGTCGCAGTTTTGGAGATAATTTGATAAAATTTGGGTCATAGGTTCTTATTGGCACAAGGACCAAGCCTATTGAAAATGGGCCGAATCGTAGGACCACGAGGGAAGATAGGGGGACATTTCTTCCTCTCAGAAACTATCAAACCGATTTTAATGAAATTTAAAACATAGATAGAATCATATCCATATGGACACAAAATGTATGCCTTTTTAAAAAAATAGGACCACGAGGGAGATAGGGGCAATTTCTGCCTATCAAACTTATTTTAATGAAATTTAAAACATAGATAGATCCATATCTATGTATATGGACACATTAGCTATACAGTTTTTCAAAAATAGGACCACAAGGGGAGGTAGGGGGCAATTTCTGCCTCTCACAAACTTTAAAACCGATTTTCATGAAGTTTATAAACATAGATAAATCCATATTTATATGGACACATAAGCATGATGTGTTTCGGGCTTGACCGACTATACCATCTTACTTGTTTTACTTTGTATTTGTTTTACCAATATTTTATTTATTTTATTGATTATTATTTCCATACAAATGTATATTTATATAACTTCCCAGCCAGCAAAATAGTAAGACGTCTTCCAGATATCTAAGACAAACGTCGATAAAAAAGTCGGAATCGTATAAGAATTCTTTCAGATTTCTGACCCAAAAACGTATGACAGACATGTCGTGGGAAATTCTGGTTTTTTTGCCGACATTTCTGATAGATATCTGACAGAAATCTAATGAAAAAGGGATGGAAAGTTTTGATGAGCAAGCTGAGATTCTTATTGTTTTTGAACTGATAGCTGAAAGAATTCCTTTTATTGCAAAATATTTAAAAGTATAAAATAATAAATTTTACACGTACGTATCTTTATTTTTAATCTTTTTATCTTGAAACAATAAAATAAAATTAAAATTATTTTCAACTTAATAACAATTGTCATTATTTTTACAAAAAAAAAAAATAAATAATTATAATAAGTCTCGTTAGACACATCTGCAGGAATTCTGTCGAAATTCTATAAGACATATCTGTACATAAATTTCACCCAATATATTCATTCGAAATTGATCAGAAATCGCCCAGACAGTATCTAAGCATTTATATTCAATGTCTGACAGAAATCTGAACAAAGTCTCTAAGAATGAAATGCCTAATTCAGACAACGTCGGAGTATTTTGCTGGCTGGGTTAAAACACAGTTTTACTTCAAGTCTATGTATTAATGTGCATATATATTTTATGTTATTATATCGTCGTCGAAAATCCAAAAGTACGTAACATCACTTTTTCTAATTTTACAGGAGAAGCAAAAAACGTTATAAAATAAAAAATTGTTCAGATATAAAAACAAATGATGGAATATGGAATTAAAACAAAAATTCAAACTAAATTAATTCAAGAGAAAAAACTATATTTTTCGAAATATTTTTTAAATTATATTTGATACGTTCTTTTGTTCAGGGTGGCCCAAAATTAACGAAGGGGCTTGAATTCGTTATAACTTTTTATTTAAGAAAAAATTATTAATATATGTATATAATTATTATTTTTTAATACAGTATATAAATGGGGAATATTTTTAGTTTAGTTATGAAAAATAATATCTCGCAAGTGGTGGCTAACGGAGGTCAATTAAAATCCCTTGTACGCGAAATAATTCGTTTACCAAAGATGTCCAGTAAAAGAGCCATTGTGTCCCTTGCAGTGTGCGCTGTGGCTCCATCTTGCTGGAACCACACTTGCGGATGGTTTTCCACGGCTAACCTTAAAAATTTTCAAACATTGTCCGATATCTGACACCATTGACGGAAACGGCGACCCCGTGTTAATTTTCAAAAAAATAAGGACCAATTATCCTTTCTGATGAAACACCGCACCAAATCGTACGCTTAGGTGAGTGTAATTCTCGCTGTTGAACTACTCTCGGATATTCCGTAGCCCATATCCTGCGGTTTTGCTTATTAGCGAACCCACTTAATTGGAAATAGGCTTCGTCGCTCATAATTAAATTATGAATCAAATTTTGATTTTCTTCTGCTTTTGTCGGAAAAAAACTACATAATCAAGTCGTTGCTGGTAATCTCCATTTAAATTCCCCAAGTCTTTACAAAATACTGAAAAGAAAAAAAATTATAACAAAAAAATTATAAGCAACACCTTCGGTAATTTTGGGCCACCCTGTATTTGTGTTTTCTGAAACAAAAGGAAGTATCATCATAATTTTTTTTAAAAGAAGTGAAAAAGTTAAAAATATGAAATATGAAATAATTTTTTTCCTTTTATTAACGCTTTAAGTTTAATGAAAGATTAAATGCATTAATTCTGTTTTTTTTTAATTATTACCTTTTAAAAAGAGGAATGAAGTTTCACTAAAATAAAAACTAACAATAAAAGCAATAATTTTATAATTTAAATAATACAAAACACAATTATGTATGAAATTTATGTTATGAAATTCAAGTTTAAAAAAAATAAGTATACAGAAAGGAAAATAATTCAATGTTCAAGTGGGATATTATCATAAAAATAATAACAGTCCGAAGGAAGCAAAAATTTAAGGTCCTGTTAATGGAGCCTTTTCTTTTAAGAAATTTTTATTCTTTCAGTATGCAAGAGGTTAGGATGGGTGAATTCTGATTTTTTTGTTTGCCTGTTGTGGAAAAACCTTATAATCTTCTTTAATATCAGGGTGGCCCGGTAGGCTAGTTGGTAGTGAGCTAGTCTATCAGTGCGGGGGTTACGGGTTCTATTCCCGCCAGAGACTCTGGTCACTTTCACTACAACGGGCTGAAGGTCAACGGTACTATTGCTCGGTTAATTAAGTTAGAATATAAGTTGTAACTCTAATTAAATAAATAAAAAAAAAAATTCTTTAATATCAGTTTTAAAATAAATTGTTCCCAATTGATCACCACCTTAAGCACAAACCATATTCACCGAAGGCTCTCCAATTTGTTTCATAAATTGCTTAAAGTTATAAGTATATAATTTTTAATGCATACTTGGTCGAATCGATGAGTATATCTTAGGAACAGCTTCATTATCAAGAAGATAATCATGTTTAAGGTTATCAACGTTAAGAGGAAAAAGGGTTTCACGAGAATCCTTTATTAGGTCAACAAGTTGTGAGGGTAGATTTATTTTCTTGTTATTTATTCTTTGTTAATAAGAGAGTGAGTCGAATCGCACTCCATTTGCGTTTGCCCTACGATTAAATATTTATGTTCAATAGTGTTGTTTTTTCAACACAAAAGAATATCAAAGCATTGGATAACAAAACATTGCGATTTTGGTAAAAGCATTCGTCTGATGATGAAATTTTGACATACGGAGGATTTCGTTCCCTCAATATTTTATGATCATAGTCGACGCAACAACGTTTTTTTCAGTTTCATCCACAAACACAATAGCAAGCGTATAATAAGGAAAAATCAATGCTTTCTTTGTTATTTAAAAACTCAAATATTTTATTTTCATTTCTTACCCCAAATTTGATGATACGTTCATTTGACTTGTGAAAATAATGCACATGTTGATACGTTATTTTGAATTATGGATATAAAAGCGCTATTCTAAAAAATTGTGGAGCCGTTTAATATAACCTAACGAATCATAATAAATCAAAAGCTCGATTTTGATTTTTTTGATGATACGTACTTTTGGATTTTCTTCGACGAATTCCTGGGGGCTATACAACTTGAACGTAGGAACGATTTCTTAATAATATAAACAGAGATTGAATATAACGATTTGGAAATAAATAAAAATATGAAAAGAAATTTAAAGAATGATAAAAATTTCAAATATTTTATTACAAAAAACTCTCATTGATATATTTTTACATACATTTAGTGTGCGATTATATTAGTGTATTACAGTCACGACTCAAAATTTATCAATATCGTCTATTTTTTCATAAACCAGCGGTCTACTCTCCATGACGATGCGAAAACAATTTCGATGCGAATGCTAAATGCCAACTTGGTTCCCTCTATCACTTTCGCAAAATGTTTTGAAAATCGATCAATACTGGCAACCAAAATGAAAGATGGCGCAGATTGGCAGTAATGAAATGCTAAAATATGTAAAAATATTTGAAATTGGAAAAAAGTGATGATTTGGGAAAAGAAAAAAAATTAATTGATTCGAAAGACAAATGCGCAAATGCATTAAAGAGTACCAATCGCTAGATTTGCTACCATTTTCTTTCGCATCGCAATAGAGAGTAGCCCCCAAGTTCACAAATCAAATTTATAACGACCCCGAAAATTTCGTTTGCGTCACTGTCTTTTTTAACTCTTCTTCTTTTACATTTGTGGAACTTAATTAAATTAAAAAATTTCAACCATGTTTTCGAAAACATGTTTGCCTCTCCTGAACATTTTTGAATTTTGAGTTGTGACTTTATGGTTAAGTGTGCGATATGTTATTTTGTCAGCATTATTTTTTATGATTTAAAAAAATTATTCTATTTCTTTTATTTAGCTTGTAATTTTTTCTTCTGGTAACAGTCACGTAGAATATTTATTTTTTTGTTCATACCAATCACAATTCTTTTAAGTCTTCTTTCTCCCATAACATATATGTACATACATATATAATATTTGTATGTAAATATGTACATACATATGTATGTATGAAGGTACATACATACATATGTATTTTTTATTTCAAATTCCAATCATTTCAAAACATTAACTACAATTAAAATGAAAAGCAATGCCATACATTATGAATCATCAAACCTTCTGAATAGAAAGCGAACACTTGCATCATCAGAGCACATTAATTAAACTCAACTCTGACTTGAAACCCTCTTCCGCAATGCTCCACTACACTCTATTTTCTCAATCTCTCGTAAGTAAAAGATAAATAGAGGCGTGCACGTGACGTGAATTTTTCGTATCACAAGTGAATCATTAGTTTTTGTGATTTTTTAAAATATTCATCAGGAGTTAGGGAACGAACTTTATAGCAATATAAAATTTGAGTGCGTAATCGTGCGTGACTTGCAATGCACTCACGAAGACTTTTTGAAATGAAATTGTTAAACAAAAAAAAGCATTTAGAAGTTACTGGCAGAAAAGTTATTCATGTATACCATACTGGTTCCTTTGAACTAGTCTATGATAAATTATATTGATTTTTATTTTTTCGAGCAAGAATAAAAGTTAGTATTTGATTTTTATTTTTTAACAAAAATAACAGGTATTTTTTGATTTTTTCGATCAAAAATAGAATTTATTCTCCAAAGAAATGTACGCGTTATAATAATTTCGTTGACTTTAATTATTTATTTTTATGTGTGATCATCATCGGGATTGCTTATGCACATTAAAATAATATTTTAAGTCAACTAAAATATTAAAACACGTACATTGAAGAATAACTTTTATTTTTGTTTGAAAAAAAAAAAAATCGAAAAATTGCTGTTTTATTTTTAAAAATAAAATCCAAAAATAACTGTTATTTTTGTCAAAAAAAATAAAAATAAAAAATAACGGTTGTTTCTTTCTGTTCAAAAAAATAAAAATTAAAAAATAACTTTTATTATTGGTCGAAAAATCAAGAAAAAACAGTTATCATATGAAAAAAGAAAAACCTGTTATGGTCCCTGAAAGGTATTGCTTTTTAACCTCTTATTCAGTTTTTACAAGTCAAAAGCATATAGTACATATGTATGTATGTATGTTTTTTACCGTGCCGAAACTGTTATACCCACCAAAATAAGTTCACATAAATAAAAGAAAATTTATAAAACACGAAGGAAATATTAAATTATGTATTAGAAATTTTTAATTTAAATAAGATAAAATAGTGACCAAATTGGCTCATTTTGACTTCCGATCATTTCTTGTAAAATAAGTATTTGTGCTAAATTTTGTTGCTTTGGCTCAGTCGGTATGGCCGTTGTACTGCCAAAAATCTTTTGTCGGGAGAAGAAAAACAATTCTTTCCAAGTCTTTTATTGCGAGCTTTATCGTGCTTTCAACAGGCGGACATGGCTAGATCATCTTAGAATTTCACAAGGATTTGGAACCTTAGAATAAATATATCTCTTTAAATGGTCTCTGATGATAATTATCGATGTCTTACAAACGGATTGACAAATTAAATTAATATCCTTTCTATTTTTCGGTACACAACTTTAAACTTCATTGGGGCTAGATGAAATAGTGGATCGAATTGACCCATTTTTGGCTCATCCTTGTGGACGTTATAATGCCGAAAGTCTTGTTGTAGTGGAACTTTGTATGATGGCTAGGTGAAATAATGAACCAATTTGGCCCTTTTTATACCCAAGTGGGTTAAAAATGTGTTTCATAAAAAAGCTCTTTCTTTAGTAAAATGTTTCCCGTGCGACTGAGCGTGCGTGATCAATTTACTGCCAATTTCAAAACGTCGAAAGAACTTTTTCTTTCACACAAACACATTTGAAACATAAACAAACCCAGCCGTTTAGCCTTATTTAGCAGTCACAAGCCCTTCTCGCCACATTCCATACTTATTTATTTTTTGCACAGGTTGTAATTAGGCACAAGGCCTTCCACACTTCCTTTAATAACAATTTCGATCCCTTCCCAAAGAAGGGAGTTAGGAAGGTCACTAAAAATGAAAAATAAATAAAACTGAATAACTTCCTTTCTACCTTCTCAAAGAAGGGAGAAGCGAATGTGTACTGAATATATAAGAAGGTCTTTTAAAAAGAAGTGAATACCTTCTAGAAGTCATATTTCTTCTGAAGACAGGATATCATGCAAAGCGAATCTTGTAGAAAGGAGTATAGAGGCCTTCAAAAAGGCCTGCCACTTGCGGTCCTTTCAATATTCATCTCTGGGAAGTTTTAAGAATTTTTTATTTTAAATGTAGTTGTGCGAAAGAAAGAATTCTTTCGTACCTATTTATTGAAACAGGCAGTACGTGAGTGATTTTATTTCTTTCCTTTTTGAGCGTGTGCGATCGTGACTCAAAAACAAAAACCTATCACGCGCACAGCCTTAAAAAACCTTAAGTCGGTTTTCTACGAACGGCAAATGCATAAGTAAACAAAATTAACAAAGACTTTCGTATAAAAAAATTACAATACAATTGAATTCATTTTAATTGCTAACACAGCCACAACAAATTTGGTTAGTATAAAGCTGTTTCCTCCCTAACACTCTTTTAATTGCATTCATCCATTCACATACAAAATCCAATGAACATTAATGTAATTTAAAAAAGAGGTGAAAAACAGTATAAAGTAAAACAAATAGGAATAGATTTGGCATAGTAATATTAAAAAAAATACGTTTTTTTCACACAGGTGGACAGGGTATATTTTTCTAATTTTGTACCAACTTTAATAATAAAATATATTTTAAGACTATGACGGTACTAATTTCTTAATTTTTTTTAGAAATTTTGTAATTAATGTATTATTTAATTGAATCGTTTATTTCAAAAACCAGCCAACCGAACAATTTTTGATTTTGAGTAAATAAAATAAAACTTTACAGCAACCGTAAAATTACTTTAAAGGCTCAGTTAGCCGGGAGTAACAGTGACAGTATGTAAGACCAATCTATTTCTTACAGAATGAGATTTAACATCATACTGCTTACTACTAATGCTTACTTACTAATTGCTTTCCATACAACAAAATGAATCAGCTGATTTGCAACGTTACTGTTAGTTACTCCCGGCTAACTGAGCCTTAAGTCCCAATTTACATTATACGATTTTTGTCGTTGCGATTCTTACCTGATTTTTTTACAAGTATTACACTTTTATCATTAATGCACTTTATGAGCGATTTTTAAGGCTATTTGAGCGGTTTCTGACCGCTTTTTCGGTTTGGCAACAAATGTTGACATCACTAATGGCTTAGAAATATTAAAACGAGTATAATATGCATACGTTTTTTAATTTTAATATGTAAATATTTTTATATTTTGTTGTAAAAAAATCTTTTTAAAAAATTATTTGCGGTATTATTATTACAAGCAAAGTAACTAACAAATTTGTATAACAGGACAGTATGAACACCTTAAATAAAAGTAAGGGTAAAATATGCAACATGTTTTGCGTGTTTTTCATCAACTTATTCACAAGAGAACTTGAAAATTTTTCCCACAGTTGTATTTTTTATACAAACGAACATAAAAATGTAGAACATGTTACATTAATGCAACATATTTCTCAGACAAGAAATCGTCATAAACATTATAATAAGTGTTTTTATTTAACAAAATGAATATGTAAAAAAATTTCAAATGTAAATTTTTTATTATATTCATAAAAATCATTGTTATAAAACTAGCACTTTTGTTTTTCACTGTAGAACAATTAAGCACTTTTAATTTGAATTCTTCTGGCAAGCCTGGTACACAAGCGAGTGTACTCTTCGATTCGTTTTGTTTGCTCATTCGTTATCTCATTTTTCTCTCATTGTTCTCTCATCGGACGAAAATGTATTCAAGTTCGGTGGTACCGAAAAAGTTGTAACGATAAAAATCGAACAATGGAAATATCGCACCGACTTCAAAGAGGAAACGATAATAACCCGCAACGACAAAAATCATATAATGTAAATGGGGACAAACAAAACTGATATTTTTTCCTATGGGCACTGCTACACGTTCAATAAATATCGTGATACGAGAAAAAAGCCAACATTTTTTCACTGGTTAATTCCGCGATCTACGATACTAGAAATATCACGATATTTATTGAACGTGTAGCATGCAATATTGATGGATCGCGATCCATATCGCAGAATGGCTTAAAATATGAAATACAGATCGCGGATCGTAGATCGTAGATCGCGGAATTAACCAGTGAAAAATTTTGGCTTTTTGCTCAAAATTTTTCTTTCCACTTTTTTCTTCAATGAAAAAGCAAGCAAAATAGCTAACAGGCTTTCTTTTGCTTAAAAAGGTTTCTTTCAAATGTGCTAAATTCCCATTTCATATATTGAGAAACTGAAAATTTATTGTTGAAGGGATAAGCATTCCTATGCGCATTTCACTGGTTGCTTAGGCCAGATCGTCATTAAACTTCATCCAAAGATTTTAGAAAAAAACTGTTAAGCGAATAAGAATTATAAACCTCAGTTTTACCTGTAACAATATCAAAGCTTAAACAAAAACAACAACAATTTGGTTTTCACGCGACATCAGAATTAACCAGTGAAAAAAATTTGGCTTTTTGCTCAAATTTTTCTTTCCACTTTTTTCTTCAATGAAAAAGCAAGCAAAATAGCTAAACAGGCTTTCTTTTGGTTTTCACGCGACTTTGATTAACGAGCCGCACAGCACAAAAATAACATAAATATTGACGCGATAAATATTGAACATGTAGCATACGCTCTTGATTCATCAATATTTTAAAATGGATCGCGATCCAAATATCACGATATTTATTGAACGTGTAGCAGTGCCCTATTAAGCTCGATTCACCAATGCGTTTCGAACGAAATATTTGTCCGTTTTTCTCAAAACTTCATTTTCACTATTGTAAATTTCGTACGAAATTTTCTATTTTTTTTTAGAAAAATTTAAAGTGAATTTTTTAAAGATTCCGCTAGTTAAAAAAAAAACTGACAAGCATGGCACTTGGCGTTTTAACCAAATTCGGGTACGCTGAATCCAATGGTGCTAACCATTTTGCACATCATATAATCGCGTAGCTCAAAAACGGTTTAGTTTATTGAATAAAATAAAAAAACTGAAATCGAAGTAAAATTACCTTTAAGTTAGATTAAACTTTTTTCTAACATACACAGTCGTTTTAGAAACATAACTTTTCGAAATTCGAAATTTTTGTTTATTAAAAATTCATAAAAAAAAATTGGAAAATGCAGCTGTTCTTATATTTTCTACACGTATAGAAAAGTTCCAAACAAAACAAGCCATAAATGATTAAAATCGGTCTACAAGTTTTGATTTTATCCGCAAAAGATAAAAAGTGTTGAGGCCCTTTATTTGAGTTGCATTCGACGAACGATTTTCGCTGGCTATCAAACATCGAATATCGAATGTAAAATTTGTATTTTGAGATGAAAGCACTATCAACAATTCTTATATACGATACTAGCATTTAATTTAAAAATGTACCAGATAAGTCGCGCTAGTACAATGGTACCAACAACGTTTAAAGTTATGTTTAATAATGTGCGGTTGATGTGTTTCGTTAGGTTTACGTTTCGAATTAATTTTTATTACTTGTAACCATATTATTAAAAGGTGAAGGTTATTAAAGATTCGGCACATCCGAATAAAGCACTCTCCCTTGTTTTTCAATAAAGTTGCATGTTAAAAATAGAAAAAATATTTTGTTTGCCCTACACCACTATTGGGGAGTGGTGGAGTAGTTTGCCCCATCAAGTATATATGTATATTCTTGTTCCTCGAGTAATTAAGGCCCGTTTTCACAACTTACCGATAGCTGAAGGTAGGATTTTATCGGCCGTATAAAACGTATTCCATTATTACAACTTTACTTTAACCTGCCAGGTAGATGGATAAACCCTAATTTACGTTATCGCTCACTTTAGGTTAAAGTAAAGTTTTAATAATGGAACACTTTTTATAGGGCCGGTTAAAGTCTACTTTTAGCTATCGGTAAGTTGTAAAAACGGGCCTAAGTCGATTAAGCCATGCCCGTATGTCTGTCCGGCTGTTGAAAAATCACAAACAGTTCGAAAAGAAAAGAACAGTTTGGCTTCAATTTATAATTTTGTTACAAAAACTAATATAAATGGTTGCGGAATGCCTAGATTGACACAAAATTTTGCACAAATTCATTTGTTACAACTAGAAATCATACTGCTAATAAAGCCCGCTCTCAGAAAACTCTTTTGTACGCCTAAAACCGTAACGAATAATGCTATTGTAATAAAATTTGGTCTCTCATAGTTTAATAAGACTAGAAATCATACTGTTAAATTTCGTGAAGATCGGTAAAGGCTAGTTTACACTATTATACTTTGTATTAATACATGTCAAAAACTCAAGTATTATGTAAAAGTCTGATAGTATGAATGCATGTGTGATGAAAATGACAAGTATTAAAGAAAAAATTTTGACATCCCATACGACTTCATCGTTTTTTGAAAAATTTCAAAACAATAATACTTTTCATTGGATCAGGGTTGCATTTTATTTCATGTGTGAGTGTTTATACTTTGTGTGATGGTGTGATTACAAACTGTCATGTTAAATTAGATTTTTTGACAGTCGCAACAAAACTCTTTAGATTTCTATCTCACAAAGTACTATGGAATACGTAAGGTTTGTGAGATAGGGTAATCTAGCCTTAAGTAGTTTACAAGAGGACCCATATAAAGCCGGTTTTAAATAAACTAGTACGCCTTTACCATTGCTATTGCAATAACATTTGGTATGTCATAGTTTTATGAGACTAGAAATCACACTGTCAAATTTCATGATGATCCGTCCATCCATAATTTGCCATATGCAACATATAAAGACCACTATCGGAAAACTCTTTAGTAAGAATAAACCCGTTACGAGTAATGCTAATGCAGTAGAATTTGGTAAGACACGACTTTAAATCACTGTACAAAATACCGTGAATTCCGGTCCACACTTACCATTCTGGAATTCTTAGTTTCGGTAGAGGGTTGGTTGGTACATCCGAATATAGCGCTCTAACTTGTTGTTAATTGACATCACTGGCTTAAATTTCTTAAGTAACAAAGTTTTTCGACTAAAATTGGTTTTTATATGTTGAATTTTTCTTTAATCACTAAAAATCAATACTTTTTAATAAAACATCTTGTTTTATTTCATCAAAATTCGACTTCTTTTCCTAAGAAAAACTAAAATTGTATTTTTCCCAAAAGCTTAAAACAAACGCAGAAGCAAAATAACAAATAGGGGTGTGCTGGAAATCGAAAATGGTAAACGCAAGAATTTTGAACGTCGGTTTTTAATAAGATTGCTGTAATAAATGAATTTAATGACAAATATTATACAATTATTTTTCTATTAAACCGAATTTTATAACAAAAATAATTAAAATTAGATTTGAAGTATATGAAAAACAGCTTTCAAATTTTTGCGTTTTACGTTTGCGATTTCCAGCACACCCCTGTAAATTTTGTTTTCACTTATAATTTTAATTAAAAATAGTAGTATATGTAATTGATTTTTAAGGTGTTTTTCTTTTATTTCTTTCTTTCACTGTAAAATGTTTGTATTGAACCAGTATTTATTTAACACAAACTGCACGTTGTTTCTTAAAAAAAAAAACTTGGGGGAATTGCATTAATTTTGTCTGTCTGCTATTTTTATTTAGTACTCTTTTAAGTTGAAGGTTTATTTTCATTCCAAAGACTTCTTCGCTATTTTACAGTTGCAGACGATATAATAGAGGTTTGTATGTTTTGTGTTCTTGTGTTGCTGGTGTACCTTTGGTTCTGGCCACAAAAGTCAGTAAAAAAAAACCACATGTGTATTAATGAATTACATTTGAAGTGGCATCACGTTTCGTATTTGTTTTTGTTCGTTGATTGTATAGAAACATTGGCAGACGCCTAAAAGAAGGGGTGTGCCGGCGTCGTTGTCACCACCTGCATTTCCGTATTGTGCAAGATAAATTTAATAGAACAACACTTGATTAATTGTTTTGTTAATTTGTTTGCTATATAATTTTAATTTTGTTTACTTATATTTTCTATTCAATTGCAGTTTTCCAGTATTGAAACTCCTGGCTATGTGGGTTTTGCCAATCTACCCAATCAGGTGCATCGTAAATCGGTTAAAAAGGGTTTTGAATTTACTCTAATGGTTGTGGGCGAATCAGGCCTGGGCAAATCTACCTTAGTGAATAGTTTATTTTTAACAGACTTATATCCGGAACGTGTTATACCTGATGCTATAGAGAAGCAAAAACAAACTGTTAAATTGGAAGCCTCAACGGTGGAAATAGAAGAGCGCGGTGTTAAGCTGCGTTTAACAGTGGTGGATACACCTGGCTTTGGTGATGCCATAGATAATGGTGATAGTTTTAGTGCCATATTAGAGTATATCGATGAGCAATATGAACGTTTTCTACGCGATGAAAGTGGTTTAAACCGTCGCAATATTGTGGACAATCGTATACATTGTTGTTTTTATTTTATATCACCATTTGGTCATGGGTAAGTAAGAAAATTTATATTTTAATTTAATTTAATTGTATTTTAATGTAAAAAATAAATGATGCAATTAAAAAAATTTTTAATTTTTACTTAAAAAATATTGAAAATTGTTCAGGTATGTTCTGTGAATTGAAATGAAGTGGATTTAAAACCGAACAAATTTTTAAAACGATCCTGTAAATAGAGCTCATTAAAAAATATTTCTTTTTCCATATTTAATTTTTAAAAACTGGAAAAACTACAATAATTTTGTAAAAAATTGAAATTAAAATCTTGTTCGATTTCAATTCTACTTCACTTAAATTTGTAGAACATGCCCGGTTATTTCTCAAACTTTTGCTGTGCTTTGCCTCCTGTTGTTTAAATCGTAACTATAAAGTTCTTTACATTGCATTTCCTCTCATTTGTTAATACTTTTGCAGTCATGGTATAATAATCTTCCATGTAGAGATGCAATTTGGTCGTTTTTTTTTTTGACCAAATTGACAATTCAAAAGGGCCAAAATACCTTTGATAAGGACAAGCTTTTTCCTCAGAAATATCTTGCGTATATGGTGAAAAAACTAGTTCAATAATTTGAAGGTACTACAGGGTAAGCAAACATTCACGATGGAGAATAGTATTGTCCACAAATCCTAATCATTTTTTATCGCCCACGTTGACTCCTTTTCCAGAAATCTGGACTCATCCCCTAGAGACTTCAAAAGAGTAAATTGGCCATAAGTCACTCCAACTCGCTCTGTTAAAAATTCTGGGGATAGAGAACGATGGAGAATAGTATTGTCCACAAATCCTAATCATTTTTTATCGCCCACGTTGACTCCTTTTCCAGAAATCTGGACTCATCCCCTAGAGACTTCAAAAGAGTAAATTGGCCATAAGTCACTCCAACTCGCTCTGTTAAAAATTCTGGGGATAGAGAACGATGGAGAATAGTTATATTTAATTTAATTGTATTTTAATGTAAAAAATAAATGATGCAATTAAAAAAATTTTTAATTTTTACTTAACAAATATTGAAAATTGTTCAGGTATGTTCTGTGAATTGAAATGAAGTGGATTTAAAACCGAACAAATTTTTAAAACGATCCTGTAAATAGAGCTCATTAAAAAATATTTCTTTTTCCATATTTAATTTTTAAAAACTGGAAAAACTACAATAATTTTGTAAAAAATTGAAATTAAAATCTTGTTCGATTTCAATTCTACTTCACTTAAATTTGTAGAACATGCCCGGTTATTTCGGAAACTTTTGCTGTGCTTTGCCTCCTGTTGTTTAAATCGTAACTATAAAGTTCTTTACATTGCATTTCCTCTCATTTGTTAATACTTTTGCAGTCATGGTATAATAATCTTCCATGTAGAGATGCAATTTGGTCGTTTTTTTTTTGACCAAATTGACAATTCAAAAGGGCCAAAATACCTTTGATAAGGACAAGCTTTTTCCTCAGAAATATCTTGCGTATATGGTGAAAAAACTAGTTCAATAAAATAGATTTGAAGGTACTACAGGGTAAGCAAACATTCACGATGGAGAATAGTATTGTCCACAAATCCTAATCATTTTTTATCGCCCACGTTGACTTCTTTTCCAGAAATCTGGACTCATCCCCTAGAGACTTCAAAAGAGTAAATTGGCCATAAGTCACTCCAACTCGCTCTGTTAAAAATTCTGGGGATAGAGAACGATGGAGAATAGTATTGTCCACAAATCCTAATCATTTTTTATCGCCCACGTTGACTCCTTTTCCAGAAATCTGGACTCATCCCCTAGAGACTTCAAAAGAGTAAATTGGCCATAAGTCACTCCAACTCGCTTTGTTAAAAATTCTGGGGATAGAGAACGATGGAGAATAGTATTGTCCACAAATCCTAATCATTTTTTATCGCCCACGTTGACTCCTTTTCCAGAAATCTGGAATCATGCATCATAACAGCGTTAACATAAGTTCTGTTAAGTGGTTAACATTGCTCTGTAAACATAACAGAATGTGTCTAGGGTTATAAATTTTAAAATTTAACTTCACACACATTGATATTTGACACTTTTTTCTAAAAAATGTAAGGGGAAAAGCAAAGGATAAATTATTTATGATTTCTTTAAAGTATGTTTAATACTTGAAAACATTATTAAATGATTGACCGATAAATATGTATATATAATTAATATTTTAAATAAATAAATAAATAAATTTGTTTGTTTCGCATTGTATTTTTTCAGTTTAAAACCTTTGGATGTAGAGTTTATGAAAAAGTTACATTCCAAAGTGAATATAGTGCCTGTTATTGCCAAAGCTGACTGTCTCACAAAAAAGGAAATCTTACGTTTAAAATGCCGTATTATGCAAGAAATCGAAGATCATGGCATTAAAATCTATCCACTGCCCGATTGTGATTCCGATGAAGATGAAGACTATAAAGAACAAGTCAAGCAACTTAAAGCTGCAGTGCCATTTGCCGTTTGTGGTGCCAATACTTTGTTAGAGGTTAAAGGCAAAAAAGTTAGAGGACGTTTGTATCCTTGGGGTGTTGTAGAAGTGGAAAATCCTGAACATTGCGATTTCATTAAATTGAGAACAATGTTAATGTAACTGAATTGTATTTAAAAGAGAACAAAAGAAATTTTTGATCAAATTATTGTTTTTTTCAGCACCCATATGCAAGACCTTCAAGAAGTAACGCAAGAGGTCCATTATGAGAACTATCGTTCAGATCGTTTGGCCAAGGGCATTAAATGCAAGGAGAATGGCATTAAACCTGAACGTGACTCATTGGTACCCACTCAAATTGTGGTTAATAGTGTTTTAGGGGAAAAGGATAGAATATTACAGGAAAAAGAAGCTGAACTAAGGCGTATGCAAGAAATGTTGGCTCAAATGCAGGCTAAAATGCAAGCACAACAATAGAGTGTAAAATTTATGACTACACTATATATAGACATGCACCTATTTGTTAGTTTTAAGAAGTACATACATATATACATTTTAATTAAAAAAAAAAACACACACAGAAAGCAAATGGTGCCGATTTTTTGTTTTAAAAAAGTTTTGAACTGCACTTGTTCATTAGAATTTTAGTTTTTACTATTTTTTATAATTTTTTGGCCTCTAAAATTCACTTAATTAAAAAAAAAATTATATATTTTTGTAAAACAATAATAAATATCTATTTAATACCTTTTAGTCCAAAAAAAAAAACTCAATCACCATCAATAATTTTCCTTTATTGAAAAGGATTAATATCTAACTTAACACCTCTAATTTCAACTCGCTACATATTACAAAGACAAAACCTAAAACATTTCATTACAACATATAAGGCTTTACATCGGATAAAGCCTTTGAAAAAAAATACAAAAAGTAACACAACTTTGTTAAACACTTGTTATTTACTAATATTTGAAAAAAAAATTTATTAAATAATATAAATTCCAGTTACGTCCTATCATTTAACAACCTAATTCCTAATTATCAAACATATGCTCATAATTATTAAACAATCAAACTTTAATTATTTTAAAAAACAAATATAAAATATGTATTTCAGTTTTTTTCATACTCTTTAATTTAAAATCTCTTATGTATTATATACCCTTTTTGTGTGTTTAAGGCCGTATTCATAAACAATGTTTAAGGTTTACAAAAGGTTTATATAACGCTTTCTATGAAAATTTGTTGAATTGGTCTTTTAAATATCTAAAATATTTTTTATGAATAAGGGGGTTAATCCTTGAATATTTTAAATTCAATATAATTTGCAATTCTTTTTTTTTTTATTTCAATTTAAGATTTACTAAAAAATGTTAGGTTATGTTTTTTTCTTAATTTTTAATAAAGCATTATATTTTACTACAATTATATATAAATGCTATAGATCCTTTTTATACAGTGCTAAAAATATATATTACCTAATATTTCACTTAAATATACATACATATAATTAAGAAACATTTCTTAAATATGTAAAGAACAAAAATTTTAAAAATTTTGTTAGTTATTTAACAAGAAAAAATTATATATAAAATATAAACGCTTTTTTATACAAACTTTATAATCATTGGTTTAATGTTTATTGGATGTAAGGGATTTAGAAAATTTTAAAGATTTTTGTTTAATGAAATATGAAAATATGTTCAACAAACTCTAGTATTTTTATTGATTCAATTGTATGTATTTACACCTTTTGTATTAATTCTTTGTTTAATTAAAAGCTTTTTTTTAGTAAAAAAAATAACTTGCAGTAAATTAACTCTTTACCGAAAATAAAAGGGTTTATAAGTTTGTCATTCTATTTGTATTTATAATGAATATTTGGCATGAAGTTACCACAAAGTTTATTCAAAATGTACTTACCAAGCTATGGCTAACGATTTGCTAAACTCTTGTTAACGAGCTGCCAAACGCTTGCCAACTTTTAAAAACATCTGTTTAATGTTAAACAGTTTTTTTAATTTACTGTTTTTTTTTAACTTGAAGCATAATTATGAATAACAATTCCCCAGGAGTTTTCTCCCTTCTCCTATTTTTCCTATGTAAATTTAATTGTAAAAATGGGGAAAGGGAAAAACTCCCGGGGAATTTGTATTCATAATTGGGCTGTTAATTCTTTTTTAATTTAAAAAGAAAACAGCGATGATTAATGCATAACGTGTTGCACTTTTGAGAAATATAAAGTGGCATCATTAAAATTCTGAGTTGTTTTATTAAAGATTTGGCTAAAATTCAGTAAATATATTTATTAAAATTTAGTTTCCTTACAAAATTTTAACCCGGAGATAGCGCTGGACTCACGTTATTAAGAAAATTCTCCAGTATTTTATTTTTATTTAGAAAATCCAGAGCAGCGCAGGGACCAAACAGCTAGTATTTTGTAAATAACATTTATTTTAGAAAAAAATGGAAGTAACTACTACTATATATCGCTGCTTTATTGCAACATGATCATATTTCAAAAAAACGAAAATTTCAAGCTACTTTAGCAAAATTGTTCCTTCATACTAGGGAATGGTAAATCGAAAATCGATTTTTTGCAATCGAATTTATAAATCCGATTTTATACTGAAATCGATTATTGGGCTTTTAAACCCGATTTTTTTATTTTTATCAAAATTTTAGGAATTTTTTATTTTAATCTTAATTAAATCGATAAATTATTGGCATGCACAATATGTAGGTGGTATGTTTATGCAGTTTTCTAAGTTTAAAGCTGGGGGTCTACTCTCTATTGCGATGCGAAAACATTTTCGATGCGAAAGCTAAATGCCAACTTGGTACTCTCTACCACTTTCGCAAAATTTTCTGAAAAGGAAGCTGAATAGTGGCAATAAAAATTAAATGTGTAAAAATTGGAAAATTTAAATAAAATAAAGTGATGATTTACGAAAAGAAAACAATTTAAATATGCGAAATACATGTATGCGCAACCGTATTAAAGAGTGCCAATCGCTAGATTTGCTACAATTTTCTTTCGCATCGCAATAGAGAGTAGACCCCCTGTAGTTTTACGTATTTACCTATTAGTACCCTTGGTATACTTTCAACTTTAATATAGGGGTTCTTGTTCTTCAGAAATTAAAGCCATCAATGGACAGTGAATAAAGAGTTCAAACATATCGTACCGAACCAAACACTGAAAGTCAGGGGTCTAATCACCGCATTCGATACTATCGTATCGAATAAACTATTGAATTTGTTTGCATACGATAGACACTGACGTATCGAATGAAAACTCCAGAAATGTAATGAGGAGTTACTCGATATCGAATGCTATTATTTCAAATTCAATAAATTTCATTCGATATCGAGAATCATGATACCAAAATAAATAATTTCGATCAATTTTGCTCGATATCGTATGCGATGATTAGACCCCAGGTTTGTGAAAATCAACATGTTATAGAAACACAACAGGTGAATTAAACCAAGGCATTCCAGTGGAAATACTCTAATATTCAAACAGACCAGTGTGTGAGCGATATTTAAATCTAGTTATAATCAGAGTAAAACACAAAAAATTATCCTAACAAATACGAAATTACAAAGAAATAAAAAAAGTCGATCGAAAAATCGAAAATCGATTTTGGAATCCATTTACCATTCCCTACTTCATACCTTCTTTATACGCAAAACAAAAATAAGTAATGTATCCCAAACTGAACCTATAACTAAACTAAAATTGATAAAAGCAATAATATTTAAATTAAACGGTATTTAATGTTTTTTTTAATTTGGCAATACCCGTAAAATATACACTATGAATACAACCCTGTAAATAAAACATTAAAAGAAGAGAGAAATTTAGACAAGGAGAATTGAAAAAATTTTGACAGTTTTCTTTTATACATGAAAAAAATTCAACAAATAAATAAAATACGGCTAAAAATTTGGTCATTTGTGAATCTTGTTTCGTTTGGTTATATTCTGTGGTTTGGTGCAAAACTGGTTAAATAACAAAAAATTTGGGTAATAAAAATCTGTTAAAATAATGCGAATGATATATTTAATTCAAATCATATAATTAAATAACTTAAATAAATGGCAATTAAAAAGTGCACATTTCAAGAAAAAAAAGTCGCACGCAATAAAAGCGGCTCGTGAATAAAAATTTGTAACCTTTTTTGACATTGAACAAAGAGGCAAACGAGGCATTAAACAAAGAAGACAAAACGGAAGACACTCAAAAAAGTAGCACGTTTGCTAAAAAGAAATATGTACCTATAAAAAGTTATTTATTTTATATGGTAGAATAAAAACCACAAATTTAATACATACATAATTAAAAATATCTTTTTTAAATCTTTAAAAATCGCAAAAACGAAAAGTGAAAAAAATAATAAATAAATACATAATTAATTATAACAATTAAAAAAAGGAAAAAATTAACATTATACATATAGTTTTGTTGTGTAATCAGTTTACATCTGAGCACAATCACAAATAAATTCTATAAATTACAGAAAAAAATTTTGTTTCGACCCCGTTGAGGTTTATTTCGACAACTGCTTATAAATTGTGTTCTACTTTTATTAAAACAAAAAAAAAATACAATATAAAAGCAATAACGATATATTGACGAACGTGCATATCCACACGCGAGTTTGAAAAACATTTTATTTCACACCAACATTATATCGTTTCATAAACAAGATTCCCAAGCAAAAAATAACGATCCCACCAAATAGTTAATCACTTGCAAGAACATAACATAACAGAACACGCATAAAAACTTTGCACTATCCAAAAACCTACCGACTGTTGTTTATTTTATGCTCCCCTTGTTTAATCATATAACAACAACATTTTACAAACGCCAACATACGACGTCATCGCTAAACACTTTTTTTATTTTTGTTTTGTCAAACATTATTTTTATTAAGTGATTGGCAAATATTTTTTATTTGTGGCGCTTTATTTTTCGCATAGTGTAAATTTTAACCGTCAAAATCAAAATACCACTAGCGCAAATGGCTAAAGATGAAGAAGATGATTTATTACCCGATAAAGATGCCGCAAAGGGGTTCTATGGTAAATATGAACCCAAGGAAATTTTGGGAAGGTGAGTTTTTTTAAATTAACTTTTAGTGATTAAATTTAAGGTTTTAAACACATTTTAAAATTTGTTGTGAGTTATAGCTGTATGACCAGCAACTAATGGAATAAAAAAACTGTTTAGTGAATCCCAATAAATCCCTACTTTTTTATTTAACCAACAATTGTACCTAATGCTGATTGCTTTAAACATTTCTACTCATTTCTAAATCGTTTTTAATATTTCTATAACTATGTATATTTGTATAACTCTGTGCTGGTGGTAAAGAAAGTTAGGCGTACATACAGTTTGTCAAACAATTCTTTATAAAATTAGGAAAAATCAAAATGTTATACCTAGTTAGCGGTCAAATACCTATACGGATCAACTTCTTCATTTTTGCAGACTTGTCTTTAAATTTAAGTTCTAATAGGCTAACCTGAATAAGAAAGGCAAAAGTTTATAAAAATATAAACATTTTTTACCCATATTTATTTTATTTATTTATTTTATTCATTCATATACATCTTTTTAACACAGTTCTTTCTTAATTGCCAACAATTTTAGGTCTTTAAAAACTACAAATTTAACTTTATTAATAATTTATTCTAATAAATACTTTCAATTTAATGAGAAGTTGGTATTCCATGTTAAATACCTAATCTTAAGACGAACACGTGAAAAAACGTGACTTTTGTGTATTAAATGCAACTATGTAATAGTTTTAAAAATTTCCATTGAATTGATGTCTCACTACTTGACGGTCACTTGATCAGAAAAAATATGCAATTGTCGCAAACGAAAAATTAATTTTGTTTTATATCAAGTACTTTTTCTTTTCATATTGTCTTTGTTTTTTTGTGCAACAAACAATATAGGGGCCTGTCTGTGGGGCTCGACCGACTAACTGGTCTAGCTAAAAGTCTCTGTATATGATGTACATTATTTGCTGAATTTGACACGTAAAGTTGTATGACAACTTACGAAATTGTTTATTTTTATTTTACATGTACTATGTACCTATGAAAGTATGTATGTATTTTCTATTCAATTGATGATATACATACAAACTATAGATATTGTCATTTAATTTTAACAAAAGATAGAATATATAGATTTTATTTACAAGAGGAAAAGTTTGTAGGTAGATAAATTGTAAAATTAAAAACCAACTGTGGTGTATGGTTAAAAAAACGAGTATAAATGCTGCTTCTTCTCATACCTATATATTTTTGTTGTAAATATTTACTTGTTTGTATATTGTACAGCATTTAATGTTTGTCAGGCGCACAGCAGTACCGGCTGGTTGATTATTTAGACGACTTGGCTAACAACACTCTGACTGTGTCTGGTATTTTTAAAAACGTTCATATCTACTTATGTATGTATGTATTAAGTTAAAGTACGTATGAAAAATCGCGTGTTTTTAGTTTTTTTTATATGTACATACATATATGCATACTAAATACATATGTATGTATTATTTGCGCTTCTTCTCATTTTTTGCTATTATTTCTTATTTTATCTGCACTCTGCTAGTTTATATGTTATGTTTATAAATAAACATTTTTATTACGGCTTTTTTTATTTAATTAAAATTCACCAAGTTGCAAATACATACATACATATGTGTGTTACTCTGTGAGACACACCTCTTTACTAGTGCTTCGTTTTATCTCCTCCCCGCAAAACAAGCAAACCCCGGATATCATATCAAATACGTCTTCATGTCGTTTATTACTCTTAATTGTTGAAAAATAACTTTTATAGTTTATTACATGAAATTTTTCAGTTATAAATAATTTATACAAATAAATAAAAAAAAATCTATAAATAAATGATTTATTGCAGTTAAATATTTGCTCGTAAAGATCGCAAAATTTAGCTATCCAAGTAGGAATCTGAGGAACATAATTTAATTTATAAATCTCTTTAATTAATCAACTTAAAATGTCGTTTAATATACATACTTACATAGCTATTAAGAACATTTAGTTAATGACCTTAAAGGTTAAAAACTCAATTTTTGTTAGCTTATGGTGTTTTCTTTTCTACAAAAAATGTCACATATTATTAAAAAAAAATGCAATTTGGTGTTCGTTTCTTAAAAATGCTTTGCTCTCTAAAAGGGCAGCGTGTTTTTTTCTAAACTTATGCCACGTATAAATCGAGAATGTTGATTATGCCCTGTAAAAAGATGGCTTCTGTTTATATATAAGGTTACCAGACGAAGTTGGGTAAAAAATCGCCTTTAATCAGGACAGTAAAAATTTCAAGTTTTAGTAGTTATTTTTTCTATTATTTTATAGTAGAAATAAAAGCATTACATTGTTTATGCTGGGCTATCAGTGATATAAAATTAAATGGTTTCGGTGTTATAAAATTTGTTTTGAAAAAAAACGTCAAAACAAGAAATCTTAAAAACTTGATGTTAATAAATCAGCAATCTGGCAAAGGTATTTTCTTGTTTACATCTTCTATCTATCTTCTTCTATATACATACATATATAAAATAGGATGTGTGTATGTAGCGTATGAACTCCAAAACGGCTGGGCTGATTTTGATGAAATTTTCAGGGAATCTTCAGAATATTCAGGCGGGTGACACTGTGAAGTTTGATTTTTGATTTTCGGTCTGGGGGTGGAGGGGTGTGGCAAAATCCATAACTTGAGAACGGCTTGACCGATTTGAACGATTTTTTCTTTAAAATGATCGCCATGGTCCTACTTAGGTTTTTACGGAAAAACAATTTTGCCCCGCCCACTTTTTTCGATTTACCTAAATTCAGAAAACGGCTCCATCGAGTTGACTTATTTTTCTTTCAAATGTTGGTATTAATCAACTTTAAGCTTTCATCAAAAGAAAAATTTACCACGCCTACTTTTACGCCCACTTTTTCTATTAAGCACATAACTGGAGAACAGCTTGACCGATTTGGACGATTTTTTCTTTAAAAGATCGCCATGGTCTAGGTTTTGCGGAAAGAAAATTTTGCTCCGCCCACTTTTACGCCCACTTTTTTCGATTTACCTAAAATCAAAAACTGCTCCACGATTTATTCTTTAAAATTATCGCCATGGTCCAACTTAGGTTTTTACGGAAAGAAAATTTTGACCCGACCGCTTATTTCGATTTACCTAAAATCAGAAAACGGATCTTTACACCAAATAAAAAAAAAAAAAAAAAAACATTGTCTATGCGCTGGCCTTAAGATGAAGTAATAAATAAATATAATTTCCAATTTGCCTTAAATACATGCGTTTCTTTTTTTATTTTTTAAACAAACTTTATGATAGGTATTTCATGGATTTTTATTTAAAGGCCGTAAATTTCGTTTAAAGATCAATTAAAAACGTCTGGTAATACAACACTAATGTTTGTTTGGACCGGGTCAGCTAGTATTTTATAAAAAACCAACTAAAGAAATTGGAATTTCATCATTCATTTTGTTAATTTATTCATTTATTTAATATCGATCTATTAACAAATTTGGGTTTATGTACATATATTTTTTTATATTTTGAGGAATACACTTTTTGATTTATGTACATACATACATACATATTTTTTTTATATATTGAAGAACAAACTTTTTGTCAGCTGTTAAAAACAGGGCGATCCATTTTTGTGTTTTGTTCTGGTCAAATAAAAAATTGCTGTATTACATGTTCTGCAAGACATTTTATACATGCACCTGTTAAAATGTGGTATTTTTTTGTAGAAAGAAAATACCAAGAAAAAGAAGAAAACTAGTCGTAGAATATTTAACTTGTTTTCATTTAAATTCAATTACATAAATGTACATACATATATATGTATGTACCTATGCATTAAAGTGGAGCTTCACAATTTTTGTTGCATT
The DNA here is from genome assembly GCA_949318255.1 of Pollenia labialis. Lineage (NCBI taxonomy): Eukaryota > Metazoa > Arthropoda > Insecta > Diptera > Polleniidae > Pollenia > Pollenia labialis. The sequence continues at coordinate 1,672,803 of OX439142.1, forward strand.
TTATTCCCAGGTACATGGGAAAATAATGAAAAAAAATGGGGACCTACTTTTAGCCCTCTACCGCAGCATCAATGTTTTGAAAATGAAATCAAATCGATCAATTTGTGAAACATCATATGATGCAACATTTAAAATTTGTTATAGTTGTAATTCATTGCACTCAAAATATCCAACATTTTTATATGTATGTACAGGAAAAGTCAGAGTTCAGACAAATTTAAGATGACAAATTTTTGACTACCTAATGGCGTTTTCTTTTCTAAAAAAAAGTGTTGCATAAGTGTTACATGGCAACATTTTTTAATGCTCCCCTAATTTTCAAGAAGTGTTTCATATTTTAAGTTTACAAAAGGACACAAATTTCGGCATTAAACAATAAAGTACAATTAGCGCAAGGTAAATTCAATTACAGGTGGTGGTAAGACTACAACAATCCAAAGCCAACAGAAACAACAGATGTTTTTTGTATTGCATTGTTAGTGTTTACGGCTCGAAACTTACCACCACCTTGTACTAAATTCGCGTTGATCTAGGGCTGCACTCATGCCCCTTTAATTAAAATGAGTGTTGAACATGTAGCATTTTTTTAATTTTAGAGGGAACATCATCAGAAAATAACGCTTTACACTTTTAAAATAACACATGTTTTCCAGAAAAGAACATAAAAAATGTAAAAGGCAGAAAAAAATGCAGAATTTTACTCTGAAAAAAATGCCATAAGTTATTGCCATATCTTAAAAAAAACTCTTTCTAAGCTAAGGTGAGGTCGCTTAACACGAATATGAAATTCATTTACATACTTTTCTTTATGCGCGGTTTGGCGATATTCGCTTTTTTAGTGTTTTTGTTTATTGGAATAAATATCGAAAACGGTTCATCCGTATAAAAAAGGGGTTTACATTGTTAAACAAATATATTTTTATTCTTTTAATCAAAACAACAATTGTGCTGATCGGATAAAACTGTATTGAGTAACAGGTCTTAATAGTTCAAAAAAGTTCATTTTTTGACATTTTGTAAAAATCTCATTTAAAATTTCTCCAATTTATACTGGGTATATTTATTCGGGAGTAATTTCAGGTATACGGGCATGTTCTGACAATCGCAAGAAGTTTGTCGACTTTAAATTGCAAAAGTATGCTCAAGGGAACTAGAAGAAACTGTAGCAGATCGGAAGCAAAACGCACGAGAGTCGGAACACCAAAAAACCAATCTGGAGTTTTGCGTTTTCAAATCGTGCGATTGTCAGATCATGGCCGATAATGTTGTGACGAACACACGATATATAAAATTTGTAAAGTAAGACAAAATTTAAAAAAGTTATAAGCCATGAAGTGCGAAAACCGGAATATTTTCGCACAAAATGGCTTTAATGCATGCTGCTTCCTTTTCAACGCAAACAAATATTACCTTCGAAACAGGTGCATGTATAAAATGTCTTGTTAACCCTGTGATAATGATAATTGTTATTTGACGCGAACAAAACCCAAGCTATGAAAAAGTGGAATGCCCTGTTTTACACATCTAACAAAAAGTTTGTACTTCATTAATATAGCAATTTTTCGCAAATTTCAGCCATGTTCGCGATAGTTTTCTGATTCTTTACAGCTTTAAAGATTTTTAATAAATATTAGACTTTGCTATAATGCTTGCTGTTCGCAAATTTTTGCGAATTACTGCGAATTTTTGCCATTCCTTATAGTTTTTGAGACTTTAAACCAATTCATTGGCTTGTTTGAAATATTAAAAATGTTTGCGTACTTTTGCTATTCTTGCAAATTTTTACAACATTTTTCCAATTTTTGTGTAGCTTTGTTGCTCTTTGAGGTAATCGTCGCCGTTATATATTTACCAAAGTCACCTATTTTAGAGGGCACTATCAATACCGTCGATTAATTCGGGGCAAAACACCGACTGGTAGATGGAACATTTTTGAGTTATTTGAAATTTATTGTGACTATATTGTGACGTAACATGCATACCGGTTATAAGCATACCTACATACATACATACATACATACATACATACTATCATAAATTCAAACATTTGTACTTTGTACAAATTTTTTTTTTTGGTATTTTTCTTTTTAAAATTTAAGTTGTTTCATTTTTATTTTATTTTATTTAATATACTATATATTACGTACAACAACACAATATATTACGTACAAAAGTCTCTTGTTTATTTTTGTTCGTTATTCATTTCTTAAATCATTTGCTCATTTGTGTTGTTTATGGCTGGCATTTTTTCTCTAAAGAATTTATTGTTGCTTCTTAGCACACTTTTTACTTTTCAAAAGCCACTGACCGTGGAGGTCAGTCATACCGAGTTAGAATTATAAAATACGCACTAACTGCAAAATGTCCTACAAAAATGTTGCTTTTAACGCCTTTTGTTCAAGTATTCTAACTTAACAGTAGGTCATCACAAAGATACATACGATATACTTAAGAATAATTTTTTGAGCCCTTTTAACGTATAAAGATAACGAATGGTTCGAATTGACAGGTGTGTTTTTAATTACAATGAAAAAGAAGGTAGCACCTTGTCTAGCCTTTTTTTGTCTGAATTGCCAAACCTCAATAGAAATTATTAATAGCAAAAATTTGGGTAAGAACTGTTGTAAATGTACATAACATATTTACATCTGTAAATCTTTATTTTATGAATCGTAGTTTTAAGTCATTAATAAAACACTTTTTCATACAATTTCTGTTGAAATTATTTACTTTTATTTATGCTCTAAGACCCTCTCCTTTGTAAATTATTTTTGAATTCAGCTTCTTCTACCCTTGTTCTGCAAGTTAAAAGAACGACATTTTTAAATAAAGAATTGACAAAGTAGACTTATATAGCTAACGCACCATTTCACGTCAGTTTCACGTGCTAAAAGCGTTGTGTGCAACAAGTCATTTCAATTTATTTTGTTTATAAATAAAATAAAAGTTAATAAACAAGTTGTTTATATGACGACTATATTCATAAATAATATAGGAAACTAAGAAGCAATTGAAAAGTTTTAATGGGGTTTTCCTAATATTCATTCATAAATATGTTTTTTTCACGTAATATTAAATATTAACTGCCGTATTTATAAAAAAAACTTCAGCCAATCGTATTATTGTCCATGTTCTTTGATATGGGGAGTAACTATTGCGCGACAATCCATATTAAAAGCAACTACAAACATATGTATGTATAAAAATCAAGATGACAATATTGCAGTGATAAATATTTACTTACCTAGTCACCATCATAACTGGGGTCTTCGGAAACCCCATTTCAACGGACATACAGACGTCGTATAATCATCTCAATCCTCATAAGGACCCGGACCCCAGGGTCTAAGATCAATATTGTATATACCCTCAACCTTCGGTTAAGGCATAGAGAGGGCCTTATTGCGCGTTTATTTTAGTTTGGGGCTAAAATTTTTAAAATTTTGTTGTTGTTGTAAAAAGGGCTTAGTTGACATCACTGGTGATGTCAGACATCGTTGTGCGAATAATGTTTTTAAGAAAAACAAACATCGTTAAATTAATGAAAAGTTTCGACAACCATATTCATATTTTGTCTTATTGTGTTGTAAAAAAGGTTTCGAGGCCTTAAATATAATAAATTTTTAGTTGTGGACGAATATTAAAGAAGAGGTGTAACAAAATTTAAACATCAACAATATAATGAATTTATGGATGTAAATCAGTATTACAAACATGAAAAGAGTTCTAGTATGATTGGAAATAACACAAACGACTATTATCTTTCTTTAAAGCCACTGGCATGAAATTACTGCCTGTCCCTCGATTTCGTTTGATTAAATAACATTTAAAACAAAAACAATATTTATAAATTAGCTTTTGTTTTAAATGTATGTTAGGCGAACAAAGTTTTCGTGTGAAATCAAGGGACAGACAGTAAAATTACAAATCAATGTACATACATGGATCTGTGCCAAATAGTAAAAACACAATCATGTCCTTATTAGGTTTAAAGCAGTTTCTTCTGTTATTTAATATTTCCCTTGCAGCAGAAAAGCAACTTTCTGAAGGAAACGAAGTAGCAGGGACTATAAGATATTTTAATGCAATTTTAGATAAATTGGTTTTGATTCTTCGCCAAAAAAGGTCTAGTGGACTTTTCCTCTAATGGTCGTTCATTGTATTGCCTTATGCTCGCAATTGCATTAACATTTGTTTTTTTTTTTATTTTTTACAACATTACAAAAACAATTGGTATTTCAGTCCATACCAATGCATCTAACTAGTAGTACAAAGAAGCACAGCTAAGCTACCAATACCATCTGCTATTCTTCTTGTTTGCATACATTACTATTTTTCTGCGCGAATTATTAGCAAGTTAACTTGTGGCGAAAATGTGTGATTGTAGCTGCCAAGGCCCATTGAACAGGTCTGCGCAAGAAGCCTGATGATCATTGTTTTTGTTCTTTTGAGCTGTCAAAAGTTGTACATTTTGCTCACATGTGCATGTATATGTTTGTTTACGTTTATGGTTTTTTCTCACATCCCTGCAAATAATAGGACCAGTCCAAACACGCGTGTAAAGAGTAGCCTACAAGGGACTAGGACTACTCCAAAAGTAAACCAAACGTATGGAAAAACATGGTCCATTTAACATTGCGATGTCCTAGGGCAGGACCATATAACCCATCTTTGGACTACAAAGGAGTAGTTTTAAAACTACTCCATTGTGTACACAAGGGAATTAGTTTTAAATTGGTTTAAAAACGAAAAACGAAGACATGTCGTCTCACTACAAACACTTTTTAACAATGACATGGTCCATGTTTGCATTACATCGGACCAGTCCATGGAGTAGTCCATTTCATGAAATTGGATCAGGTGGTCCAATAATATTTGTAGGGATATGCCACACATACACGTTTTTTCCTTTTGCGTTCTATATGGGGTAGTAAGTTTTTGAAAGCTTAATAGAAATTTTACACCAACAAAATACATGTCGTTTTTTGTTTTTGTTCAAGTAAGCAGACCTGATAGATGGGCCTTGGTAGCTGCTGTTTCTTATTTTCATAGCTGTTTTTTTTTAATAATAATATCGATATCGATTGTTTTCTTATCGATATTTTCCATATTTAAGGACTATCGATAGTACTATCGATAGTTTTCCAGCACTAGTGCCAAACACATAGAAAATGTACTGCTTCATTGAAATTGATTCAAACAACTGAAAATTGTTCTCATACATAATAAATAATACCGCAGGGATTATTATTATTTAGCCCTGAACTAATTACTACCATCAGCAAATCAAGCTGGATGAAATACATATGCATATATGATTAACTAAAGGCAAAAGTATAAAAAGATATTGACAACATTAGCGCTAGTTATAGAACCGCAATATAACAAAATCTGTGATAATAATTTTAAGTTGTGCTTTACTTTTTTTTGTTAAATGGTTTTGGGCAATTTAATTTTATTAAAAACCTGATGTTTTTAATGTAAAATAATATATAATTTTTACGATCCTTGAGAAAGTCACCAAAAAAGTGACGAAACGTCGGGTAAAATGTAATAAATTTGTTTTTATTAACATCAACTTCATTAGGTCCTATTAGCTTAAAAAGAAAAATAACTGAAAATTAATAATTAATTGGCCAAAAAAATAAATACGAATACAAATTTTGTTTTATTCGATTTTGACCACAAAAGATAAGCAGTTCTTTTGGAGTTCAAAGAAAACTGAAAAATGGAGCTAGTAATGGCCGAGACCTTAACCAGTTTAATTATTATTTCAATTTCAATTTAAATTTATTGTAGGTAATATAAAAGCCTCATTAGGCCAATAAACTAGGTCGATTAGGTTATACATAAATCACTTCAGTCAAAGGTATCAAGACTATCTTAATTCGTTTTTTACTTCAAAAGTTAATTACATATTTTTTGTGCGAAATAATATATGGGTTTATTATTGAAATAATGCCGTATTTTTTTTTTGTAAAAACAGCTATAAATTAATGTATATTTTTGCATAAAGCCGTCATCTAATTACTTAATTAAAACTTTGTTATCTGAACATTCAGGTTTAATTTCTGACAGAACTAAACTAGCATTGGACATAATATTCTTTATTTTGTAACAGATTTTTAATGTCATATATTTTTAAACTTTAAATTTAAACTTCCGAAAAATCTATCCCTTGATTTTTAAAATCTCTGAGAATTATTGACTTTCAAAAGTGTTTTAAAAATAATAACAAAAAATTACGAATTTGAAACAAATTTTAAAAATTTACTTTTAATTAAATTTTTTCATTTTTATTCTTTATTATACATATTTATATTTATTTATACATATTTAAAACCTGAATCTTACTAAATATATTTGTGTTTGGCTTCAAAATTGTTTATAAATTTTCCCAAATGTACAATATTTACTTTAATTTCAATTGCGAAATATAAAAATCTACCTTGTTGTTTTTGCAAGACTAATGAAATGATTAAAAATGATAAATAAATTTTTTAAAAAGAATTATGCATGTATATCAAAAACAATAAAACATTTGTGCGTATTCAGTATAAAAACAAAGTGTTTTTTCACCGAATGGATTTTTTCAATCCTAGTATATACATTTTACGTTGACCCATGTACATACTATGTATCTGTAAGTGTAAAAATTGATAATATATACATACATACATATACAAAAGTATGTGTATATGTATATAGATACATATTTATTAATTTGTTTTTTAAAATAATCATTTTAAAAACGTTTTATAATATGAGAATTATGTATTTTCATTACTTCATATTGTCTAAAGTTATTGTTTAAAATGATTAAAGTTATAAAAATATATTAAGTAAAATAGAAATATTGATTGAATATTATTATCTAATAATCGATATCGAATGCCGTAACTTGGCCTTTGGTGATAAATGTTGCTTTAAAAGCAGAAAAAACCAAAAACAAGTGGCATCACTTGTGAAGTGAACTTGATTCTTAATTTAAAATAATGGTAGACTATTATAAGCTAAACGCACTGTTGCACAAGTGCCTTCCTTACCATAAATGTTAGTCAAACAAGTCACTTTTGTGCTCGCGTTCTAAAAACAGGCAGAAAGATTACGCCATCCCATTAAGAAAAAAACAGGTGAAAAACGAAAAATTGTTTGCATTCGCAAAATTCATAAATTAGTGTTTTCACATCCGCATGTTTTGTGTATTCGAAGTTTTTGTTCGAAAAAACTTTAGTTGATAGCATGATAGCAAAATCTAAAATTTTACATTACAAACCTATTCGAAAAAAATTTAGTTGGCTGTAACATATTTTTTGGACGAATTTTATCTAAATGCCAACATAATTACGTACACGAAGAGTCTAATTTGGAAAGAAGTTTTTATGGGGACTATATTAAATTAAAGACCGATTCTCACCATTTACATAGACTTCGTCCTTGGTAAAATAAATATGTATTTAACAAATTTGATCAAACTATGTACAAAATTGCAACTTGTACTTTGCGCACAAGGTAAACATGGACATTAGGGGTATAACTTTTGAACAATTTTTTAAATTATCAAAAAATACCTATCCATGCCATATAGACCATGAAAATCTATGATAAAAATTGGGGTCACTTTTTCGCGGGCGTTAAAAAAGTTCCCCCCCAAATCACTTTGAAGTTTAGTATTTGTATTTTTTTTTTGTTAATTAAAAATACAATATCTCTATTGTAAAAACAAAAAACATTCAGTTCTATTTTACTATTTCACAAATAAGCCTTATACCACCAATTATACTACATCCAAACAGTTAAAATTATGTTAAAATAACACGGAAACTCTTTTTTTGAACAAAATGGAAAAAACGGTTTGGGGGGGAGGTTTTTTATCCAAATTGATCTCAAAAAACTGTTTTCTTGATATATACATCAGTGGCCACCCCGTCGTGATAGGTATTTTTTTTGGTTATACCCCTAATGGACATACATGCATGGCGCCCAACGAAAAGCAAGGCGAGGCATTGTAGTCTTTGTAGAACACTTTTCAATGTTTATGGTATTGAGAGTACAAACTAGAAAGTTAAATTGGTTTATTTTTGTTAACGGTCATGCTGAACGGATTTGTTCGGCTTACGTCTTAAAATTCTATCGGGCTAAATAGCCTTGGAATCTAAGTGCAAACTAGAAGAAACATTTGAGGGTTGAGAACCAAGGTCACCGGATGCATAGCTAGCAGGAAAATTTTCCAACATGTCTCTCGACCGTTAATTTTTTTAAGTTTACACATTAGATAGCAAGTTATGCGGGAATTTTTATTATTCATGTTACAGGCAGCACGTGACATATATGGCAAACGGATTGGCAGCATTAAATCACTTTAAAAGGTGATTCTCAGTCGATCGATGTACTAAAAGATTGATTCAGATTACTATGTATTGCACACATCGCCAAAAACGTATGTTTATGATTGCTTTTTTCTTAATTTTTGCTTTAATGTAAAATTTAAAAGTTTAAAATAACTTTATCTTTAATGAAAACCTGCTTTGTCTTTATTTTAGAGTAAAAATAAATGTGGATGGCGAAATTCAAGCAAAACGTTGGGTATACAGATAGATATTTAAAACAGAAAAGCCATTTGTAAACCAGAATTTAAAAAAAATTGTATTTGCTGCGAAAGCGAATATGTATCAAAATATGCCTCAAAAAGGCAAAATATGCCCCAAAAACTTAAAAAATACGGCAAAAGGCTCTTTTGACTAAATTATGCAAAAACATGCTCCACTTTCAAGTGGATTGGGATTTTGGAACACACCCAATTACATCGCCAGATGATGGTTTTTGCTTTAGTACTGTTCTTGCCAAAGTTTTGTTTATTTTTACAAAAATTCCACGATTTATGTTGTGATTAGTTTTTAATTATTTTAATTTAAAATTAATATGAAATTGACCATAATGAAATAAAAATTGGCTGATATTTGATTTTTGTTTGAAATAATTTTTGACGTATGTATGTATACGGATACGAATTTCCATATTTGTTGTAATGTTGTTATGTTTCCGTAGCGATCTGCATTATTTTAACATCGCTATCCCAAAAACAAACAAAGTTAAAAATCTTCTGCGCATGTCGAACAAACGACGTCGCGCGAACTGCATTCATATTGGCTAATTATTTTATGAGGACAAACTCCAGACAGTTGTTCTTTAATTGCGTGGTTGCTAAGCTAGCTTCTATAAAGTGCATTCATTTCTTATAAAAAAATCTGCAAATCTTAATGACTTTTAGACTTGGCAACCCTTGCCACGGACAAACTACGTCATCTAACGGGAATCATGGTCATGGCGTAAACTTGTAATCTGTAATTCTTGAGCTAAAATTATGTAGTATTTGCTGATTAACTAAAAAACTTAACAGTAAGAGTTAAATATTTTTGGTTGATTTTAATCTATATATAAATGGCTAAGGCAAAACAGTTAAGAACACTTTACTCCTCTGTTTGCCCAGCGACTAGAATAAAAATCTGTTCAATATTTGCAGAGTTATAAGCGTTCAAATTTGATACTAACACATATGCAAAACACATAAATAAAAATGTTTTTATCCAATTATCAAATAATAAAAAAAATAGGGTGGTCGATTATTCGACATTTTCAAGAAGTTCGACTATATAAATCATATACATACATATATAAATCGGCACAGGCAAACCAGTTAAAAATTATATCTTTCTTTGTTTGTCAACCGCTCACGTCGAACATAACATATGAACCGGAGGATGGTCCGTCGCCAAATCGATCCCCAATATATTCTTCATACATATATAAAAAAATGTATGGCCGAATTTTGACCATTAGGCAAACACTTGTATATTTAAATTTACAAAAAAAAATGTATAGTCTTTTACAAAATGATTACGTGCTTTAAACGCTATTTCCGTTAATATTTTTAGCCAATAACTACAATCCATTAATTAATTTAATACACATCTAAAACTTATTTTGCTTTAGAAGCATATTTTTATTTTGTTATATTTTCGGTAAAAAAATATTTCCTGGAATTAAACAAATTATAAACTCCTCAGGTAATTAAACACCACTTAAAGGTGTTTAAACTTTAGCATACATATGTTACAATATTGTTTTGATTAAAATTAATGCAATTTCAACATATTTCCGGAAATGCCTATTAAATTAAAAATAATTTTAAGGCGCAATTTTTTCGCTATACAACCACACTACCCCTCACTCAACACTTACATATGTATTTAACAATTGAAAATACACGTATCATTCTATATTTTTACCGACCAAGAGTCATTGTATTATGTTAAATAATATAAGGTTAATGTCCTTAAAAAAAAATTAACTATAATTTTTTGAAAAACAATTAGTTCAATAACCCAAACTCTCTCACGCCGTAATTTAAGCGCAAATTTAATTTAAAATTTACATTAGTGCCTATTTGGCTTAAAAAACGTTTACACATTTTGTTAACATATCCCTAAAAAATATACAAAAAAAAAATAATAATAATAATAAGTTTAAAAGAATAAATCAGCAAAATTTTCATTCATGTTTTGTTGGTAATTTTTAAAACATTTTTAGAAATTATTATAAAAGTTTATTGACTTGCGTTTGTGTTTTAAAAAATACTGATATTTATATGTATAGAGATTTTACTAAAATATTTGAAAAAAGGTTTAAGTGGTCGTGCTTTAACGATTGTATATGTTGTTCCTTCAACTAAAAAATGTCATTATTAAGCGTTAAAATAAATCATTTAACGTTTAAAAACAAAAATAGGAAGAAACATTTTGATTTAAAATGTTATAAAAGTTAAGGCTTAGTTAGCCAGGAGTAACAGTAACTTAACCTTACCGTAAAAAGTAAGCCCAATCTATTTCTTACAGATTGAGACGTAACATTTACTGCTAACTATAATCGTTCTAATTGCTTTACACACAACAACGTTACTGTTACTGTGTTAATATTCATTTTCATATGCCCTTTAATGCTAAATTAAAAATATTTTTGCTTCTACAAAAAATTTTTAAATTTTGAGATTGTTAGTTAATTTTCATGTACATATGTATGTACCTACCAAAAAACCCTTAAAATATTGCAAATTTTTGATAGGAAAAATGAGGACTTTGAAAGAATCTTAAATTTATTCTTACACAGAGGGAAAAAACCGTTCTAAAGAGAGCGAAATTGGCACCATTTATTGACTAAAGTGAGTTTAGCACGATTTTTCTCATTTTGTGAACGAACAATTTGTTCTTAATTTGTAAACAAATGTTCTTATTCTGTGAACACTTTGTTATCATTTTGACAACGAGTGTTCTCTATTCGATAACAATTTGTTCCCATTTTGACAACGAGTGTTCTCTATTCGATAACAATTTGTTCCCATTTTGAGAACAACCCGTTCTCTTTTTGAGAACGAACCGTTCTCTTTCTTTGAACGAACCGTTCTCTGTAAACCAGCTTATTTAAATGCCTAACCTATTGTGAACCCAAGAAATACAAAGTTATTTAATTTTCTGATTGTGTTTTATTAAATAATGGTGTTTTCTTTTCTACAAAAAAAATGTGCTTTTTTTTTAAAAAAATGTAATTTTGTGTCTGTTTCTTAAAAATTTTGCTCCCGAAAAGCATGAGTTTTTTTAGAATAAAACAAGCCACCCTTTTCGGGAGCAAACTTTTTAAGAAAAAGACACCAAATTGAATTTTTTTTAAAAAAGCCACATTTTTTTGTAGAAAAGAAAACACCATAAGTTTAACAAAACAGTTACACATACTTGATAATAATCGTGAGCCAAAAAAATTACTCTAATGTTGTTTTCAGATAAAACAATGAAAAAATGTCATCTGTAAATCATACAAAATCATGTGTATGCAGGCAGCACCGTCTTATTTTCTATAACGTCTTCAATTATAATATTAATAATTTCTTTCCTTTGCTCACAGCTGAGGGGTTTTCCTTTATTCGAACACTCCAAAATTGTCTTGCCTTTTGCAGATTTGCTTAGCAATAATTTTAAATCCTTTAAAAATTTCAGATTTTAGTTATAATTGACATAAATATTTTAATATTATCAAAGTTATTTTCGGGAATACAAAATTTATTATTAAAACGATTTCCGTATGACGTGCTAAATTCCCAGTTTTTCATATTTGATAAATACACTGAAATTTATTGTTGAGGGAAAGCTAGCGCTGCTATGCGCATTTCACTGGTTGCTTAGGCCAGCTCATCAGGAAACCTTTTCCAAAGATTTTAGAAAAGCCAAAACTATCATACAAATAAAACCCAAAAGCGTATAAGAATTATAAACACTATATTTTAATTTGATTATTTGGCATACCTTGCTGTTAGTTTTACCACTTTTGGAACGACTTGGAGACATTGTGCTGTCATCATTTTGATTAACCCATTGCAACATTAGATGGCATTGAGAGAGTATCATCGTCGATTCCTTACTATACATGCAATTTAAATAAAACGTATATGGATTAAGCAATACTATTACCTCCGATTTTTTTCATGTAAACAATTTTTCTCTAAATTTCACAAGAAGTCCTAATGGCAGTATTACTTCTTTTAAGTCCTTATTTTTTTAATATGGTTAACTCCGAAAGTCGACTTGTGCAGCGACTTTAACTTTAATATTTCATTCCTACATTTCTGTCTGAAATTGAATTTACTTCAGTAGTTACGACAGAGTTTTCTATAACATAACTCTCCCCCACATCTAAATAAAACAAATTGTAGTCTTCGTTGAATATATTTGTCTCACTAATTTCTTTTTCCATATTTATTTTCTTAATAAATGACCGCACTTGTAAAACACTAAAAACTGAATGGAAAAATACATGAACTAAACAAAGCAGATGACAACTTAAGTTAAGTTAAGAACAGTTTGTTCATGATTTGTTACCGCATTTTACTTGTGTAATTTCTGTTCTTAACTTGAGAACGATTCGTTCACTATTTGTAACCACATGGTAATTTTTCCTATTTATTTCTTAATTTGATCACAGTTCGTTCTTAATTTGTCAACAGTTGTTCACAAAAAACCTGTCCACATTTCGTTCTCAAATTGATACCAGTGGTTCACAATTTTTAAACGTCTTTTTTCCCTCTGTATATAAATTTCCATTAAACCATATAGTACATAATTTATTTTAAGGAAACATTTTTATGAATAACTAACGACATTTTAATATTATTTTGCTTGTTCAACAGTTTTTATAGTTGTGTTTATAGTATTTTTTATATCCTTTGAACTTTCTTAACAGCTAAGGTGTCATAAGGGGGTTCCCCCTAATGATGATTTAGAAGGCGTCTTAAAACTTATATGTATTAGTATAAAATATTATATTTTTGCCAAAATAATAAATATACACAGTTTTCCAAGAGTACTTAATATTTCACTAAATTTACAAAAATATTTCGTAAAATTTTTATTCGTAAATTATAAAAAGTTATTTTGCGTACAATCTATGAAAGTACGAAACGGTTAAGTAAATACAAAATAGCAAAATTTACGAATAAAAATTTTAAGATATTAGGCTTGGAATATGAGCATATGAGTAGTACCTATAACAGTTCGTTGACATTTTTAAAAGTAGACAAAGTTTTTTGTTAAAAGTTAAGCTCAAAAAATTAAAGGATTTTTTTGCTTTTATTGTGTTTGCAATAAGTTAACCCTTATTTTGTAGGGTAAATTTTAATTTAAATCTGAGTTTTTATTGATGTTTATAATACAGCAACACTGTTTTTTTCAGTTAAAATGGAGTCAACAAAATAGCATTAACCAATCATAATACAGAACCAAAATGAAAGTCTTTATGTAAAAAAGAAGTTGCCAGATATTATAAAAATAATTTTCGTGGGAATACAAATTTAATTTAAATGATTTTGTAATTCGTGCTTAATTTCCAGTTTTTATTATTTGATAAAAACACTGAAATTTATTGGTGATTGGATAAGCTATTCGTATGCGCATTTCACTGGTTGCTTAGGCCAGATCATCAGGAAATTTCAAAAAAAATATACAAAAATCACCAAAGATACAATTTTAACGCCAAATAAAAAAACGCTAAAAACGTGTTCCAATTTTAAGAAGTCTTTTAGAAGTTAATCAGATATAAGGAAAATTTTTTTATTCTAGTGAATTTCCTTTAAATTTGATCAAAATTTTAAAAGGAATTTATATACATACTAGCTGACCCGACAGATGCTGTCCGGTCAAAATTAGAAAAAATTGTTTTTTTTTTAAATTTAAATTTTATTCATATGTATACATGTGTAAATTTGGTGTATGTTTGATTAACATTTGATTTGAAAATACGTATGTATGTACATATGTATATGCTGTGAATCTTATAGTATTGTATTTACATTTTAGTTGATAATATCAATAATCAGGTAACCAGTAAAAAAGTAAAACTTATTCGATTGCTTAGCTAGGATATCGTAATTTGGTTCATTGCAATGCTTTGTGATATAAAATTTTTGTTTGGTTGTCTGCCGCATAAACAAAGAAGTCCAACTTTATTTATATATAAATTTTTAACATTGTTATAAAATAAAAACTATTTTTAACAACATTTTCTTAATAATAATTGCAGTAAGAAAAATAAGCTTTAAACTTTTATTATAATATTTAAAAAATACAGAATTATTTGACAATAATGATTTAGGAAAAAAATAAGCACATACTTTTTTCTTAGTTTATATGTACAAATGCACATTTGAAAGACATTTTTAATCTGATTACAATTACGCCGTTTAAATTTAAAATTTTCAGCAAATAATACTGCGTTATAAAAGGCGTAGGCGATATATTATTCTATTCAGTCCCTTAACGTTTAGAAAACTATTAAAATATTTGATAAGTGACAAACACCTTACTTTATTAGTATGTAGTTGTTAAAAGAAAACAAAAACAAATGTGTAACAGCGTAAAAATTGTTTCTATAGCACTTAAATATTTTGCTCAGAAAATTAAATGTTTGCATTAATTAAAGCATTTTTGAAATTAATTATATAATGTTTCAATAAACGTTAATATTGTTTTTATAAATATTCAAATCAAAGTAGTGTTTTTATTAACGTGTGGGTGCACACCTTATGGACATGTGAATTAGAAAATAATAAATAAATAGAAAAACAATTTTGTATTTCTCGGCTGCACTTTGCAATGAATTGAAAAAAGTACTAACATTTTAACAATAATTCAAGTAGACATACAAAATGTTATCAGCAAAATTTTTTATACAAATTAAGTGTATATTTAGTTGGTAAAGAATTTAAAATGAATCATCACTAATCTTTTCAGTTACAGTTTCGTTAATATCTTAATAAATTTTTTTTATTTTATATATGTATATTAAAATACCAATATATCTAGAATTTTTTGGCTAAACTTACACACGACATTTGAATTGTTTTACCTTAATCTTAAATGATAATAAATATTGATTTTCTTTCTAAATGAGATTTTTGATTTTTTTCAAGCATTCTAAAATTCCAGCTGTCTATCACACTGTCTATTAACACTCAAATATGATTAATTTTATTCAATTAATAATCTATTCGGACATGACTAGGGTTGCCAGAAACCAAACTTAAAATAACTGGACAACGTAAAAAATTCACCTGGATTTTGAAAAAAATAACTGGACAATTTAAAAACACACAAACAAAAACATAATTACTTCATACCCAGCTAGCATTTTCATTCGTGTAACATCTACGTGAAGTCTCATGAAGACATCTTTGATCGTCGATGACAGCATTTTTTAATCGTAGAAGATTCCTTACACGGGAAAAACTATAACACGAGTGAGATTCTTCCATAGCACATAATAAGATAATCTAACGAGAGTTTCATGTCAAGAATATTCGCTAACAACTCGTGAAATGCTTGCCGTATAATTGTTTAGAATATGATTAATACAGCGAGCCGTATACTGAATATAATTAAAGATTTTCTTAAGACTTGCATATTACAGCCGTACATAAACAAAAGCGGCACGCGTTTTCTAGTTTTTGAATATAGCGGCCTGAACGCTTTGCAATTGGAAACCCCGATTTTCACAGCTCGTTAAGTAGTGAAGTTTGCTGTTATTGTTTAATAATAATCGCAATTTAGCGATTATTTTACTTATAATTAGTGGGTTTTATTAAACAAGAAAGCTGTCGCTACTGTTCGTGCCACAACTTGACGCTCTTGCTTTGGTATGGCATATCAGCGTAAAAGCTAAGCGAAAGAAAACGTTCCGCCTTCCGCTCTTGTTAAGATACGGCTGTTAAACTTTCCAAGATTAAAAAACGAAATTTTCAGGAAATGTACAGCCCAATTATGAATACAAATTTTACATAGGAAAAATGGGAGAAAACTCTCGCGGAATTTGTATTCATAATTGGGCTGGTAATGTTTTATTCAGACTTTGGAGACTGAAAAAATCGTTTGAGTGTGTTATAACAGTGTGAAGAAGCTTCAGAGACAACATATGCATATATTTAAGAATAATTCAAAACACTTACCCCTGTCACATGTTTCAGTTATTTTGTATTCTCCTTTGTTATTAGAAGCATCAGCAGAATTGCCCGAAAACCATCGTCATAATTCTACTTTGAAAACTTGATATACTATTTAACTGAATAATTTTAATTAAAAGAATATGGGAATTGTCTTCTTTTTATAACATATTTAAAAAATGAAAATAAAAAAATCAACATACTTAACTATGTATGCATGTTAATTTACAAACAAGGAAATGCGAAAACTAAAATTCAGTCTTACGTCAAATTACATATCGCTACATAAAATCCAAAAGGTCATAAGTAGCAAAAAATTTTAAATTGGCTGTTTTATGGTTTATGATGCATTTGTCAAAGTTAAGTCTTGTTAATATTTCAGCAGTTGTAAGGTATAAGAACATTATTAGCCGTATTCATAATAAAAATTTGGCATGAAGTTAGCACAAAGTTTATTCATAATACACTTACCAAACTCTGGCTAACGATTTGCTAAGCTCTTGTTAACGAGCTGCCAAACGTTTTTGTTTTTCTAATTGGATATGTTTTTTTTTTTTTTTTTATTTAATTCCTTAAGCTAATCCCGCGAAGCTCTACGCTTGTCTGCAGGAAAGAAACCAGAGTCTCCGGCGGGAATAGATTAGCTCACTACCAGCTAGCCTAGCGGGGCACTTTGGAAACTTTTGAAAACAACAAAAAAAATGACATATCCAGCGATAATTAATGCAAAACGTGCTGCATTTTTGAGTAATATAATGTGGCATCATTAAAATTCAGAGTTGATTTATTAATAGTTAGCAGATGGAGAAAAGTTTGTTATGAATAACTCTGTGCCACTGTACGTTGTGTACAAACTGTTGCTAACTTTTTGTTATGAATACAGCTGTATGTTTCTTTCTTGTGAGTATAGATGAGTGATTCATAAAAAATATTTTTGACTTATTGCAGGTTTATTAAACAGATTTCCATAAGAAATTCGATTTACCTGAAATATTTTTTATGAATAAGGCCTTAAGTTTTTAACTTCAATTTACTTACAAAGTTTTTTTCGGGAATACAAAATTTATTATTAATACGATTTCCGTATGACGTGCTAAATTCCCAGTTTTTCATATTTGATAAATACACTGAAATTTATTGTTGAGGGAAAGCTAGCTTCTATGCGCATTTCACTGGTTGCTTAGGCCAGCTCATCAGGAAACCTTTTCCAGAGATTTTAGAAAAGCCAAAAATATTATACAAATAAAACCCTAAAGCGTATAAGAATTATAAACACGCAAAGTCTTACTTGTAACAATATCAAAGCCAAAATAAAACACCAACAATAAACAGTGAGTTTATCTTTTCTTACATTCCCCTACAATTGGTTGGGTTCTTTCTGTAGTTGTAAGTTTTTATTCAATTCAATTTAAACGCAATTTTTGTGTGAAAAATGCTGGCAATTTTGTTTATTTTAATAACTCAAATTAGGAGATACTTTTTCGAATCAATTTTGTTGTTGTTAAAAGCATAGTATGTATAATAAGTACCAGGTGTGTTTATTAGGGTTAGTTGTCATTATTTTCCCATGTAAGTTAAATTAATTTATTTTATTATTGACGATTGTTTAAATTTTTTTCCTTTAAAAAAAACTCCATCGCGATAAAATAATTTTGATAAGTGCTTCCTTCGAACAGAATATTGTGATGTTTAAAGTATGACAACAAGTTCTGCAAAAAAAAACCTACAAGATCAATACCAAATCACCATATCTGCTAATCGGTTGATTAAGAACTACGACTACTTTAGATATGTATGTTTGAAAAAGGCAGTACAATTACACTCAAAAAGTACAAGTTAATAAGCAAGCACGTACAATTAAAAAGCTTCTTCTTATCCTTGGTTTACCATTGGCTTAAAGTATTGCCAACTGCACTAAACAAAATATTTACATAATTGTAATTTTTAAAAATTAGTACTTACCTGATTTTTCGTCACCCTTTTTAAATGCATAATTTTTTTTGGGACTAAATTATTTTCGTAAGAAGAATTCTTTGGAATTAACAGTAAATAATTTTTTTGATACATAAATTAGTGTTAACAAGAGTTTCTTTACAATTTTAAAGTTTAACATGCATAATAAATTGGTTTTAAAATCTTGTATGGCCAATAACATCTTAATTTATTTATACTTTTCTTTTCCTTTTTAAAATTCTTAAAAATATTGCATCATGTTTTTCGCAATAAACAAAAGAACTGCAAAATATTTTCTTGAAATTTATAGAATTAAAAAAAAACATTTACAAAATTTTGTAGCAATAAAGGCTTATGACTAATAATCTTGCCAAAATATAAAAACACAAATTAAAGTTTAAACTAGATAACAGTATTAAGACTATTTAAGACCTTTACGAAAAACAATCGCATTTAAAAAACTAGAAAAAAAATCATTCATTTGGAAAATGTTTATGACATGTTAAATGCATGTGATTTTATTATTTTTATTGTTTTTTTATTTACAATAAACAATTATAAAATTCGTTAAAACAAATACAGTTAAACCATTTTGGTATTTTTTATCAGGGGGCTTTATTAAATAAAATGTAGTAAAATAACTATTTTTTTTTCTTGAAAATTTTACTATCTTATGGTTTTAGCAAATATTTACAAAACAAGTACATATACCTATTTTTCTATATTTTTTCCTTTGCATTGTTGAAAACAATACAATTAATATTAACCAAATAAAGCCAAAAAAAAAAAAATAATATGCAACATTTACTGGGCTCATGATAAGTATAGAGGACTTTTCAAAGAACTTGAACGATCAAATTTATTATTTTACAAGATAAACAAGGAACAAAAAAATTTATAAAAGTACATTTGTTTTATGATAACAATTAATAACACAATTTTAGGAGGATTTTCTTTCGGCTTTTAAAGTACTTTTTACAAGTAAGTAAACGTAATACATACATTCATATACATACATATGTTGGTCTATATATTAAAAATATAAACTGCGTTAAAATGTACCTCGGTATATTTCCAAAAGTGGAAGGCTGGTTCGATTAAAATAAATTATATCTTATTTTAAAGACCATTTAATTACGCGTCGAACAGTTAAGTGAGTCATTTTTTTTTATCCGATCTAAGCCAATTGGCCACTGTTCGGCACAAGATATAATTTATTTATAGCCTTTCAATGCAAAGTTTTTTAACACAAAGTTTGTTAATATTGGGCCTGTTCGGAAATGCATCACTACGTTGTATCTGTTTTAGATAAGATGAGTTTAGACGTTACTAAATTTAGTATAACGTAGCATGAGTTGTGGTAGGAAACGTTTGAAAGAAAAATATGAATTAGAAACTTACATTACTTACAACAATACTTTTCATTGCATCAGGGTTGCATTTTAACAAAAGCATGTTCAGTGTGACTACAAACTGTAATGTTACATTCGATTTTTTGACAATCGCAACAAAACTTATTAGATTTCGATCTCACAAAGTATTATGGAATACGTCAGACTTGTTTGATGGTGTAAACTAGCCTTAAGCAATTTTTTTTTTTTCATTATTTTTTTATTGAATCTTCATATATTAAATATGAACTAACAATAATTCATCAAATCTTATCCTAATACTTTATTTATGTCCTGCCAGTGCCAGACAAAACTTTCTTCATCACGGGTTCTGTTCAAATATATAGGTGTTTATCGCTCATCTAATTGGGTAAGTGCTGCAGTGTCTCTTCTTCTTAAGCGAGTGTGGCCGCCATGATTTAAAATATTTCGAGCTAGTGGATTTGGGTGTTGTTCAAGCCTTTTTAAATATTTTACTGCATATTTTATAATCATTGTTTTTACTATTGGCACATTGAGATCCTTATGTATGTTTGAGTTTTTAACATACCAGGGAGCGGCTGTGATTATTCGAAGAAGTTTATTTTGGCGCCTTTGAATTTTTTCGATATTAGAGGCCGAGGCGGTGCCCCATATTTGAATACCGTAGCACCAGATAGGCTTTAAGATAGAGTTGTAAAGTATAAGCTTGCAATCGAGACTAAGGACAGAATTTCTTCCAATAAGCCAATGAATTTGAATGGCTTTTAGTTTCATTTGAGTTAATTTTGCCTCTATATGACATTTCCACGTTAATCGCCGATCCAGATGTAAACCGAGATATTTTACATGCGAATGTTGAGGAATTATTTGATTATTGATTGTGATAGAGGGCAAGATTCCCGGCGCAAGGTGAATGTTATATGTACGCATTTTTGCTCACCATTATCCTCCATTGTCTTAACCATATTTCTAGTTGAAATATTTGATACTGTAAGTAACGCGATGCTTCATATTGCGTTAAGCAATTTGACGAAAATTTTGATTAAGTGTATTATGGTTGGTCACATATGTTTTATATGTATTCGCACAGTTGCTTAAGTTGACTTAAGCGAGCTCATGCATGTCTTATATATTGTTTGGGCCTTTAAAATTAAAAGTGTGAAATATTTGTATATGAATGTATGTATGTGTGCCTATTAGCTAATTGATTTTGAATAAAAATTAAACTTTAGACTCGTAATTAGCACTTGTGTATTAAAAAAAAAAGCTAATTAAACGCGTTTTAATTTTTTATGCAAATAACAATCAATTCTATAATTTATATTCAAATCTTAATAGACTACAAAACTCACGCTAAAAATATTCAAAATGGAAAAATTTTTTTAGTTTAGTTGTAAAATGTTGGTACCTACCTACTATACTTATTTAGTGTTTAGATTACTTATTATTTATTAGCAGTTATTTTTAAGTTTTATTTAAATATTTGTTAAATATGCCGCATTTCTTTACATTTATTGTTAGTAATTTAGATAATTATTGAAAAATAAACTAATGGCCTGTTCAACTATCTCGACAGCAAAACGAAGCGATCGCCATCTATTCGCTCGATTTCGAATCAGATTGGGTTCAACAATTTCGACAGCTTTCGATCGCTTGCTCTTACGTTTGTAAATATTTGTTACTTACGTATTAAAATAATTAAGTATTGCCATATTAGATATTTCTATATTTTGTTGCTTTTTTGTTCAAAAGTATCAAAAATAATACTTAATTGATTGTTGACAAATACAACCGCGTTTTTTCAGCTGTATAAAAATGTCAAAAAATAAAAAAATCCTTTTTTGTTGAAACCACAAATAAAGAAAAGTGTAAACAGAAATTGAATTTAATCAAAAACAAATTATTCAAGCAAAAAAAATTAATGATACAAAGAAATAAATAAATAAGTTAATGAAACCATACGTAAAAGAAAGTTAAATAAGTAACAAGTAAATATTTTGCTAGCATCAGCTTGCTCCTTAGAAGTAGGTTGCATTTGTTTCATTTGACGACAAATTAACGACAGTTGTTCCTCAACAACCATATTCCTCTTTTTTACCTGAAGAGCAGTTTGTATTTTATTTCTTACTCTATCCTTCTTCGTTTGGATGAAGTTTTAAAATTTTTAATGTTTTCCTTTAGAATTTGTAGTGTTTCACATAATATTAAGGAGCCTGTCTCTTCAATTTTGCTTTCTTGTGCAGCCACCGTCGCAGCTTTAGAAACTCTTGGCGGTGATTCTGATATCTGCTGACTGAGTTTCAGCACTTTTAACTTTACCCGCCAACACTCTACAACAAGGTGCTGCAGCCAAAGACCAAAGCAGCGTCCGATCATTTATATGATCTAGGGAAGTTAAATAGTTTTGTTTATAGGTACCACCACCGCTTTCTTGCAGGCTATTGTTGTTTTCTGAAATTTATTTTTGTCCTACATTTCAAATCTTCCCATGTCTGTAAAAATATGTAATACTTTCAAAACCAATTCAAGCCATGTTTGTTTTCTGCCTTTAATTATAATGTGGGATAAAATTTCCCGCCTTGAATAGAATGGATGGACCAATGACGCTTAGTTTTAGGCCTATTATTTTCCATTACTCGCCCATTGAAAATTTATTTGCTCCAAACACTGGTGCACCTTTCGCCATCTTAGGATGTTCCTCCATTTATTCGCCTAATGTTAGCAATATGTCACTCATTTATTTCTCTCAAGAAGCGTTTTCGAGATAGTCGCGAAAATCATGTTTTTCTGCAGTTGTTTTAGCTCGTTATTTTGAAAATTGAATTGTTCATCTAAATTGTAAAAACTATTGAATAAAAATGTTTTCCTCTTTCAGCACATATTTATACTGTGTTGATCGGATAAAAATTTACTGTGCTACAGGCCATTCGATTTAAAAAAAATTATTTTTTTATGTTTTTCAATATTAAACTGAGACTGAACTCTGCATTAAGGCATTTTTTTCAAATTAAAAGGCTTGTAATTCAGTGAATTTTTATCCGATCAATACACTATAAAGAAAGGAGGATAAACATATTTATTCGAAATTTTGGAACTATAATATTAATCCAGACAAACACGATTTTCGCGAATAATTCGAAAACGATTATGAGAGAAATAAATGAGTGCAATTTTGAGTTTACCCACCCCATTAAGCTTAAACAAAATCTAATTTTTAAGTCTAATTTGTTGTGGCGTATTGTAATCAAAAAAAAATTACCAATTGTTCTCTATTTTTATTTATAATTTATTTAAAATACCCTTAAATATTTCTTGTTTGTTATAAATACCATGATTCGACAACAAAACAACAAGTGAGTGGTTTTGACATTTGTTTTCGTAATATCGACAATACCTTCGATATTAATAAACCGCTTTTTGTATGAAAGTACTTACGTTTTCTTTCGAGTTGTCGTCTAAACGAATGTTCGTATAGAATAAAGTTAGTTGAACCCAAAATAGTTTTCGATCGCTTAGAATGCGATCGAAGTCGTTCTTTCGAAATCGTTGAACAGGCCATAAAACATACTTAAGCAAAATACGTAAATTGATAAAAAAAAATGAAAATTGCATTTTCAAATTGTTTTACTCGTGTTTTTAAACAGATAAAAGAAACGATAAAAAGTCTGCTGATGCTGTAACTTGCTAATTAACCTTGACAATGTGAAATTGTAAACAAATATTTTTCGTTATGATATAAAGTTTTATTTTATGAATTATTTTTTATTTTTAGGTTTTAAGCACTGTTTATAAGCTTATTAAAACATTTGTATTTAAATGTTGGTTTTTACAGAGGTATTAGTTCCACAGTGCGTAGATGTATTGAAAAGGAGACCGGTAAAGAGTTCGCAGCCAAAATTATTGATTTAGGCGCTGGCACAGAGACTGGAGATACTAACCCCTATCATATGCTAGAAGCTACAAGACAAGAAATCTCAATACTCAGACAAGTTATGGGACATCCATATATAAGTAAGGTTCACAAAAATTAAAAAAATGTAAATGTTTTATGTTTATATGTATTAAAATTGTCATTTAAATATGATACATTTTTAATGCCCAACTATAATATGCATAAGCTGGCTTAAGCTTCTTTCAAAAATTAACAAAAAGTCTTCTTAAAAGCATTTTTTTATTTTTTTTTCTATTTTTAATTTCCTAAGCTTATCCCGCGAAGCTTTATGCTTGTCTGCAGGAAAGAAACCGGCGCTGATAGACTAGCTCGCTACCAGCTAGTCTACCGGGGCACTCAAAAAAAAATTTAAAAAAAAAACAGAAATAAAATAATTTTATTCCCTACGAAAAGTGCGATCGGTTTTTCACTTTGCTTAAGCGAATGCCAGTTTCATAAAATTATCCAAAAAGTTTTCTTAAGTTCAACATACGAATCACTCACAGTTGCTTAAGCAAACTTAAGCAACGTTTAGTTGGGCCTATTTATAATAATTATTAATTTTTATAAAAATTTTATTCCAGTCGATTTGCAAGATGTTTTTGAATCCGATGCTTTTGTCTTTTTGGTTTTTGAACTTTGTCCAAAGGGCGAATTATTTGATTATTTAACATCAGTGGTAACATTGTCGGAGAAAAAGACCCGCACCATTATGAGGCAAATATTTGAGGGTGTTGAGTACATACACTCGAAAAGTATTGTACATAGAGACTTAAAGCCTGAAAATATTTTATTAGATGAAAATCATAATGTTAAAATAACCGATTTTGGTTTTGCGAGGCAGCTTAAAGAGGGAGAAAAGCTAACAGGTAAGAAGAACTAAAAGATAGAAGAAATTCAACCGTTTTACTAAAAATATAATTCATTATTTTTCAGATCTTTGTGGTACTCCTGGTTATTTGGCTCCCGAAACTCTTAAATGTAATATGTTTGAGGGTAGTCCTGGTTATGGCCAAGAAGTTGATATGTAAGTTTATTATTTTAAATAAGAATTTTTGTGAAAATGCTTACTTTATTTTTATTTTGTAGTTGGGCCTGCGGTGTAATTATGTTTACTTTATTAGTAGGCTGTCCACCGTTTTGGCATCGCAAACAAATGGTTATGCTGCGTAATATAATGGAAGGCAAATATAGTTTTACCTCACCTGAATGGGGTGATATATCGGGTGAGCTTATTATATTTTATTTACCTCAAGATTACAAAAAAAGATTTAAACAAATGTTTAATAGAAATTTTTTAAATTAATTTATTTTTAAATGAGGGTCTTTTTTAATGCAACTCTTTAGTAACAAGTTAATGTTTTCAGATAGTTTTTTAATTTATCTGGGAATTAACAAACGGATTTCAAATTTAATTTTAGAAGACAATTTTTTTTACATAAACGAACTTGTTCATATTTGAAAAAAATTGGATAGGAATTTGCAGTAAGAGAAAAAGTATAAGATTTTTTTTTCATTTCGTTTATGTAATATATATGTAATAATACATACACAAATTATGTATTATTTATATGATTTTTCTGTATATTCTTGTTGAATTTTTAGAGGATCCCAAAGATCTTATACGTAAATGTCTAGTCGTTGATCCTGCTAAAAGAATAACAGTCCAGGAAGTATTACAGCATCCATTCTTCAATCAAATGGTAAGTTATAGTTTTATTTATTTTAAAACAATACTAGGTAATGGTTATTTAAATTATAAAATATATTTACATTGTTTTTAAGTATTTTAGGTATTTTTCTTGCAAAAAAAAAAACAAAGAGTTTTCTATTAGTTTTTTCTCTACTTCCTATAACTTTAAAAACACTTAAATGTTACTTCAAAAAAAAATATATATTACACATTTGTAATTAAAATTAAGCATTACTTTTCAAAATTTTTTATTTATGCATTTAAGTAATTCATTTATTTTTAATTGTTATTAATTAGTCATTTAAAATTTATTTTAAAACTCTATAAAGAAATCTATGTGGTAGACCTAGTATTGTATTTCTTTCCTTACTTTTATATTCATATTTTATTTTTTTTATAATTATTATTTTTTATGAATTTTTTTATTTTTATAATATTTAATTTTTTTCTTACCTTTTGAACAAAAAAAAAAAAATTGGTTTTAAATATTTTATTTCATTGTTTTCTTCTCTTTAATTTCAAATTTGTTAAAAAAACAAAATTACTCGTTTACTTTAATTTTTGTTAATAAAATATACAAAACTAAACAATAATATTTTGTAATAAAGTTGTTCGAGCAAAACATTGATGGTCTCAAACGCAGTCTTTCAACCAAATCTAGGAGAATGAGTCGCATCACTGAAATAGCACTGGTAACGATTTATTCTTGGATTAAACATAATGTTTCCTACTGTCTCAATAACATAACAAAACGAGTGATTGTGAATTATTTTTAATTTATTTTATATATATTTATAAATAAATTTATATCAACTAAATTCCATTCAATATTTGTTTAAAAATAGAATTGTGTGTGATAAAAAAAATGTTCGTTTAATTTATTAAATATTGTTGTAAAATAGCGCATCCTTGTAAAATAACACAACATCCTTGCGATGATGTCAGTTGCCAAAATACCTTAAGAAATACACAGTAGAAAGTTAATTTGATGGCATTAATGTTTAAATATGATTTAATACATTTTACCGCCATGGTTGGCGCGTTCATGGTGTAATTTGGAATCCCAAACTCACACACTTTTCGCAGTAATTGCGGTCATATTACGCCAATAATTCATCGAATGTGAATTTCCAGGTATTCAATTGTCTCTGATTTATCGGCGAAGGGCAGTCACTTTACATAACCTTAAAACAAATTATCCATTGGGGTTAAATCACCGCGATTTTAGTTACCAATTATGAACGTGAAATTATTAATTCATCAAAAGTTTGACTGATTAAATCAATTGTAGCGTGACTGGTTACGCCCTGTTGGAACTTCATGTCAGTTCAATTAATTCCAGTTAATTAAGGCCAAACCAAACTAGCCTCAAACAACAAAAAACTGTCCAATCAGCTGTCACAGAAGACAATGTTGGCAATTTTAATTTCTACGTCTTTCAAAAAAAAAAAAAAAAAAACAACATATACCGCATTTAGACTATGCAATTAACGTCGAGTTTTTTTTTCCTATTTTCCTTTAAAGCAGTTGCTACAAACCTCTTTTTACATTTATATTTTAATTTTTTTCAAGAATTTTTTACACTTTTTCCATCCGTTTTCTTCCCTACACCTCTTGATAAAACAAACAAAAAGTTGCATGCGAAAGTTGCGGCGTTAATTGCATAGTTTAAATATGGTCATACATAAAAGAATTTGGCTCAATTCAAGTATGGATTTAAAAATAAAAACTTCCTTGTAACTTGAACAAGAATATAAATATTTAATGAAATTTCTTTAAAGATCACCAAATTGATAAAACTTTCGAGACTAAAATTAAAAAAACTTGTTATAAAATTAACAAAAAAGTTTTATTATTTAATGAAAACTGAAAATTTTCAGCTTGAAATGTTTTGTTTTTTAAATTTTAAAATTTTTTTAAATGTAATTTCAACTGGCAGACCCACAATGTCGACAAGAACATTTCTTTCGCAAATTAATATTGAAAACAATAATAAAAAACTAAAATTGGTTTTTGTTTTCAATATAAATACATATGTATGTATGCAAAAGAAATGTTCTTGTCGACACCGTGGCCCAGGCTGTAAATTTCAGCACAATATTTAATAAATTTCTTCTAGCTCATTTACACACATTTCTATTTGAAAACAAAAATTAATTGAAATAATATTATTTTTGTTTGTGCAAACGTTTTGTTTTCTTAAAAAAAAATATTTTGTTTTTACTATTTTAATTAATTTTTTACTTTATATCACTTTTATTTGAACTTTTTACGTCTTAGCATGTTTGTGCATGTCTTTATATTGTCTTTCTTTAACTTCAATATAATTAATCATAAACAACATTTTTTGTGCTTTACAACAAAGGTGCATATAAAGCGAAATTTTGTTTACATAAAGTAACACAATGAAAAACATAATTTACAGATAAAAACAATTCATGTAACTATAAGTAGGATTTTTAAGTTATGTCTCTTTTCTCTCTCTCTCCCTCTGAAAAGTTAAGGTTAGGTTTAATTTTTCTTTCAATAGGCTTAGGTTTCATATAGATACACACACATTAAATTTAATTGGCCATCCAATAATACATATTAAATATGCAACCTTATTCATAAATAATATTTCTGGTTTCTAAAAGAGCTATCGAATGAATTTTCTATGAAAATTTGTCAAATAAAACTTTTATAAATCTAATATACAATTTTTTGTGAATAAGGGGGCCAATATTTAACTTAACAAAAATTTTAATACAAAATATTCATTTTATCATTTCTTATATTTTTCAAATTTTCTTTTTTTTTTTACAAAATGTTAAAACTCAAATGTTATAAAAAAAAATCTCTAAACGAAACAGATTTTATTGCCTGAACCTTCGATTGATGGACAAACAACTACTTATCATTTTCGTGAAAAAAGCACACTGAGACAATATTCCAAATTCTACCAAAAAAACAATAATAATTCCACTAACAACAATCATCTAATAAACACACAACAGCAATATCATGGACAATCGGTACATAGTTCCTCAAATTTCCTAATACCGGCTGGCCCGGCTACTAGTAATAATAATAAACAACTTCAGCTGAACCAACAAGACCTACAAAATCACTCCTTGTCTCATAATCAAAGCATACATCCTAATTCCAACTGTCAAAGTACAACAACATCTATTTCTAATGGCAACTTTATGGATTATAATAATGCCTCAACACGCACAACATCGGGATTTTATGATAATCTTAATAATATAATCACTGGGCCTACAATTCCACAACAAAATCAGAATCAAAATCAACTACATCATCCCGCAATGTCTCACCATCAAATGTCCTCCTCTCAGTTGACTAATTGTTCTGTTCCAATAACACCAACTGACTATATATATCCTCAGGCAGGTTTTTTTTATTATTTTTTATTTAAAACAATTTAGAGCTATTTATTATGAAAATTTTATTATAATATATTCTAAGGCTGAGTTCCAAAACATCGTTATACTTTGCAGTCAATGTCAAAAATGTATCATCATCGTACGACGGACGCATCGATGACTTTCTTGGTGCTCTTTGGGACAGATAACATTGCAAAATTGTATACGGTTGCATATTAGCATACACTTAAAAAATGCCAGTTGCTTTAAAACAGATGTTTTGGAACTAAGCCATAATATGTACTATGTAGTTTGTAAATACATACATACATACTTACGTTTATGGCTGCACTTTTTTTTAATTGTAAATAATTTTAATTGAATTTTTTTTATGTTGTTGATTTACTTTTTTTTTACTACTTTCTTTATATTTTTGGTATGATATAAAACTCTTATATGCACCTTTTTATAAACTATATATGTATACTATTTGCGTATGTTTTAAAATTGTGTGTGTATAGTTGTTAATATGTGTATATATATTATTATTATAATTATTATTATTGTTATTGGAAAATAGTATTCTTAACTACCTGTTTTTAGAAAACGTAAACAAGTGAGTGAGAAGAAATTATATTAAAAACAACAATAAAAAACGAAAATTTGTTTTTGTTTTCAATATAATTTCTCACTCACTCACTTGCTAACGTTTTCTAAGAACAGGCAGAATAATAATAAATAGTTATGTGTATCATAGTTAGATAAAAGGTGTTGGGTTGGTATTCAAAGTTATTCAAATTTGCAAATATTATTAACACCTTGCAAAACATTATGATCATGAATTACTGCTAGAATTTAAATTTTTTTTTAAATAAATAATAATTAAAGTAACGTTTACAGCCCGTTTAGGTTAGCAATTTACTAAGGCTAGTTTACACTATTATACTTTGTATTAATACATGTCAAAAACTCAAGTAATATGTAAAAGAGTGATAGTGTAAATGCATGTGTGGTGAAAATGACAAGAATTATGAAAAAAGTTTGACATCCCATACGACTTAATCGTTTTTTGAAAAAATTTCTAAACAATAATACTTTTCATTGGATCAGGGTTGCATTTTATTTCATGTTTGAGTGTTTATACTTTTTGTGATGGTGTGAGCACAAACTATTATGTTAAATTAGATTTTTTGACAGACGCAATAAAAATTCATTAGATTTCTATCTCACAAAGTATTATGGAATATGTAAGACTTGGGAGATAGTGTAAACTAGCCTTTAGTGCTGATGAGACACTTCAGGTTTAGCTGAACAGGTTAGGTTTTCTTTAATTATCTTTTAAACCTAGAATTTGTGTCGTAAATTTTCTTGTTTTTTTACCTTAAATTTAGGCCCTTATTACGATTAACAACTCAACTTAGTTGAATTGTAACAGCCGTATTCATAACAAGAAGTTAGCCACAGTTTGTACACTACGTACAGCGAGCTGCTAACTAGAATGCCGATTAAGTTTAGCAGCTTTTTGGCACAGACTTTTCTCCATCTGCCAACTTTTAATAAATCAAAAACACGTTTTTCATTTTTTTTGTTTTTCCCTTTACATATAAACATTTTTAAAAGTTTTTCAAATTAAAATTAATTAATGTGTGGTTTATAGAACACTAGCGCAAAACTCGTCTGTTCAATTTACATTTAAAACAAAAACAAAATTTCGAAATTTGTTAAACGGACGAGTTTTGCGCTCGTGTTTTATAAACCACACATAAGTAAAAGAAAGTAAATTCAAAAAAATTAGTTAATCAAAAACACCAACAAAATTGTTTGACGTTAAACATCTGTTTTTCACAAGTTGACAAACGTTTGGCAGCTTGTTAACGAGAGTTAAGCAAATATGTAGTTAGCTAGAGTTTGGTTAGTTTATTATGAATTAACTTTTTGCTAACTTCATGCCAAATTTTCATTATCAATACGGCTGTAATTTTTTAACTTTTGTTTTTAACTTTGATAAATGCGGCGAACAAAAACATAAAAATTACAACTTAACTGAGTTGGGTGAAATTGTGAACCGTAATAGGGGCCTTAAACTAATCAAGCGCCTCACAAAAACGACTTAATTGAAATCAAACCTTTTCTTAAGCGACAAACGTTTGATAATGATTTGAATTGAGAATGGTGGGGCTTAACGGAGTATACTTTCTTTGTTGTTAATTTAATTCCTAACAAAAGTGGCGTATAATTTCGGTGGTTTTGTAACTAATAATTTCCAAAAGGAACTTATATTACGAGGTGAAGTGGAATCACCATCTTCGAATGCTTTTTCGATTCGAAAGCAATTTTATTTTTAATTCTTTCAGGCGATACTGAACGGGGTTTTAAGAAGTCTTGAAATGGTCTTGTTATCGATATAACCTCTAGGCTTTTTGTGAGGAACACTTACTTTATTTGCTATAATATTTAGCTTTTTAAACTAAATTTAAAAAATCTTTCAGCCTAATTAAAAAAAATTTTGAAACTTTTTTTCCATAGGGCGTTCTGTCTACTCTCAGTTGAAATGGTTGGCCACATTCCATTAATTGTGGAAAAATATACTTTGATATAAATATCATCCTATATATACTAAGAATATTTCTTCCACAAACATAATTTATATGCGGCCATTTTCTGGAAATCAAAATCGATAAAGATTTGCAAAGTATATAAAAGGAAATATATTTACGAACTTTAACAATCGGATCGTTTTCAAAATTTGTTCGATTTAAGTTTCACTCGAATTCGATTTCCAGAACATGGAATCAGATTAAAGTTTTTGGCTTGAAATTGCGTTAATTATTTATATTATTCATTCGTACTAACATTTTATATGCATGTGGTGGTAATTATTTTGCTTATTTGTTGTAATTTTTGTGTTTTAATAGCGGTTTTCACCCTTTGTATTAAGTATGCAACTCTGCTTTTCTTAATACGATTTTATACTACAAAGCATGAGTATCTTTTTCGCGTGTATTGTAAATTAATGAAGTTGCTGAGTGAGGAAAAGAGACAGATATAGTTTCTTCAACGGTTTTTTTCTGGGTAATTTTACAAACGTGTTTACTACAGCTTTTTGTTGGATTTTTCAACAACAGCGTAGTAAATTTCAGTCTAATACATTTTGTTGTTGCAGTGTTTTAAATCTTAGTACTTTTACTAAATTAATAAAATTTACAAGGACTACAAGGGACATTACTATCAAGGGTGAAAACCGCTAATATTTATTTATAAAATTTAAATTATAAATAAACTTGTAGTAAAACATTTTTCTTTGAAAAGTTAAACAAAACAAATCTGATAGAATCATTGAAAAATTAATAAAACTCCAAAAAGTAATAAATAAATCGCAGTTTCTGTCGTGTTAAGGGCTAAATAAATTACACAAACACATGGAAAAAGTATGGAGAATGTTTGTTTTAATATTAAAAATTTTCAATATTTACACAAAGATCTTGTTGTTGTCAAACTGCTTGTGTCGTTAATTTACGAAAAAGTACTTTTTATTATGTTAAAAAGGGTTATTTTCCTTTTTATGAAATGATTTTTTGTTAAAAAATTTTCTTTTCTGTTTCAATCAAAAGAGTATTTTTTTATAAAGTTTTATACATTTTACACAAAGTAAAAGTTTTCTATAAAAAAGGAAATTTTTGTTAAAGAACAGTATTTCGTCATTAGTTTCAAAAAGCCCTAAGTTACATTGAAAACAATTTGCAGGAGAAGCAAATCCTCTCAAATTTACTTTTTTGTAAAAAAAATATAAAAAAAATTATACTTAAAATTTAATTTATTTAATAAATCAACTCAAACAGTTACAGGAATTGCTAAGCCGCGTAGAAATTATAGTTTATAGTTTTTTTCAAACATCGACTAAATTTAAGAAGTTCTGGAATAGGGCTTGTATTGTGTTAACGCTTCATACAAAAGTTTATTGTTTATTTAATCAAAAGTTTTGATTTCCTAAAGATAAATTGTCTTTTTTCAGTTTTTAACAATTAATAAGAAATTTTTTTAAATCACGACATGGGCGTTTATCTTATACTGATAGAAAAAAACTTGGACTTTTCAAAGGACAACAAACAAGGTATATTACACTAATATTCTATGTATGGGAATAATAGAATTTAAGTGTGTAAAAAGTCCTTAAATTTCTAAAGTAATATAAATGTATAAAAGATCTAAATTAAAAATTTATTTGATTAAATTATGTTATAATAATTGAACTTACACCCCAATTATGAATACAAATTCCCGGGGAGTTTTTTTCCCTTTTCCCATTTTTACAATTGAATTTACATAGGAAAAATGGGAGAAGGGAGAAAACTCCCGGGGGATTTTTATTCATAATATAGGGCTGTAAGTGAAATTGGTCGTAATAAAGGGCTATCCATTTTTCAGTTTCAAAAATGAATTTTAATCAAATACACATAATGCTATGATTTTGATGAAACTTTTATATAACTGGACCTTAACATGATTGTCTCTAGGTTGGTTGCAGCAGTCGATCTTTTTGAGGTAGTTTTCGACCAATTTTTCGCAAATTTCTAGCGGTATCACGGCGATAACTTGACAAATGTTGTTTTTTAAATGCTCATACGTTGGCGGGTTTTCCGCTTCGAGGCGGTCTTTAAAGTATTCCCACAATAAAATTTGGTTGCCAATTGACGTTGCCAAAACTTGATATTAAGCGTTCAAGAAACTGGAAAGCCATAATCGGTCGTGTTGTGTGGCTCGCGGCATCTTCTTGTTGAAACCACAAATCGTCTAGTTCATAATCTTAAATTTTAGGCTAAAAAAATCAGTAAACATACGACTATAGCGCTCTAAATTGACGGTAACGGGGGTTTTCCGCTTCGAGGCGGTCTTTAAAGTATTCCCACAATAAAATTTGGTTGCCAATTGACGTTGCCAAAACTTGATATTAAGCGTTCAAGAAACTGGAAAGCCATAATCGGTCGTGTTGTGTGGCTCGCGGCATCTTCTTGTTGAAACCACAAATCGTCTAGTTCATAATCTTAAATTTTAGGCTAAAAAAATCAGTAAACATACGACTATAGCGCTCTAAATTGACGGTAACGGTTCTTCCAGCGTAATTTTCGTACAAATACGGCCCAATGGCCCCTCCAGAACATAATGCGCGCCAAACAGCCAATTTTTCCTGGGGTTCTTCGAGCCCCATATGCAACAATTTTGGTTGGTGACGTAACCACAGAGCTAGAATTGAGCTTCAACGCTGAAGAAAATTGTGGTTGAAAATTCATTACTGAAAGCCAGTTGCTTAAAGCGCCCAATCAACATATAAACGGCGTCGTGAGTAGTCAGCCGGCTTTAATTGTTGCGTGAGTTGGCTTTGTATGGATTATGACCCCTATTACGGTTTACAACTCAACTCAGTGGCTAGCAATTGAGGATATCAAAGAGCTAAGACAAATTCAAGAGCAGAGATAATTCGGAACATTAACGACATTGAACCTAAATTATATCTCAGAGTCATTGAAAATATGGACCATCGGAAAGAGGTATGCCACCGAAGCATTTGACCGATTTTTTGCTTAACACGTAATTGTCATAGTTCCTGCTATGGTAATAAAAAATATTAAGATAATTCTCTGAAAACTTAAGATCGTGCGTTTTGGTTGGACCACCCCTTAGTACGTTTAAATTATTTTTGCGCATTCGGTTGTTAAATGATCTATGTTCGTAAATGGCAAACCTTTGACTAAATAAATAACACTTCAGATGACAGATAGTTAACAAGCAAACCGGCGATTTTTAAACAACTAAATGGATAACCCTGTATTTAGCAATCCGTTAAAACTTTTGTTTAAATTTCTTAGATATTCATTTTCTTAAAAATGAAATTATAATTTTGTTTTTAAATATAATACAAATCTGATTAAAAACGTTTAGCAGGTATACCAAACTTTAAAATTTTTCAATGATTTTTACAGATTATTGTTTGTTACTATTTTGTGCTCTAAAATTATAATTAGTATTTTGTTTTATTTTACGAAATAAGAAATTTTAATTGAATTTTTTCTTTTCTTTTTTCTTTCTTTAATTTATTTTAACAGCTTCGTAAATCATGTCGTTTTAATGCGCGCAAGAAATTTCAATTTGCCATATTAGTGGTGAGAGCTGTTATACGTATAAGAAGACTACGTTATACTGCTGAACCGTTACGTTGTGAAGAGGCTATACGTGATCCTTATAGAGTAAAAGTATTGCGTAAAGTAAGTATTAATTTTTTTTTATTGTAATTAATATATTGCTAACAATCGAGTCTGTGTCAGGCAATTGCCAAGAAAACACGCACTTTTATACGCACGGTTGATTTACATAAGTGTTATCGATAAACATTGGACTTATCAGGTTGGGTGTTTTTTGTTTTTAATTTTCTTTCGCAAATAGGAAAATTTGGTTTTAGCGGGATAAATATTTTATTATCTTTATTGGACAATTGAAAAACAAAAGGATAGGTTTTTGATATATTTGGACAATGAACGGGGTTCATTCATTTAATTTTATCTATCGCCCGGAGAAACTGAAAATTGGATGGGAAAGAGTAGACGTAGAAGAATATATACCGAATCCAATGATATGCTGAACCTGCCAAAGACTTGGTCACACAAAAAAATGGTGCAAAAGTGTAGAACAATGCAAAGAATGTGGCTATGCTGGAGAACATGAGTTTTGTAATCGTAAGTTCTGTGTTAACTGCCAAGCAGAAAATCATACATCTTATGACTCGGAATGTCCTACTTTCTGGAAGCATAAATCTGTTAATTACTTGAGAATTTCTAGAAGATGTACGACACGTGAGGCATGGTCAATTTTTAACGATAATCCAACCCTAAACACTCTTAAACCTGTTCAAAGAATTAACAAAAAAACAACTTACGCACAAGTAGCAAATACCCAAACAGCAACAAATAACATATCGATAACAAAAGGCACTGATATGGAAAGCAAAACAAATCTCACAAACGATCAAAACAAAGCCGCAGCAAATGCAACTTCTAACCTCACACAACAAATTCAAAACATTCCACCAACATCAGGTAATTCATCTCCAAATTTCAACAAAAACAAAGTAAACTCATCCAACTCAATCACACATACATCTACGCACAAAGAAAATAAAATTTCTACTTCAACACTTCCAAATACTCCCACACCAATACAAAATTTATATATACAAATAACCTCACTTACCCTGCCTTTACACATGCATGTAATAACTTGCAAGTAGTGCATACGTATTATCAACGAAAATGTCGAAGAAAAAGCCGAAAGTCTTGCAAGTAGCTTGAGTGTTTACACTTAGTAAAGAATCAACAAACCAAAATGCAGCTGTCAGTATAGAAGATGACTTTTATTTTAGTGATGCCAACTCAGATACCCCAAATAACTCGTTTGACAATTGTTTTATTCAGGAAATAACCGAAGGTCTAGGTTTGAACACACCAACAAAAACAACATTAAATACATCAAATAATGCAGACACACCGTGTACGCAACTTTATAATAATTTTCCTAAGCTAAATGTTATACATAATTACTCCTAAAACTTTAAAGAAAACTCAGTCTGCAAGAGGCAAAATTTTTAAATAATTTTTTATTATTAGTGGCATAAACATTACTCTCCTACAGTGGAACCTACAAGGATTTATAAACAACAAATACGCCTTAGAACTACTAGTTGATAGGCATAAACCAAACATCGTAGCACTTCAAGAAACACATATTATAGGGAAAAACCTACACATATGCTACATTTGCCAGGTTATAAAGTTTACCATAACAACATCGACTATGACTATGCGAAATCGGGTATAGCTCAGTTAGTAAGAAATAATTTAAATGTTACTCAGCATACTACATCTACTGGAAACTTACTTTACCAAACCATTACTATTGGTGGTGAAGTGGACTTTCATATTACAAACGTATGCAAGGAAAGTGAAGTGAACTTAACAAACACAATGGTTAACAACATCTCTCTAGCAAAGGATGGGCATAATTAGTTTTTGGGAGACTTCAATTCGCTGAATGTCTTATGGGGTTCTGCTTCAAATTCTCCAAATGGTAGGATTTTGGAAGATTTTGCTGATGATCAGGGTTTAGTAATTTTAAACGATGGATCCCCTACTTTACTAAGTACTAGAAATACTCTCACTGCAGTTGACGTTTCTATGTCTAGTGTTGACATAGCGCCCTGTCTCAACTGGAACTGTTTACCCATGCCGGAAGTTGGAGACCATTTTCCTATCAAGATAACAAATAATAAAAAGAAATTCCAATCACGTTTTCAAGATGGCAAAGCTGACTGGCCTCTTTTTGAAAAGAGGGCGGTTCTAGTGAATGCGCAATATGAAATAACATAAAACATCAATAAAGAGGCGGCACATATTAAACGTATTTTTAGAAAAACTGCTAATGAATCTATTCCACTTAGTCGTAAACCAAAAGAAAAAAACAGCCCTTCATGGTTCAATTCCGAAATTGGTAAATTGATTCATTTAAGGCAAGAGGCGTGGAAAAATTTTAAGAGCTGTAGAAATCAACAAAATGTATTACAGTACAGAAGGTTGTGTGCTAAAGTTAAAAGAGAATGCAAATCTGCAAAAAGAACCACATGGGAACATTTTCTCAATTCCTTGAATCCCACAATGGACCTACGAGTATTATGGAGTAAAGTTAAAAATTTAAGATCCAATCGTGTTAGCAATTTTCCGACAATATATAAAAAAGAAAATATCATTTCGCATCCATTGGAAATTGCTGACAGGTTTGCCCGGTTTTGGTGTTCTCTCGGATCGGATGATGCATTTGATCCCGAAATTGTATTGGCGAAGAAAAATCTTTGCATTGAGGATCTTCCAGTATCGGACCAACAATTTTTGATGTTGACCCAGACAATAGACGTTACCGAGCTTGATTATATAATGAGACCACTTAAGGGGTCAACACCGGCCCTGGATAAAATCACATACTCAATGGTAAAAAATGCTCCGAGAAATCTTAAAATTCGTCTGTGCGAACTTTATAATAACATACTGGCCACTGGTACTTACCCACAAGACTGGAAAACAGCTTTTCTTTCACCGATTCCCAAGCCTGGAAAAAACCCAAACCACCTAGAGGGGTTACCGTCCTATTTCACTGTTACCAGTGCTTTCTAAGTTTTTTGAAAAAATTTTGGCAAAACATTTCTGGAAATTTACAAAACACAAAATTTCGAAAATGCAACTCGCTTTTATGCCCAGACATGGAGTACACACCATATGCCATCAATTAGAGGAGATATTACGTCAGAACATAAAAAATGCCAAACATAGTTTAGTGCTGTCAGAGGATATTGAAAAAGCTTTCGATCGTGTTGTTTATACGTATATCATATTCGAACTCAATGAGTGGGGTGTCCCCAAGGTGATTATGAAGCTTTTGAAGTCTTTTCTGGATAATCGGAAAGTATTGGTTAAAGTGGATGGACATTTTTCTATGACTTACTCGCTAGACAACGGAGTTCCCCAAGGTTCTCCACTTTCAGTGGTTTTGTACACCGTATATGCTAATTCTTAGGCAATGGCAGTGGAGAATCTGCCTGGTATTGACTACGTTGGTATTTATGCAGACAATATATTTGCCGTGGCCTGACACCTGACTTATAAATTGGCCAAAATTAACAACCTTTTGAAGCTTATCTGCTCTCGTAACAAAGGACCCCATATCGACACGGCCATAGATATATGCCGATCATTAACAATCGGTACACTTTTTTCACGGCATTACCATTTACGGATTTACCTCTAAGAGAAACATAAATAAGATTAACACCTCGATCAACAATTGCTTTAGAACCGCTTCAGGCTTGCTTAGGATAACTCCACTTAGTTTGCTGAGAGCAGAAGCAGGATATACAGACTTTCAAACTCTATTGGAGAAGAGTGCTGTAAGTATGGCAGCCAGATCAATCACTATATCAACAGATGGCCTACATACGACGTTTTGGAGAAATTTGGATTCACCTTTATATGGGACCACAACCGCCATCAACAACATAATTTCGTCAGCATGGACGACAGTTTAAGCGTTTGCTACAAAAATAGCACCAACTCGTTATATTTTAGAAATTTTCTGTCTAAGAAATTTTCTGTCTAAGGAATTTCCTAAAATATAACGAGTTGGTGATATTTTTGTGGCAAACGCTTAAACTGTCGTCCATGCTGACGAAATTATGTTGTTGATGGCGGTTGTGGCCCCATATAAAGGTGAATCCAAATTTCTCCAAAACGTCGTATGTAGGCCATCTGTTGATATAGTGATTGATCTGGCTGCCATACTTACAGCACTCTTCTCCAATAGAGTTTGAAAGTCTGTATATCCTGCTTCTGCTCTCAGCAAACTAAGTGGAGTTATTCTAAGCAAGCCTGAAGCGGTTCTAAAGCAATTGTTGATCGAGGTGTTAATCTTATTTATGTTTCTCTTAGAGGTAAATCCGTAAATGGTAATGCCGTGAAAAAAGTGTACCGATTGTTAATGATCGGCATATATCTATGGCCGTGTCGATATGGGGTCCTTTGTTACGAGAGCAGATAAGCTTCAAAAGGTTGTTAATTTTGGCCAATTTATAAGTCAGGTGTCAGGCCACGGCAAATATATTGTCTGCATAAATACCAACGTAGTCAATACCAGGCAGATTCTCCACTGCCATTGCCAAAGAATTAGCATATACGGTGTACAAAACCACTGAAAGTGGAGAACCTTGGGGAACTCCGTTGTCTAGCGAGTAAGTCATAGAAAAATGTCCATCCACTTTAACCAATACTTTCCGATTATCCAGAAAAGACTTCAAAAGCTTCATAATCACCTTGGGGACACCCCACTCATTGAGTTCGAATATGATATACGTATAAACAACACGATCGAAAGCTTTTTCAATATCCTCTGACAGCACTAAACTATGTTTGGCATTTTTTATGTTCTGACGTAATATCTCCTCTAATTGATGGCATATGGTGTGTACTCCATGTCTGGGCATAAAAGCGAGTTGCATTTTCGAAATTTTGTGTTTTGTAAATTTCCAGAAATGTTTTGCCAAAATTTTTTCAAAAAACTTAGAAAGCACTGGTAACAGTGAAATAGGACGGTAACCCCTCTAGGTGGTTTGGGTTTTTTCCAGGCTTGGGAATCGGTGAAAGAAAAGCTGTTTTCCAGTCTTGTGGGTAAGTACCAGTGGCCAGTATGTTATTATAAAGTTCGCACAGACGAATTTTAAGATTTCTCGGAGCATTTTTTACCATTGAGTATGTGATTTTATCCCGGGCCGGTGTTGACCCCTTAAGTGGTCTCATTATATAATCAAGCTCGGAAACGTCTATTGTCTGGGTCAACATCAAAAATTGTTGTCCGATACTGGAAAATCCTCAATGCAAAGATTTTTCTTCGCCAATACAATTTCGGGATCAAATGCATCATCCGATCCGAGAGAACACCAAAACCGGGCAAACCTGTCAGCAATTTCCACAAAATTGCTAACACGATTGGATCTTAAATTTTTAACTTTACTCCATAATACTCGTAGGTCCATTGTGGGATTCAAGGAATTGAGAAAATGTTCCCATGTGGTTCTTTTTGCAGATTTGCATTCCCTTTTAACTTTAGCACACAACCTTCTGTATTGTAATACATTTTGTTGATTTCTACAGCTCTTAAAATTTTTCCACGCCTCTTGCCTTAAATGAATCAATTTACCAATTTCGGAATTGAACCATGAAGGGCTGTTTTTTTCCTTTGGTTTACGACTAAGTGGAATAGATTCATTAGCAGTTTTTCTAAAAATACGTTTAATATGTGCCGCCTCTTTATTGATGTTTTATGTTATTTCATATTGCGCATTCACTAGAACCGCCCTCTTTTCAAAAAGAGGCCAGTCAGCTTTGCCATCTTGAAAACGTGATTGGAATTTCTTTTTATTATTTGTTATCTTGATAGGAAAATGGTCTCCAACTTCCGGCATGGGTAAACAGTTCCAGTTGAGACAGGGCGCTATGTCAACACTAGACATAGAAACGTCAACTGCAGTGAGAGTATTTCTAGTACTTAGTAAAGTAGGGGATCCATCGTTTAAAATTACTAAACCCTGATCATCAGCAAAATCTTCCAAAATCCTACCATTTGGAGAATTTGAAGCAGAACCCCATAAGACATTCAGCGAATTGAAGTCTCCCAAAAACCAATTATGCCCATCCTTTGCTAGAGAGATGTTGTTAACCATTGTGTTTGTTAAGTTCACTTCACTTTCCTTGCATACGTTTGTAATATGAAAGTCCACTTCACCACCAATAGTAATGGTTTGGTAAAGTAAGTTTCCAGTAGATGTAGTATGCTGAGTAACATTTAAATTATTTCTTACTAACAGAGCTATACCCGATTTCGCATAGTCATAGTCGATGTTGTTATGGTAAACTTTATAACCTGGCAAATGTAGCATATGTGTAGGTTTTTCCCTATAATATGTGTTTCTTGAAGTGCTACGATGTTTGGTTTATGCCTATCAACTAGTAGTTCTAAGGCGTATTTGTTGTTTATAAATCCTTGTAGGTTCCACTGTAGGAGAGTAATGTTTAGGCCACTAATAATAAAAAATTATTTAAAAATTTTGCGTCTTGCAGACTGAGTTTTCTTTAAAGTTTTAGGAGTAATTATGTATAACATTTAGCTCAGGAAAATTATTATAAAGTTGCGTACACGGTGTGTCTGCATTATATGATGTATTTAATGTTGTTTTTGTTGGTGTGTTCAAACCTAGACCTTCGGTTATTTCCTGAATAAAACAATTGTCAAACGAGTTATTTGGGGTATCTGAGTTGGCATCACTAAAATAAAAGTCATCTTCTATACTGACAGCTGCATTTTGGTTTGTTGATTCTTTACTAAGTGTAAACACTCAAGCTACTTGCAAGACTTACGGCTTTTTCTTCGACATTTTCGTTGATAATACGTATGCACTACTTGCAAGTTATTACATGCATGTGTAAAGGCAGGGTAAGTGAGGTTATTTGTATATATAAATTTTGTATTGGTGTGGGAGTATTTGGAAGTGTTGAAGTAGAAATTTTATTTTCTTTGTGCGTAGATGTATGTGTGATTGAGTTGGATGAGTTTACTTTGTTTTTGTTGAAATTTGGAGATGAATTACCTGATGTTGGTGGAATGTTTTGAATTTGTTGTGTGAGGTTAGAAGTTGCATTTGCTGCGGCTTTGTTTTGATCGTTTGTGAGATTTGTTTTGCTTTCCATGTCAGTGCCTTTTGTTATCGATATGTTATTTGTTGCTGTTTGGGTATTTGCTACTTGTGCGTAAGTTGTTTTTTTGTTATTTCTTTGAACAGGTTTAAGAGTGTTTAGGGTTGGATTATCGTTAAAAATTGACCATGCCTCACGTGTCGTACATCTTCTAGAAATTCTCAAGTAATTAACAGATTTATGCTTCCAGAAAGTAGGACATTCCGAGTCATAAGATGTATGATTTTCTGCTTGGCAGTTAACACAGATCTTACGATTACAAAACTCATGTTCTCCAGCATAGCCACATTCTTTGCATTGTTCTACACTTTTGCACCATTTTTTTGTGTGACCAAGTCTTTTGCAGGTTCAGCATATCATTGGATTCAGTATATATTCTTCTACGTCTACTCTTTCCCATCCAATTTTCAGTTTCTCCGGGCGATAG
This sequence comes from Pollenia labialis, assembly GCA_949318255.1. Lineage (NCBI taxonomy): Eukaryota > Metazoa > Arthropoda > Insecta > Diptera > Polleniidae > Pollenia > Pollenia labialis. The sequence goes on from OX439142.1 coordinate 1,715,422, forward strand.
ATTAAATTAAATGAATGAACCCCGTTCATTGTCCAAATATATCAAAAACCACAACCGCCATCAACAACATAATTTCGTCAGCATGGACGACGTTTTAAGCGTTTGCCACAAAAATTATTTTCGTTATATTTAAGGAAATTTCTTAGACAGAAAATTTCTGATTTCTCACCATCAGTAGTTTATTATACTGACGGTTCGTTTAAAAATGGTGTCATATCTTATCTGTTATTGAACAAATATCAGAAACACAGTTCGAAGTAAGAAATGAAGCTCGTTTACCGGACCATACCGGAATTTTTACCGCTGAAATTTCAGCTATCAAAACTGCCATTAATTTTTCCACCGTACACTGCGAGAAAACATTTATCTGCACGGATAGCTTAAGTGCCACAAAGGCCTTAATTAAAAATCAAAATGGTGCCTATGTTGATATGCTTCAACTGGAGAGAGTTTATCATCAAGTCCGGGTTCTTTGGATTCCTTCTCACATTGGAATTCAAGGCAACGAGAAGGCTGATAAAAGCGCTAAAGAAGCCTTAAATTTATCGCAGATTACAGAAGTGCCGTGTTTTCCTAAGACGTTATCCAACCCTTTTAATAAAATACAAGCAGAACAAAACTCAACACCTAAAAGGCCTAAGTACAGCCGAAATTTAACACGGCCACAGTGTATAACGCTTGCCCGACTTAGAGTGAGTAAAGCCCTTTTCAACTCAAAACATTACTACGAGAAAACAGAACCTCCGAAATGCAGCCATTGTGATGTCATACTTACTATTCCTCATATGCTAATACATTGCCCGTATTCTAAAATTGAAGAACCGCTGGAAAAAATTCATGATTGCGGAGTAGATGATAATTTGCCAAAAATTCAAAGATGTCTACGGAAACATGACACACGAGATGTTTAGTGCCAATTTTTATTTTAATTATTTAACTTTTGTAGATTTTTTGTTTCTTTTTTTAATTCCATTTGTATAATATCGAAGAATGTACACAGGAAAGACTGTTCAAAAATATTTTGTAATTTAGATAGACGAGCGCATATGGGCTGGCTACCCGGCGCTTTTTAACTTATATTTTGTAAATTTATTTGTAAAATATAAATAAATAAATAAAATAAATATTACTATTATTTTGGGGCCCTATGCTCCTTATAGGATCTTCGGGAACATATACATATATATAAATAAATATTACTAACAAGCATTTTTAATACTATTTATTTAATTTTTTTTGTTTGTTTTCTAAAACAGGTTATAGATGGATGTGCCTTTAGAGTATATGGTCATTGGGTTAAAAAGGGTGAGGGTCAAAATCGTGCCGCCCTATTTGAAAATACACCACGTACTGAACTACATGCTTTGTATATTAACAATTTAAGTCGATAGTTAAACTTCTAAACGTACATAAATATAAATACATATATAAATATTTAATATAATTTTAAACTCTTTTAATTAGTTTTGTTTAGTTTTTAAGTTAAAATCTATCACTCATTTTACACTCAAAATAACACACCCAAAAACGACTCAATCACTCAATTAAGCTTTTGTTATTTAAAATAAAAAACTGACCATTTGTTTTTATTAATAAGTAGAGTTTTTAATTTTTAAGTCTATATATATTTTAGAAAGAAAAAATTATATTTAAAACCAATAATGTATGTAATTAAAAGAACTTTTTTTTTAGCTTAGTAGTTGTTAATGAAAAAATACACTTTTTAAAGAACTTTGTTAATTAATGTTAAAATAAAATTAGAGTTCAAAATTTTATTACACCCCCCATTGAACAAATCCTATTGTTAGTAAGTAAATGTTGCTTTATTATTTTTATTTTTTAACTATACGTTTTATTTTATTAAAAACTATTGATTTTTTTTTTTTTAAGAAATATAGTTTTATCTATATGATTTTAAATGGACTATGTATTGTTAAGTTCATTTTGCTAATTGTTAGTTGTAGTTTTAAATCATATCAAAAATAAAATACAAAATTATTGTTAAATTATTATTTTTAGTTAACGGAAAAAATATGTCAAATATAAAATCACTTTAAAGAGAATTCTATTTATTAATAACAAAATAAAGATTTCTTTGTTGATTACACTAAAAGCAAATAAAAATATTGTACATGTTTACTTATTTTTTGTAGTAAACGGTTGTTGAACGCTTCTGTTGGGCTGTAAGCTAAACGCTGCAGTCTCTAAGTGGATGTTCCGATTATGATGAAATTTTACAAAGTTTAAGAACCATTTTTTTAGACCGCTTTAGAGTTTAAATTGTTTAGGACAACAAGGAAATAATGGTCCCTTTGTGATACCCAGCGAAAATGCCCATCCTTTAAATCAGTTACTCAGATGGCCTCACTGCAAAGTCTAACCAATTCGTCTTCCTAATGAAGAGAAGAAGCGATTTAAGTTCTATCCCAGATAGATCCTCCAAGCAGGCAAACACCGGTTCCCCCAGGTATTTTACTCTGATGCCCCGCAAACCCAGGGCATTAACAAAGAAATTTAAGCACAGTCTCCTCTTCCTCCTCGTTTTGACAACTTCTACAGTAGTCGTTGAATTCCAGACCTATTCTTCCAGCATGAGTCCAACAGGCCAGTGCCCAGTCACAACCGAAATCAATGTCCTAATCTGGTTCCTGTTGAACCTAAGTAGAGAATTAGTTCTCCGTTCATCATATCCAGGCCATAGTGTCCTAGATATAAAGCAGGTCGACCCACAAGTCCACCGCGTCTGTGCAACTCTATAAGACCTGCGTTTGATAAGTGACTTACAGTGAGCCATTGGAAGGCCAACGAATTGATCAATGAATACGTCATCCATGCGACCACCTTGTTTGGTTTGCTATCTGATTGCCCGGGCACTCTAAGTGCCCCGGTATCCATATAAGCGTTACCCTTGGCTGCTTCGCAATCTCATTCAAAGACATCCGGCATTCTACAGTTAACCTAGATATCGTGTAGACACCCGCTAGGGAAGCAAGGACAGCCTTGCTGTCAGTACTCTACGTATATCTCGCGATATGCGATGATACCTCAGCTAGTTTGCCGCCCGCCTTATAGCCGAGATCTCCGCCTGCAGGACACTACATTCATCCGGCAGACGAACCATTACCGTCCGACAGTTGTGTCACGAACCCCGCGCCAAAGAAAGGCACCGATGTGCAGTAGTCCACCCCATCAGGGACAGTCATACATTTGATTATCCCGGCGTGTCCAAATTCACGGGCCGTGCGCCGTGTGCGACCAGTCTATGTACCTTCTCAAGCATCGCGCGGTGTCTGCTCTTATCCAGTGCAGTCCACCATACCAACGACCCCGTAATACAGAGTCGGCTTTACTACAGCCTCATAGATCCAATTGACACACCTCGGGCCCATGCCCCATTTCCTGCCGATTGCACCTCTGCACGCATATGTGGCAACTATTGCCCTTTCCACAGACACAAATGGTGCACGGTAATGGTTCGTCTGCCGGATGGATGTAGTGTCCTGCAGGCGGAGATTTCGGCTATGTGGCTGGCGGCAAGCTGGCTGAGGTATCATCGCATATCGGGAGATATACGTATATTTTCTGACAGGAAGGCTGCCCTTGCTTCCCTAGCGGGTGTCTACACGACATCTACGTTAACTGTAGAATCTCGGATGTCTTTGAATGAGATTGCGAAGCATTCAAGGGTAACGTTTATATGGATACCGGGGCACTCAGAGTACCCGGGCAATCAGATAGCAGATGGGCTGCCAAACAAGGTGGTCGCATGGATGACGTATTCATTGATCAATTCGTTGGTCTTCCAATGGCTCACTGTAAGTCACTTATCAAACGCTAGTCTTATAGAGTTGCACAGACGCAGTGGACCTGTGAGTCTACCTGTTTGATATCTGGGACACTATGGCCTGGATAAAATGAACGGAGAACTAATTCTCTACTTAGGTTCAACAGTGACCAGATAAGGACAATGATTTAGGTTGTGACTGGGCTCTGGGACTCATGCTGGAAGAATGGGTCTGGAATTCAACGACTACTGTAGAAGTTGTCAAAACGAGGAGGAAGAGGAGACTGTGCTTTACTTTCTTTGTCAATGTCCTGGGTTGCGGGGCATCAGGGAAAAATACCTGGGGGAACCGGTGTTTGCCTGCTTGGAGGATCTTTCTGAGATAGAACTTAAATCGCTTCTTCTCTTCATTAGGAAGACGAATTGGTTGGACTTTGCAGTGACCCCATCTGAGTAACTGCTTTAAAGGATGGGCATTGTCGCTGGGTATCACAAACGAACAGTGCCGCGTCGATCCCCCTGATATCATCGATCCCAGGAGGATCAGATAGACTCCGAACCAGAGAAGAATATTGAATATCCCATTTTGTACGTCTCCTATTTATTATAGCCCTCGATCCTAAAGACATAAGCCCTAAATTATATTCTACGTATCTATGATCAGAGAGCGAACAATCATTCGATACCATCCAGTTCTCAATCATATCAATGTGGTTTAAACTAACTACCGTGACATCAAGAACCTCACACCTATTCGCAACAACAAACGTAGGCTCACAGCCCCTTTTTACTTTTCCTTAATTATAATTAATAATAAAGGAGAATAGTGACTCACCTCTTACATATGTATCCGTACTACCCCTGATAGTGTGGTGCACATTAGCATCGGCACATATTATAATTGGCGTTCCAGTGCCTGCGGCCTTTATTACAGCATCACGGATGAGTCTTTTGGGTGGGTCTAGTCCGTGATCATGCGTTATATAGCCCGAGACCATCCAGACTATTCCGTCTAGTGTCTTCAGAGCAACCGTTGTCGTGTTTTCATCACTGTAATCAGAAAGAATGAAGATATTCAACGAGTTTTTAGCTAGGACACAAGATCTTATGTTACCTGTACCTTTCGCATATAATAGCTTGTAGCCTTTAAGATATAGTCCGCAAACCCGATCAGCCAGCATCATCACATTGAGGGGGAGGACCTGGATTCTCCTTGAGGATCGTCTAGAACACGCCCATCAATTTTTGTTTAACCAAGGACTTGTTCATCGGCTTCGGTGCTATTTTAGGACGCTTCGTCCCTGGTTGCTGTTTTGCAGATAATGCTTCTTCTTCGGAACGTTGCCGTTTAGGCATTGCCACCTTTCCATTGACAGGAGGTGAAACACTTTGCAGCTCAGCTATGTGGGCTTTAGCCCATGCCAATGTAGCTTTCTGCTCATTGGAAAGCTCTTCAACTTTTTTGGAGCCAAGTAGCTCAATGAAGCGCAAGGCGGCGCACATTGTATTTGATGCCCTCTTAGTAGGATTTGTGTGCCTTGGGCACTTTTAACGGTCGCCGTATTTGGCGGGGGGGAGATGCAGATTTGGGATATGATGTTCTCATAACCATCCCTCCTTGCACAATGGGCACATGGAAAGCTGCATTGTTGGACGACTTTGTCATTCACAACTTGGCAGCACCCGAAGAAGGAGCTTTATCCGTTCCAGTGACGGAAAGGGCTAGTGCGGCTTTGGAGGTACTTGGAGCGAAGTTCAGGGGTACCTCGGTGCCGTTTTTAGAGCAGCCACCTTCTGGTCGAGCTGCCTTACCACTTCCGATCAGCCTAGGCCGATCTTCTTCGGTTGCCTGGACTGTTACAGTCCCTGGCTTTTTCGTCTCGCTGTCAATCGTTGTCCTTATTCTCGCTTGTCCGTCATCAGTTCCGGGTAATTGTGTTTGTTGTTTGTTTTTTGGAGTGTCGTTCATTTTGTTTTTGGTCTCACGAGTGTAGGGGTGTTGAAAGGTTCACCACGTCCTAGCCCCCATTAACGGGGTAAGGGCGTGGTCTATTTTCTGAGGTGCCCAGGTATCAGCAAAGCTCCGTGATAATACAGTTGGAAACCCCTGACTGGAAACCAACCGATAGAAACGGGTCGCATGACACCTCGGTTTAGGGGATGGATAACCTTTCGTTGCTAAGGCCTTTAAGATCATTGCCTTCACCTCGGGAGCCACCACATGCTGGAAAAATACCCGATCAAGACACGAACCACAGCCAAGACGTAAGCCACCACATCGCTTCAAGATTGTTATCCATAATAGTGGTGGCTCTCCTCGCAATATATTTTCGAAATTTCAAAACAATATAATATTTTTAGTAAATGTATAGCAAAATTAATTTAATCTTTGTTTGGCTGTGGATTTAATATACATGGTTAGGTTTCTTGGGCATCCATCGAGAGACAGTTCCTGGTGTCCTTCAGTGGTTCCTTTGTGATACCCGGCGCCAATGCCCATCATACAGAGCAGCTGCTCAATAGGTGTCACTGCAGAATTCTACCAATTCGTGTTCTAATGAAGGGAAGAAGCAACCTGTTGAGCTATGCCCTGGATATGGAGCAGGTGGATTCGAGAGTCCACTCCAACTGTGCAAGTCAATAAGACTTGTGCTTACTAAAATACTTAATGCCAAAAAACTGATCAATAAATGTGTCATCCAGACGATATTTTGCCTGCAAGATACTACAGTCATCCGGCAGGCGAAAGGGGACTTTTTATCCAGTTCCTCTATAAAAAAAACCCCTGCCAACTCTATTTCTTTTCCTCGAACCGTATGTATAGACCGTTAGAATGGGTACACGGAAAGTCATTACAACTGACAGCTCATTACCATATATCCTGTGTCCTATTGCCCTGTTGCCATAATATTCAAATGCTTCCTCGTGATGATCACCGCGACATCGTCATACATCTTCTTTAACATGGTATTCATGATCAAGTTCCACAATAGCGAACACAGAACTTCTCCTTGAGGAGTGCCCCTGTTCACTGGTCTCACCTATTGTGGAGCAAATGACATTGTCTAAAAATTTTCATATGCCGTCATCAATCCCCAGACTACTAATGGATGTCACAATGGAGTCTCTCAATATCGAGAAAGGTCATATGTGTAAACTCTTTAAATTCGAGTAATCTCTTAATAGATCCAACTAACGAGTGGAGAGCCGTCTAAACAGACCTAACCTTCGTGCAGGTATGTTGTGAAGTAGAGAGTAAACATTTTGGGATGATCATACTCAAGTTTATATAAATAACTTTCAGGGGAAAGTATGCAAGACTAATCGGTCTAAAATCCTTCGGCCTAGTGTAAGAAGTACGCATTTTCCAGATCACAAGTACATAGTCCTAATTCTGGATATAGGTCAGGACAACTGGGATCGAGGCCATTATTTTACGTAAACGATTTGTCTCAGAGGATCCTTCCACACATGTGTACCATGCTCTTCTCAAAACTTGTTGCTCCATTATTTTTCCTACTTCAAGTATTTCTTGACTATTCATAGTCCAACAACCATCCGATTTCTAGATATAGGTCTGGAAACCCGGGCTCGAGGTCATTATTTTACGTAAGCGATTTGTCTCAGAGGATTCTTTCACACATGTGTACCATGCTCTTCTCAAAATTTGTTGCATTTGTTGTCGGCGATAATTTCTCCCGATTAATATCGATCTTCCTCAGAGATCGCACTTTACGAGTTGTTATAGATGTTATAGTTTCGTTAAACGAGTTCTAGATTCATTCAGGGGTGCCGCTAGGCTCCATTCTTTCTTCTACTTCGAGTATTTCTTGACTATTCATAGTCCAACAATCATCCGATTTCTGGATATAGTTCTTTAAACCTGGGCTCGAAGTCATTATTCGTAAACGATTTGTCTCAGAAGATCCTTTGACATATGTGCACCATGCTCTTCTCAAAGCTTGTTGCGTTTGTTGTCGGCAATACCAAGCCTTGGAGGCCATATTACATGTTAATATATCCAAAGACTTTTTAAACCGGCAAAAGCAAAATAGTTAAGAACACTTTCCTCCTACATATGTATGTCAACCGATTTGAACAAAACATACACCATTTGCAAGGTATTTACTTACTTACATACATATTATTAAAATCTGTTTAATATTTTCAGAGTTATAACCCAGCGGCATTTCATACGTATTTATTTTTTACACAGGTTGTCATTGGAAGCAAGCTCTTCCACAATGCCTTTAATATCAACTTCGATCCCTTCCCAAAGAAGGGAGTAAGGAAAGTCACTAAAAATAAAAAGTAAATAGAACTGAACAACTTCCTTTCTCCCTTCTTAAAGAAAAAAGTAGCGAATGTGTACTGAATATTTTAGAAAGTCTTTTAAAAAGAAGTTTATACCTTCTAGAAGGCATACTTCTGAAGGCACGATATCATGCGAAGCGAATCATTTTAGAAAAGAGTATAGAGGCCTTCAAAAAGGCCTGCCACTTGAGGTCCTTTGAATATTTACCGCTGGGAAGCGTTCAAATTTGCTACTAACACATATCGCTCCTTTATTGCAATATAGTCATATCTCAAAAATAATCGAACTTGGCAAAATGCGATTAAAGTTTTCAAAATTAACCTTTATATACAGGCTTAATGAAATTTACTTTTTTTTAACATATAACCAAGGTATGAAGGAACACTTTTGCGTAAGTAACTTGAAATTTTTTATTTTTTGAGCTTTGATTATGTTGCAATAAAGGAGCGATATGCAGAGCACATAAATATTTTTTCTATTAAATAAAAAAAAAAAACGGCAAACTAGCTTTCTTCCTTTGTTTATCAACCGAACCTAAATGGGAAGAAAAAAGTATAAAAAGGAGGAAATAAGTATCCCAAAATAGATCCACTAAGAGGAATCAAATAAATCCTCGAAACATGTAAGTTCATATAGTGTGTCAAAAAACGGGTTAGGACTTAAAAGTGGATTCTGGTAACTAAAAGGGCGTAGAATAATAAGTTTTTCTCAAAACTTAATTTTCACACACTAGGTCCCTTTTCTCGGAGAAGGTCACATATATGTATGCACTTAGATATGCTTATTACTTATGTATAATCAAAAAACAACATTACATAGTCGATGGGTAATGGCTCCCAAAATGGAAATACAAGTTAAGAAAAGTTTTTGTTGTTTAAGTTAGGACGTGCAAAATAAAAATATAAGAAGTATTAGCGAAGAATTCCAGCAGTTTAAAACGAAATACATTATTAGATTGCGAAAAAATCCGTAACGAATATGTTAAAATAATTCCAATTCCTAGCAATCCTTACTATAAAATCCCTATTAAAAAAGGTGAGGAAATTCTTGGAATGCTGATCTGGTGATTTCTAACAGATCTTGTCAATACAAAAGATCTACAAAGGTCAGCGTTATTGATAATAAAGGAAAATAGCGACTTACCTATTATATTGGTGACCGTACTACCCCAGATAGTGTGGAGCACAGATGCCGATTGGTGTTCTAGTGCCTCCGATCGTAACTACGACATCACGAATGAGCCGATTGGATGGACAGCCATGTACCCCGAGATCATTCTGTCGCATTTCGCGAGAGCAACAGTTCTCGTGCCTTCATAACTGCAATTAGAAAGAAAAGATATTAAACGAATTTTTAGCTAAGACGCAAGATCTTATGTTACCTGTACTTTCGCAACCAACAGCTTGAATCCTTTTAGATTTAGTCCGCAAACATACTTTTCATACTTTGGATTTTATATACATATGAATGTTGACTTTGTTGCATCCTATTATTAAGGGTGTATACCATCTTGTTGTTCCAACTTTTTATGTTAAAATAAAAGCGCACCTTTCGGCTTGTGTTTGTATCTTAACTACAAAAAACATCAAGTGTGAGTTCAACCGACAAAAATACGTTGTTTAGTTGACCACCAAAATTAAATTTATATTGTACAAAACGAGGATGCTTGCTTATCTACACTTTCTTTAATGTAGTCTTTCTTTCCAACTTCGTAATAATAGAATTCCAGCGTGTTTTGGCATCTTATTATTCTGTATTTTTTTTTAACTCGTAAATTGAAATATCACCTCCCACGAATACTTATTCATAGTAGGACTAAATTTTCCGTAATTGTTTATTTAATTCAGAAAAATTTTAATAAATAAAAAAATGTAAAAGAAACAGAGTATGGCCGGTTTTCACAACTTACCGATAGTTAAAAGTAGACTTTAACAGGCCTTATAAAAACCGTTCCATTATTAAAACTTTACTTTAACCTAAAGTAAGCGGAAAAGTAAGTTAGAGTTTATCCTGCCTGGTAGGTTAAAGTAATGTTGAAATTATGGAACACTTTTTATACGACCGATAAAATCCTAACTTTAGCTATCGTTACGTTGTGAAAACGGGCCTAAGGCTGGGTTTTTGAGATCTCAGTTTGTTCTCAGGTTTGGTTAATCTGAAAACAGATTTGTGCCGCTTTTATTAAGTTTGTATACAAAATTTTGATGAAACAGCTTAGTTTTGCTTAAAATGTTGGGCTTTTAATGAAATAATAAAAAAATCACATATCGCAAGAAAAATTGCAAGTTTCAGACTACCTTAATCTAAGTTTAAACTTAATCCACATCTTAAAACCCCGGCCTAAGTATTTTAAATGTAAGATTTTTTAATCGCAATCCAGTGAAGGAATTTATAGTAAGGATTTTGCAAGGCGTAGCTAAATTTGGCGGGGGGTGGTGCAACCTTGGGATTGGATGTTATCATCGCCATCCCTCCTTGCACAATGGACACATGGGAAGCTGCATTGTTGGACGACTTTGTCGCATTCAACTTGGCAGCACCCGAAGCAGGGGATTTATCCGTTACAATGACGGAAAGGGCTTGTGCGGCTTTGGAGGTACTTGGAGCGAAGTTCAGGGGTACCTCGCCGCCGTTTTTAGAGCAGCCGCCTTCTGGTCGAGCTGCCTTACCAATTCCGATCAACCTGGGCCGATCTTCCTTGATTTCCTGGGCTGTTACAGCCGTTGGCTTGTTCGTCTTACTGTCCATCGTTGTCCTTGTTCTCGCCTGTTCGTCATCTGTCTTCGTTACTTGTTTTTGTTGTGTTGAAGGTTTCATATTGGTCCCACGAGTGTAGGGGAATGGAGAGGTCCACCACGTCATAGCCCCCGTTAACGTGGTAAGGGCGTGGTCTATTTGCTGAGTTGCCCAGGTATCAGCAAAGCTCCGTGATAATACAGTCGGTAACCCCTGACTGCAAACCAACCGATAGGCACGGGTCGCATGACACCTCGGTTTAGGGGATGGATAACCTTTCGTCGCCAAGGCCTTTAAAGTTCATTGCCTTCACCTCGGGAGTCGTCAGTTGCTGGCAAACACCCGGGCCAAGACACGTACCACAGCCAAGACTTAAGCCACCACATCGCTTCAAGATTGTTATCCATAATAGTGGTGGTTCGATTAACTAACTAACTGATCAAGGTATTCTCATCAAAAGTTAAACTCTTGCGAAAAAGCAGAATTGCAAAAACATAACAACCACGTAGAAACTTATTGCGCATACTATATTTCTATATATGGTTATTATTTTTTTTTGCTGTTTCGCAAAGGTGCAACTTGATATTTAATATTTTATTTTATTTATTTTTACATTACCTATAACCTAACCTTTAAAAGCCATACTCGGTTACAGATTTCTGCTAACAATATTTTATATTTTAGTTTTTTAAATTTTAGTAACCTAGCATTATCTTAATTACTTAAAAATGTTACAAATAGAATCTGGGAATTTATTTCTCATGTTTAGTAAATTTATTATCACCCCTATCGTAAATAAAAATTCCTTGGGAGCTTTTTCCCTTTTTCCATTTTTCCTATGTTAATTCAATTGTAAAAACGGGAAAAACCTCCTAAGAAATTTTTATTCACGATAGGGGTGTATATATAAATTTTCATATTATTCGAATGTGTATTCTAAGTCAAATTACAATCCTCAAAAGCTTTTATACACTAATAATTCCTTCAATATTTTCCAGGAATATTTTCTATGCACTATCAAAATTTTCGTTTGTATATTTCTGGAAAATATTGAAGGAATAAGACTATTAAAGTATAAAAGCTTTTGAGGATTATAATTTGACTTAGAATACACATTCGAATAATATGAAAATTTAAAAATGTTACATTAAAGAATAAAATATTTTTATTAAAAAAGAAAACCAAATCGAACTTTAAGAGGTTTCTCTTTTTGTTTAATAATTTCACACTGAATTAATAGCTTAAACCTTTAGTAAGAATTTTTAAGTATAATGTATTCTTAACACCAATTTGCTTCTTACTTTGTTTAATACATATCTACACATAACTTAATTATCTATTAATAATATTTCTTTAATCGCTAGTTTTTTCTACTTCATACAGATCTTCCAGTGTAACCACAGTATCTTCAGTATGTATTACAACAGCTTCTTGTGGTATTTCTACAGTTATAACAGTTTTCTGTATTAAATTTAATTTTTCTTTATAGTGAAGATTTTTATGGTCTTTAAGATCTTGCGAATATTTGAATGATTCCGGACATTGATCACAAAAATAGGTTTTTTCACCCACATGAATGCGTAAATGTTTAACCAAATCTCCACTAGCAGCATAAGCACGATCACAAAATGAGCACATATGAGGTTTTTCACCAGTATGAGTAATTTTATGTCGCTTTAAGTGGCGTTTAAAAACAAAGCTGTAAAAATATTTTAGATAATTGTACAAATTTGCAAAAATTTTAAATTAAATCAATGATTTACCTCATATTGCAATCTTCACATTTGAAAGGCCTCTCTCCAGAATGTTTAAATTTGTGGGCTTTTAATGAGTCTTGTCTGGTAAAAGCTGAACCGCAAATATCACAAACATGAGGTTTTAACTTGGTGTGAGAAGACATATGTTTGGTTAAATTTACTTTGACATAAAACTTCATAGGACATTCAGGGCAATGAAATTTTTTTTCGCCATGTCTTTGTAAATGTTGACGCAAAACATTAGCCGTTTTAAATGATTTGCCACAGTGGGGACACAAAAATGGGGATTCACCGGTGTGAACGCGCACATGGTCCTTCAGGGCAGTAGTATTAGGAAAACCTAAAATTATTTTCATATAAAAAATTTATTCATTTCATTTGATATTGGAAATATTTAAACTTACTTTTTTCACACATTTCACATTTATGTTTCTTATAGCCCATATGCTCGTTAATATGATCATTTAAATGATTTTCAACAGGAAATGATTTGTCGCATATATGACATTTATATGGCAAAACATCAGGATGTTTACAATTCATATGTCTTGTAACGGCAGCCATTGTTTTAAGATTCATATCACACACCTCGCATTTGAAATCTCTTTCTGAATGCATGACACTATGGGCAGCCAAAGCTCGAGTTTGTTGAAATATCATGGGGCAGTCTGGACAGGGATATGGACCACCAGCTAAACTTATTGCCACTCCAGTATGTTTGCCGCTAATGTGGGTTTTGAGTTTTCTTTCGCTAGAAAAGCGATAGTTACAAGTATCGCATACAAATTGATTCTCCGAGTCATGAACAGACAAATGTTTGGTCAAAAGATTCTTTTTGTCAAATACCTTATTGCAATGCAAACAAGTTTTATTACTAGATTTTTTTAAAGGTGCTTTTCGCCGGTATTTTCTTTTTGGTTTCGAAATATTTTTGGGACTCTTTGACATTTTTTCAAAGAAATAGCTAAAAAACCAAACTGAGTACATTTAAAATTTTAGAAAATGATTTTTGAACTTACCTATCACTATCCTCTTTATCATCATGAGGCCAATATTCTTCCGAACTGCTATTATCCTCAAATCGATCTTGACTTTGGATGTCAATTTCAAGCTTAACAGCTTCTATTTTCATATCTGCGCCCTTGCTTTGATTGCCATTAACGTGACCATGGCTACTATAAGGGTTCTCATCTTGAGGTTCTTTCTTAAAATTATCCATTAAAATATCAGTTTCTTCTAATATATCCATCTGATTTACATCCTCTGAGACTGCTACCAACGTTCCATCAATTTCCAACTCCTGTTCATTTAATATATTTTTTAACTCCTTATTGCTTCTTAAACACAATTGCCAGAACTCATAAGATGCTTGCAATTTGCCTACACAGTCCATACATATCTCCACCGGCAAAGGAACGTCATCCATTTCCAAATCGAAATTTGGAATAGTCCGATTAAGCATTTCCTCAATTTGTAGATTGTCTGTTATAAACTCACGCAATTTTTTCATATCGGAAGATTTCTTTAAACAGGTACGACATATACGGCCAAATAGAATAGTAGTCATCTTTTTTAATATTGAGCAAATAAAATCAAAAATGTTTTAAGATTTAATGCGTGCAGCTTGTAAACAAAGCATAAGCGAAGGATTTTTTAATAAACAGCTGTGGACACGGTGTTATCGACATTTGTGTATAATACGATAGGTACTGGTGAAGGTTAGCAAAACACTTGCCACACAAAAATTATGTTAAAACATTATTTATAAGAACATTGTTTACCCTGTCTCCACTAGTCATCAAATGATGTTAAGAAATAATTTTAAGACAGTTTGACGCGATCAAGTTTTTTTTTGCGATTTTTCTACTTAAGTAGTACTTAATAAGTACCTTTTATCTAAATATGTGCATATATGTATTTATGAAAAAAAAAGTACATACCCAGCGGTAAATATTGAAAGAACCAAAATAGAATAAGTATTTCTAAAAATTGATAAACATAACCAAAGGTTGTTGTAAAAGTAACTGCCTATTTCACGATGTCACTCGAACGCTTTCGTTCGAAAAATTCAACAAAAAGATGGTGGAAAGAGGGCTGTCAGACTTGGGGATTTCATGCGATCAAAAAGGACAAAGACATTTAGGGATTGGGTTTTAAAAAAATGTTGGGCTTTTTTGGGGGTTTTACACATTTTTATAATATTTTTGTAAAACCCAATAAAAAATTGAGCTTCAAATGAAGCAGGTTTGTAAAAGAGAAATGTAAAGGGTTCGCTTACCATCTCTCTTACGGAAGGCATTAATTTTATATGGTGAGTTCCCACTATGAAGCAATACATTTTTGAAACAAAACGCGCTTTATTCAACTCGTTTAAAAACTGGTTTAAAATCTGGCTTTACCTACTGGATGTTTTGTTACAGTTATTTTTAAGTATTCTCCCTTTAAACCAGCTTCGTAGAAAGGGAATGCCGTAGCAATTGAAATCTTATTTTTTCTTTTATAAAACTTGATAAGAGTTTCTTCACTTACTTTACTGCATCTCTGTGTCTTATTGCGTAGCGCATATATACTTCGGATTTACCGATACATAGCAATCGGAGATATTTTACTGTCGATGCGACGATACTTTTTTTGAAAAAAAAAGTTTATTGTTGTTGTTTTTTGTTTGGCTTAAGGTCATATATTAAAATTATAAATAAAAAATCCACAAATTTCTGTATTTTTAATTTTGTTTTTTATGTTTTTTATGAATTCAAACAGGTAAACTCATCTCTACAACTACAAAAAGCCCCATGTATTTTGTTTATACAATTTTCTGGTTGGTTGTCAAAATTTTTTTATTGCAAATTAAAATTATCACTTTTTTATAAAAGAAATTAATAAATTCACTTCAATCATTCGCAGTTTTGAAATTTTTTTATTATAAAAATAATATTTTTAACACTTTTCATTCAACTTCTTCTCAAAACAAAATCATATTTTGACGTTTGACCATATTTTTTAATTCGCCGTGGAAACAGCTGACGAACGGCTGACGAGATGAGTTTACCTGTTTGAATTCGCCTTGCTTTGTATGAGGTAGTAAATTTTTGACAACTAAAAAGAATCGTATTTTGTTTTTGTACAAGTAAGCAGACCTGATAGATGGGCCTTGCTTTTGTTCTATTCATAATTGATAGTCTTGCTATTATCACTGAAATATTGAATAGAAATATGAATGTACATATTTGGTTTTTACAAATCATATAAACTTACTATTTATTCAAGAAATATTTTGAATTGTAACTTTTGACATTTTTAACTTTTTTGAAAAATAGCGTAACTTATAAATAAACACGAAATCAAAATTAAAAAAGGCTAAAAAAGCTAAATGCATTGTTGAAAA